>OX381708.1:16360218-17560218 GCA_947462335.1 Harmothoe impar | reverse complement strand
AGTCTCAACCCCGAAGGGTCGGCACGATGCTTGAAAGCAACACTGGCGAGTTACTCACCAGGGCTGCACTCATGCATCATGACGACCAGGGGCATGATGCATTAAGGTGTCCTGCCATCCTTAAAGGGTTAAAGGGTTAAATCAGCTGCTGACACATTGTGTGCTGGAGGCAGGTGTAGCGTCCTGTTATTGTGGTACCTGGTGTATGTGTGGGCGTGTGTGGGAGGCCGACAGAATATGGGGTAACGCAGGGATTCCACTATAGCCATTATTTTGTTTTTGATTTAACCATAGCTGACCAGTGTTATTAATAATGGACAATTATGGGTGTCTGGCATAAACTGTAATTCTAAGAAGCAGCCTTTTTGTCCATTTATCATAATGGAAAATAACTTGACGAGTGATCAAAAAGTGTTGTCATATGATTTATAAAAGACGTTATGGACAATGTGATTATAAAACGATGTAACAATGAAATTAACTCATACATCTTTTAACTCGAAAGCTTGAACTTGAACTTCTGGCGGATTCCTCAGACAATTTCCGCCAGCCGGCACCAGGTCTCCACATTGTGTCAGCATCTTATCTAAACCTGTAATGGTCGTAAACCGCTTTAATGTTTTATGCCAACTGTTCACTTTGAATTACGACGTACTTTGAGATACTATTTAGGGTACTTTCGAGAAAATAATCAACCTCAACATTGCAGTGATCCTCACCTCCCAATAAAATTATCATTGTTCAGACTTTGATTAGAATTTTTTAGCTCGGGTCAGTAGGACCTAAATAGACGCTTTAAGTTATTCAATAAGTCATTTGATGCTCAATCCTCTTCACGAGAGTCATCATAAAACTAGATGGATGGTACTGTGTAATAGCATTGTGGTGGCTCGTTGGTGTGGGTGGGTGTGTTACCTGCGTGGGAGTCCAATGCAGGAATGCTGGCGGCAAATGTCAGTGAACTGACGGTAATAAGGCTTCGGGCTTATCTATATCTGTAGACATTCTAGAGGTCATTCACCTTGAGTACCGTGACCGGGGGCTTCCGGCTAGCTTATATATAAGATTATTTCGGCAGTTCTATTCTATTTGTAGATCCCGAATTACAAGCAATTAAGTAGGAGAGTAAGTTCTATTCTTTCAGTACTCTCCTTGGGAGAGTTCATGGGCAAGAGGCACTGTACAAAAGTCAACACCGATTCAGGATAGACCAATACAGAACTGAGTAGTATCGTGAAAGTAGGAACTGACTTAGGATGGACCAAAACAGAACTGAGTAGTATAGGCAAAGTAGGAACTGACTCAGGGTAGACCAATACAGAACTGAGTAGTATAGGGAAAGTAGACACTGACTCAGGATAGACGAATACAGAACTGAGTAGCTTAGAGAAAGTGGTCATTGACTCAGGATGGACCCATACAAGACTGATAGTATAAAGAAAGTTGGGGCTGACTCAAGGTAGGCTCTGTACAGAACTGAGTAGTATAGAGAAAGTGTGCACTGACTTAGGATGGACCAATACAGAACTGAGTAGTATCAGGAAATTTGGCACTGATTCAGGATAGACCATTACAGAACTAAATTGTATAGGGAAAGTGGGTACTGACTCAGGATAGACTGTGTTCAGAACTGAGTATATGTAGTATAGGGAAAGTGGGCACTGACATAGTGTAGGATGGACAAAATACAAAACGGAGTAGTATTGGGAAGTAGACCCTGACTCAGGAGGGTATAAAGAACAATTCAATAGTGGCCTTCAAGGTTCATGTATTTGATACCAGCCATTACTATTCATCTAGACTACGTGTATACATATGCCTATATAGAAGCCATACAATACAGCCCGCGATAATACACTGCACTTATAGGATACTGAATTAAACCCAGTGATGTAAATTGCCAAATTATCCTGAAGCACTGGGCTCCATCCCTGACAGCCCCAGTTAGCTGTCCTCCTGCACCGACAGAAGACTCACATAAAGACGCAGCAGGCGGCCCCTTTAACGGCCATCTTCTCAGAATGGAGGATGTGTTTGCCGCGTCATTGACGTCATAGCGGATGTTCAAACACTGCGTAGTGTGCTCTCTGTTGCCTCATCGTCTGATTGATTTAATCCTTTAAGGGTCGCGTAGTGATTTAATGTGATATGTCCTTTGTCAGCATGATGCATGGATGCAGCCCTGTTGAGTCATTCGCCATTGCTGCATCTATGCACCATGCTGACTCTACGGGATTGAGACACTCCCGGAGGGTTGGCATGGCGCTTTAATGCAGCCCTTGGGAGTTACTCGCCAGGGCTGCTTTTGTGCATATAACTATTCCAAGTCATAGTGCATTACAGCACTATGCTTCCCTTAAAGGATGAAGACAATAACATGTCAGAGTCAAAGACAAAGGCTTATTCCTGCAGCTGACGATGTAACATATAGGGGTGTGTTTAACTGCAATAACAGGGTACCCACTACAGCTGTGTGCTATATCACCCTGATTGTAAGGACAATATCATCATTAATAAGCTCCCTTAGATATCCCTCTAATACTCCATCTGAACCACGATGTAGTCATAGAGATGCAAGCAGCTCATTGTTGTCGACATTATAGTGATTTTATTTACCCCACATTTGAACCATGATTGGGTAAGGATTAAGCAATGTACATTTAATCAGGTTACGGACTGATGGCATTATAAAACAGTCTGTCTAATCCTCTGACGTGCAATATTATAATAATATGTACCATGTCATGAAGCGCGTATTCCCAGCTAACAAAAATACCCTATTCTTACGTTTTGTGTTTACTTTGTCATTAAACCCTCCTACAATGATACACAGGGCATAGTGCAGCGCCATGGCAGTGATAGCAGCGGTAGGCATTGGAACTACAGGTAGGTTAAGCTATCATACATGGTCAAAATGGCAAATTGACGCACCATAGGAGCAATACAAAGTGGGAGTTATATTTTTAATGTAGCCAGTAATCTCTATATACAAGACCCGCACGCCGCTCCTTCCAGCAAAGCTCCAGGGGGACATGATGGTGGCTTACACAGGATGACCGGTTACAGTGCCACAATACAGGTACATGATGAATAGACCAGCAGGGGATAGGGATATATAATACCCACATCTCTCAGGTAACCATGACTTCAGTTTGATACCAAACCTGTTATCAAGCAGACACAGGTGTGGAGGGGTGGGTGGTTTACAGGTATATAATATGAACACACAGGTGTGATAGAGACCGGCGGCTAGAGGAGGGTGGGAGGGAGTGCTCTTGGTATATTTGATGATATCACATAGCAATTAACCTTGGATGGACGGTAAAATTCTTTATTGCGATATGTCGTCATGAATAAAAGACAGCCCTGTTGAGCCTATAGGCTCGCTTCGTAGGAACATACACTGTAAAAAAATTCCGTCAAAATAATGAAGATTCACTGGCAACGCTGGGTGCCGGACTTTCACTGTAAAAATAATGGTCACTGTTATTTCAAGTTCACCGTAATTTTAACGGTGAATGTCCGGCACCCAGTGGTGCCAGTGAATCACTGTTATTCTAACAGAATACGGGACATCACCGTCATATCAATACAGTGCCTAAACAATAGATATAATGGTATTTTGTGTAGTTTAACTCATTTATCCCAGTATTTTTCCATCCATCTATCCACCTATATCTAACTCTATGCTCAATATGGTTCCATGACAGATTTGGTACCATGTCCAATCAGCAATAGCATCTTAGTTTCACCCTTTAAGGTTGGTGCATCATGCCGATCCTTCGGGAGGATCTCAACGCTGTAGGGTTGACATGATTCTTGAATGGAGCACTGGTGAGTACTCGCCAGGGCTGCATTCATGCAGCATGACGACCAAGCGCATGATTCAATACCGCATTATGCCGTCCTTACAGGGGTAGACCCTAAAAAAAAGGTTTGACCAAGTGTCCACTGCCTTAAGACATGGAGCACGTGAGGTGAAGACGGGGATGGAGATCTGAGAATATGACATGCTTTAATGTCCTTTCAATTAACGATTCAAAGGATGCGCACGTAACCCTTTAAAGGACGACAGTGTTTTTGTGTTGTCATGATGCACACACTACAGCACTAGTGAGTAACTCATGGGATCGTCATGATGCATGGGTGAAAGACTGGTCAGTAACTCATGGGGTTGCCATGATGCATGAGTGCAGCACTGGTGGATTACTCACGGGGTTGCCATGATGCATGAGTGCAGCACTTGTGAGAACCTCATGGGGACGTCATGATGCATAAACACAGCGCTGTTCACAAGGACACTGTACATGAAGGCTGAGACAAAAAAAGGTTTGTCCGACCCTATCAAAACAGGGGCGACCTTTCTATGCAATTCTGAAGAAATCTTCATATTTTTACCCATTTTTGGTCAATTTTAGGGTCTTTGGAGAGGTTGGCTGTTATAGTACTTTCATGTTTAAAAAAAAGAAGACCTACCGACCCTACATTTTCTTCCCATGTTTCCTGAAACATACACTTTTTTGACCTGAGGTATCGTGCTGTGGTTTAAGGGTTAAGGCGTGAACAAGGCGGTGATTACTGGAGTAATGGCGCTGGTAGCAGATGGTCACCGTTTAGTCACACCCCGACAGGACCCCCACAGGGGGGACAGATGGGGCCGGGGGGGGGGCGTGGGTTTACCCGAATGGGGGGGGGGGGGGGTGAGGGGTATAGGGGGGTTAGACTACTTCAGGCATAATCATTAGGAATGTTTCACTACTGTGGGCATCAGGTGAATGGGTTCTTCACGAGCTAAAGCTAAATCTTGTAGATTAGCAGTAAATGTATTACAAATAGGTGGTAGAATATAGATTATCATTTATACTAGAAGCATTAATTTCTACATGTATCGGTAATATACACTGGTCACAATTCTTACCATCGCATGTACTTATAGACTGAACGGCATTCCCTATCCATTTGCAACATCCATTTCTATCGACACAACGATACATGTATTATTGGAATCAATATCACAGCGATTCCTGGAAAATGTGTGATTCCAAATAGTGTTACCCATAATATATGCATTGACCCAACAGCACAGATATAACGTCCATATATAACACACATTTATAGCCCCTAATACAGGCCATACACAACTCAATAAGCCTGGGACAAAAGCTTGATAACCCCCGAGGATCCATATTGCCACATTGTGTATGTATAGACACAGAGATAAAGATGGATCTGTGCCTACTCAGAATGCATTATAGCCGCCCTCAATGGCTGAGGCTGAGAGCGGTGGTGGGGGATGCAGGGGGGGGGGGGTTATAGTGAATCTCCCATCGGGAGGAGAGCCCACACGCTGGGACAGAGTACATGATGGGTAGTAACACCACCTGGTAGCTATTGTCTCATTAGCAGTAGATACCATAACCTCACACCAGTCTATAATTATGCCCAGTCGAAGTATCATTAACAAAATATTTCTCCGATGATTGAGTGATCATTCATGATAGTTAGATTGACTCTCGTCAGATATGGCTGAATCTAAGACTTTTATTACCCCTTCCCACTGAGAGGCTTAACTAAGTTAATAAACTCCTGGAGTTTTATCCATTTGTAGACTCTTTGTCAGCCTCGCCAAATCCTGGGAGATCCACATTAGGAGGTCTGAGGATGGCTTTCGCTGGTAGCCGCCGTGCACCCACCACCTGCCGCTACCAGCGTCAACACCAGCCGGATATGGAGGTCTCAGCCAATGACTGCCCAGCCCGAGGTCACGTGACTCGTTTTCTAGCTACGGGGTTCACTATGGCCGTTCAAGGGGGGACCGGATGCGATCAATCACATCGGAAATAACAGTAAAAACCCACTGCGTCTTTATCAGAGGAACTCGTGTGACGACCATGCAGGATGCCAGGAGGGGATTCCCCGGAACACGGTCATTGTGTGGCGTCTATTACTATCGGGGCCCTCCCAGTGGGCACAGAATCAACATTGGTAACTTTGGTTGTCAACGTTGATTCAATGTTGATTCAACGTTGAACAAAATGTGCCCACTGGGAGTGGTGGATCAGCCAGACCGGGCGCCACAGTAATAGTACCTAGTGGTGGAGGAGAGGAGAACTATTAAAATCCAGCTTGTCAATGTGTACTATGATCATATTTGACTGAAGTCATAGATTGAAACAGTTTAGGGGCGTGGGAAGCGGTTTCAAAGTAGGGCGGACTGAGGGGTATTTTGACCCTTTTTGACCCCTTTTTACTTGACCTTTTCGGCTTGACCTTTTTTGGGGTCGGTCAAAAGTGGGGGGGGGGGGGACATGTGCCCCCCGCCCCCCCCCCCCCCGGTTGCCACGCCCCCGAAACATAAACACATGAAACGGAGATATGGTATGTTCTCAAAATCGACAGTGGACATATGGGAGCTCGTGACAACGAGAGGATGAAATAGAAGGATAGTGACATGTGACATAAGCATTTAATAAAATCGACAGACCACGTGGGTCTGCTTCTATCAAACCCACTTGGATGAACGTCATACATAAGATTTCCATAGTTTATATAAAATAAAAGCGTACATGTATACGAGCTGTCAGTAATGCAAGTTATCATAACTAACCGTTTTACATGTCTTTAAACTATTAACAAGTAAACCACAGAGGTGTTTATACAAAAGGTATGATAGTGGTGAATTAGGTGGCTCCAGAGGGGCAAAATGCGACCTGGCGACCTGGACTGTTTTCCAGGCGACCTGGCGACTTGGTTCATTAATTTAAGCGACCTGGCGACTTTTGGAAAAATATGTCTAAAAATATAGCAAAAATGGTCTAAAAAGTGACTTTCTGACCTGGGTCCCTCAATTTCGGCGACTTTCCGACCTGAGGGGGGACCCTCTGCACCCCCAGTTAGTATACTATACAGATTGGTGCCCAGATTATGCCTGCAGCCTGTTCGTGCAGGTACCACGTGCACGCTCCGACCTTTACCGTTTGGCACGGGGGACCTATATCTTCACAACATGAATAGACCTACACGTCATATCTAGGTCGGCCTTTTATCTCGTTTTCATCATGCCGTGAGAATTGCTCATCCTTTGGGTCCTAGGGCACCTTTAAAGGTGAAAGTCCCTATTCCCCCCATATTGAAAACAGTTTCAGGCCTCCTAAGAAATTGACAGAGGGTTCCTTAAATACTATAGAATCCATTGGGCAAAAAAAATTTGGGGGTACCCATACTATCTTTTGTGCTACGATGGCTGATGCAAGGGGTCATATATTTTCTTAATTTTTCACATTCCTGGAAGAAACCAGTTAAACCATATATTATCCACCAGATTTTTTCGTATAAACCATGGATATGTGATGTATCTATACTAAGGAACAAGGATAAGAATAAAAAATGCTTGTTGAAAAGTTCTTTTTGGTTTTATTTTGGACTTGATGCTTGAAGTAACAGATGACATTTTCGTTTTTGGCCCACACTTATCTAGCATAATATCTAAGTAAGAAAAACAGTTTCAGGCCTCATGTAATTTTAATATGGTGAAGATTATGGCCATAGCTTGGTATTTATCCCAAAAAAATGGGGGGTACCGGCACTCGTTTCTTCACAAAGTGTACATGAACATGACAGGCGGTGGCAAGTGACAGGTCTGTACACACTAGTGTACCCCACCACTAGGTAGGAGCATAATGCAGGACTAGAGTTTAGCACCTCCCCAAAGCTGTCAGGGCTCTGTGGCTACATGCATAGAGAGCTGATCTAGAATGGGAAAGGTCCCTGGTTCAAATCTTGCCAAGGTATCCTTTGGGGAGAATTTTTTTTCCCTCTTAGTTTAGCATGTATCTTGTCCAAACGCATGCAGAAAATTCTGCTTTACTTATGCATTTATGATATGTGTTGAAAAGAGAATATGACATAGCTTTATTAGAAAATATTGCTTCAATATGGATATTAGAAACAACATTGAGACTGGAGTTGTTCAGGAGCAAGCCACCAGATGGGGCTATGGTGACCATTTGGTGAGGATTTGCTAGTTCCATAAACCCTGCCAGTGGGCGAGTGTGTGAATACTGGCTTAAATCCTTAATAGGCAGGCACTATTCTACGACACCCGATCGGCGTCCACATGGACATAATTACATACATACATACATACATACATACATACATGCATGCATGCATACATACATACATACATACATACATACATACATACATACATGTACTCTTATAACCTAGGTTCTCAAGATATTATCATGAACAAAGAATTCTTTACACTCTAGACAGTCTTCTTGGTGAACTTGATACTGTTGTCTTATTCTGTGTTCAGCAGGCACCCTAATGGCCACCTTGGACATGAAGTGCCGTTATGGAGTGGTTGATCCGACACAGCCGCGTCATCGCTGGCTGGCTGTGAGCCCTTTAAGAGGAACATAGTTCTATAAAAGGATTAGTAATGTACTTGGTCGTCATAATGCATGAATGCAGCCCTGGAAAATCTTCTTCACAGGGCTGCATTCATGCATCCTAATGACAAAGGGCATTAAAGCACTAGGTACCCATTAAAGGGTTATAGAGGCACTAGGTGGTGTTTATGGCGGAACCTGTCTACTAGCTGGGCAGGCCAGCTTTACTTCACACCTGACCTTTGGAAGATGCCAAGCTTCAAATCGATCCTTCCGTTCATAGGTTCCGGCTAGTTTTAAGGTCAACCGTCACAGGTCATTGGGCACGGGTAATTCATCACTAGGTCACAGTTGTTGTAACATTTAGCATGGAAATATTTTATTTGAAATATCAACCAGGGGATTCACGGGGTCTCCCTCCCCCTTTGAAATAATAATATTTATATCCCTTACGAGACGCAGCACATTGCTTTTCATTACTTTGGGGGAAAACGTCTTTGAGGGATTTTATTGTATTAATTTCATTAGGGAGCATAAAGGTAGCGTCTTTCAGCAAACACTAATGAGTACATTACCTGAATTGATTATATATATAGGCAATATACATTGGAGTAGAGTATTTAGGTATCATATCGTGAACGTCTTGGCCTGTGGATACATACACGGACAAATATCTATCCTCATGTTACTATTATATTGGTAGGATGTAGGATGGCCTCTCCCGCCCCGCATGTATACCCGGCATATAGATTTGCTTTACGCCCCTACAATATAATACCCGTGCCAATCTAGATACCATTAACCCATTCAATCCCCCCAGGTCCATATATTGTGAAGCCATCACTACGCTGTAGTTCTGAGCAAGACAGAGCGGTGCATCCCATCGGACCGCAGCAGACGGGGACTATTTTCTGCCGCCCCGCGTTACACCCGATATCACTGCGCCCTGCGGCAGTGACTGCAGACGCTGCCGAGAGGGGGCGCGGCGGTCAGTCTGCCCGTGCATCCCCGTCTGTAGCCCCCACACAGGGGCAGGGACATTAATTGATTTCCGGTCTGCCGAATCGACGTGCGTGTTGGTGAAGGGGCGGAGGCAGGGGAGGGCTGAATGATTCATATGGAGGCTATGCTTCAAAATGTCACACCGCCATTAAGTCAGCTATATCCCATGCAGTGCTTGCTCTGCATGGGACTGCCTGCGAATAGACTTATTTAGGTTTTAAGACTGGTGGATGTTTTCTCAGTTATTTATTTCAATGTAGCCCGGCTGCTGGGTGCTAGCGGTGCGCCACATGATGATTGAGTGTTATTGATTGAGATGCATGTGTTTCATACACGGGGGGACGGCTTGGCCTTTGCTGACCTTAAAGAGATAAGCCTGTTGTGCCACTTCCATGATGCATCTGCAATCACTGTATTATAATTCGGGCACAGAAAAACCTTCCATGTTATAAATATGTACAACACAGGCTTTGTGAATATCGAAATTTATGCAGGCCTACAACAATCCGAACAAAACTAAATCTTGTCAATTCTAACAATTTGATCTCTTGGGGACCATACTACTGACCAAAGGATGATAATGATACAGTTTTAAAACCAACACAGCCAAAGCCTGATCGTATTTTGATGTGTACAAATACACAGCACCATAAAAGTCCCTTTTAGTGTGACGATGGAATGGGTGAATACACCAATTTCTATATTGTTTGTTCATCGTTCAACGTATAACGCTTGCCATGCCACGATAAAATAGCTGACAGGTTTAACAGATGTGTGGGAAAGGTCAGGGACATGGGAGGGAGGAATATGCAGTAGCATTAATCTCCTGAATAAGGCTACAGACGGCATGAATAATAGGTTACAGCTGTAGGTAAGAGGTCACCCAAGTCATGTAAAACTGTTTACCGCCAAGCAGCAATAGGTCACATTAACCCTTTAAGGACTAATGTTGCATTAAAGGTCTCTTTAATATCCACCAACTGCGCGCCGGAGACTGAACCGCCGGCAATCTATCATGCCGACCCTTCGGAAGTGGCTCAACCCTGCAGAGTTGGCATGATGCATGAATACAGGCCTGGTGAGCCAGGGCTTTCATGTATCATGACGACAAAGGGCATGTCACATCAAAGTACTATGTCATCCTTAAAGACTAAATGATCAAAGAAGGCCACATCAATGTTAATTACCCAGACCAGGCTATAATTGATATGGTTAGTATCAGACAAATTTACAGTTTGCAATAGACGGAGACTACAATGGAGGTAATTTATCATTATCAAGAATCAAGCTGAATAAAATATAGTATCCACGCTGGCTCAATGACATTTCTTTGCCGGTAATCTCTTATTGATGTTATTCGTTAGAAGTCTTAAGAAGGCTGCCACCCCCTCACCAGACCCGGATACAGAGGGAGAACTCAGTCCAGTATTATAGCATGTCCCCATCTCTTACTATAAAGAGTGAATGTCTCTACTCGGCAGCACCTTTAGCTGAAGAGCCTTTCTGCGTAGTACGAGAAGTGTCCTGACCGGAGCTTATATTACGTGTTGACATTTAGATAGGACAAGGCCACTGTTGACAGGGTGACCTCTTACAGTTAAATTGTATCAATCAAAAACGGGATTTACTAGAGTGCCTGCATGGATGAGAATATCAAAATTACATATATCAAGTATCACAAAGAACACCCCCTTTTCATAAAGATGTACATCAAAATGTAATAAATGACTTTGAGGTAGCCGTATGGGTAACTACAGCTAATAGCGCCCAGCAAAAGCTAAAAAGGCATCGTTCCTGAGTACACTAAATGATTCAGTTTGATATTGATGGGTCTTAAAAAGGGAGCGCTCTCCCTATCAGCACCAGGCAACATCACTGCCTGCAGTTAGTCCAGCTGTCGTGGTTACCGAGCAGGAGGATGATGATCGAACTTCCCTCTGATAAAACACTAAATGAATTCATGACTAATACCATTGGACGTGGGCGCTACTGCTGGGCCAACAACACAGCAGCATCTTACTTTATCACAAAGACCCACCGTGTCACCAATGCTGTGTGACTCAAAATGAGAAAGCACAGTTACAAGTTTCAGGATGAACAGTCAGGACTGTATGGGGTGATTCACACATGGTAGCAGAAGCAGAGAACAATTAATTAACCCTTTAAGGACATGTGTCGCTAAAAGATGACATTGGTCATTATTATGCACCAATGCAGTTCCAGTGAGTAACTCGTGGGTGTTGCATTGGTGCATCATGCCGACCCATCGGGAGTGTCTCAACCTCCTACGGTCGGCAAGATGCTTGAATGCAACCCTGGCGAGTTACTTAGCAGGGCTGCATTCAAGCAGAATGACGACCAAGGGCATGATGCATTATTGAATTACGCCGGTCTTAAAGCATGAGCTGAGGCTGTTATCATCTACTGCGTCTCACACATTAGGAGCCTGCTATGATATGTGTGGGACTGAGCTGCTGGTCTCAATGAACCAACAGCGACTGCCGGTAGAGATGGCTTGGATGGAGAGGGGGGCAGGGGGTTAAATAACTGCTCACCATGGCAACCAAACACAGCTCCACAGATCAAGGCCGATACCACCAGCACATTGATACATTACATTCAGGAGTAACTCTGAGTCAGTTTTAGTTTGATGAGCAGCTCAGTCTGAGAATGCCCAACAACAAGCAGTGTATTACCAAAGGGAAACGCCTCACTTGACTCATAGGCACCAATACAGGAGGCTCATTCAGAACAACTGACGTGGTCGTAGGCAAATGATGACGTGAGGAAACCTGTTTGACGACCACTTGTAAAATTTCTTTGACAAGATTTCCTATAGAAATGTATAGAAAATTAATGTAAATATTACATTTTGCCAGCTACAAATACTCTTGTCAATTGCAAATATTGCAATATTGACGAAAATCGCAATATGACGACTGACGAGTCTGTTCTGAAAGAGCCTCCTGAGAAGCCACATAAGGTCACCTTACCCCCCCCCCCCTACCTACAGCTACTGGAGGAGGTAACATGGTGGGGCAGTCTGTGTGTGTAGTACGTTATGATTCCTACACTGCCCGCACCTTGGACCCTGCTGACAGACACATATATACAGCGGCACCAGCTCAGCGCTAAACAATAGTGATGCAGCTCCATACTTATATCACTTGAGGGGCCATAGTAATATATATCTGATCTAGCATGGGGAAAAATGTGGGATTGTAGGAAGAAATGAGAGAAAGGATGGGAAGCCGAAGGAGATATAGGGGGAGTGAGGGGGTATGACGAGGGGATAAGAAGAGCGAGGCATTACAGTAGAAACTGGGTAACTGTATTTGACCATTAATTTGTTCATCATGAAATATTAAATGGAGGTGCTGTATCTATTGGTGCGATCTTATCTGGTGTAAAATAAAAGTGTCTTCTGATCTTCAATGGAAACCAATGTAATAGTATGTACAGCTTAAAGGCCCAGCGCCCCTATATATACGGCTGAGTACCTGTCCCGACTGCGCTCTGACTGTTACTGCACGTGCAGTAAGAACTGCGGGTTTAACGTTCATATATGGTGATCTGTATTGACCTTATTGGCAGGTTTAGGTGCCGAGCCACTGCCTCCACCACTGTGTGAATGATTCACAATGCTGTCACTAAGGCCACTTACACCATGAGGTCATGTAACCTCAACCTCAGGGTCCTCCAAGGTCACACGCCGCAGTATAAGGACTGAAGTGTGAGGGGGAATTATCAATTGTCTGAGAACTCAACCATCTCCTCCTGCCGTTCTTCATTATGCTCTTCACGTACACTTGTGAAGGGCATTATCCCATATAAGATGTCTGTTTTCGGCAATTATGCCCTATACTTCTATCGTCCTTTGAGATAGGACAGGGCTTCAATTGTTAATTCATCATCACCATTGTACAGATAAGCAAATGTTATTTTTAGCGCCACATGACACATCTTTTTCTGTACTGCTCTAATGCTTTAATAATAGTACATCAGCCATCAAAGGGTTGATGTGACCTATTGCTGCTTGGCGGTAAACATTTATACATGCCTTGGGTGACCTCTTACCTACAATCTGTAGCCTATTGTTCATGCCTTCTGTAGCATAGTCTCACACGGTCAGTAGATTACTGAAATGCAACTGGAGCTGGTGTATTTACAGGTAACATTATGGGACGGTAGACGATGGATGCAGGAGGAGGGGGGAGGGGGTTGGGAGGACTGTGGGGAGGTGGTTGTGGTGCTGTCGGCACAGCTCACTGCAAGATGCCACAGCAGCAGACACTGGAGGAAAACTGCTGCCTTGTGCTATCGATCAATGCGGACCGGTATCGGTCTGACCCCCCCCCCCCCACCGCCTCCTGTACCCAGCCATCATCCATGTTCACTTGTATACTCGTGGTATTATATTCACCAAGTCTGCCTTGTGGCATAACGCCTCCGCCCCAAGTACCTTTCACATGCCTTCATATAGAGGCACATTATATGGACTCCTATTGCTAAGATAATAAAAAGGATATACACATATATAATCATATGGGATGTTTCTTATTATTTTCTGAAAGGCTTAATTGCCTTTATTACCTTCCCTAATCGTAAAATGCTGGTGTTTATAACAATACAGTTTACCAGGCCATACATTCCAGCCAGGAGAAATAAGATAAATTCAAATCAAAAATATATTAATGTCACTGCCCACTGCTGATATTTATATGTTATACATAATATCCGCTCGTGTTGTGGGTCCTCTGCCCCATGTATATATCCCCATCCCACATGTACACAGCATTGATCGCGCCCAGAGGGACAAAGGTTGAGTGGTGTGGCCTGTAACAAGACGGAACAGCTATTGGTGTCTCTAGACATCCCAGCATGCCCGAGCCGCAGGTGGTAGCGGCCATTATGGACTCTCCTTATGTCAACCGTTATAAACCAAGTGCCTAATTCCGTGCACAAATGTACATCACAGAGAGATACCAGCCAACTAGCATGGCATGACCCCAACATGCTATAGACCAATTATTATAATGGACAATTGATACCTACCTAGCTGTCATTGATTGATTGATTGGTTTTATTGATCATACTGATATAGTCAGCTATTATTCACCTTATTTTTTTCCTGTTTTCTACTAGTTCATTGATATTGATGTCTTGCCCAGCAGCATTCCCATTGACAGAAAGAAACTGAATCTTCTAATTATAAAGAGATCCTTTTGTTATATCATAGAGAACCGTCTCTGTCCCAGATGCTCAGAGACAGCACCTCTACAGTGTTAGTCCAGAACCACCCTAATCCATCACACCTGATCTGCTTTGCAGCCAGCCAGAGTGGGCATTGACCTTTCTGACCTCCCTCAGGCTTTAACACTGACTTCAAAACTTTAAGCACAGCACACTGTCATAATGCACTGCGTTGGTACACTCGTGAATGGTCAGCATGATGCATGGCCTAGCCAAGTCTATTTCCGGTGCTGCATTTGTTGTTGGTGCTGTAATTAATTTACTCATACTACTCTATTACACCGGGGTGTGTCTCTCATATCACATAGTACATGCTAGAAATTTTCAGTTCTGCTAATAGCATGTGTTTAGTGCATCATGCCGATACATGAAGATGAAGCCTTGAAACATGGTGTCATCCTTAAAGGGTCCACAGGCCCCTAACTGCCACCACTGTAACTAGCCACCCACCGTGGAGGAACAGCTCCTGTTAAGGGTTCACCCTTCTGCCCTTTAAGGCTCTTCAAGGGTTGCATTCCAGTGGGAACAGAGCATTAAATCAATATTGACAACTAGTTGTCAATGTTGATCTAATGTTGAACTGAATGTTTTGCCCACTGGAATAGTGCTTTGATGCACTATGCCCTTTCTCGCCATTCTACTCACCAGGGCTATATGCATTCATCATGCCGACCCTTTAAGAGCATATACACCCTGTATGGTCAGCGACTGTAGCTTGAATCAAGCACTGCTGGCTAACTCATCAAGGTTGCATTCATGCATCATGACAATAAAGAAGATGACACATTAAAGCACTGTAGGGTCTTAAATGACCCTGGCTGCAGTAGAGCTCAGTGGGAGGTGCTGGCTGGTGGGGGTGTTGATGGTCCGCGGCACCACCATCAGACTCAAATTTAACGGGGAGCAGACAGGCCTCCCATCCCCTCTGGAGAGGCCACACAGCAAGATGGCACTATTACCATTACCTCTACTACGCCGCACCATTCCAGTTCTCCAGGGCCTGGGCATCACTAGAGGCTGTAGGCAATGGCTTTATTCACTGCCCTTAAGTAGATCGGGATGGTACGGACAGCTACAGACAAGACGGTAGAAGTAGGGTGGATCCACAGTCAACAGTATTACCTATAGCATAATATCAATATCTAGAGACTTTGAGCAACCCTTCACCCTCTCCCCTAATATATTCATCAGTTGTGTTTATGGTGTAAGCTGTTGGCAAAAAACCTATTCACTAGCCTGTAGGTAGACAGCATAGGGCAGGAATACATGGTGGAAATAGACAAGAGGGGAGTAATTGCAGGATTTGAAGTCAGCAATATATATAAGCTTGTATATTATTGTAGAGAGTAGTTCCAATAGGCATCTACAGCCATATAAATATAGGTACCACCAATCTGCATAAATATAAGCTGTAGTAAGACTAGGGGGGACAGTACACATAAATAGAGTGGCTGAGTGATTTGTAGTCGGCCCCAGTAACTGCAGAGGAGGCAATGCTCCACCCACGTCAAGGGTATAGACATTAACCAGTAACCATTCACATTGAGCTGGTGTGAGCAGGGGAAGGAGGGCATGGGATCGGCAGGGGGATTTCTCTGTTAGTCAGCTCTACTAATCACTGACCAAGCAGTGCTCCCAAGGTCTAGGCTGGTGTTTTAGCTACTACAGGCTGTTATCAGTAGGCCATATTATCCAAAAGACTCTATAATTATTTAGACTCTATTATCCAATAGACCTTATTATCCATCTCCAGCCATATCTACTTACCCTTCTCCAACATGGGTACTGACTATTGCCTAATCATTGGGCTCAGTCTCATGAGTTTGTAACAGTTGAAACGTCTTTGACCGGGTGTCGTCTTTGACCGGGTGTCATCTTTGACTGGGTGTCGTCTTTGACCGGGTGTCGTCTTTGACCGGGTGTCGTCTTTGACCAGGCAGCATTAGAATAGCAGAAATGAGGTCTATGTAGTAAGAAAAGCGGGGAAATAGTGCACCCATATGTTGATACACTTTATAGCAAACATTAGTCAATGTTGTTATATTTATATACTGAGCATACTATGCATAGTACAGCATAGTACTATTATTTCACTCTACTCGGTCAAAGACGTCACTTTATATATAACTTTCAGCTTAAACAACTGCACTGTGCATAGTAAGTGCAGTATATATATATATATATAAAATGTTACTTATGTTTCCAATGAATGTGTAATAACATATTATTGCAGTATCTCACCGATTTCCTCACTATATATGCCTCATTTATTCCATCTTATAACTCCCTGGTCAAAGACAACACCCGGTCAAAAACGTTTCAACTGTTACAAACTCATGAGACTGAGCCATTGGTATCTTAAGTAGGGTAGGGAATAGCTGTTTGTGTCAAATAGAAGTAGGATAGTGGTAAGAGGAGTTGAGTCAGCATTGTCTCCTTCTGTACTACCTACCTAGAATATAGGCTGTTGACCCCAACCTCATTCAATGTCAAACAGGGAAGACCAGAGAGCAAATGTAATCAAAAGGAAAGAAAATCATTCATCAGTTGTGTGGCCCTGTGCCCCATCTATATACCTCCATCATACATAATGTAGACATGATTGAGGGACAAAGGGTGAGTGCTGTGGCCTGTAACAAGACAGAACACAGTGATGTCTCCAAACACGACAACATGTTGGAGACACAGGTGGCAGGACCCTTTAACCCTTCAAGGGCAGCATAGTACTTTAATGTGCTATGGGCACATCATGATGTTTGAATGCTACTCTGGTTAGTAGACTATCCAAGGTTGCATTATGCCTCATGCTGACCCTGCGGTTGGGTTTATATAAACCCTGTAAAGTCAGAATGATGTTTGGATACAGGACTCCCCAGGGCTACATTCATTCACCATAAAGACAAAGGGCATAGTATAAAAAAAGCTTGATGTGGCTCTCAAAGGTTGTAAATATACTTCATGACCCCAGCATGCTGTAGACCAATAATATCATTATAAAATGTAATAGTTAATTGAAACATAGCTGCCTGTCATTAATTTTGATTGATTAGTTTTATTGATTATCCTCTGGCAATCAACATCTGCATTTGAAACTAATATTTTTACCATGAAATGATCGTTGGTATTTTACCAGTTGATTAGTATCAATCCACATGAAGGAAGAGAGCTAAATGATCTAAATGAGATCACTGTGTTATATTGTAGAGAACCTTCACTGTCCCAGAAGGAGCCCAGAGACAACACCTTTTTAGAATTAGTTCAGAACCACCCTAATCCATCAGACCTGATCTGCTTGGCAGCCAGCCGGGGTCGGCCTTGACCGCCTTCAGACTCTTACACTGCCTAAACCCTTCAAAGGACAGCATAGTGCTTCAATGCTCCATGCCTTTTGTCGGCATGATGCTCGAGAGGAGCACCTGTGTCATGCTGACCCTGCAGGGTTGGCACCCACGAGTATATCGCCAGTGCTGCATTGTTTGTTTTTCTATTTATATATAGGTCTTTCTTATCATACAGTGCTGGGTAAGCATATGTGTTTTATTCAATTTATGATGATAGCATTGAGTGCATCATAACAACAAACGTAGATGAAACCTTAAGGCATGGTGCTATCCTTAAACCATCACCTACCTTGTATAAGGCCCAGAGTATCGGTCTGACTGTTACTGTAAGAGCAGCAAGAATTTAAAAAGTTAATTGCCCCTGTCTGCTACTACTGCAACCAGTCACCCACCATGGAGGAGCTGTCCCTAAATGGGGCCTACTCTGCTGGCCTGTAGGAGCAGTGGCTTCAGTAATGGAGTCAGTGGGAGGTGGTGGTGACGGTCCCCTTCTCCAACATCAGACTCAAGTTTAAATGGGAACAGACATTACCACTACCATTACCTCTACTACTATGCACCATTTCAGTCCTCCAGGGCCTGGGAACTGCTGCAGGCTGTAGGCAATGGCTTTATTCATTGCCCTTAACCTTAAAAGATTAAATGTGTCGTCATGATGGAGCAATGCAGCTCCGACAAGAAACTCACTGGTGCTGCATTGACCAGTGCATCATGCCGCACCTTCAGGAGTGTCACAACACATTAGGGTCGGCATGATGCATGAATGGAGCACTGGTGAGTTACTCGCCAGGGAATCATGCATCATAACGGCCAAGGGCATTATGCACGAAGGCATCATGCCATCCTTAAAGGGTTAAGTAGGTGGGGATGGTACCAGAGGCTACAGACAAGACGGTAGAAGTATGGGGGATGCACAGTCAGCAGACTGTTACCCTACATTTTTATCGATCAAGGAAAATAGTGTAAAGCTTACCCAGGTCCAACCCAACCTCGTGAAATGACTAATGATCAATCTATTGCATAAAATGTTATGATCAAACACAGCATGGATAATATAAATCACATCTAAAAATAGGAGACCGATCAAAGACAACACTAATCTCAACCTTGACCCTCCGCACCCATATCTATGGTGTAAGCTGTATAGGCAAACGAACTATTCACTATACTCTGCAAGTCGATCGAACAGCTAGGAGCAGGAGTTTATTATTGATAAGAAGTATTTGTTGGATATGCTGTCTATATTGTAGAGCATTTTTTAATAATCACCACAGACATATAGATACCACCGATCTCCATATCTATAAGCTGTTGGCAACTGTGGGACTAGGGGAAATGGTGCACATAAGGAGAATGGCTGAGTGATTTGTAGTCGGCCCTATTAACTGCAGACAAGGCAATGCTCCACCCACATCACGGGTATACACATTAACCAGTAACAAACCATGTAGAGAAGATATAAGCAGCAAGAGGAGGGGCCTGGTCATGAAGGTAGATGAGGGACAGAGGTAGGGGATTTATAGTCAGCTCTACCAACCACACACAAGGCAGTTCTCCCTAAGGACCAAGGTCAATAGACCCTATTATCTATATCTTAAGATGGGATTGGAGAGGTGGGTAGGGAGAAGGTGGCAGGGCTATTTGTAGTCAACAGAGCTTCCTATTCTGTACATCCATTTAAAGCTTATACTGTTCATCCAGTGGAAGTTCATATTGTTATCAGATTACTTATTTACAATCCAACATATCCAACCTCTTTAATATGGGTACTAACTGTTGTGTAGTAAATTTGTCCTTGAAGTAGGGTAGGGATAGGAAGTCTGTGGCAAAAGAAATGACAAAAGGTGTCTGGGGAGTTGAGTCAGCAGTATGACGTTCTGGCTAGCAGGAGTAAAGACTGCTGACCCTGACCTCATTCAATGTCAAGAAGAAGGACGGGTGGGGGGCATAATAATCTGGAAGTCATCGCCTATTGCACCATTTCTCTTCTCAGTTATTTGCTATTGGCCCCCCAAACAGCAATTCTTGAGAATATATTATTGTGCCCAAGTCAGGAACATTTAATTCCTGGGTGCTGTTTGACCGTTAGAACGGGGGTTATCAGAATGCACAACTACCCTCGGGGTTATGATCCATGGATATCAACTTTGCATTCGCTACCTCTGACCTACAAAGAATCCAGCAGGGGCAGGAAAAGATGGGTGTTTGGAGAGGGACTGGGGACATGCAGTTAACATTATGGCTGTAATGCAAGCATAAAAGTGGCTGCACCCTCATTTAATAGACAATGAGGGACACAAATGAATGCTAAAGGCAGAGGGAGAAGGGATAGACCTGAGTACAGAAAGTTCGAGACATGCTACCATCATACAGTATATATACGAAGTGTATGCTGGCAACAGCAGGACTAGGGGAAATGGTGCACATGAGAGAATGGCTGAGTGATTTGTAGTCGGCCCCAGTAACTGCAGACAAGGCAATGCTCCACCCACATCAAGGGTATACACATTAACCAGTATCCGACCATGTAGAGCAGATATAAGCAGGGGGAGGAGGGGCCTGGTCATGGTGGTAGAAGAGGGACAGAGGTAGGGGATTTGTAGTCAGCTCTACCAACCACACACACGAAAGTTCTCCAAGGACCAAGGTCAATAGACCCTATTATCTATCTCTTAAGGTCGGGCTGGAGAGGTAGGTAGGGAGTGGGTGGTAAGGGCATTTGTAGTCAACAGAGTTTCCTATTCTGTACATTCATTTAAAGCTTATATGGGTTCATCCATGCAAAGCTCATATTGTTATCAGATTACCTATTTACAATACAACACATCTACAACCCCCCCACCCTTCATCAAAATGGGTACTAGCTGTACCACAATCAAGTTGTCCTTCAAGTAGGGTAGGCATAAGAGATGTGTCTGTGCCAAAAGAAATAAAAAGGTGTCTGGGGAGTTGAGTCAGCAGTTTGACATTCTGGCTAGCAGAAG
Organism: Harmothoe impar; assembly: GCA_947462335.1. Taxonomy (NCBI): domain Eukaryota; kingdom Metazoa; phylum Annelida; class Polychaeta; order Phyllodocida; family Polynoidae; genus Harmothoe; species Harmothoe impar. The sequence goes on along the minus strand of OX381708.1, from coordinate 17,539,242 downwards.
TACAGACTGCTGACCCTGGCCTCATTCAATGTCACAGAAGGAGGACGGTGGGGGGAGGGGGGCAGACAGAAGATTGGGAGAATTTGGAAGTCATTGCCTATTGCCTTGTTCGTCATCTCAGTTCTGTGCTATGGGCCCTCTAAACAGCACTCGAGAATGTTCCAAACTGGGGCAAATGTGGAGAAGTCACCAGAACACCAGAAAATGCACAAGGTATTTTCAAAAATATCTTGTGCCTTTTCTGGTGTTCTAGTGACTTCCCCAGATTTGCCCAAGTCAGAACTTTCAATTCCTGGGTGCTGTTTTAAGGGTTGTTCTCAAAATGCACAACCATCCTCGGGGTTATGACCCATGGACATTAACCTTGTATTCACTGCCTCTGACCTACAAAGGATTCAGCAGGGGCAGGAGAAGATGGATGTTTGGGGAGGGACTGGGGACTTGCAGTTAACATTATGGCCGTAATCCAAGAATAAAAGTGGCTGCACCTCATTTAATAGACAATGAGGGGCAGTTAAATGGATGGAGGAGGCTGGAGGTGGAGGGGATGACCCTAGTGCAGAAAGTTTAAGGCATGCTACCATCATGCAGTATACACGATTAAGAAATATAGACATTTTATTATCACACTCTCAGGTTTAATACAGCGGTAAAAGCTTAGGTGTAAGGTCAACAAAAAAGGAAAGCAAGTCGATCGAGTGGGAAAACTTTGGAGCAAGCTTAGATTAGCCTCTAGAACTAGAAATAAAAACATTATCATCAAATACCATGCCCTTATCCAAGGTATACCATATCGGCTAAAAGCTATTGCCATTAACTTCCTCTCATTCCTGTCAGTGAGAAAGAGATGCCTCCTGTTGCAGCAATGTTGCAGGCAGCATACACACCAACCAATCTACCACTCACCTACCGGTGTCCGACAGTCACATGTAGCTTTAGGGTGGTGGGAGGAGGAGCAACATCAGGATCCAATCTTGGGGAGGGGAGGATTTAGACTGTCATTAATCTCAGCAGTAAAACGTATTACCAAAGCTACAGTGCCCATAGCCTTACTGACAGCCCCACACATCACCCACACACCAATCACTCCTCCCTCACACCCACCCACCCACCCACCCACCCACCCACCCACCCACACCTCAGCCACCCACCCCTCACTCACCCACACATGAGCCACTCACTCACCCACACATCACCCAACCACACATTCCCCACCCACCCACACCTATTTAACCCACCCACTGCCTGGTCTGAGACAGGGGGCATGCAGGACGCACAGACCAATCACAACACGTACACATCTCGTCTGCGGGGCGGTGACGTCATAGACTGCTGCGTCACTGGGTGCCGAATCTCCCCAAGGACACACATTATGGCGGTGGTGCAAAGGGCGTTCTGCGTATTATTTGAAACCACCGAAATGTCACCGCCAGCCGTGATCAATGTGTTATCACGTCCTTGTGTTAGCTGAGCTGCTTCACATGGCCATGTAGTCTACGCCCGTGGTGAGGCGCCTCAATGTGGGAGGTGTGTGTCTGTGTCTTAATTCATTCCAGCACGAGGCCTTTTCACCCTTTTCACATTCTTTGTTTGCCAAGTTGGATCTTAGCTGCCTCTCCCTCCTTCCCTTCCTTCACTCCTTCCTTCCTCTCTTCATCCATTCCTCCCTCCCTTCATCATTTGCCTGTTTACTTGCTTCCTTCTTTATTCTTTGTTCCTTCATTCCTTTCATACCCCAATCCCTCCACCACCACCTCCATCCAGTAGTAGTACCACCCACCTTCCCCCATCCTCCTTCCCTCCCTATCCCACCTTCCCTGCGTATATCGTAAACTTGTAGAGGCTCCTCACTTCAGAATCAGACAGAGCTGGGTTGTTGCAGTCGGCATGGCCGGCATAACGCACCCATGCAGGGTCCAGCCCCAGTGCTGCCGCCTCTGCTTTAAGAGGGAGCAGCTCTCACCACATCTCACAGAGCAGCTCTGAGAGCAGCTCGGGCCGTGTTGAGTTTATCACTGCTGAGTTAACCTACATCCCCTCTCCACTCCTCTGCTGTGTCTTTAATGGCTAGTCGGCTGCCATTTCCCATATCACCGGGGGATATTATAGATCAAGAGCATACTATGGTACTGTATGGTATATAGTGGGACCTTGATTATTCGGCCTTCAATAATAATTCGCCCCCTCGATCATCCAGCTGATTCAGAAGCATATAAACATGCTTCAATAATCCGTAAGATTCAACATCTGTTTTTTCATAAAACGGGGATGGTCGGATTATTGAGATCTCGATGTATGGGGGTGGGGACGTAGCTGTGCGACTGCAGCGCCATGGTCTCAGCAGCAGTGACAGGGACAGGAACTAAAATGTAATTGGTATCTTCACTTCTTCACCCAAGGTGGTGCCTTATTTCTACTGCGTGTTTCAAGGAAGCAATAGAAACCAGTGACCTCTCTTAAGGACAAGATGGTGGCCTACTTGTTTGCTTTAATGTATTGTGACATTTTGCTGGCATGAATGCAGCACGATCTGTGAATGGTTAATATATAGGCACATGGTTATGCATATAATGACAAATAAACATTACACCTTGAAGTATCATAGTGTCATTAACCCTTTGAGGACAGCATGATATCTTAATGCATCATGCCCTTTGTAATCATAATGCATGAATGAAGCTCTGGCGAGTTACTCACCAGTGCTGCATTCAAGCATCATGCCGACCCCACGGGGCCGAGGCTGTCCCTGGCAAGTGCATCATGCCGACAAATGTCATCTTTCAGCGTCCTTAAAGGGTTAAAGAGTCCGAAAGTTATTGGAGACATGAATATTCCTATTGGGCCATATTACAACGACATGGCCGTGCCGACCGACTGCACCTCATGTGACACTAAAACATACAGCCCCTCATCGTCCCAGCGACAACAAGAAATCACAATGACCTTGCCATACTAATAGCGTCATTTGTATTCCGCCTATCCTCATGTATCCATATTGGTTTTGTGCTGCTTCCCGTGGCTCTGTCTCTGAGCATCAGCAGCGTGCGGCAACAGCTACAAATACAAGGCAGTGTTCTGTCCTTTTTTAATGTGTATCTCAGAGTGAGTGTATTGATCATATCTCCCATTAGTGTTATCTGTGTTTATGTGTACGTAATGCCGACTGTTTTAATAATGAATGTATTGGGGTATGAGTTGTCACTCATACAGCTAGGTATTTACATTGTCATCAGAAATAATGTATTTTCCTTGTCAAGTTCCTTATCATCCAAATGTAATGTTTAAACTGTAGCGCTAGCTACATGCAAGTAACAGAAAATAATACCACACATCATCTCAGCGACATTCACTTTTTACCTGGCTTTCAGTGGGATTTTGAAAATAGCAATCTCTCATAGAAGGATTCCCAAAATCAAAATAAGAAATGTTTGAGATAAATGCCTTCCCATACAAATTGTGTAAGCTACCTCTATCCACTATGCATGTGCCTCTGCCCCTGGGAGGAACCTTTCTGTGTACCTCTTAGGATTAATACGTTTGCCGTAAATCTAAAAACATTGGACATTGGTAAGTGTATGGTTTCTTTCTCTTCCTCATGGGCTTAAGCTTTCTTGTTTGTAGCCCATCTGATATTGGCATTTTGGGAGGAAATATTTGGGAAAGAGGGAAGGGTAAAAGTGTGAACTTGCATGTCAATGTTGAATATCTGGTTGCTTGAAAGTATGATGTTGCACTTCTTCATCCTTCATCCGTATACGGTGTTGTCCAAACCTGTGTTCACGTTTTGGGTGTTGTCCCTGGAGCAGTGGGTTTGTCACATCAAGATCCGGGCAGGGAGGCTTGTGCTTGCTCAAGCTTGTGCGACTAATCCCTCTCGTCTATAAAAAGGTCGTCATCATCATGGCATGTGACTTGTTTGACAAGAGTAATATGGTCAATAAATAAGTGCTATATTATTTTAGTTCAGCCCAGTCTGCAATTTATGTCTGCCACATGGCCACTATTTTACATTCATATGGTTAGGTAGAGGTAGTATATTGTATTGGAAACCACCAGACAGGACAGTGGTCTGTGTGTGTGCAGTCCTTATTTAGACGGATTGCATCACTGGAGAGTACACCTTTCTCTTTCTATGTCCTTAATACAGATAGAGTGGACTGAAGATGAACACAAGCAAAACACCTTTCAAGAATAGCTGTGAGACTGATTGTGAATTTCGTGACATTTAAAAATGTCTAGGACAATGTGTTAAACATGTGAGAAACAGCAACTACAATCATAAAGCGCCTTGCCCCGATGTAGTTCTAGAGTGGATATGAAGGAGCCCCAATTCCCCAGTACTCTCTTTATGAGGCCACCCTCAGTCCCCGTCATCCACCCCCAGTGCAGTTAGCTCCTACATCACTTAACGGTCGATTACCCTGTCCACCACCACCCGACCAGCCTCAGGTCCATCATCAACTAACGACCAACCAGCAGTAAATAGTCCCCATCACTTCTCAAGACACATGCACAGAAGCAGGATATGGGACACATGTTTACATCTACAGAATAACACCTCTCTATTATCTCTGAGCTTTCCTTAATCCAACCTGCAAGAACTGTCATGTGTCCTCACCATCTTCCCTTCCTCTCTCCTCCCTCTGTTATTCCTTCCTCCCTTACTCCATTACTCCCCTTACCTAACTGACAATTTATGTAATGCTTTTCTTTGTTTGATATGTATAATTTCATTTATTTACGGATGTTATGTCGACGATATAGACTGAACAGAACAAAAGGGACGAGGACAACGTCAAAGCTAAAGTCATCAGGCCAAGAATAGCACTGTTCTAAATGAAACCAGACAGGTAGCTCCTTATAATCAGATTAACTAGAATTATGTAAATCTAGCTCTCAATGAATGCCTTTAAGAGATGTTGGTAGTGTTGGAGCTAATTCAGGTTCCCCAGCACTGCCATCTGGTGTAAAACAAACACACCATGGCCAGTAGCTTTGTCAAAAGGATCTTTTATGGCTCTAATAACATATTACAAGGCAACCCATTTTATCAGAGTCCATTGTATCAGCTGTTTCTATTGAACGAACTTGAGTGTGTCTTGACTGTAAAGAAGAAGAAGAAGTGAGCATATTGACGCATCACAAGAAAGCATTAGCAATAACCTAACTTATGTGAGAAGTATGGATTACACTTGTATTGCGCCAGATGCTAATTTTAGACATCACACAGTAGATATGCAGCTAGAACTGTTTTGTTTTTGTTTTGATTAAGTAGCAGCTCGAGATTCTACTAACACTATTTGATAGTTTGCTTTGATTTGCTTTTGTTAAACTAAATTACCTTTAGTGGGATCAATATTCGCAGTATTGTCTGAAAGTATTTGATGACCCATGCGGCATTTCCCATATCATTGGGGAATGTTCACTTTGGTCCCTAGATATAAGGTGTAGAGGGTTGATTGCAGCGCCATGGTGGCAGCAGCTGTGACAGGGGCTTGAACTAAAATGTACCTGGTATTTTCGCTGGTTCCCTATACTGGTAGCTTACTGAAGCTTATATCTGAGGTTGATAGTTAGACATTATTCATCATCATGCATCTTTTCCTGTGGAGGCCCTATTTCCACAAGGGGCTAGTGGCCACTATTTCCATGAGCTATCCTACTAAATTTAAAGGTACAATGTAGTATGAAAGGTCATGGGGATTTGGTTGACACATGTCTGAGCAATTGACAACAATGCAAATTGCATACTAAAGTGTAATTTGACAGAAATGACAAAATTGAATTTAGTACTGTCGCATTACCCGCACCTAGACTTTGAGAATATTATATAACCTGCACCAGAGGTTTGGTTTGCGTATAACCCATGGGTTATACGCTGGAATTTACGGTACTTACTTTTCCAAATATGCCTGCGGATCAAGTGTACATGCCTCTCGTTACTCATAACCTATTGTTAATATGTCAAGGTTCAATTTTAATCCACTGGGAGTGTGCCTTATATCATATGAGTATAGGTATTGAGTTACTCAATATCTGTTTTATCTTTGAGTAACTGCCACTATAAACATAAATGGCCCTACTCCAATGTAGACTTAAGTAGATATGAAGGAGCCCCAGTCCCTATGTATTGACGTGCCCAGTGCTATCTTCATGAGCCCACCCTCAGTCACTGTCATCCACCTCCACACTGATAATCTTAAGGCTCCAGAACTTAGTCAGTAGGCCTACTGGCTAACAAATCAGTCAATACTGCCTAACCTAAGCCATTTGGGCTCCCTATACAACCAACCTAGGGTAGTTGGTACTGTCAGGGTGGTCAGTAGTGACCATCTCACTTTAGTCTTCTACATTTAAATATGAGTATTAGGCAAAGTCTTTTTGAGTAAGGCATTAGTCATATGTTGTTTCGCCGCATCATTTTTGAATAGCACTGGTCATTCCTGACCAATGTCCCTATGACCAACCTAGGATAGCCACTTCAGACTAAGGGCCGGAGCATTTAAATTATCTGTTCAGTACTCTCTTTATGAGGCCACCCTCAGTCCCCGTCATCCACCCCCAGTGCAGTTAGCTCCTACATCACTTAACGGTCGATTACCCTGTCCACCACCACCCGACCAGCCTCAGGTCCATCATCAACTAACGACCAACCAGCAGTAAATAGTCCCCATCACTTCTCAAGACACATGCACAGAGGCAGGATATGAGACACATGTTTTTACATTTTCAGAGTAACACTTATTTTCTCCTTATCCAACTAGCCCCACTTCTCAATCTCCATGGACTATCTCCAACATGCTTCCGGCTGTGTCTCACGACCTTGAGCCAATGTTTTTGTCTCTGACCGGGTGTCAGCTCTGACCAGGTGCCAGCTCTGACCGGCCTGATTAAAAACGGGTTATTTAGGGCAGATGATGATAAATTTGGGCAAATAGTTACTAGTTTAAAGAGTTATAACATCCATTAACCCTTTCAGCCAAATTCTATCATCATCTGCCCTAAATAACCCGTTTTTATTCACGCCGGTCAGAGCTGGCACCCGGTCAGAGCTGGCACCCGGTCAGAGCTGGCACCCGGTCAGAGCTGGCACCCGGTCAGAGATGAAAACATTGGCCCAAGGTCGTGAGACACAGCCTTCCTCTGTTTTATTCTTATGTCTGCTCCATGTGCTGTCCTCATTTCCTTCTTACTACTACTACTGGCTGTGTCTCATGAGATAGGGCCAATGTGATAGTCTTTGATCGGGTGCCATCTTTGACCAGGTGCCATCTATTACAGGGTGCCATCTTTGACCACTTGATAGAAAACGGTTTATTTAGGGCCGATGAAGATAAGAATGGGCCGAAAAGGTTAGTGGATGCTATAACACTTTAAATTAGTAGTTAGTAGGCCATTTATATCTTCATCTGCACGTCTAGACCAATCAGTGAAATGTACTGAGTATGTCTGGGTATATTCATGGTCTCTTGAGACGTCACTCTTAATTTCAGGTGTAAATTCTACATGCTACATATTTAAATAGTGTATATGTCCGAATATTTCAAATCAAAACCAATACTAGTAGTCATCGAAAGCTACATGAAATTACGCTGGTCTTTTCTCTAAATGTACATTAGCTGATGCAGTTCTCACTGCATGTCTCCATGTTTGTAACCAGTGAGCAAGTATGTGTAATTGATGATGATGATCTTTAAAAAGACTTGCACTTCTGAATAAAAGTATGTACTCACTAACTGTATTCATGTGGAATAGGTATTCCTCCTGCTTAGGTTCAAACATTTACATTGCCATACTCCGAATCAGACACAATCAGTGTATTTTGCACCTGAATGTAGGCAATTCTGGGAGCTGAACCTCTCTGCTACCTGGAGGTGAAATTTGCCCAGGCCCAGGGCATTTTAGGTAATTAGGGCAAAGTACCCTCAGGGAGCATTGGGTGTCCAATCATGTACAACTCGATGTTGCTCTCTATGACTATGTACACACTAGGGTAATTGCCATTCAGTAGATTGTCCTCTGGTGAGAGGAAATAACCCCATTCTCCTTGTGGATTTTGAATAATGTTTACTCTCCAGATGACCTCAGGTAGCCAGCTTACAGGAAGTTGGCATAAAGTTCACAAATCAGCCAGGCTTTGACAAGGCAAAATATTTACAACCAGCTCCAAAGGGAAATGTCTTATTGTGAAAGCTTCATCTGTTATGTAATATGAACAATACTATAATATATGTATTATAATCATTGTAAGCAAGGCGAGGAACACAATGATGTATATTGCCAATATGTCCTTATCATGCTGGCTGTGAGTGTGGCTACCATGGTTGGGGTTATTGGTACAGATTAAGACAGGCGCCACACTGCCACCTGGTGTACAACAGACACACCATGAACTTTGGAAGAACACATGGTTTCTGTTTCTGTTACTTCTTGGGCAAGACTTATTCGACAAGGTTTGACCGAAGAATTGAAAGGAAAATATTCTCTAAACACATTGAGCAGACTTTTCTTTTTGTTTTGTATATGTCTTTGAATTAAATAGATCAAAGTAATGCTCTACATTTTTGGTAGTGTCGGGTATTTTACCCATCAGTGAATAATCTAATTTTGTAGCCATTCTGCAATATCAACGCTGTCCTTTCGTTTTTTAATGGTATATCATCAATTAGAATTCACTGCTCCTTGGGGAATTTCATCATGTGACTGAGTTGGATTTGTAGTATCTTAAGTGGGATTCCCAAGTTGCTTGCTAGTTTAATGGTAGATAGGTGCATGCAATAACGTAGTTCAATACAACTATTATATCACAACATTGAGGACCAATAGCTGTTGAATGCTTTATTCAGGTGTCCTCCATATGATATACTTACTGTATTGGTCCGCATAGGCGCCAGGGCCTAAAATAAGCGTTGAAAACAAATGTGAACATCCTCTCTTGGATTAGGCCTGAGGATAAATCATTCACTAATACTATGAGGTCAGTAGTATAGCATTTCAAACTTGGCAAACTTGGCAGTGGTAAACCCTATAATACTTAGATTTTATGAGCTTCTAAGCTCAGAAAGCACATCCCAGTTCACTATAATAATATGCTATTGCTACCATTCACATGTCTTGTACATGTATTTATGATGTATGATCAGATAAGCTTTCTTAAACTAGTACTTTCGTTTTATTGATCTTTATTGCTTAGTGATACCATTATTGCATTACATTGCCATATTGTAAGTGTAGATTCTGACTATATGATTTAAGGAAATCATTCATTCTGTTAAGATCTCATGAAATGCTGACTCCATCTAATCATTTAATTCGTTGTTTTTTTCTGTCCTAAAAATTAATGAAAGTCCACTTTAAACGGTCAGTGTAGCATGTCTACAGTTCTGTCTTAGGGCGTTTGGCGATCCACGCAGCAATCTTCGGTTCAGATTTGACCCTGCCTATGAGACTGGCCAGCTTGGGAGCATTGTCCAGCGATACACCCATATCTAGAGCTGTGAAGAAATCCAGTCCCTCTGTGACAAACATATCTGCCCAAGACATCTGAAAGATAATGTGTACATTGTCAGCTGCATTATGGCTATGTCTCATGACCATTTCTAACCAGCCCAAATAATATCAACTTCAACCAAAATCCTTTTTGGGATGTTCTACACACATATAGTAACAGTATCTACTATTTGGCTAGGTTAAGAAATGCCGCATACCCCCCCCCCCCCTCCTACAAGGCCCCAACCTTTTTTTTCAAAATCGTTCTAGCCCGTTTCTGACTAGCTGCTTTAAACCGGTGTGCAGGGTGCAGTTTTCAACTTTGTAAAATTTCAAAAATGTTTCCACATTGTTGTCATAAAGTTCTGTGACCGAATTTAGCATTCTGAGGGAGTGGTAATTAAACTTATTTTAATTTAATTTTTAAAATGTTTCCACATTGTTTTCATAAAGTTTTTTTTGTGACAGAATTTAGCATTAAAAGGAAGTGGTAATTCTTTACAACAGGGAGGGCTGCGCCATCTAAGAATAAACCTAGTACTGACCAATCAAACTATTTAATAATTATAAGGATCAACAAATATAATGGCATTTCCATGTCAACCTATTGCACATTGCTTTATGAGAAATTGTTCACAGCTGGTTAGTATCAATGTACCGTTAAAGAACGTTGAATATCAAATAACTGTTGGTCAAAATATGCATAGTTGTACTATATTTGTCATTCAACCATGGCAATAAAGCAGCATATAATATAATTCAGCTTGCATATTGAGATGTATATCATTATTTGATATTTTGCATTACATTCATTCTAGATATGTCACATTCTCATCACCTTGTTGCCAAGGAAGTAATCCCCTTCTACGAAGTTTTCAAACTTCACGAGTGAATCTGCCAATGATTTCTGGCATGCTTTCTCCAGCTCCGCCTGTAAAAAACATTAAAATCAGTTGTTAGCTGGACAGGTTGACAAGTTAAATAAATAAGCTTTAATGGAATGAAGGATACTCCATAATGTTGTACTGCCTACCGCTATATCATAGTTGGCCAACATAGCTGGATTGGTTTCTGTAATATTTCAAAATCATAATATAGATGGAGAAGGCATAATGAAATACATAGACAAATGGCAATGCCCATTGATACGGTCTCTGCCGTATTTCACGAGTAGGGGTTGAGGCCATAGCCCATGAAGCCCATGAAGCTGCAGGCTGACTGGGATAGCCCCAGCCCCAATGAGTTTGCATTTATTTTTTATTATACCTAGCATATGACACGCCTAGTCCTACAACGTAGAAGCACCGGACAGGCGACGTGTGCGATACAGACCTCTGTATCACAATGTGTGCGATACGGAAAAGTCAACCAAAACCATCAATGGCATCATTCAACCTTACTACGACGAAATAGTCCCTAATATTGACAGATATTGATAGATAGGCCTATTGAGCAATACAGGTCGTCTTTATCATAATGTCATATGCTAGGTATAATAAAACAAAAAAAAGAACTCGTAAAAATACAACTGGATGTACAACGACTTGTTTAGGTGTCCGCATCGCGCGGTGCAATACAGACACCTAAACTCGTCATCGTACATCCAGTTGTCTTTTTACTCGTTCATTTTTATGTTAATATTCAATGGGGGGCATTGAATACGGCCCTTCCAGTACTTAAGCATAATAAATCTTGTATATCAAAAAATGTAAATCTATAGGCCTAATGTATACGTTCAAATCACACTTTATTATTCATTAGAGGGACTGTTATTGTGATGTGAGTTAAATAATAATGAGATGTGGCATACCTTCTTTGTCTCATCTGTCTCACTGAAAATAGCATCAAGGGGTGTCATCATGTCCTCAAAGCACCCAACCACCATGTCTATCTTAGCTTCCTCGATGTCTGACTTCCCATGTAGACCTGGAAATGAATGATTACTAACTATGTTAGGAACATTATATATACATCATGAAATGGTCTTATCAGAGGTTATTGCATTGCCAGGCATTCAAAATGATAACTACTGTTTTCAATATAATACACTCCCTTCCACTAATAAACTCCCCCTTTTTGGGCATTTCTTTTAGTCTAGAAGAAAGCCTTAATTTTCACAGTTTTAGAGTCAATCCAATTTTACGGGGAAGAAAGGCTAAATATTCATATGAAAAGCCTAGTGTCCTTTCTAGAAACCATCATTATTTCATTCTGACAGCTTGGATCTAATTTCCAGAAAGCGACATTGTTACTCTAAGCAAAAAGTTAAGGTCTTAATGTCATATTCATAGGACATTTATCTATGTATGAATGTATGAATATTGAGGAGCACATACCAACTTTCTTGGCCAAGAACCGGGAGATGGCATGGCTTTGACATATCTGTACACCATCTATGTCAAGTACTGGCATCTGTCCAAACGGCATGGCTGTGAAACATCGACCACATCATTTAGTTTAGATTTGCTAATGACAATCCACATATATATTTTCAGCATTGGTGAAAAGACATTGCACAGGATATGAGCAAAACATAGTGACAAGTTACTGATATAGGCGTCTAGCCGGTTGCATTATCAACCAATGAGAAAATTCCTTGGCCTTCACTGCGGAATTCTTAGGGGGCATTATGTAACAGCCTGTACCCATTGTGATTGCTGTATCAGTGCTAATCTCGCTGGTTACCAGATCAAGCAATGGTGCCCCCTACTAAGGAACCTGCAACATCGGTATAGTGGAAAGTGTTTTAAAACAACAAATCTTGAACGGACCAGTGAGTTTAGAGCAGCTCATTTAAAAATTAACAAAATGCACATAGCATAAATCATCTGCGTTCACAGCATTCTTCGGGTAAATAAACAATTTCATAAGATGGTTGCGATATTCATTGTCCTTCATTCATTGGGCAATGGACTGATTTCACTTCAATTCTTTTTTTTTGAGAAAATCTTACCCCCAGGGGCTGGTTACCCTGGACTCATTAAAAATATATCTTCACTTCAGAGTCCAACTTGTGAGGAATGTGAAATTTACCCCCGTCTATTAGAGTTTGCTTACTTGGCTTGAGTTTAGCCCATTCATCATCTTCCGGGTATGGAATACGGACATCCTGATACTTAATGCCTCCGTACTCCATGATCTGCCTCGGTACCTCCCCCCGGGCTCGCAGGTTGAAGTAGAACAGCTTGTAGCTAGGCATGGTGCTGGGTGCTGAAACAGTGGAAAGGTCATCTACTCTGTTTAACCCTTTAACCCTTTAAGGACGGCATAATGCCTTACCCTTGGTCACCATGATGCATGAATGCAGCCCTAGTGAGTAACTCACCAAGGCTGCATTCAATCATGATTCTGACACTATGGGGTTGATACACTTATGAAGGTTTCACATAATCCACCAATATAGCCCATGAGCCAGACCATTTCTGACTGCCAATCAAGAGCGCTAATTCCACCTATGATTTTCTGATAGGTAACCCCCAGAGGCATATGAAAATGTGGGTTGGCCTTGCATCTGGTGTAGCTTAAGGTCAGGGGAGCTTGGTAACCATGGCAACCAGGGAAAATAATGAGATTCTTTCATGCATCATGCCGACCCTATGGGGTGGAGATACTGCAAAGGGTCGACATGATGCACCAATGTAGGACCAGCTAGTTTCTCACAGGGCTGCATTCATGCATCATGACGACCAAGGCATCACTTACTTAGTCCACTAGCAAAATCCGTGTTCTAAATGGCCCAAAGGCACATGTTTATCACAATTTCTATCACATGGGTCAAAGTCAAACTATTGGGTGCCCTTATGTATACACAAGTCAAGGCTTACACTAGTTTGCCCGGTTGTCCCATGGACACAAAATAAACGCTATGTACACCATATTTCCCAGACCATGATTCTATGATATGGCTCATTAGATTCTAGAATTACAAATACAGTTTCTGTTGCTAAGGACTTCTACAGAGAATGGTCATTAGAAAATATGCTTCCAGTCATGACAACTAAATGTAACAAAATAATGGTTACTTTCAGTCATACTCTTGGCCTGGAGACGGGAGTTTGGCTAATCTTAGTGGGTTTTGCCCCTAGAGAATTCAAACCAATTTCAAATAATGTTATTTTTCACTGCATCCTCAATGAAAGGGGAGTGAAGCTACCCTACCATAACGCCGTACAGGGGTATCTATAACAGATGAGCTCCAAATACGTCCTACGTGTTGGACAACAGTTGCAAGTGATCGATGTAATCCAAGTAGGTCACTGTACACTTTTTATAACCCAAGGACTGGATGATTTGACCGGAGGCGAAGCCGAAGGCAATCATCCATGTCTGAGGTTTATAGAAAAATGTGTACAGTGAGCTACGGGGATCATATGTCACTTACACTGGAAAAGTAAACTTGTCTCCAGACTCGTCTAAGTGACTGTCATAATATAAACACGTCAAAAGTTGTCTAACCTATCAGGTTACCATCTCATAAATAGAATCTAGAGCTGGCAAATGTCGGGTTTTGGGCTGGCATATACCAGGTGGGTCTTCTATATATATCCAGCTAGAAGACCCACTTCCTTGTCACTTAGACAATTCTTTAACTCGTTTATTTTATGACAGTCACTTGGAAGAGTCTGGAGACAAGCTTACTTTTTCAGTGTATGCCACACAAACACTAGGTGCTGGGAGGTTACACTCACCCCGTGTTATTCAGGTACACAAGGCAGCCTTTCCTAAAGCCCATCGTCCACCAAGCTCTGTCAGCCGACTTGGTGTCCGACTAAAGCTCCGACCTGACTAATTTTGACCAAATCGGGGCTCTAATCTGCCACCAGACGGCCGACAGAGCTTGGTGGACGATGGGCTTAATCAGGGTACCACATCATGTCAAAATAACAACATATTGGGGCTATTGTCCAGCAAGCTTAAGCCTATCGTCCACAAAACTCTGTCGACCGATTAGACAGCCAACAGAGTCCTTCTTGGCCGACAGCAACGTTTGGTGGATCTTGTAAAGGGGGGCTTTATCTGCCGACTTAGGAAAATTATTAAAAGTCGGCCGATTTAAGCCACCGATTGAGAGCCTCCGTCAATATCAAATATATTTGATGTTGTCGGAGGAAAAAGGGCTGATTTAGACCCGACTCAGAATCCTTAATGGGATGATCTAATCTGTGTTTACATTTTGTGTTTATGTAATGCATTTATGGCCAACAGACAACCTGGTGGACCTTGAAAAATCTAAAGAAAGTCGGCCTAGACAACCCAAACCCAAGATAAGCTTCAGGAAAGGGGAAAAGGGGAAACGATTATAGACTTTCTTTGTCTGCTATTTAAATCGGTAAAGCTTGGTGGACGATAGGCTTTAGGGCTCCGATTTGGTGGCCAATGACAAAATGTGATTAATTATTTTTATCAGCCATCAAATCGGAGCCCTAATTGGCCATCAAGTTGCCGACAGAGCTTGATGGACAATAGGCTTTACATATAACTTGATTAAAGATACTTGACTAACTTCCCTATAGACTTGACCAGTGCGAGTGCCGAGCATTTTATTTCTGGTCAGCATAGGCAGTTGCCCCCCCCCCCCCACAAACACATGCCGCCAGGCACCATATGGGGATCAAACAATATACTGAATAGTTTCAGTTTATAAACCACACACCCTCAGGAATCATACAAACCAACAGTATTGCCTGTCTGCCCTTGCAGTAATAGCCAAACTCCACAGTACGATTTAGGTAGGAAAAACCCTGCGTTTATGGGAATAAGAGATATTTTGGCAATATGCAAGATCCTGTTGCTCTATTACAAGGCATTATTGACTAAGGGCCCTTGCCCAAGTGTTGCAATTTACATCAAGTCAAATATCAAAATATTTAGATATTTTTCCCTGCAATGCCCTAAAATCTCTGCGGTTTACACATTTGCAATGTTTTGTTTGATAATGCATGACATTTCAAGCCTGCTATCTGCAAATTGCAACAGTTCAGTGCAAAATGCAAAGGTTTCAAGCCTGCTATCTACAAATTGCAACAGTTCAGTCCAAAACGCAGAGGTTTCCTGCCACCAAATCGTAACAGTCTAGCTTGAAAAAGACAAAGGTGAGTTGGGAACCCTTGCTGTTTGATATATTGCTAACAGTCTAGTAACAAAACGCAAGGCTTCCAGTCCCATAAATCGTACTGTGGAGTTTGGCTATAAGGGGATCACTATAGGTCATCACTGGTTTATTCTACCTAAATCTTCCTTTTTATGCTTTGTTTGATCCCCAACAGACAGGGCTTGGTGGACAATGGGCTTAGGCCTATCGTCCACCAAGCTCTGTCGGCCGATTAGACAGCTGACAGAGGCCTTCTTGGCCGACAAGAACGCTTGGTGGACCTTGTGAAGGGGGTGTCTGTCAGCCGATTTAGGAAAAGCATTGAAAGTCAGCCGATTTAAGCCACCGATTTAGGGCCTCCGACAATATCAAATATATTTGATATTGTCGGAGGAAAAAGGGCTGACAGAGCACTGACTAAGCACCGACTTAGAAGCTTAGTAGGTTATTTAAGTCTATGCTTACATCTTGTGTTTATATAACCACCTTTATGGCCGAGATAGAGCTTTGGTTAATGTTAGAATCATTGGAGTATATACACCGAAATTTTTTCTATCAAATAATAACTGAGAAAAGGGAGAAAGGGGTCGAAAGGCCCGACTTTTCTTATCTGCCATTTCTGTCTGTCTACTCTGGTGGACAATAGGCTTCAAGGTCATATCCCACAACGCGAAAAATTGGGTCTAAAACTGTTGCATATTGAGCTTCTGACAGGGGGGAAAGGCTGCCGATTTTGTAAATCGCAACACCTCTGCCACATAACTAGTGTACTCCAAATCCCACTGTGGTCAATAATAAGCAAGCAGGTGTTGCCTATAGGGTAGGTTCACCACTTTCAACCGGTCTGATTCATGTTTTTTCATGAGCTACCTTTCAGGTCTATCTGCTCCTAGAGTTTTTTGTGCATATCCTTCACAATTGAACCAAACTTTAGGTATTGCTCTGGAGAGTAACTTTCATGATGTCTTACAATGCCATATATCAGTTTACAATATTTGATTCCATGATTTATCAGAGTATTCAGAATTGCCCCTTTTCACCCTAAGGGCCATAACCCATTAGCCGATTTGGATGCATTATCAGCCAATATATCCACAAAATTATACTTCTAAGTACTACAGTGGGCCTTTTATTCGACGTTGTATTGGCCGATTATGCATCCAAATCGGCTAATGGGTTATGGCCCTAAGTCAGCCAAAATGCACCTTGAGTCAGCCATATTTCAACCACCAGAAATATGTGGAATAAACCAATAATTTTCTGATTTTCATAAATGGATGAATGCATGCATCATATATCAATATGTTACAACTAACAATAGAGAAGAAAATGATTTATTGAATATGGAATAATCAAGACAAAGTCAGTACTGTACCTTAGGTGAATGCAATTGCATTATCAGGTTGGAGACTGGCCAGTTTCTTAGTACGCCCTAAGATTGAATGACAGTCCCCAGAACACAGGGTGTACCAAGAACTTGGTACACTCATTTATTGTCACTTTTCTCATATTTCTATGCCGAAATGCATAATTCTGAGGCCACTATAGGAAGCAGAGGTCTATAATCTATGTATGCACCCTTTTTCATAACTAAAATCGGAATATTATCTAAGAAATGGCTTTATCTACACATTTTCCTTCAAAAAATGTTTAGTAAAATCAGTTTGCTAATTTTTTGTTAAATCTGCTAATAAAAATGAACCCATAGGATTAAAGCATTGATTGAGGCCCACAAAATGACGTTTTTGTTTTCACTTATTGATGTTTGATAATGTAGGATATAAGCCATATGATGTAAATATAAGTATGAAATAGTAAAGTGGTTTCCCTAGTCCCACTAATTACATGCACAGATAAGGGTCACAGTCCAGTGACCACAGGTAAGGTGCATGAGTACTGGGCTGTGATTGGCCCATTTACCTGTATGAGCAGGGGTCATGGTCCAGTGAACACACCAGGTGTACCAAGATTATAGTACAGCCCAAGATGGTGCACAGTACCATAATCTTGGTACATACCCAATGGAAAGGGTGTACTATGTATTTAGTATGTTCTAATAACATGGTCCTGGCCCCAACCTGATTATGAGCTATCAATACAAGTAAATATTACTTGTATGTGCAATGAGGACCAAATATAACATCACAGACATGCAGTATGGAGTTCTATTGAATATATCGGGGGCTCTGCCTTCTCACCCCCTTTTCCCCCCTCTTTTTTGTGTTTCACCCTTGCCCTCTATACAATACACATGTAGGCCTGCTATCCTTAACCCTGTAGTAGAAGAGGGTATTCTGGAAGGAGGAGGTATTCACAAGGGTAGAATAAATGTTCTTGGACAGAAATTCAAGGTGAGAGAATTCCAGGGAAGATTCCCGAGAAGAAAACCGCATGGTTGACTTAAGGTATGATGTGGCTGACTTAGGGTGAATTCATGGCTGACTCGAGGTGAAATAGGTATACCTTACGAAATCAGTCCTAAATATAATTCAGGAAATTAATTTTGCTCAATTAAGACATGATTTATGTGATTTAGATACATATGCAGCTCACAAAACTGATTGACACTGTGTATGAAAGGGACAAACACTTCAAATCAACTACCAAAGAGTATGAACAGTGGGGAGATTTTCATTCTCTGTTTGCCAAAACAGGTCAAACAGGAGTACTTCTGACTGATTTTACAGTATGAAAAAGAGTGATGATGTGCATGCAATGAGCAGTATATATTTGGAAAACACTTGAATTCTGAAATCAGTGGGAGTTTATTGTCACCAGATGCATATTGAACTTGTAATTTCATGACAAAAGTGGTTGACTCAAGGTATGAGTTTGACTCAGGGTGAACCTACCCTATGGCTGGTTAATGGATCTAGTTGAGGGGAGGTACTTCATGGTATGATTTGTCTTGATTATTCCCTCTCAACTAGCCTAAAGATATCTGAAGTGTCCCCCCTGTATAAACCAAATCTTTGGCCTATTCTAATAAGCAACATATTTGAGCATAATCAGAGCAAAATATCTAAATGTTTTGATATCTTATTTATCATAATCACAAGACTCAGACAAGGGTTATGACCAACATTGGGCTTGTTTTAGCAGATATAACCAACCAATATATTGGCTAAGTGATCAGGATTTCACAATAAACTACATTTTTCAGCCCTCATTCGCGTTGTGGGATTTGACCTTTAAGCCCATCGTCCACCCAGCTCTGTCGGCCGACTTAGTGGCTGATTAGAGTTCTGACCTGACTAATTTTGACCAAATAAGGGCTCTTATTGGCCACCTAGTCGGCCGATAGAGCTTGTTGGACAATGGGCTTGATATGTGATAATTTTGTCAGCAGTTAAATACACCAATGCTCATGAACATATGTGCTAGGACCACCATATTTCACTTCACCAGCAGACAGTACACCACCTACCTGTGTGATATATCCTAAAGAGTGAGGTGAAGAGCGCGGGATGTCTGGTAAATAAAGATTAACATCATGACTCAGTCTGGTAGATAAAGATTAACATCATGACTCAGCGTAATGGTTCATGGTTTAAGTACTGAGATAGTATACAGATAAGGAGGTCGAGTTGCGGCTAGACCAGATCAGGTGTGAGTGAGTGAAGGTCAATAGAAGCTGTGTCTAGCTTTTTATGCATCAACGTGCAGTATAGCTGTGCAGATAATGAAGTCCTGCTCCCTAACCGTCTAACGTTCTCAGCCCTTTGAAGGACACGCCACACCTTTGTCAACATGATGCGTGAATGCAGCACTGCTCATGCCGACCCTATTCCTCGATGCACTCCGGATTAATGGTTCTTCTTAACCACTTAAAAATAAATTTTAATTGTCGATTTCAAGTCATGGCCATTTCGCCATATCGGTTTAAAGAAACACCCATGTCGCCATATCGATTTTAAGAAATAACCCATGTCTCATGTCATATATCTGTTTTCCCTCCTGTCGCATTGATATCACTAAGCCTAAAAACAGTTCTTATACCACACTTGGCCAGGAGAACAAAAGAAACTGCCTGTTTGTATTGTACATACAAAGGGTAACAAAACAATCAAGGAAATTTGTAGTGGCATAATTCAGATGTGGTTATGTATGACTAGCTGCATACGTGTTATAAGCCTTGGACAATGGTAATTATCTGCGGATGGTGCCTTGGACAATTACCCTGTCCTTGCCTGTAAATCTTACATAGCTAGTCACTTGTACCATATCTATCACTTCTAAACCCCTTAATGATAAATTAGTTGACCTATAAGTCTGACGAATTTGTGAGGGGGGTTTTGGCTAAATTTTGTACAGGTTAAAAAGAAAACCATCTTGCCCACTTTCTCGGATGATTCCCAGTACAACTTTGTAGTTATATTAGATATGTGGTAGATATGGTACACGCGTACCCATATCTGACTTATTTCACAGTAGGAGAATGTGCTCAATGGACCATATCGACATACAGCCATGTATATAATATACAGTCAGGCCTTTTCTGTTGTTCTCTCAGCTAATTGTGGTGTAAATACTGTAATTATTTTCAAGAAAAATGCCTTGGTTCTACCACTCCACTTGTCAAACAATATTTACATTTACATATGAGAAAGACCTCCCCTACCTTCCTACTGTGTCCCTCTGATAGTATGAAGCACTGCTGTATTGTTTGGGGACTAGTTTCAGAAGTCTCATAACTTTCCCAAACTTGGCGGACATTTTTATAATCCCAGGAAGTACCTCTGCCCATGTGCAAGGGACAGGAAGTTTTGAATTGAGTGGTGCCCTCAGAGCCCTTACTCCTACACTGTAAGAAAAAGCTGTTTTAAAACACATTCCCAAAACACATTTATTTAAACACATTCCAATTCTAGCACATTCTCTTTATCTAAGGACCCAGACAGCAGCCTGGTGGGACAGTGTCTCTAGAACCTTCTATACTGCAATACTGACACTGACTACAGCGGGACTAGGCGGGGACTGGGGAGCACAGGTTGCTCCCGGCACAGCTCACCGTAAGCCCCTGACTGTCTGGGAGTGTCTGGTCCTCCAGGCTCACAGCTGGACACAGACAAGACACACAGACAGGCGGAGCAGCAGCCTTGTGAGTCAGTGTCTCCAGCACCTTCCACACTGACACTTAATACACAGAGACCAGGCGGAGAACAATGTCCATTCCCAGGGCCTGCATTTAGAAGATAAAACCATGTCCACTACTGTTATTGGCATAATACTCACCCGCTCTGTGTTGTTTGCCAATGCCCTGTGAGATGAGGTCTGTAGATGGTGACCCAATTGGCCGCCCTGTGTTGTGCTGGTGGGTGTAGTGATGCTGTCAGTGCTGGCTGCAGTGGCTGTGCTGGTCCTGTTAGACTGTTACGTACTATTACCACAAAGACCTTCAGCTCAATCAAGTCCTGCAGGAGTTGGGTGCCTCTATACAGGCTGTTGGCAATGGTCTAATTCAATATCCCCTACATAGGTGGGGATGGTAGTAAATGGTACAGCCAGGCAGATATTAGAAGCATGGATGAGATATTAACATGGACTAGCAGTCAGTAATAGTGTTGCCTATTACATATGTTTTGATATTGTTATTAAATTGGCACAAAGATATTAACATAAAAATGAACGAGTAAAGATACAACTGGATGTACGATGACGAGTTTGGGTGTGCCGTATCGCACAGTGCGCACGACTGCACAGCAGGAGTGCGCACTGTGCGGTGCAGCACACCCAAACAAGTCGTCGTGCATCCAGTTGTATCTTTACTCATTTTTTTCTTGTTTTATCATACCTAGATTACAATAGATATTACGATAGATATTATGATAGATATCACGGATTACACATTTGTGAGTTGCCCTGTTTTATGCACCACCCCATCTGTTTGCGCACCACTTTTCCGTATCACACACGTTGCAATACAGAGGTGTGTATTACACACGTAGCTAGTCCGCGCTTCTATGTTGTAGGAATAGTAATTTCATATGCTAGGTATAATAAAATTCAACTGCAAACCCACCTACCCCTTCCCCAAATGTTCACGGTGTATGCTGATAGCTATGCAGCATCATTGGCTGTCCTTGTACTCATTTACAGGCATATGTCAAGCACCAAGAAATCATATACAATCTAGAGGCCAGTATTCTCCCTGCATTCATGCCCCTGGTATGGCCCAGTACTGTCTATAGAATAGTAATAAGCAACCTCAGGGATTATAGGTACTGTATTGAAATTTAGATACCACAGTGAATAATCTCCACTAATTACTTTTATATGGTGGCATTCAGAACAGAACAGTTAAACACGCTGTTGCCATATTAGTTAGGTTTTATGATACAGCATTAGATATGATAAGGATATGATATTATGAGTTTGATTTTTTGTGTTCATTCATTTATTGGAAAAAAATCCTCTACAGTAAGAGTCCTTAGACCCAAGCCAGGATGACAAGTTGTGCATGATGTTTAACGTGTAATACACGCAGGTACATATATGCGATTGTATATTCTAAGCAATCGAGGGTCCATACTCATTGCCAAGGAGACATACACATAAAAATGGTAAAAATAGTTTCGTTCATTTTGTTAATAGGGCAGAGTTCCTAACCCTTCAACTCATTTCAATCAATTTCAAATTGTTAGAACAGCGTGTGATGCCATGTCTACATTGGTGTCTCTGGGCGTTTGTCGATCCAGGCAGCAATCTTGGGTTCAGCCTTAACCCTGTTTATGAGGCCGGCCAGCTTGGGCAACTTGTCCAGGGAAACATTCAAATCCAAAACGCTAGTGATAAAACCCATTTGCTCAGAGACACCGATATCTGCCCATGACAGCTGAAATAAAATGACATTGTATACAGTCTTAACTCACTACGTTGTAAATGTACTATGCAATGCACTGTGTCAACTTCAACACTCAATAAACCCAGGACGTCCCTGCTGCCATCTGTTTATACCATTGTAAGTTCTGATTGGCGATATTTGATAAGAATGAACAAACTACAAAACATTGACATATTAATTTCATGGCAGCCTTGTCTCAACCTATATTACAATATGTGAGTTAAGCATTTAAAAAATGATGGAGAGATATGATATATAGAACCATAGATACTAAATATTTTACATGCATTTGAATTGGCCAAATATTTGGAAAATCCTCACATGTAATATGAGGTAGTAGGGTTTTCTTAGATACATCTATTGTCGTCACCTGTTTGCCAAGAATATAATCCCCTTCTATGAGCTTTTCAAACTTATTGAGTCCATCATCCAGGGATTGTTGGCACGATTTCTTCAACTCTGCCTGTACAAAATGATAATTGAAACAGTGGTCATAGTTGGAGCATTTGATAGTTGGTAAGCATTGATATTTGACTGATGGTCTGAGCTCTAAGAGCCGTATATTTATAGCTTATATCAGTGCTTTTACAGAGGGTAATAATCTGCCTGGATGTTCAGAAAGACTATATTTTATTTGCTATATGTATTCTATATAATTTCTCCAAATTTAGCCCAAGGTTCTGATTTCTGAGTGCAGGGTTTTACTACCAGTCATCTGAATTACATGTAGCTGGCCCATGGCAACCCCTGTATCTATGATCGTGAAAATGTACATATATCATTTTACCTGCCAGCTTCTATAGGAGCTTTTCTACCTTCTTAGCCTCATCTTTCTCCAGGAACAAGGCGACCAGTGGTGTGTATATGTCAGCAAAACATCCCACAGCCATGTCTACCTTAGCCTCCTCGATGTCTGACCTCCCATGCAGACCTGGAATATAGGTAATGATACCACACAACCATAGCATACAGTTATGGAAAGCAATAATACTGCCCATAGCTAAGTATGAAGTACGCTGATGTATATAATAATATTCTTATTCATAGAATACTAACCAACTTTCTTGGCCAGGAAACGGGAGATGGCATGGCTTTGACTGATCTGTACACCGTCTACCTCTAGTACTGGTATCTGCCCAAATGGAGTGGCTGTAAAATATACATAAAACAATGGTACTAGTGCATTTATTATACCTTAATATCTCTTGTGAAGGCCCAACTCTTGGTAAGAGTAGCTACAGAGACATGCCCCTAATATACCCCCATGTCTTCTATTAAACATACCAAAGTGTACTGCAATACTTACTATACTTAGATCTAAAATACCAAATTCTGTTGTCGTTTTGAATAAAAAATACAGGATAGTTTTTATCAAGTCTCCTAATGAACCATGTCTTCAGGCCAAGTGAAATGCGGCCCGAGGGTCAACAAGTGAAATAACCCCTCCCCCCCCCAAAAAAAAGATTCAAATTAAATTATTAGGGCCTCTAGGGGGGTGAAGGGCTTAAACTATAGTCTTTTTCTACATCGTTCAAATGTAAACAAACCGCCATTTTGATGACGTCACAAGGCCGTGAAATACGGACATGGGTTATTTCACGGGGATGTGAAATACGGCGCTCTTTGGTTAAATCAATGGCGCTGCAGTATTTCATGAAAAATAAAATGTAGATACACTTATGTGACATAGGTATTTAACCTAATCTAATTTTAATGCTGAGGAGGGAGCTGTCTATATATGTACCTAAACTAATATTAGTTGAGATTTGTGAGCTGCAGACAGAATTTGCAAACACCTTAACTACAGGAAATAGTTCATGTATACAATAATGGAAATGACATCTCACTGACTGTGTATAACAAAAATCATGCTCACTTGGCTTGATTTTAGCCCATTCCTCTGTTGGCGGGTACGGTATACGGACATCCTCATACTCAATGCCCCCGTACGCCATGATAATTCTGGCAGTCTCCACAGCACCTCGCAGGTTGAAGTAGGTCAGTTTGTAGGTAGGCATGATGATGAGCCAAGGTCTTGGGCAAAATCCCTAAAGTATTTGTATGAATGACGTTGGAAGACATTGCATAGTTTAAATGAAGAATTAAAACAAAATGCAGTATTTGTATTTAAGCGCTAAAACATCAACAGTTTGCATTGGACAGGGTCTATCTGAAATGTCTATGTAAAGTATACCACATACCTGAATGTTGTTATCTACCTGTGAGGACTAATGGAGAAGTGGCAGGAGCAGGAGATATAGAGTTGATGACGTATAATGTCTAGGTCGAGGTTAAAGATGAGCATTGAGATGGACATTACCAGATCGTTGGTATTATATCTATCAGACATATTACTGGTTTGATTGTGATATGATTGGACACGCCATAAGGCGTGGTGATGAATAATGAGCCAATAATATTTCAAAATTGTGGAATCTCCCATTGTGGATTATTTAGACACATTAAAATTGAGATGAGGCTTGCACATCATCTCTAGTCACTGCAAGACTCTGAGAGGTTGTATCCCAGATAGTCTACTGATAAGGGTGTGATAAGTTTAAGATAGTACTGGTGAGATAGATAGACGACTAAACGTGATACATGTTGGCCATATTTAATTCATGGTGCATCGTATTATTGTCAATAGCCAATTTGTATATTAATATGGTAAGGCAGTAGACAAGAAAACGACAAATAATATGTTTTCAGGACCCAGGTTTATCATAAAGAGTGTAGGTTGACAGGTTTTAATATATAGGACCCCAGACGGGTAGATTCGACAAGGTGACAAGCCCTTGGTTTAACCCATATGTCAAGGGCAAGGGGGTACTGGAGGCTGGCGACAAGGGACAAGACCCAGTTCTTAAAATCGACAGGGGCCTTAATTAAACAGGTGGGGGGGGGGCTGTGTCACTTGTCGAATTCAAGAAATGTCACTGTCCCTTGCCGATATTAAAGAAATAGGTCTTATGAGACCTATTTCTTTAAAACAGTCTTATAAGACCTATTTCTTTAAAATCGGCAAGGGACTTATAACACCTATTTCTTTAAAACAGTCTTATAAGACCTATTTCTTTAAAATCGGCAAGGGACAGTGACATTTCTTAGATTCGACAAGTGACACAGCCCCCCCCCCCACCTGTTAAAGTAAGGCCCTGCATATAGCAGTGCCCTCCAACCAGTTATGATATAGGCCTACACACACATCTAAGTCACCTACAGTAGCACTGATGATAGAAACCAACCCCATTCCCAAGAACCTAAGTAAGACAATTATACAAATACACATGAATACAAAGGCTATGATACTTAACCACTACAGCAGGGGTGGACTGGCAGTACACTGGAGGAGGGGTGGTGCTGTGGGTGGGGAGTATGGAGGTCAGTAGCACAGCCCCCCTACAGTATACAACCCTGGAGTACAACACCCTCAGTGTGACAGGTTGAGCTACTGGCTTAGGTTACACAAATACATAAAGATGGACAGCAAAAATACGAGGTCAGTGGGGTGTTTCACAAGGGGAAAATAGATACAATTAATTTTACATGGTTTCTAAGACCAACTTAATATCACCCAATGCTAATCTTATCTTGGTGTTTCACAAGTTTCAATTGTATCTATGGTCATATACTTGGATACAATTGAAGATAATAATGCGGCTTGTGAATCACCAACTTAAGACTAACATTTGGTAAAAGTAAGTCAACCTTAACCCTTTCCCTGCTGGCCTTGAAAAACATCATTTGGGACTTAACCACCGGCCCTATGCCATGGGAATATATGCAACTTTGCAAGTATATGCTCCTTGGGATAGTGGCTAAGGAGTGAAATAAGTTGTATTGGAGACAGAATTTACATTTTTCTGACAAGGGGACGTAGTATTTATGTTAAATATTTTTGGATTGATTCAAAAATTCCTATTCTTCATACCATAGCAGGGGTTGTAATTATGTGATATTGCTGCCCTAGGGTAGCAATTTTGCTGCCCTAGGGTAGCAGCGGTTTTTCAAGGGTATTTTAGATGCTGCCCAGAGGCAGCAGCGGCCCTTAAAGGGTTAATAACCATGTAGCATTAATCTTAAATACGCTTCCCTTGTATGATGATCATATAGGATCAACATAAGTGTTGTTTAAATGTGTATAACCAGTTTATTTTCATCCTGAATAAACAGATATTTGCAGGGATTCTTGTGTGTAGTATGACACATATATTGCATGAAAAAAACGTGAAAAAATATGTAAGGAAAATATTAGTTGGCATGGTATGAGCTCCATGCTAATATGCATTGTGAAACACTTATACATACGTTGTATCGAGATTGTAGGCCAAACACCCTGACTTAACATCTTGGTTGTAGACCTTTTTGAAACACTTTTTATTAGCAGTATACAATTGATACAACCAAATGTCGGTCTTAGTGGTTATATACAATTAACACCTCCTATAGAAACACTTATTCTACAATTAATTGTATGTCCCCCTTGTGAAACGCCCCACAGGCGTCAGTATGGTTATGCGACAGAGTCTGATTTGAGTTGAAGGTTAGGGACTGTTCATTTATTAGTTACGGAGGGGGGGGGGATGGTGGGTTTGGGGGGGACGTAAAATTGTTCAACCCCTCCTGAGGGCGAGGGCTTTAACAATTCTGACCCCTCTTGAGGGGGGGTTAAAAAATTAGGCCCCTTTTTAGCAAAAAAAAACCTCACATTTAATATAGTTCAAAGGGGAGGGGAAGCGTGAAACATTCCACTCGCTCTCGAGGGGGGGCGTAAAAAAGTTTTAAAAAATTGTGCCTCTGTAAGAAATCTCAACACCCCCCCTGTAAATAATAAGGCTCACTCTGACCAAATCAGTGCAACTAAAAGGGGGCCATACATGATCGGCGGCCGTACATGATCGGCGGCCGTACATGATCGGCGGCCGTACATGATTGATGACGTACATGATCGGTGACGTACATGATCGGTGATTATTGACTGCTCTACCCTTTCTGACCATGATAAAATATAGATAAACCTTACCAAGGTGTACATATAATGTCTGTCTTGGTATCTAAAATGGTATACATGTGTAGATGAGTCTAGTAAGAGTATTTTACATGACATTTCAACACCAATCATGTACGTCATATGACATATATGATCGGTGACGTACATGATCAGTGCCTAAAGTACCCTTTCTGACTATGTTTAAAACATAAATCAATCATAGCAATGTGTACATATGATATAGGTCTAAATATGTATAATCAGCGACATTCCAAACCGATCATGTACGTCATGTGACGTACATGATCCCCTATGAATATTTTGGGAGTTTTTTTTTTCTAATTAACTCCCCAAAGATATATTACAGCCAGAAGGTATGGTTAGATAAGTTAAATAGCAGAGTACATGGGGCCTTAGGGGGGGTTTCCGATCATGTACGGCCGCCCATCATGTACGGCCACCGATCATGTACCGCCAAATAATAGTTGCATCAATCTGGTGAGAGTGAGCCATAAATGAACACTCCCAAACGGCTATAATAGTACTTCCATGCATTTGATCCTACATCACAGTCCATCTCATTGGTGACATGAAACTACAGTAGTTTTATCTGATTTTGTTTGAGAGAATCCCATGAGAATTCTGACCATGTTTTTCTTTATTGATTTATTCATTTTGATAGTGGATGAAATAATGTCTAAATTGGTGTCTTGGGGCGTTTGGCGATCCAGGCAGCAATCTTTGGTTGAGTGTTGACATTGTTAATGAGACCGGCCAGCTTGGGGAGCTCGTCCAGTGCCACAGTCATACCCAAATCACTGATGCACTGATCCATTCTCACAGCGACACCAATGTCTGCCCATGACATCTGAAAGATAATGAGAACATGGTTAGCTTTCTAGTCAGTTTAAACTCTGAATACAGCCAAAACTGTCCTGGGGTCTCTTTCAGAACAACTGCCGTATCTGCCGGGCTGTCAAATATGTTGCCGATAATGAAAAATCAACTTGACGGGAGGTCTCGGCAGTGGCAAATCAATGTATAGTAACTGGTCGTCAAAGACAATGTTTTGGGTCTTTCACAATAAAAGTAGGGGGGGTGGGCTAAGTATGTAAGGGAGTAAAAATGTGGAAGTCCCCTTTTTCTTTTTCTTTTTAGATTTATCTTGGTGTAGGGTAACTTATAACCCATGGACCCATCAGATTTATCACATGTTGTGGGATAAGAAGGGAGGAGAATGGGATGTTTGTTACATACTCAGAAAAGTCAGCGTCATTGTCGCTAAAACCACCCTCACCTGAAAGTCATCCAGTGCCTGACTTTCAGATGAGAGTGGTTTTAGCGACAATGACCCTGACCTTTCTGAGTGTGTACAATAAACATGATAATGGCAGTGGGAAATACATCCACTGTAAGCCTGTTGTGAATCAGTACCCTTCCTAAACCTTACAGTATCATCTCAAAAAATAAATCTAAAAAAAGTAAATCCGACCTACCTACCCTATTCTTTTTGGCCATGTTACCTTAACACAACTTATTTTTTTGTTTGGCCTTAGGCTTTGGCCTATTACTCAGATTATTGTCCAAGCTGTTGCGTTCATACTTTTAACGATAGTATATTGTGAAACAGTTTTGACAATTTACCTGATCGTCTGCGTCAAACCCTAATTTATGTACCCCGGCAGATGCGGCAGTTGTTCTGAATGAGACCCCAGTCAATCATTGTCAATGGCAGTCATCATTACATCTTCAGGTTGCGATAATGCGCCTGCAGGGTGTTTCACAACAGCCAGAATAGAATATTGATTTCCAAAGTGTTCCAAAGACCCAGCACTCTTAGATTGGAGTTTTCAGTGGATGTACTGCTCGTAAGTCTATTCATCACTATTAAGTGGGGAGCAGTGGAAGTGTTTCACAAAGATTTACAAGTGATAGTTACTAGTGGGGGGGGGGGGGGAAACCACTGTTAAGACAGTTATAAGTGCAATTTAAGTGTTTCATAAGCCCTAAACACGGGGACCTATATACCATCTCCTAAAGTGTTTCACAAGGGCTATTCTATTGGCAGTGGCATTCAATGCTCGTACGGTCACTATTAGAATATTCCTATTGAAACACTTTATAAAATGTCCATTTTACATTCTATTCCTACTCATATTCAGCACTCGTAACTCAGATAGAATATGCTCTCACACTTAGGACAAAACTGTAGCATTGAGAGCTGGTTAAATGAAAGAGGATATCTCAATATTCTAAGAAAGATCACATTCTACACTGTTAAAAATCCCCCATAGAAAAAACGGTGATTCACTGGCAACAATGGATGCCAAGCTTTCACTGTTTATTTTAGGGTCACCGTTTTTGGAAGTCACCGTAATTATATACGGGTTTTCACCATTATTTTAAAACAATGATTAAGGATGATTAATTAGCTATTGTAGAGGCTCAAACATTAGGATTATTTCTTTTATATAGTGATTTGCATTAACACATTATTCTGTTGTCATAAATATGTTCTCAATTCACTACAATTATTCCTCATGCCTGATTTGGTTGCATGTCCAATTCACAAAGACATCTTGGTGACTGGAATTCATAATTATTATGAATTAACCACTAAGAGACATAGATAAATGTCTCATATCACCTTACCATTACAATCTATAAGCAGTTGTATGCTATGATTGTTACAAAACAACAACTGCAGGCATATGCATATATATATTTCTCATTGCCACACAATAGGTGTCTGTGGTATTTGTCCCAGAAAGATTAATTATCCTTTCATTATGAATATTCAATCAAGCTTAGGTTTAGACTAGAATGTTGATGCTGTATTGAAAAAGGTAATGGAGAACTATATGATTTCTAAAAGATTTAGTCCACTTTTCATTGTTGAAGCTTCACAGAAATCTCCTCTGGAACTAGGCTGCCAACTAGTTGGAAAAGATTTAACTCCCTATACTACGGAATTTCAGTGTAAAAGAAACAACAGTGCTTTACCGTAATGGTTTACGGAGGTTCACTGTAAAAGCAATCAGGTTGATGCTGCCTCACCGTAATATTGGCCAACAGTGATGCACCATTAAATTTAACGGTGGATCTCCGTATAATCAATGGTAATTTTTAACAGGTACAAACAATAATATGAGCGTTTATGTTAACACTTATGCTAGAATTCACCTGGCTGCCAAGAATGTAATCCCCCTGTATAAGGTTTTCAAATCTCCTGAGCCCGTCAGTCAATGATTGCTTGCGTGATTTCCTCATTGCCGCCTGTGTAAATAAAAAAGGTCAGGTGTTAAAGTTTAATGAAAGCCATAGTTAATTTGTATAGGAACCTGGATCTTAATGGACTGTGGCCTACCTTCTTGGTCTCATCCTTTTCCCCGAAGATGCCACTCAGTTGTATGATAATGTCCTCGAAGCATCCAATTGCCATGTCTACTTTAGCCTCCTCGATGTCTGACTTCCCATGTAAACCTGGAAATGCAGATGGTCAAGGTATAAAGGAACTCACAGTCTAATGATAAATCCTGTTCGATGACTGTATCATAGAAAAAGCACTAAATAGAACAAAGAAAACTTCACAATACAGAATTCGAAATATTTATCTTTTCCTGTTAAATGTTATCTCACCATATTTTGAATGGTAAAACAAATAATTCACGGGGTTATTTTGGAAATCAATTGCAGAGTTATAAGTATAACACTGTAAAATACAAACCAACTTTCTTGGCTAGGAACCGGGAGATGGCATGACTTTCACAGATCTGCACGCCGTCCACCTCCAGTACTGGTACCTTTCCAAATGGAGTGGCTGTAAAACAGCAATCACGTAAGTACTGGATATACTCCTGGTGGTTGAGGGGCAATATCATTGGTGTCAGCTGAGGCCGTAGGCCGAGGCTTATATCAATGATATATTGACTCGAGGCATCCTTTCACATATTTGGTGTACTCTTGATTGAAATTATTTCAATGTGTGGTGTACCTGCACATTGGAATAAGTTGGCAATGGGTGAGAATGATGGCCCAAAGGGTATAGAGACCACTCTGCTCCCTGTCACCAGTTTATAGCTTGGAATAGAATTTGTAATGCAGATGTTAACACTAGATGGCAGTTATGTGCTGCTGCACATCCAGTCTACAATAGCATTGGACAGTGTTGGGTAGCATTGGGTAGTCATTGCAACAACTTAGGACTTGAGAGTTGTCATTACTGATGACTTTAGGTCTTCAAATTTACAACACCTAAATCAACAACCTTAAGGTAGTCATTCTGACTACCCAATAAATGTGACTACCTAAGGTCATCATTGTGACAACTTTGGTTCTTAATGACTACCTTAGGTCATCACAATTGCGACCTAAGGTCGTCACCTTGACTACGTAAAGTTGTCAATTTAGGTATTGTCAAAATGATGACCCTGAGATTTTCAGTGTAATATTTTACATCCAGAAATTATGTTTTGAACATGTGGTCCCATGCATATTTTAAGGTACAGGTATAGCTTTCAGCATGTGGTACAGGTGTAGCTTTCAGCATGTCTACTACCAGAGCCCCAATAGAGTAGGTGTAAAATATTGTATCCTCATGCAGGAGATCCTGGGTTCAAGTTCAGGTCTTGCAGGGTAATTTACTACATGTGCATATGGGCAAGGACCTGTGCAGTCGATGTGTTTACAATAGGGTCTAGCCACCTTAATAGTCAGAAACATGGTTGGAATGGCATGACCACAGTAACCCACCATAATATATTTTGCATCAAAATGTCCCAAAAGCCCTAGAATTGAATAATTCTTACTTGGCTTTAGTTTAATCCATTGCTCGGTTTGGTAGGGTAAGTCATCAGGGTATGGAATACGGACATCCTCATACTCAATGCCACCGTATGCCATGATGATCCTGGCAGTCTCCCCCCGGTCACGGATGTTGAAGTAGGTCAGTTTGTAGGAAGGCATGGTGGGGACTGCTTAAACGATGAAGTACTGGTAAACGAGGCAATATGTCATTATTGGTAACAGGCAGTGCGGATTTTGTGTGACAACACATACATTTTTTTGACCCACTTCCTTTTGATTTATATGTGATATACACTGGTACAATCTGCGTTATCTAGGAGCCTTTCATGAACTGGAAAAAGGACCAAATCCTCATATTTGTACTAACAGTTAATCTTACTAAAGCACTACTCAACTACTGAAAGGCTATTACAGCTGTATTTATATACGTCCATAGTGCCCTTTACATAATATAATATAATCATGCTCACAGTTTGCATTGAGCAGGGAATTGATGTTGGTGTAGAGTATAGGTTATCACCTACCTGTATGTTATCTCTCTGTGAGAACTGTGGTGGGAGTGAGATGAGGACAGCTGGGTCTGGGGATACCTGATATATAAAGCTGAATGTCAGGAGGAGGACATTGTGACATAATGGTAACCTCAATATAGTGAGGAGAGCTGATCTGATACATATGTCATATACACCAAAATATACCAACTATTCTAATCCTAGACATTATTATCCTAGTATTTTTATGACCAAAAGTCAGTCTACACAAGTATGGACTGTTTTCATGATTTGGCACATATTGTATTGTTATATTTAATGTTCACATACTCCGTGATGATCCAGACCATCTCAACATATATTATTGCAACTAGGTCATGTTATACAATACGGCATGAGGGTGGGTACTAAAATGAGGATATTTCTTAATGGAGAAATGTGTACAGAATGAGAATAGGACAGGTCTTAATCATGCACCATACATCAAGGTATATGGGTTAAACCTAAACACGTTTACAGGTAAGGTTATCAAGTTTGAGATAACACTTTCAGACACACGGAGGACCAGACTTAACCCACGTGTATATACATGTATCTATAAGCCATGATTTCCAGTTGTTTATCATCTGGCTTTCAACAAAAATATGGTAGTAAGGTAGTCACTACACAATTGTGTTCCTCCAGATACACAAACTATTTTTGCTATATTACAGGGATGAGAGGTTGTTGGATGGGAGGGGGGGGGGTAGTTTAACTCCTCTAGGGTAGATGTCATCTCAGTAAATGTCAACTCTATTGGCCGACAAAGCCTTATTTATGTTCCTATAATACAAAGGGAGGTACCTGGACCCCTCTAGATGGGAGGGGGTGTTTGATAATTCGCTATATATGTATATGTGTGTGTGGAAAAAAGACTTTCTCGTTATATTCAGTGTGAACAAGTGTAAGTTTATGAATCTATCTTCATGGTCTTTATTATCATCATAATATAACAGTGCCATCTGCTATAGTTATCAAAATAAATGTTTAGAACTGACGGTGGATAATAATTAATCAATCTTTATAAATCCCTTGAAATCGATCATCTATTGCGTAATGAGTAACCCAATACTTTTGCAAGGGAGACGTGTTTCTTTTTGTCTTTTATTGTTCCGGTATATCCCCATTTTAACAAACATAAATGTAGTAGATAGATAAACAGTTGTTCGTAGTTAATGTACAATGAATGTATGAACATACGTCAATGTTGGTTTTCATATGAACATCATATCCTATTTTATTGACTTTTTCCGGATATAGAATACCAATCTTAAAGGAAACTAAATTATAAATGTGTACAACTTGGTGGCAAGGGATGTTTGGCGAAGTCACCAATCTTTCCCTGAGCTCTCACCCTTGTTCATTCAACTTTAATCATTAAGAATTTGGGTCAAACTTGACAAAGGCTGGCTCTGGTGGAATCCCCAGTTATTACAGGGTATACTGCCATGTTTACATCGGTGTCTGGGGACGTTTGGCGATCCAGGCAGCAATCTTGGGCTGAGCTTTGACTCTGCCTATGAGACCAGCCAGCTTGGGCAGGTTGTCCAATGACACAGCAATTCCCACAGCACTGAATATACCCATTCCTTCAGTCACAGCGATGTCTGCCCATGAGATCTGAAAGACAATGTGTTCAATGTTTTGTAGCTGTGGTGACAGGTACAACACAACCTCCTCGTTTCTATAATAGATATAGACTATTAGATGGATCCATAGCAACTTTCGTTAATGGACTTCCAGATGTGATTTTCTTTTTGCTTGTATAGGATAATATCTGATAGAATTTTGTCTTTAATCTAATATTGTATGAAATATTTAGTGTTACGTTAGTTTGTTATGGGCGGTTTAAATATGAAATAAGAAATAGCAATAGCCTGTGATACAAATATACCTGTACATTTAATCAGGGCAATGTGCAACAAATTCACTCTACACTTTAGACACAATGTATGTAATATAATGCACTATGCTTGTGGTAGATACTTTGACGATTACTGCATGAAATTGCGGAAACAGGGAATGCCGCTTTAGCTGATATTTCTAGCATTTGGGATAGAGTGGTCGTAACTTTAATATTTCATTATTGTCTGCTGACAGGATATAAATGAAATCAGAGAGAAGTATAAGTGTCATTACCTGGTTGCCGACAAAATATTCTCCTTCTACAAGGTTTTCAAACTTCCTGAGTGTATCAGGCAAAGATTCCTGGCATGCTTTCTTCATCTCTGCCTGGATATACATGTATAATGAGGTTTTACATAAAGTGTCAGTTTGACAACATTTATGGAATAATCCATGGTCTAAGATACTGTATAGTGTATCATCATTTCACAGTTGGCTTAGAGAAAAATGTTTTAGTGTTTTAAAATAGATTTACAGTGCACTTGAAGGTGCTGAAAAATAGGATGACATTGTCTGTAGGAGAGGAGATAGTAACACATGTTAATTTGTATATGCATATAACACTTAAGGGTAAATGAACCATAGCTTACCTTCTTGGTCTCGTCCTTCTCCCTAAAAATGCCAGCCAGTGGTGTCATCATGTCCTCAAAGCACCCGACCACCATGTTTATCTTAGCCTCCTCGACGTCTGACTTCCCATTTAGACCTGAAAGAATCAATGTCGTTAACATGTAAGTCATATGAAATTTTATAACTAAATTATTCGAATTAAAGAGCTTTATTAGAAAGTTTTACTGAAATACATTACCAAACATTCAGAACAAAATTTGCACTGTTGTTGAGCTTCATGTTAACCGTCTGAATAGCATTCTGCTTAATGAAAGCAGCTATGACTTCCTATTCATTGGATTGCACAATTTGTGTGACCCTTTAAGGGCCCCATAGTGATGCAGACCTGGGAACTCTACACGCAGCACTAGTGAGTTACTCACCAGGGCTGCAGCTATGCATAATGATAATAAAAGGCAAAGCACTATGCAGTCGTTAAATACTTAGCCATGCCTGTTGGTGCATGGACAGACTTCAGAAAACTAATTTTATTGTTAATAAGCATGTGGTTGGAGGTTGGGTCTCCACAAGATGGTAAAATAGCACTGTATAATACATACCAGCTTTCTTGGCCAGGAAGTGGGAGATGGCATGGGTGTTACATATCTTGATGCCGTCCACCTCCAGTATTGGTACCTGCCCAAAGGGTGTGGCTGTAAACGAAAATTATATCAAATACATATATGAAATGGGTACATTGTACTCCTATATATTCTGTAACTTATTGATTAGATATACCGCAAAGTCTCACCCTCCCATGAGTCACATCCCTGATTATTTCCACGTTACACCTCTAAAACGTTAACCCTTGTATAAACCACGCCTGGTATGTTTGGTACCCAAATTTAAGTAGGTGTTGATTTGCATACAAGATATAGCTTATGTACAGGACTTTATGGTATGCTACTGGGGGTGACATAGGGTCTTTACAGTATCAAAACTACCAAACTTATCTTTGCTGCATCAGTTTCCAAAGGCAGTTTCTATAGCATAGCGTAATGGAGTGTGTTCACCGCTTGATCAAAAGTGTTTGTTTGTTATATTTACATTGTACATATTATCCCATCGTAACCTTCCCCCTAAGTGATCAAACACTTTTAATCAACTGATAGTCTGACTGTGATAAGACAGAGCTGGGCACTTCAGAGGGTGAGACAAATACCCTATTGTCATGTCCATGGAGACTTAGTAGGTCACCGAGATAGTGAAAATGTTTATGATAATGAATATGCATAACCACTATGAGTATATCTACTGTGAGATTTAATGATGTGAATGGAATCAAATCTCTGAAAGACAAATAACGATGCATATATAACATGCGTACTTGGCTTGATTTTAGCCCATTCCTCTGCCGGCGGGTAGGGTATACGGAAATCCTCATACTCAATGCCTCCATATGCCATGATCAGCCTGGGCAACTCGGCACGACCACGGATGTTGAAATAAGTCAGTTTGTAGGAAGGCATGGTGTTGCTGTTAGAAAAAGTGTTATAATGGTTGAATCAGAACAATAAAAAGAAACTACTCTAAAATGGATATGATATCATCTTATTTAATGTGTGGTTGATCTCCTCCATTGGGGTGACAGAACAGTTGAAACACATCTACACTGCTGCCTTAAGAAACTCTCAATCACATATGCAGGGATATTTTCAAGATATGTTCTGGTATGTGTATCAACTATGTATGGGAAATTGCTGCAGCTCATTTTGCATTAGGAATGAAACCCTAAATACCTCAGAGATTAAACGTTTACATTATAAAGTACCCGCCTACCTACCTGTCTGTTGTGTGCTGGTGAGGACTGGATGAGATGTGGGACTGAATGTAGGGTTGTACCCGGGTTAAGTATGAACATCAAGATAACAATACAGAGATAAGTCATTCATATTTGAGATGTGTGTGATTAAATGTGTGATTGAATGTGTGACATGTATGTACATGTCCAGACTTATGCGATGACTGTGGCCAAGGTGA
The DNA here is from genome assembly GCA_947462335.1 of Harmothoe impar. Lineage (NCBI taxonomy): Eukaryota > Metazoa > Annelida > Polychaeta > Phyllodocida > Polynoidae > Harmothoe > Harmothoe impar. Next base: position 17,501,998 of record OX381708.1, on the reverse strand, counting down.
TATCCACAAAATTGTGAATGATGTGGACAATATATTAAATATTAGTTACCCCCATTGGTTGGGTAGCAGCTATTGTCAGGTTAAACAAGGTTCATTGTTTAAACCAATAAACACCAAATAGTATACCCTGGAGGAATGATGGGGGCGCCTGGGGTTAAGATCTGGGACTTGGAGACCCTGGACAAGATGCTTTTTAAAAGCCCATGGGAGGAGCAGAACATCTTGGGAGGAGGGACCCTGGAGGGTCTAACCCAATGACATTGTGCAAAATCCCACTCCTTGTCTCCAAGTCCAATGCACCTTGCACGTATTACACCGAATTTAGTATCCCTCCATGATGTCCAATGCATCCTGTTACTCATCTTGTATGCCTAATCACTCAGCCAGGGTTTCCCACCCATGGCCTGGTGTTTCTAATCTTTTCTTCTGGGTATCTCATCCCTCCTAGCCGCCCTCTAGACTAAGGGTGGTCGTTTGATGAGTAGCTGTATGGGTAAGCAATGTATGTACATGTATATGTATAAAGAAGGCATTTCTGGTCAGATTCAGTAGACCTCTACAGCTGTTACCATTGACATTATCAAAATGAATACCATGTATTTGGTTTTACAGATCCCTTTGACAAATGGATCATCCATTGATTAATAATTTACTCAACACTTTTGCAAGTGAAATGTTTATCTACTAGTATATCATACCAGTGTACATTGTGACATAAAATTGCGTGTGTATATTATATAGACCACATAGTATTTAGTGATGTCCTCAGATGCATACCACATTGGGTCATGCAATCAGCTGAAGCACATCTCTTCTGGTGCACAAGTCTCATGGTGTTTGGCAATCCAGGCAGGAATCTTTGTCTGACCTCTCAGCCTTTAAATTTAAAGAAAGGCAAAAGCTTGCTCTGGTGTAATCCTGTTGCTGAAGGCTGTGTCTCACAACCTTGGGACAATGTTTTTGTTTCTGATCGGGTGCCGTCTCTGACCGGCTGCCGTCTCTGATCGGGTGCCGTCTCTGACTGGCTGCCGTCTCTGACCGGCTGCCGTCTCTGACCAGGTGTCAGAAAAAGGTGTTTTAAAAAGAATTATACTCCTATATATAAGGATTTGGAAAAACGTTATGGCGGTTGTTATATAATCATAATTATAATTATAATTAGCCTCCTGCTGCTAGTATTTTGACCTTATCAAGCCAAGCCGGTCAGAGACGGCACCCGGTCAGAGACGGCACCTGGTCAGAGACGGTCAGAGACAAAAACATTGTCCCAAGGTCGTGAGACACAGCCTGAAGTGTTTATAAACACAAACCCATGTTGGCCATCAGATAGGTACTGGAAGGCACTGGAAGGGAACCATTGACTTTAATTGAAGAGAATTTCATGGTCTTCTGTTTGTGTGAAATGCTTTTTTGTTTCTTGATTTACGTCCATTTGATATGAACTTTCAAAATGAAATGAATACAGTTTATAAATTGCTGTCCTAGGACATTTATTGTTCAGGCAGTCAACTTGGATTGAGCCCTGACCCTGGTTCCTTCAACTTAATAACAACAAAGTGACTTCACTTGACAAAAGCTGGTGCTGGTGAAATCCATAGATATTACAGTGGCCGATGTCTACACTGGTGTTTTGGGACGTTTGGCAATCTATGCAGCAATCTTTGGCTCAGCTTTGACTCTGGCTACAAGATCAGCCAGCTTGGGCAGGTTCTCCAAGGACACAGCAATACCCATATCACTGAAGAAATCGATTCCCTCTGCCACAGTGATGTCTGCCCACGAGATCTGGAAGACAGTATATTACTAGGTCAGCTTTTATTCACACTGTGAATTATCACATTGAAGCCATGACTTGTATATGAGTCTGACTCAGCTGTAATTTCATGCCCAACATGCCTATATATGGTGCAGCTTATATGAGGGTTTTTACAAATATGCTACATTATTTAGACCTGCATCCTCAAAGGGGTGCGGCTAACATGAATAATAATTTACAGTACATAGCATTCTGTTTGCTGATCACAACTTACTCTTCTCCCCACCCCCATCAGGAATAGCCCCAGGTAGCACCTCTGGTCATAGGAGAGGTGAACATTGGTGTGCAAGTTACACAATTATCTAAAATTCTAGGTGCAAGTTATATGAGGGTTTTTACCTGGGAGCGGTCAGACCGCAAGTGTGGATTATAGGATTCCCACAGAGTCTGGGTGTGGGTTATAAACAAGATGAGGGTAGTGCACAGGAATTTATGGTAGATGTGATTGTGGACCTACAGTTAAGTCAACATTCTCTAATGTTTTGGAATGTTGGCAGTTCCAGCATAAAGTGTAAGGAGGGGGAAGTCCAGCAATTGAGATTCTTTGTCTTTAGCATGGAACCTTTGTACCTTTTATTTGCGATTGTTTAGCTGATAGAATATTGATAATATCAAAGGAAATTGTAATTGTCATCACCTGGTTGCCAAGGAAATAACCTCCACTTATGAGGTTTTCAAACTTCTTGAGTCCATCAGCCAATGATTCCTGGCACGTATTCTTCAGCTGCAGCTGCATAAATAAGAATATAAATCAGATGTTAGTTCGACGGGTAAACAGATTAACTGTTTAACATTCATCTATCATAATCATTCTGCCACAGTCCGCCAGCACAAAATATGTCTTTGGTATAATGAATTAGATTAAATGTGGATGATAGGATGATGGGAAAGGTCATTCTATTTTCTGTATAAGATTACCGTAAATTCTCGCGTAGAAGCCGCGGCTTGTACGCGAGTCAGACTCAGCTTTCTTTTGATACCAAACATGCCTATATAGGGTGCGGCTTATACGAGAGTTTTTTATTAGTATACTACAGTACCAAAATCGCAATATTCAGACCCCATCTGCGGCTTATATAATTTGTCAAAGTTAGGGGTGCGGCTTATAAGCGAGTAAGGCTTATACGCGAGAATTTACGGTAGATGCACATCTTGATTTGTATATGTACTTTAATTTTAAGTGTAGATTAACCATAGTCTACCTTATTTGCTTCATCCTTCTCCTCATAAAAAGCAATCAGTGATGTCACAATGTCCTCATAGCACCCGACAACCATGTCTATCATAGCCTCCTCAATGTCTGACTTCCCATGCAGACCTGAAAATACAGATGTTGTTAGCATGAAAGTCATATGCTTTACATACCCAGAAAAACATAACAATAATAGATATTCAGAATAAAATATGAATTATGTTCAGTTTGCCAAACGTCAGGTTACCATTCCTCATACCATTTCTGTTCAATGACTGAAGCGGACTTTTTTATTTTTATTAAGGTTACATCCAGTATAGTATGTTAAAAAACATACAACCAGAATCTAGGCTCGGTTATAACCGATTTGCAGCCTAGTCCTTCTTTTATTATTTTCCCTAACTCACTATTCTAATCTCATAAAGGTGTAATGATGTACAAGTATGATTACCTTGATAGTGATTACATTATATACAAATTACATATATCCTTCATCTCGACACAGCAGTCATGAGGGGGGGGGGGTAAGGTATGGAGGGGGGGGGCATGGTAGGCAACGGGTTTGGTGGGTTATGGGGAGTGAGCTGCTGGCATACCGGTTATTACATACACAAAATATACATATTCCAAAGATAGATAGGTACAACATGGCATCAAGAAAGAAGAGAGAAAATACAGTGTGTGATATATATAGGCTGACACATAGCCCTCAAGATGGGATTCAAAAATGAGAAAATGAAAAATAAAAAATACATTAGAAATGAAAAAGTTGACATGTGAATATTCAAACATGTTTACATAGTGTTTCCCTTTATAGGGGGTGGGGGGCGGATAACCCTTATTAAATTTTATCCTAATATTGCTCTCCATCCAGGGTTTAAAATATAGCAGGCCGGATGGTCTTTCTTTATCCATGTACAATATTTACTGAAATCTTTTTCAAGGGTATATTCCTTTTTGAGCTTATTCCATTTACGTATGGCTCTGCTATGGAAACAATTATAAACCACAGGGTTCCTTGAGAACTTCTCTATGTATCTGAGGCCATCTATTATTAATTTGGATGCTATTTTCTACAAATTGTATTTTGAATGCGTATAATAATAGGTGTATGTCCCTTCTATCATGAAGTGATCTACACTTACTTTCCTTATGCAATTCACGAGTATTTAACCTAGGATGTGGCTCAAGTTTCACCTTATGTGCAATACAGCATAATTGAGACAGTTTTTGTTTTGTTGGGCCTAAAATCTGGCAGAGAAGGCTACAGTATGTTTATCCCATACTATATCAATATAATCTATTATGGGCAAGATAGTGGTCTTGTACAGTCTGACAGCGTCAGATACATTGAGATACTTTCTAATATCAGCAAATTGGTGTACCTTATTTACTACATTAAAATACACATTATCCTCATGCCTTTTAAAATTCACATTTTCATCCAGTAACATTCCTAAATATTTAAATTCCGACACTCTCTCTATGTCCGTCATGTCTATTACAGGAGGGGTTAGTGGAGGGTCATGTAGACCAATTGACATCCATTTTGTTTTATCTTTATCAATTGTCAGGAGGTTAGTGGCACACCATTGGCTGATCCTTTGAACACTTATTAGTAGATCATCTATATTAGTGGTTGATATGACAGCATCATCCGCATATAATATTGTTTTACAGAGAGGGGCACATTTAGGTAAATCATTTATATAAAGGGTAAATAAAATGGGACCTAATATGGACCCCTGTGGGACTCCATAACATATACAGCGTAATTGAGACAGTTTATCATTTGCTATTACCTTTTGGTTCTTGTTTGTCAGATAGCTCTTAAACCAATTACACATGGCGGAATTTAGGCCAATATTTTTTGATTTATTTATCAAGAGGGGGTGGGAGACTCTATCAAATGCTTTGGAATAATCCAGAAAGAGGCTATGTGTGTTTTGACCATTATTTATATTATGGTGTATGACGTTGCGTTGGATACTCACTTCACTACTGCTGGGTAGAAGATGCCTGAGATCTGGAATCCCGCTCATTATAGGCTATCCCATAGTGCAATGGGGTTGGTTGCTAGGCACCGCTCTCTACTCTCTCCTGTGATTGGTTGGATCCCCTACAGAGGTTGGACTTCATTGGTGGAGTCCTGATTGGCCCATTGGGCCTCCCTCTGTATAGGTCAGTGCTTTAACTTGACCAATGGGGTGCCTTGTACTGGACTGGGGTTTGGGTCCCTTAAAACCCTTGAGTGCAGTCATGGTTGATTGGATGTGCGCTCAACGATGGATCCCTTGGTGTTGTATAAGGGGTTGGTCCATTTTATATGTCCACTTTGGGGTGGGCATAGGGTATGGTTTATGCATCGTTTTTTTTGGGTTTTGGGTCCTTTTGGTAAGAGAGATTAGATTTTGATCTTCTAACAAGCAGTTTCGGTTATAGAGAACCTCATCAGGTGAAAATTTTATGAGTTGTTTGTGGAGCCTTAGTTGGCACCTCTTAATTAATTTGGAGTTCTCCCTCCCCCTTCTGGGGGAGCGATCATCAACAAAATTATATGTGGCGGTTTTTATGTACAGTATTTATTCTATGTATGATACCAATAGAAAGTTGTTATTTTCTTTCTTTTCTTGAGATGGGATTCAGAAATGGTCTCGGCATGTAGTGTGTAGGAACCAGGTGGTCTCCCACTGGGGTGGGTTAGGATGGTTTCTCCACGTGTATATTTTCTTATACTCGTGAAAAAAAACTTTGACGTTGCTTTGATGGTTTTGTGGGACCTTCCTTATCCATATCGATTGTCCATAGTGTTCATTCCCTTTGGTGTCTGGGTCTTGAGTCTGTGAATCCATTTAAATTCAATCAGGAGTCTCAATTCCAGAGCTCTGGGACTGAGAGGATGTCTGTATACAAAGTCCAGTACTGAGATAGTTACATCCTCTTTTCCATGGTGTCCTGGGAGTTTGAAGTGGGTGGGTACATCATCGTCCCCCCCACCTGCATCTATTCTCCCTAGGTGTTCATCCAATCTAATTTTCTTTTTGTTTGGCCTACATATTGCATGCTGCAGATTTTGCATGTCAATACATAGATCACGTTTGAGCTTTTGCATGTTACATTCCACATTGTTTTGTTGGTTTTTCCTGTGGTTTTTGAGATGACAGATCCCGATCTGTCTATTTTCACACATTTGTCGCAATTGGGTGTGGAACAGTAGTTACTGTTTGTATTGTTTTTTTCATCAGGTGGTCTGTCGGGGTGGTAGTTGGTTTTTGCCTTTACCAAGTAGTCCTTGATGTTTTTGGGTCTTTTGTACCCTTGTACAAGTTTTGTGTTCCATAGTTCTTTGGTGGTTTTTGAGCCTACTATACCCTTCAGGGGGTTGCCCCCGTCTTGGTATGTGCTGATTAGAAAACTTTTTTCTCTATAAAGTTTCTTTCCTTTTTTAGTATCATGTATATAGGATAGTGGTCGCTATAGTTTATATTTAAGATCCCCTTATATTTTACAATCTTACTATTCGTATATATATGATCTATACATGTCTTGGACGTAGGCTTCACTCTCGTATTACATTTGATAATTTGAGTGAGCTTTCTGTGTTTGCAAAAAATCATCTATTTTAAAGGTTTTACGATTTGCTATTGTATAATTTACATTGAAGTCCCCTAAGGCAATAAAATCACAATTTCCTTCTGTATTGTCTATAATGTCAGCTAATTTATCGTATAATAATTTTGGGTGTATTTTGGGGTCTTTATAAACAGCTATTATTTTATATTTCTTATCATATATTTGAAAATCAACAGTGATTATTTCATAGGATGCCGTGACAAGCGTCATCTGCTCATCCAGAATGAAGTCAATATCTTCTTTAAAATAAATAATTATACCTCCACCTCTTTTATCAATAGTAGGCCTTCTATCCAGTCTCACAAAGCTATATCCTTGTACATCTAGCTTAGTGTCAGCATCTGAGGGCTCATACCAAGATTGCACAACAACCCCTATGTCACACAGTGTTAATATTCTATTGAATCAACTTGCTTCTTGTCGGTTAGACTACATACATTGTGACAGATTATTCTAATCATTGAGTTGCACATTTTGTTTAAAGGTGCCAGTGAGGACCAGGTGAGAAGTGGGGTTGGAGGATCGTCTGTACTGGGTATAAATAGGACGCAGGTTAAAGATGGGCATTGAGATAACAATATAGAGATAAGGCACTCAAGTTTTAGATGCATATCAAACAAACAACAAAGACCAGTAGCCCAGGAGAGGAGCAATCAAGGTACTGTCTCAGAAAAAGTGATTAGTACTAGAATCTCCACCTGACTATAAGTATCTAGGTGTTAAAGTCGACTCCGGCTTAACCCTGAACGCACAGATGGCCAGCACCAGGTCCACCATTGCCCAGAAGCTATTCATGTTTGGTAAACTCAGATACCTAATGCCAGAATCTGTCGCTTGCACAGTGTACAAACACACAATCCTCCCCTTTTTCGACTACTGTAGTTTTTTCATTGAAGGGGCAAATAAGGATCAGATATGTAAGATGCAAAGGCTACAGAACAGGGGACTAAGGATAGTCACCAAGACCTTCAATGTCCGCACAGACACCGATTTACTGCATACCCAGTGCGGTGTGGAAAGACTGAACACTAGGAGACAGCAGCAACTGGCCCTATTGATGTTCAAGCAGTCAAAAAAGCTTAACCTGCAACTGGTTCCCAATCCTAGAACAAGACAAGACAGGAAATTAAATTTTCCACCCCAAAGGCATACCCTTGCAAGATATGAAAGGAGCCCGTACTATAGAGGCATCCAGCTATGGAATAGAATGGACGTCAGAGTCCAGACAGCAGCCACTGTAGACATATTCAAGAAAAGATATAAGGAATTCCCACTAGGACCAGAGTTGCTTGGGTAACCAAGTCCGCGGGTAATTAACCAAGCCAGGAGCATTAAACCAACAAGCACACCCCCCCCCTTCTTATCCCCCGACACGTCTTCTCATTTAAGCAAAAAACCAAAGGTAGACCTCCGAAACAGGTGCAGACGCCTCTCCCACAGAGTTACATGAGTAAGCAACAGGGTAGGCATGTCTGTGCCAAGTAAATCAGTCAATTAGAAAAACGGGGCGATGGGAAAACTAGCTGAGCTACGTGAATAGCCACTAAAAGCCATCACCTTATATTGTGAGTAACTAGAAAGCATGATATCTGAGTTACGTGAGTAACCAGTGACTAGAAATCCTGACCTCCCAAGTTCATGACACCACCGCCATCCGACCCCTCGAACCGCCGCCAGAACAAACCCAATATCTCATCTCATTGAAAACTCTAAACCCACGCTATCCTCACCAATTTGATGTCTATGTCACTTACCTACTGACAATAGGTAATCTGAAAAAAATCCTTTCTACTTTATCTTCACTATCCACTCCCATCTCTTAGTACAGGCGATATTATACATATGGGTCCCTACCCACTATCACTACATACAGAGCACATGTCAACTGGAGTTAATTTGGTCAAATAAAGGTTCAGCAGTCACGTAAAATCATGAAAATGATGTGACCAAGTTGGAACAAAAAAAAAAAAAAAGGGAATGAAAATGGGAATGGGTTGCAACTCTATCAGCCTTAACCCTCCTGTAGGGGTTGTGTAGTGTGTTAATGCGCTATGCCCTTGCCAGTGCTGCATGGAGGTTTACATTCATCACAGCACTGCCAGTGCTGCATTCAAAGATCATGCTGACATATTGCATACCACATTGAAACCCTGTGTGATCCCTTAAAAGATAATGGGCTGCACGCTGTGGTGGAGGTGTAGGCAGAGGAGGCTGGAGAACATCAATTCTGATGCATTTTCCAAGTTCCCTAACCCCCAATATCATGACTTCCCATTTCCATGCAGTGATATAGTATCAGGAAAGCATGTTCATGGCACCATTCCCGTAGATTCCTGTACCCCTTACCAATGACATTGGAATTGAATGCTGTAAACAGAAGTTATTTCGTGTTTCTACACATTTTTACGAATTTTGTGGAAATGAAAATTTCATTAATTTATAATTTCAGTAAATATTTATCCAGCTTCTCCAGTAAAATTCCACGCTGCAATATTGTGATGGGGCTTTGGGGGACTGGGGTTGGGGGTGAGGTAGTGTATGGTTTTGTCCTCCTGGATGCCACATGGCACAGGGGTGTGTAAACCCCGTAAACCTTGGTGCCCCATGATATACATAGCCAGTATTGTATCCTGGGATCACGTATGGCCCTGACACCAGCATACAATACAAGATTTATTACATGACCAGAAGTCGTTTTTCTACCCCCTACCATATTTTGATGTGAAGTCGGCGAGAGCTTTGTTACATTGGCACCATTGCTCGAGCTGTCACATGATGTAATGCTACATTCTGTTTGGTATAGAGCAGCAAAAAGCGTACCACACATAGGGGTAGTACAGTAAAGCATACCACACCCCTGGGAGGTACATTCTCTTTATTATCTTAACACAGGATCGTACGTTAGTGTTAGGTCATGTAATAATGAGTTTTTTGCTGACATGTGTATAAACACAAGGCGATATTGGTTATCAGATGTGTACTGGAAGGCATTAGGTGGATTTATTTATTTTGATTGAAACAATCTCATGAGGCTTCTGTCTGTGGAAATCTTTTTTTTATTGATTTTCATGTGTTTTGATATCAACATTTAAATTAAGTTGAATATATGTTTCATCAATTGGGAGCATTTTGTATCCTGGCAGCAATCTATTGCTGAGCTCTTGCCATTGTATGCTTAACTTGATGATAAAAAAGTGGCTAAAACTTCACTTGACATGAGCTTACGCTGGTAGAATCCATAGTTATGACAGTGTATAATGCTGTGTCTATATTCGTGTCACGGGACGTTTGGCAATCCACGCAGCAATCTTGGGCTCAGATTTGACTCTGTCTATGAGACCAGCCAGCTTTGGAAGGTTGTCCAGGGACATATTCAGACCAGGACTGACAAAGAAACTCATTCCCTCAGTCACAGTGATGTCTGCCCACGACATCTGGATGACAATGTATACAAGGTCAGCTTTCAATTAGAGATCTGATAAAAGACATTTTTAATTCTCAGCAAAGTCAACATTCTCTCATGTTTTCACAAGTTGGCAGTTCTAGCATAATGTATAAGGAAGGGAAAGGTTAACTTGAGATTCTTATTTTGATTACACTTACAAGGATACAAATAAAATCAAAGGAAATTATAATTGCCATTACCTGGTTTCCAATGAAATAATCCCCTTCTATGAGGTTTTCCAACTTCTTCAGCCCATCATCAAATGATTGCTGGTATGTATTCTTCATCTCCAGCTGTAAACATAATCAAAAACATTTAAATCAGGTGTGACAGTTTAAAAACAGTTTGATAAATACCGTAAATCCCCACGTACTACCGGCAGGTTGCACATGAACTAAACTCAGCTTTCATTTGATGCCAAACATGCCTATATAGGGTGTGGGTTATCACTATAGAACAGTGCTAAAATATGATTTTTCAGATCCAAAAACGGGTTATAGGACTCTCTTGAGTTGGGGGTGCGGGTCATATGCGAGATGTGGGTAGTACAGTATAAATGGAAAGTAGAAGAAAAATAAAAGTAGTTTAGAAGCATGTGTTTATTTGTTTATGTACTTTTGTTGATTAGCCATAGCCTACCTTCTTTGTCTCATCCTCCTCCTTGTAAAAGGGCCTCACCTCTCTTAACATGTCCTCAAAGCATGCAACCACCATGTCTATCTTAGCCTCCTCTATGTCTGACTTCCCATGTAGACCTGGAAATACAGATCATGTTCACATTAAAGGTATATACATAATGCTTTACATAACCAGAAAGCCATCACATAACCAGATATTCAGAATAAAATTTGATTTATGGAGCTGGTCAAGCTTCATGTTGCTATTTTTCATTGCATTTCGGTTCAATGAATGAAGCTAGTTTTTGTTCATTGAGTTGCACATTTTGCCTAAAGATGAATAGCAAAGACACCTTCGATGAAATTATTGACAATACAATGTATAAGGGTACATAGAATCAGCTTTGTAGAGACTTCAGGAAAATTCAAGAGGGTAGTCAAAGTGTTTTATTCAGGAAAATAATACAATTACGTTGGTAAAGTATTTGGTACACTGTAAAAAATATTCCGTTAAAATAACAGAGATTCACTGGCAACACTGGGTGCCGGACTTTCATCGTTATTTTTACGGTCACCGTTTTTTCCTAAGTCACCGTTATTTTTACGGAACTGTCACCGCTATTTTTAAACAAGAAATCTCTGTTATAGATTTTTTTAACAGTGATTCTCAGTACCCTTAAAAAAACGGTGATTCACTGGCAACACTGGGTGCCGGACTTTCACCTTTATTGTCACGGTCACCGTTTTTCCCAAAGTCACCGTCATTTCTACGGAACTGTGAATCACCGTTATTTTAACAGAATACAAAACATCACTGTATTCTGATTCAGTGCCTGAACAATAATTGTAATGGTATTTTGTGTAATTTAACTGATTTGTCCCAGTGTTGTTCAGTTCATTTATCCCCCTATACCTAACTCCATGCTCAATATGGTTCCAAACCCAATTTGGTTCAAATCAGCAATATCATCTTAGTGTCAAGACTTCAGACCTAATCATTAGGAATTAGTCTATGAAAGCCTTATAGAATGCTTCATGACACTTTGTAATACCAGTCCATGAGCAGAAGTCACTCTAGGATGGCTACAGAGCAAACATTACAGCTGTATCTGTATATATATATTTCTTATCACCACAAAAATGGTGTTCCTAGCATCCAGGAAAATCTCTTCATGAACCAAACTGCCACCTGGTGTGATAAAACTGAAATCAATTAAACGTAGCTTCACCGTAAAATAAACTGTGTTTCACTGTAAAAATTAACGGTGTTTCACTGTATTGGATTACGGATATTCAAAGTAAAATTGATTGATTTTACATTGCCTCACCGTAATCATATGTTATGATGAATCACCGTTAAATTTTACACTGATTCTCCGTATATTCAACGGAATATTTTTACAGTGTAAGTATTAAACCTAGCATGTGTGCATTGCATTCCTTCCACTAGGACCCCTAAAGGGTTGCAGGAAGGTTTTTTATTTCATTTGATATTCTTGATTTTGTGCCATGAGGACGGGCCCTCTTTGAGGATTAGAAAAGTTTGTATGGGCAATGGTCTTCAATATTGTCGAAGTCATGCAATTCTGATTAAAGCTTAACATAATAGCTTTATATATCTTATTTTACTTTCTGATTGAATTTAGGATTTTTGCAGATATAAGGCCCAAATGCTGATATGTAGCTTAGATACTCTGACGTGTGACTTTCTGAACACTGTATATATACATATATTATATAGGTTTTTTGGAGCTACGGGCCCGGGTGGCCCACAGCTGAAAAAGTTAGTGTCTACCCCTGTATAAGCCCTGAGTCCAGGTCGGGGGGAAAAGGCGCATATGGTGCGTTAAAATCGTTATACATACAGCCTGACACTTAAATTGACATATTCCCATTCATTAAAAGCATAGCACTGTAGATACCATACCAGCTTTCTTGGCCAGGAACCGGGAGATGGCATGGCTTTGACAGATCTGCACACCATCCACTTCCAGTACTGGTAACGATCCAAATGGAGTGCCTGAAAGACATCAATCAGAGTATTATAACAACACCGTAAAAGTCAGGGTGTGGCGAGTTTTTGCAAAAGTCACCATAATCAGATCGCCAGTGCGGCTTATAGGATCGGCCACATCAATATGCCATATCAATATATTATATTTCTGTATAAGCTGATGAACGATGAATTGGGAGGTCATACCTGAATAATGGCAATGCGTCAACATTTATTTGTAACTGGGTTGATTAAACCTGAACACATTCTTTTAAAAGACAGGCAGATTTCCACACAACTGTAAATAGGTACATTGCATTTCCTACACATTCGATCCTACCTAAATAATTGGAAATAGGCTTAACATGGGTGAAATACATGTAGTCACCACATTATCCTAACTTATATTTCAAGCATCAGTTTTCAGATACATGTCCTCTAGCACAGTATGCAATAGAGAGTGTTCCCTAAAAGATCAAGCTTATCTGTTTGATATTGACATTGTATATGTTATCACAAAGCGATGTTCTCTCCTAAGTAATTAACTGTTCGGAAGAAATATTCAATTGATAGTGCAAGGGTGATAAAATAGGGCTTGATATTTCAGGGAGTGTGGTCTATAACGACACTTACATGGTGGTACAGCAGTTAACTGAGAGAAGGCCACTCAAAAAAATAAACTGGTTTCTCATCACCCGGCGCATCATGCAAAATGTGATTTGGGGGAAGCTTTTTTTCAGATTTTTAATGAAAAATATGTCAAAAAGTGCACAAATATTGGCATATTTGATATCAAATTAAAGCTTAGACAGTGTCAGTAATGCAGTGAGCTAGGATTAACTTCCAATATAACATATTTTGTGGATCACTAAACTCTTAACTACTAAAATATGAAAATCATTCGCGAAAAATCTTAATTTTCCTATACATTTTAGCCCTGAGTAAAATTTTCTTTTTAAAGATTGATAAAAAACTTTTTGAGTGGTCTAATGGGAAAGGTTATTATAATAAGTATTATACCATCATGATGTTTACTGTGCCAACACAATCCAATCAAAGACCAATGACACCTCTGTTTTGAACACTTTATAGTTATTTATAATTATAACACCATAAAATCTTGCGATGAAGCTGCAGCTTTCATGCGAGAATCAATCAAGCCTATATAGGGTGTGAGGTGTACTGTAGTATTAAAGTCAAACCCCTCTGAGGCTAATATGATTTCTACAAACTCCATGTGCATCTTATACAAGGGTGCAGCTAATACACAAGACCTAACATTAAATGTAATAGTATTTTATCACCATACATTGCAATGAAACACGTTAAATATATACAATGATCCGTTTACCAAGTCCCATTCTCGACGTTCTTCACCCATTAGGAGCCAGGCTTAATTTCACACCAATGCTCATTGTGAAATATGGCTGGTGCCCAACTTCTGAAGAAATGTGATAAATGGACTCACTGTCATGAAACTTTTACTGTATATCATACTTACTAGGCTTGAGTTTAGCCCATTTCTCTGGACTAGGGTACGGAATACGGACATCCTCATACTCAATGCCGCCATACGCCATGATAACCCTGGCCCACTCACCACGACCACGGACATTGAAGTAGGTCAGTTTGTAGGAAGGCATGGTGGTTAATGCTGATGCAAAAAGAAGTTATATTGGTTGAATCAAAACTATAAAAGATCACTGGCCATAATCCTTGAAATAACACTCAAGATGAATATAATATCATTTCAATGTGTGCTTGATATTTTCCATTGGAATGAGAGGAATTGCAAGACACTTCCGCAAGTTTCCATGAGAAATTGTTATAAGCACTCCCAAAGACATTTCTAATAAGACTCTAATGGACCTTCCATATGAAATATAAATAAAATATAAATAATTTATAAATAAACATCAGAGCAATCTTCAACACATTTTCTGGTATGTATATTTACATGGTTCTGGGAGTTTCTACAGTGCATTTTGCATTGGGAACTGAATCTTACATGTCTTACAGAGATTTAACTGTTGCAGTAATAACAAAACGCCTACCAACCTGAGTGTTATCTGCTGGAGAGAATAGGTCTACCTACTGGTTATCTGCCAGTGAGGACTAGATGAGCAGTGGGCATGGAGGTGGGTGTGTACTGGGTGTATGTATGACCCAATGGTTAAGAAGGTCAAGAACAACAATACGAGATAAGGCATTCAAATTTGAGATGCACATGATGAAGGAGCAGATCTCAAGTGGGATATGAGTGGGCAGTGTCAATGAAGATTCAGAGAATGTCCACCAGGTGGGGTTAGCGAGTTTCTAAAGGTTCTGAGCATCTCTACAGGGTCCCGCCACCAATTTGTCCGAATTGTCCTCAATAGAATCACCATGTTAAATATACAGAGATACAGCGTTTTTGCCAGTGCTATTACAGTAACTCAGCATTTTAGTTCACAGTGATTCACTGTTTTATAGTGTAAATGTGATAAAACCTTGCGTATAAGCTTAACTCTATCCATGTATGTAGTTGTTGTAGTTGATTATTTTATTTGGCATAAGAATTCACATACATAGGGCGTTTTTCAACTAATGCCAAAGGAGATTCAATCGAGAGATTTTTATCTCAAGAGTTTTGTAGTTCAGAACTAGCTTAATATAATATATATCAATCTCTATGTAGTTCCCTAACTCCGTTATGAATGCAGGTACGCTCGTGTTAGCTCATGTTTTATATAGACATGTAAACTAGAGTTTTCCTGATAGTCACGGTTAGCATTCAATATGATATGTTTCATGCATGTATCATGAGTAGCTCAACAGATAGTCAATGGAAATGAATAAATAATAATATTTTGATCAGACTCAGCAGTCATCATATTTGACAACATCAATTTTGATGTATTTTACACACACACACACACATACACCCCCCCCCCCCCAATGTCATCATTTTCCTTTTTCATGCAATATTACAGTATCCGAACAACTTGGTCATGTTATCATTTCCCCTATAGCCCCATTTCGCATATCAATGATGTAAGACTTAAATAGCCTCATAAACCTGGGTGCCCCTTGATGAAACCAGACCTGTCAGTTCTGCTTGCTGGATTATAAGTTATAGTGTTTGACACAGAGTTATTGCAGAGGTGTGAATGGACACAGACCAATGTTATGTCATCATAGGTGCTGCATGGCATTTGATGGGATTCATTCACTCTGATTGAAGAGAATCTCATGAGGCTTCTGTCTGTGGAAAATGTTTTTTTATTGATTAACATGTATTTTGATTTTCAAAATAAAATGAATGTGTCATATCAGTTGGTGTCAATTGATTCAATATTAAGGCACCAATTTATGGCTGAGCTCTCACAGTTTTTTTTGTGTTTTTTTTTAACTTTTAATGACAACAAAGTGGCTAGCACTTCACTTGACAAAGCTGTCTCTGGTAGAATTGATAGTTATCAAAGTGGGTGATGCCATGTCTACAGTGGTGTCTCGGGACGTTTGGCGATCCATGCAGCAATCTTGGGCTGAGCTTTGACTCTAGCTATGAGAGCAGCCAGTTTTGGGACAGTGTCCAGGGACACACCCATACCAAGAGCTGCGAAGAAACTCATTCCCTCGGCAACAGCAAGGTCTGCCCACGAGATCTGAAAGGCAATGTGTAAAGGGTCAGCTTTAGATCTTGATATAATAAATATGTGTAATAAACAATACTTTGTTTCTCTATGATATTGGTAGAGTATCAATTAAAGAACAAAGTCGACACAGTTCGGATCAAGTGTTACAGGTTGCAAATCGGGTTTATTCAGAAAACCTAGACAAGCAGTATCTATGTGTGCGAACTCCCTATAGAGTTCGGAACGGGTCAGTAGGCTAATCAGCCGTAATGATCACGGGGTCTCCTCACCAGCGTGGCTCAGAGTAACCGACGAGTACCGTCAGATGCTGGGTATATATAGGCAGCCAGCCTGCGCGCGCACACGCAGACCGGAAGCCTATAGCGACCTCTGTCCATACCCCAAGCCCGGGGTAGGTGTCGCCACCTACCATCGGACTGAAGGGTTCGGACTGAGCTCGCAACACAGCATCCAACAGCACTCGTCATATAACAAACCCGTATAACCCTAGCCCCTACATATGTTTACTGTCAGTTTTAACTGTTGGTACATTCCACTCAATTATTTTCCCTTATTAAGTCTAATAACATCCGATGAAGTCATGATAAGTCAGTGTAATAAAGACATTGCATGGGCTTTTGTTGAATCACTGTTCACATCTAATATAATGCCTTTTTTTATGTAACATTGTATAAATTACTGTTATGAGCTGTTTAATACATTGTATGTATCATTATCCTTTGATAAAATCATTCATGCGATTTTAAGAACCCTGGATATTTTCTTTAAATTTAATCAGGCTCATGTACAAAGAATTCACCCTACATTTTACATGTAATGTATGTAACATAATGCATTACATTTGTGGTAGATCTAGATACATTGTCATTTTGATAGTTCCAGAGCAAATTGTACGTAATAGGAAATTCAACTTGAACTGAGACTAGTGTTATCAATGGAATTCTCATAACTTTTAGTTTTCGTTAATCATAAATGAAGGATATTAATAAAACCAAAGAGAAATGTAACTGTCATTACCTGGTCACCAAGGAAATAGTCTCCTGCTACAAAGTTCTCAAACTTCTTGAGTGCATCAGTCAGTGATTCCTGGCATGCTTTCTTCAGCTCAGCCTGGATATCATGATTAACAATATAATGCATATCAAGTTTTTAATTAAGAAATTCAAAAAGCATACCTGGAATGAGTGATGGTCTATTCTATTAGAGGTAGCTTGCACAACAGATCATTTAACACCATGAAATAGATATAGTGGCCATAGCAATATTATTCAAGAGACTATGTTATTTTGGGGTGCTAAAGTATCATGGCTGTAAATCTCAATTTGTATAGGAATGATGATTCTGAGGGTTATGGCCTGTGGTCTACCTTCTTTGTCTCGTCCTTCTCCCGGAAAATGGGACCTAGTGCTGTCATCATGTCCTCAAAGCACCCAACCACCATGTCTATCTTAGCCTCCTCGATGTCTGACCTCCCATGTAGACCTGGAAATACAAATTTTGTTAGCATGAAACATTTGAGTTTTACATGGTCAAAACGTTGGCTCATCTGAAAGCTTTGATTACATCGCGAAACATCCAAAACAAAATTTGTAATAACTAGTAGTCCAGCTAACGAAAAAACGTTATTTTACGTCAAAATAACGTTTAAAAATGTATATAACATTATGCCACAGTAAGGAGCCTTAGAGAAATGTTACATAACGTTATAAAATGTTGTATAACGTTTTTTGTTTAATGGGAGGTCTGGATTAATTCTACCAGTCTGAATAATGATTTTGTTCCATGAATGTGGGAGACAATAATTGATATATCTGACAGGCTGTAGGCGCATCTGATTTTCTGTTCCGTCGGTTGCTTATTGTGCTAGACCCATGGCGTAGGAAAAGGGGGGGAAGGGGGCCTGGACCCCCTAATCACAAATGAGGGGGGGGGGGCCTTGAATAATTATGTTTGCTCCCCCCCCCCCCAGAATTTGCCAAGAGCTTAGACCCTATACTATAACACACACAATTCTTAAACATTACCTCTCCCACAAAAGAAAAGATGAGAGCAGAAGGGCCTGGACCCACACCTCCATTTATAATTAGAACAAAAGGGGCTCAAATATAATTTTTCTACACAATTCCTATAATAAGTGTGTGAATACATTATCTTGCATTTTAGCCAATATGTAAAGCTTGGTTGGTCCCCCCCCCTCCCAATAAAGATTTGCTTCCTAAGCCTCTGTTAACAATACCTACCCCAGTAAGAAAACCGTTACTAGTATACAACATTCTATAACGTTATATAACGTTATTGGGTTATTATAACGTTTCTCTAAGGCTCCTTACTATGGCATAATGTTATCTTAAGTTTTAAAACATTATTTTGACGTAAAATAACATATTTTGTCAGCTGGGACACATCTGTGTATTACAAGTGCAAAACTGTAAAGGACATACCAGCTTTCTTGGCCAGGAACCGGGAGATGGCTTGGCTTTGACAGATCTGTACACCATCCACCTCCAGCATTGGGATCTGTCCGAATGGAGTGTCTGTAAAATACCAATTAGATGAACTATACAATATAATAATGATAATATTAGCTTTTATTGACAACGAAAGGGAGGTCAGTACTGACTTATGTGTCATAGTTCTGACCTATGTGTCCATTCATTCAAATAAAGGTCCTTAACGTTGCCCATACCTTCTCAGCCTTAATAATCACAAGCATATTCACTGAGTTTGAAATAAACTGAGCATAGTATCAAATGTACCTCATTATTTTTCCTATAACAGTTTCCTTATTCAATCCTTGTATCATGTGTTGCAATTGATATTCCAGGGGGTGTAGTTTAAGATAAGCCATGTCTCCAGGTATATCGTGACACAGCAGTTTACCGAAATTTAAAAAAAAGTTATAATCAATATAAAGCACACATAAGTCTACTTTGAGAGTAAACGAGCAAAGAAAAACTGATTTCAGCAATATTGAATTATCATTCAACAGTCAACATTTAACATTTATGTAGTTCTTTAAAGCTTATGGGGAAAAAATGTAGATAATAATTTTAGTGAGTCCCATTCTCATCGCTCTTCAGCTGTTTGGCACCAGGCTCTATTTAACACAGCTGCACAATATAACAGGTGCTTCAACTGGTGAAGAAATGTGAAAATCATGCTTACTTGGTTTGATTTTAGCCCATTCCTCCGTTGGCGGGTATGGGATACGGAAATCCTCATACTCAATGCCTCCATACTCCATGATGAGCCTGGCCGTCTCCCCACGACCCCGCAGGTTGAAGTAGGTCAGTTTGTAGGAAGGCATGGTGGGGAGTGCTAATAAAAAAGTGTTGTAATGGTTGAATCAGAACCATAGAAGAGCACTTTCCATAATACATGTAAAATATTATTGTTGAAAAATGATAATCGGTGGTTGATATTTTATTTTTAAACAGCAAAAGGGTAGAAACATATTTCAGCCATGGACCACGGCTTCAGTAATCTGTGCACATGGGTTTGTAACTAAATCTGCATGTCATGACTAATAATTTCACTTGTTCTTTAGAAAGAAGCAGAAAAAATTTCGATAAGCTAGTATCATGACATAGCTGAATTGTCAATTTAATATTATGAGAGATATGTCTAGTTTCGGACCATAATAGATACATAGTTGTGTTATAAATCGTTTTTGAAAAGAAAGGAAAATCAAAGAAAAGAAAGAAAAGAAAATGGGGTTTGGGGCACAGCCTCCGATACATGAATGGTATGTAACCCTACATCACATTCATTGTTCATTACACATTATAGAGACATAAGTAAATAAGATTTTAACCAAGTATTAACCTAAGGGAAAATAAACATTTCTCAACAAAAGAGACCCTGGGTAGACCGGATCTAGGGACTTCTCACACTAGAGTTCGAAGCCCTGCCAATGCAGTCAATGAGGCCTGACCAAAAAGGATGGGAAAATTATTATTAGGGCAGTATTCCAAATGCTATCAAATATTTATGTGATAGGGATATTGATTTATGTGTAGTTTATTATGACCTGACCTGCTCATCTATACATTGAGTCGCCGACTATATAGAACTATTATGTTAAAGTCAACAAATGATGTAATGATTATGCTTCTTATATTCAGTATGCATGTTCATACAATAATGTGCTTCACTAGGCTATAATAGATAAGAGCATCATTCAGATCTTCATTGCTAATATCAAGTCTATAAATCTTCTCTCATGTCTGTCATTCCTGGGGCAGCCTATTTTGGACATTATTTGTTTCCCACCCTCAATAAGCTGATTCTTTGGGTTATCTTAGATCTCATTGATTATTTACTGTCAGACAGTTTGCTAACTGAACAATGTTATCATGTTTTTCTCAGGTCTGGGTCAACATGGCCTAGGCTATTGGTGGGCATGCCATCGCCCAGTGGATGGACGACTTTAGGTAATGGTGACATTACTCAATTAATAAAAACTACATGATTAGGATAGAAATCTAACTCTATCAATATACCATGTTGATAGGTATTACAGATATTACATGTGGATAATAAGACAGCAATTGAGATTTGAATGCAAAGGTATAAGCATGATACTGAATGGGTATTCAAAGTTTATCTCTTGAAAACATGTGTGGGACTCACAGTGGGCACTCCAAATAAAATGTGGACAGTGCAACTGGTACCTACTTACACCATATATCACAGGTATGTAGATAGTTTTTGTTAAAGTAACACTACAAATATATACAATTATTGCAATGTAGCTAGCCGAGTCTAGGTACTCGTTACATAGGCAGGTGAACCAAGGGCGGTTCACCTTAATAATCAAATGTACATGGAATTGAACTATAAAGTTAATTAATTGAAATCTGTATGAATATGACAATATATAGTATCTGTATGTACTATGCATCAAAAATTCCTACAGTGCATTTTGCATTATGATGGAAATCCAATGGATCTCAGAGATTTAACTGTAACACCATAGAGTGTACGCCTACCTACCTGGGGGTTATCTCTCGGTCAGGACTGGAGGAGAAGTGGGACTGAAGGTGGGTGTGTATGGGTCTAAATAGGACGCAGGTTAAAGATGGATATTGAGATAAGGCATAGAGACAAGGATATACAGAGATAAGGCAGAACGATTTGAGATGCACATGATCAAGTGTGAATCAGCGGATTTCAACTGACAGACGTTTATGTACATGTAGGTTACATGTGGAGTCTTCAGCAACGTGGTCAAGAGGATGTGGATAAAAATGTTATCAAGTCAAAGTTTCAAGTTTGATGAATTTATTTGCTCAAAATCAAATGGTATTAGACATGTGATGATTCCCATTCCAATTTCTCCTTTGTTTTACACAGCCAAACTTCACACGTCATTTTTCCTTCATGATATTTTGACAAAAAGGCTTCTTCATAGTATAATTATATAACTATACATTAGCTATACCCCTAGGGATGGTTAGCAGCTACCCAGAATATAATCTCCGTCAACCTTATCTCTTCTGTAGACTCACCCAAACCACAACCCCAATGCCCCAACAGGACACACCTGGGGCCTGTTTCTTAACCCATATTTGATAGTCCACTTTACAATACATAGCGCTATATTGTACTGATAACACCATAATAAGGAAATGTACTCACTTGCTTCACCATAGAAGTCGCATAATTGCTGAGTTTGTTGGTGCACTGCTTCTTCGTTTTGGTCAGGGCAGCGCCACTCTTCACCAGCCCTGTGTAAAAAAAAATTAAATTAACAGCTATATTCTGTTTGTCGGGTCATACATATTTTCAATGTGGTGCAGATGAACTAAAACATGTTTAAACCAAATTGTTTGATCGCTAGGAATCATATTATTACTATAATAAATGAGATATATTAATGTCATGTAAAATATTAAAAACTGATGGCTTTTGCTATAAAACTTATAGAGCATCTGACTTGTACTCTATGTAATAGATCAAAAATATTGAAACTAACTTTGCAAGGCTATAACTGCCTTCTGCCGTTTGTCCTTGGGTGGGTTGGTGCTGGTCAATATGGCACGATTGGGCATAGCGGCGTCGAACAGAGCACACATGGCCTTCTCTGTCCAATTCGTCCCTCTGAGTGGGGCGGTCGTGTCTTCCTCGGAAGTCTCATCGTCGTCGTCGTCTCCCTCCTGTTGCCTATCGCGCAACATTTCATCTGATGAATATGTTACAACTTTACCCTTACTCCTTCCTCTTCGCTTCTGGGTGCAGCTTGAAGGTGGCCCCTTTCGTTTAGCTGCCCTTTTCCTATCGCTGAGCTCATCTGTATCAATACTCTGCAAATAAACATATAGAGGTTGTAGGTTAGATCCAATTACTGTTAGGGAGTTATCCTTTGTTAACAAGAGGGGGGGGGGGTTGAATGACAATTTGTTAACCCCCCCCCCCAAGAGGGGTAGTAATATTATCATTGAATTCGCATAATTATTTCTCCCACGCTTACAACCCCCCCCCCTGATTAGTCACATACAGGCATAGCCCCTTCAAAATTAAAAGGTTTGTCAATACTCGTAGTCTATATATCACGTAGGATGGTAAAGGTCATAAGTAACGGTATGGCTATATTATTACCTTAAAAGGCAAAGAGCATTACATTTCAAGAACACAACCTTATAAGGGAGTGATACATTTATAAGAAGAGGGGGGGGGGGTGGTGCTTGCATATAATGTTTGTGTCCCCCCCCCCCCCCAAGAGGGTTTTTTTTTTTTTTATTAAACTTTCGTCATTAGTTGTTCCACTGTCACGTACAATCCCCCTCCATTAAGACTGACGTACATGGACGGCCCGTATTAAAATCAAATGGTTCTGAATACTCGTAGGCTATATTAGGCTATATATAACATAGAATGGTAAAGGTCATAAGTACCGGTAGGCCTGTATTACTATATGGAAATGCAAATACCATTAAATACATGTGAAGAACACTATACGGTAGTGCATACATACAAACCTAATAAACATAGTTCTAGTAAAAGAGATAGTGTATATAAAGAGAGAGGTACGTAATCCAGGGTAGGAATAACAGACGGTGAAAGTCTCTAAGTGTACCGGCACCCATCTTGAATAACATTTGTACGGTAATTTGACATATTATCGCCCATACACAAACCTGTCACCTGTATACCGCGTAACGCTTCATATTCTGCGTATTATACAGTCCATTAAACCAACTAAATGCATCTATAAGTCGTTCTATTACCTTATCTCGTGCGGCTGACATCTTGATAGAGCGAACTGTCTCCTCGAAATGATCCAGTAAAGATCCAAACTTGTCGTGCCTCTCGTAGCAGTTAGTGTGGCAGAGTACAGATGGCGCACACAACATCCGGTGAAGTATGCACTCCTAATGGTAGATGGCAGCACCGTGCGGCCGGTCTTCGGCGGCTCCCGCCACGGGGAAACCACCCGCAATATGACGTATCAACCGGGGATTCCGCACTATACTCTGTCCAAAGGCTCTATTAGTGGATTGGAACGACTAATATTTCTTAATATATCTGAGGTTAATATATCCTGAAAAACCCAAATATAACGATCTTATTGGTAACCCATAGGCCCTATATTAACATTTCTGTTTCACAACTCGTTATACTAATATTTCTATTAATATAACAAAATTCGAAATTTTAATATTTCGCCTTTTGCAACAGGCTACTTTTCGTTACCTCTTGTTATATTATCTCCGATCTATTAAGACATGAATATAACGGTCTAAGAAACACTTGTTAAGAAACAGGCCCCTGGGGACACACCTTGCCAATTATAGGGCAATCATACCCCTAAATGGTAAAACTTATAAGTTCTTCTCATTGTCCATTGTCTACATCGTCCATTGATTGACCATAAGAGAGTGGACCTGAATAGAAGGATGTTTTTCCTCTTGTTTTTATTGTACCTTCGTTTGTGTTGGCCGTAGTAACACCAGCCACACGTCAATACGAGGATCAATAGGCTACCCAGTAAATTTAAGAAAACGTTATACAACGTTTTATAACGCTGTATAACGTTTCTCTGAGGCTCCTTAAAGCTTGACCGTCATGGTTGAAGTGAGGTCAAAAGCACTTTTGGATATAGTTCAGTTATCATTCACAAGAGGGCTCTTAAGGGCTGGGAGCTCAGCTCTTACAGGCACAAGATAGGGTGAATATGTTGTAGCTGGACAATGCTCATGGTCCCCTGTCCAAACACTGCTGCCCTCTGGTGGAACTGTTATTTTAGTCCATGTATGGAAAATGCTGAACTTATTCCCTGACGGCCCAGCTTTAAAGACTATACCCGCCTGAAAGGGTTAAGCTGCCACACCTGCGGCAGGTGTGGGGACGGGGCTGTGTAACACCTACCGCGGGTAGGTGAGCGGGGTAGGGCCACCTCATTTCGATAACTTGGATTACGGGCTTTTGGCTCTAACTTTTTGGAAGGGCGGAGGAAAAAAAAAAAGCTGTCCTACGGGGAGAGCCGGACCACAAAATATTTCGAAGGGTAGAGGCAAAAAAAGAAAAAGAAAAAAGCATGGAAAACCTGTATATTCTCTGTTATTGGGTAATCTAAAGAAGATATGTTGAGAAATATCCCCAATCTGAAAGGTCTCATTCTACCTTTTGCTGGTCAACATGTCTTTTTTTTTGTTGCAAAATGCCTAAAATCTCGGCGGCGGGTCTGTAATCCAAGTTATCAAAATAAAACGGCCTAGGTGAGCGGCTCAGGGTGAGTGCGTATACCGACGCCGTCACGTCGGGGCTGCGTGAAGATGGGCGGGGGAAGGGAGCAGAGAGAGGAGGGGGGGGGGGGTACAGGAGTGGATGCTGCCAACCGGGGGGAGGGGGGGGTGTAAAGAGGCGGAGAGGGGTGAGAAGTCGGACGGGGGGGGGGGGGGGTCGAGATCTGTCCTGGTACGTTTTTAGTACAGCCTAGCTAGTATATATTTATTAGAGATTTTGCTCTTTCAAATATTAAACGTAATCCATTTCTAAGTATACAACACCTTTGAAATTAAATCATGGCTCCATGATACATTTTTATACACACTATGCCTATGGCGCAATAATGACTTGTGAATATGTATCAAAACAAATGTGAATACTGAAAAGAAAAAGAAAAAAAGGGTCTAGCTTTATATCAGTGTTAAATCAATCTCTGTGATAATGCTGCAAAATGGGGAGCATAATATGTATCGTATTTTTATATCTTATATTTTTTTATTCTGTCCCGCCTCCACTCCTTCACCCCCCCCCCCCACGCCAGACCTCTCTGCCACCTCATCCTTCGCACCTCAGGTGTGATAATGCCGCATCCGCAATGACAGCATCCACTCACCTGTCCGCTCCCATCCTCGCCTACAGGTGTGACGCAGGGTGGACGTTGGCGGCATCCACACCTCGTCCCGGGCGCCGCCCTACCGTGACAGGAACCGCTCACCCCCCCCCCTCCCCTACACACACACACCCGGCGCCATCCGAGCGTGACATGAGCGACTCAACACCTGCCCATGCAGGACCTATATCAACCCGCCCCACCCCACAGTCGGCATCAGTTGACGTCCGGCGCTACACACAGACACTCAGAGGCTGCCACTGCATGGTCATCTACAGTCCACATTGTGAGGCCAGCTTCTACGCCGACACCCAACCCAGCTAGCTCCAGGCGTGGACACTTGTTATAAGTAAGTGTTTAAAGTAAGAATTTAGGTGTCGTTATGCTAGGTATAATATTATTATCGTTCATATATTATATGTGACGTGGGTCAGCCTCTTGGTTCAGTATGAGAGGGGCATTACATTTCATGCATATGCATTTCTTTACAGTGTATTAAATGTGTAAATGATATGGTTATGGTTATGATACTTTTGATACATAGTGACTTTACTAATGCACTTTTGATACATATTGACTTTACTAATGCACTTTTTGTAAATTCTGAGAAGATCAATAAAATTTTCAAAACTGATTTTATAAACGCTATTTTTGGCAGAACCCCTCTGCACATACTAAAACAAGGAAATCTGATTGACCTGTGTGTGTTGTTCCAGTGGTGCGGACCCACCAGAGGAGGGACTGCCCCCACTGCGGCACCAACTACGCCCGTACTTACAGCTACACACACCAGGAGGAATGCCCCAAACGGCCCCCGAAGCACACCGCCCCCAAACTATCCGCTCCAGTCACCGCCCCCGTCTTGTCAGCCCCTCAACGCGCCATAGGTGAGCCTGCTGTTATATTTTAAACCTCACGAAATGATGGTCCATGGTACATATGGACACCAGTTTCAATAACTAGATATGGACAGATATAGTAGTTTCTATACTGTTGTAGGAGACACATGGATGGCATCAATTATAGTATTTTGCATAATCTGACCAAAAGTACCAACATAAATATACATGTATGCCTATGGTACCATATATGTTTATTATTGTCTCCTCATATAGCCGCACTGTAAATAATGAACCCAACAATACTGTAAAACTACACGCTCAGTAGATTCTAAGAAGTTCAACCTTGAATGAAGAGAAGGTAGATACCTTTTGTAGTAAAAACGCCATTTACACTTATGTTTGTCCCCAGGTGAGGCAGGCCGCACCAGGAGGAGTATGCCGCGTCCCCCGGTTCCCTCTGAGAGTGAGAGTTTCACCGCCTGGTGCCGGGAGGTGGGGCGCATAGAGATCAAAGCAGAACCCCAGGACGCCGTCACGTCAACGCCACATGACGTCGTCACGTCAACCCTGCAGACTGCCCTCAGACAAGTCAAACTGGAGAAGGAGGAGAAGGTAGGTGCTTCCTGTTGTTTTTCACTAAGGACCCTGAACCAACCAAGAAAAAGCACAATCCATAATTGTGGAGAAAATAATAAATAATCGTGTTTCCACAGATGTGCCTCTACATGGGTCCCCACAGTTTTGACCGTGTCGCAGTGCCGAATTTTAGCAAGTGTCGTCGAATTTTATATATGTAGAATATACTAGGGCCTTATACAAATGCCTGTGTCCATCTAATTTTAAGAGGGCCGTGTCGTACGTGTCGGATTTTACACAAAGTATTATAAAGGCACACAGATGGTAGCTTAGATCCCTGAATGGGATAAGCTATATAATATCCGTTGAAATTTTCATGATTTTGATAATACGTTTTCAAATTTACTGATGGAATCTCATTATGGTATCCGTTTGTCCGATGTGTCCTGAATTACAGCTATTCATTATGTCTGTGTGTTAGGCGAGGCCGGCTGTGAGCACATCCAGTTCGTCAGATTCAGACAGCGAACCTTACATCCCTAAACGCTACCCAATCAAGAGTAACACAAAACCAGGTGAGCTACTCGGAACGGAAGCTTTTAAACCATTGTTGTCATACGTTGTTACACTAGCTATCATTACATTTTTTTTTTGGAAAGAATGATCCAATGACATGCATAATATAAGCTTCACAAGCAGCCAGTATCTCTACTCTGTAAATTTTCGTGTTCATCTTGCGTATAGCCCACACATTGCCATTTTTACAGCTATGACTTTTTTTTTTAGTTAAAAGGACGGCAGCACCAAGCTCGTCGTCCTCGTCTTGGGACAGCGATGACGATGTCCCCACACCGGCCCCAATCAGGAGAAACCCAATCACAGGTTAGTCATCAAATACATAGCTATGATATATAGTATTAACGAATGATACTAAGGTAATCATAATTTATACCCATCGCCATGACTAAAATACACAGTAAAAAGTTGGTTGCCCTTGTATATGTAGTTTCTTTGTGGAAAGGGCCGAAGCGTCTACTCTAGCCGCGATGCAACCTTGTTATGAACTTTTAAAAGACTTTTTGTATATGTACACTTCACAGTAAAATCGACTGTAGATTCTACTGTAAATCCATTCTACGGTAGATTCTACTGCAGATCTAAAGTAGATTACAGTAGATTACTGCGTACCATTTATTGGGAAAACTGTGTAAGCCTCTGAATTTCAGCCACATGATATTATTACCATACCTTTTCAAGCTATGATATAAACATTTATTTGACAGTGAAAAAGAAGGCAGCACCAAGTTCGTCTTCAGATTCGTCCTCAGACAGCGAAGACGATGTGCCCAAACCGCCCCCTATCAGGAGAACCCCAATCACAGGTAAGCCATCATTATTGTCTATCGTCCCATTACAGCTTACATGTAGGTTATTGAAAATAATTGTTGTATTCAGATGATCATAACCTATATACACTAATACAGCTACATTCATATATAGTAAGCCCCAGTTGAAGCATAGAGAAGATGATTATGAGTGTACCCGACTGCGCCTTTCACTATGTCCATTTGTGTCTACGACCTGCTTGTAAATTGAAATGATATTGGTATTTGTTGTGTTAATGGAAGACTCTTCTTACTTCTATGGATATGTAAAAATGTAGAGCCGTACGTATATTTGTTTAGTTGTTGGCTGCAATCGAAAGACATTAATGGATAGTGGATTGTTGCCAAATAAAAATATTTTCAAACTCAAAATATAAGCTCCTAAACCTTGCAAGATTTCACGGATATTACCAATACCATATCATTTTTAGCTACAATTTAGTATTTTCACGACATTAATCTCTTTGACAGTCAAAAAGAAGGCAGCACCAAGTTCGTCTTCAGATTCGTCTTCAGACAGCGAAGATCTCCCCAAACCGCTTCCAGTCAGGAGAAACCCAATCGCAGGTAAGCACTCATTTACGGGAAGAGCAAGGGCTAGAAGTACAGGTACAAGTACTGTAATTACAATCCCAGCACTAATTTACACTGGCCTTGCTTTCACAAGCGACTGATTTGATTGTTTTTTTACAGTTAAAAGGAAGGAAGTATCGAGTTCATCCGATTTGTGTTCAGACAGCGACGTTCCTGTCCCCAAACCCAACCCCACAGGTGCGTCCCATGAAAATGCCGATATAATTATAAAATGATAATCATTCATACACAATTGAAGTTATTGTCATTTCATTTTTTCACGATTTTTTTACACATACATTTTTACAATTCATGAATTGATGTTCAACCTACAGTTAAAGCGAAGGTGGCACCAAGCTCGTCCGACTCGGATTCAAGTGATTCTGAGATAAACGTCCGCAAACCACTCCCAGTCAAGACCAACGCAAACACAGGTGAGCACCAACGATAAATCGCACCAATATTCAACTACATGTACATGAAGGTTCCATTATTAGATGCATGCATTACTCAAATCACAATTTTAAAGTTCATAGGCAGTGCAAGACAAACTTGAAGCCACAACATATTCTACCCATAAGATATTGTTGCATTACCAGTTTCTTTACAGTTAACAATGAACTATCAACTTTCTTTGTCAGTTAAAGGGAAGGCGTCATCAAGTTCGTCGAGTTCGTCCGATTCAGACGTCTCTGTACCTGTCAAGAGGGCTGTTAAGGGCTGGCAACCCCCAGGTAAGCCCTCGTTCCTGTCACCCACCATGTATTACACTGATGTTTTACATCCATATTCTAGTCCAGGAAAATGTACATCAATTTTGCAATTCACATTCAGCCACAGGATCCCAGTAAAAAAAATTATACAGTCATGTACAACGTTTTATGACGTTTCTGTATGGCTCCTTATTGTGGTAAAACGTAGTAATTATACCGTTCAAATCGTAATTTTGATGTAAGATAAAGTAGCCGTGTTAACTGGGATAGATTTTCAATTTTCCACTTGAACTGGTTTTATTTGCACAGCAAATAACTACAATGTATATCATTAGCCTTTAGACATGTTTTCGATAATCGTTACAGGTTACTAGATGGCATATACTTCCTAGGGAATACTCTAATAACGCCTGCTTTTAAAGATAGCATTATGATCTTCAATTTTGTAATCATTTTTGACGATGTCGTTATAATTGTGCAGCAGTCCACTATTCTCTATACCTTTCACCATGAACATAATTTAACCACCATATTTCCCCAGTGTTCTACGAGCGGCCCAAGAGGCGGAACTGCACGTACTGTAACGCCGACTACTCGTACGGCTACGTGCGCGTACACGAGCGGCGCTGTGACAACTACGTGCGGTTCAGGGCCGCCTTCACGTCTACCACCAGGGGGCAGCTCTCACGGGACGCCCAGGGACGCGTCACCGTACACGTCATACCCAGGGAGGCAGAGTATCAGGTGCTAAATGCTGTACCTAAAGAGACTGTCACAACTGTGCCAGCTGTACCGAAAGTTGCAGCCACACTCCAACCGAAAAATCAGGTAAGTTGGACAGCATTATACACCATTTTATGACGTTATATGTCAACGTTTTTCTAAGGCTCTTTAGTATGACATAACGTTATGTAAAGTTTATTTGACGTAAAAAAAACGTGTTTTTTTGTTAGCTGGGTGGTTATAAATGTGACAGTCGTACAGAAAGGATGCTGAGTGCGGGGCATCTTTTCTACATGGCTGCTTACTCTGTCTGCTCTGAATATTTATAATAAGTTTCTAATTCTGTTATAGCATAGGACACGTTAATATGTATTATCGAATGATATTCATCCGTTCTGTAAATGACTCTGTATTCAAAAAGTATAGAATTTTGCAGTATAAATGTGCACCTCTCCTACCCGTCTAGCAATAGCTTATATTTATACTATTACTCATTTATAAATACAGTTTCATCATGTTCTATCAGCAGAAGGCTGACAGCAGCAGCAGTTCGTCTGATTCAGACAGCGACTTCTCCGTGATCCCCAAAGGCGTGACGAGGAGGAGGAGTGTATCCAGCAGCAGCAGCAGTCTGTCCAGTAGCAGCAGGTCACACAACTGGAGCCGGGTCAACAACAGCTATGTAGATAGCAGGGGCCGTGCAGATAGCAGGGGCCGTGCAGATAGCAGAGGTCGTGCAGATAGCAGAGGCCGTGCAGATAACAGGGGCCGTGCAGATAACACGGGCCGTGCAGATAGCAGTCTGTCACGTGCCTGCAGCTGTGCCAACAGCACCGGTGTCAACAAGAGGGGCCGTGCAGGGAACAAGAGCCGTGCAGATAGCAGGGGCCGTGCAGATAACAGTGGCCGTGCAGATAGCAGGGGCCGTGCAGACTACAGTGGCCGGCCAGATAGCAGGGGCCGTGCAGATAGCAGTCCGTCACAGATCTGCAGCTGTGGCAACAACAACTGTGTCAACAGCAGAGGCCGTGCATATAGCAGAGGTCGTGCAGCTAGCAGAAGCCAGTCACACAGACGTGTGGATAGCAGGGACTGTTCGCATGACGGGGGTCGTACGGATAGCAGGAGTCGCTCACACAAGCAGAGACGTGCAGATAGCAGGAGCCGTACAAACAGCCGGGGCCAGCTCAGCGCCAAGAGACGGTTGGACTATAGTACAAGTCCCACCCACAGACCAAAGGTAACATACACCACAACATCAACAATTGAATATATTTATCTTATCATGTATAAAAAGTGTTCATGTCATCATAAAGACCTATGTCTAGGATTAAGATATGTTGTAGTAACTTTATCATCATGAGGCACAAATGCAGTGCTTGCAATTAATTTCATTGGAGTCATGTGTGATCTGAGGCATGATGAGGCTGACCCATAATAATCGGGGATGCAAAGTAGTAGGCTCAGTAAGTAACGAAGGTGTACGGTATGAGAAACTGGTAATGGTTGTTAAATTATTTCTAATCCCTGTGTCCCTACCTTACAGAGGCAGAGAAGGAGTAGCGAGGACGGCCGTTCTAGAGGTGGGTACTTACACAACTATAGTTCATTCTGGGGGAGAGCTCAGTCTCGCCCCCTGGATACCGCAATGCACACTAGCTCTAGCCTCTCCCTCACCCCCACGCCACCTGCCGTCCAAATCAGACACTAACCAGCCCTGAAAATTATGCATTGTTATCCGCTGGAGTCTAGGTAAACAACGAGCATGATAGCCCATGACGTGGGGATTGATGGCAAATATATCTGTGATCTGTTTAGTGTTATCTAAATGTAATTCCTCTTTTTTTACAGAAGACATGATCCAGGAGATGCTGGAGATGATGACTAAGATGCAAGCACAGCTCCACGCCTTGATGGAGGAGCGCCAGGGGGAGACTTCACCAGCCGGGGGCCGTGCACACAGCAGAGACCGTGCGGACAGCAGGGGCCGTGCGGACAGTAGGGGCCGTGCGGACAGTAGGGGCCGTGCGGACAGCAGGGGCCGTGCAGATAGCAGGGGCCGTGCGGGCAGCAGAGGCCGTGCAGTGAAGCCTCCACCAGAAACCAGTCAGGAACCTCAGTCAGGAACCAACCGTAAACCAAACATAGACGTGAAGGTAGGTTCTCACCATCTCCTTACTTAGGACTGTTTATTCTATTCATTATGGTTCTACCCATTGTAAAGGATGTCATCCATATTTAACCCACGGGTTACACCTAAGACACCTTGGTTCGCACCTTGGTTATACTGCATACCCGAGGGTTAAGTCAGATATTATATATTATTCTTCTAACATTTTTCTCGAATTTTAAAACAGCGACTCGTCTCGACCTGGTGGGGCAGTGGGTATATGGAAGAACCCTGGCCAGGTGTCGTCTTTCACATATGATCCTACTCATCGTGTAATATTCATATCACTGGCTTCATTTTGGGACCAGTTTTAAAATGTATCTAAAATTGTAGAAAAATGTTAGAAGAATAGATGCTTATGCTACCCAACTTCATGTTACATGTAGTTCAGACTCTGATTGTCTTGTTTTATCAGCGTGAGGTGCGACACGGCTACACGGCGGGCGTACAGAAGGGTCTCAGGTGGCACTACGGGAAGGACAAGAGGTAAGCATGTAACCGTGGATACATTTTGCCTTTTTCCCTTTGTTTTTTTGTACAATGTAGTGTCACAGGTACATACAGGCATCAGTAACATGCCTCTCTGTGTACTAGCAGAAGCTTAATCGATTTACCATCAGGTGTTTTACATGCAGTTTTGACCAAAATATAGGTTAATATATCATTTATAATTGGATACATAAATCCCTTTGCGTTACTGCGTTATTTGTTCCACTCATGATCTCTCCTCCCTATGTTACTGAACAGTGACACTGATGCAGAGAACGCCGAGTTGACAAAGCACATCCGGATATACGTCATGTTGCGGGACCAATACGTCAGGAGTCTGGACATAGCAAGTGAGTCTTTTTCAAATTTACTCTGTTTTACCTATTATTTTCCACGTCTAATCTACTGATTTCTCAGGGTGCAATTTGATATTAATTTTGTTTCTTTCCCTTTATTTAAGATCTTGAAACCTACACTGAAAATTCTATGGAGGGAAAAAGTAATCAAGAGTGATTACTTTTTGTCATCACAGTGATGACGACACCTGTGATTACTTAGTAATCACTAGAGTAATCATATGTGATGACCCAGTGTCATCACCGTGATTACTTTTTTGAAATCATCTATGATTAATTTCATATAAATTATTTCTCTGTACAAGGTATCAATCCCTAATCATTAACACCTGTCCCCCCCTCTTCACCTGTCATCATACCCTGATTGAGAGCACTTCTAGCCCTCATAGCAAACCCAACAAGGCTTATATATGTATAGTAACCATCAGTCTATTCTTGCATTAGTAAATGTGGTTTAAGCCACACAAAAGGTGTCCATGTGTACACATATGTCTGCTCTTGAGAATTTTGGTCAAAACTTACCTGTAAATTACTTCAGTTTCTATGGTGATAATATTCTTCAAATGTTTGAATTCATAAGTTCCTATAAATAGAGTTAATATGGATATAAATCTATCGTTGGCCTGGAGTAGGTCCTGCGTATTCAATAATTGTCTAGTGGGGCCCTCTGGTGGCAAATATTGTAATCGAGATGATGACTTTTGGTCATCACGTGATGACTTTGGGTCATCACCGTGATGACTTTACCCTAACTAATCAGTTTCAGATATGCCCAAGTTTTCAGTATACCATCTACACTGAAAATCCATAAGTTGAAAGGGTTAGTCAGTACAGACTATCCTAGGTTCATCATATGTGTATTAGTCACAATGGCAAAGTTTTATTCAAAAATGAAAGGGGTCAGTCAGGAGTGGCTAACCTAGGTTCATCATTGGTGTGTTGTATTTGTACACCACTAGTTGGTGCCACCTTCGTGCAATGATGACCACTCAGTGGCTCCCCCTGGAAATTAAACGAAGGTCAGTAATGACCAACCTGACAATAATAACTTACCTAGGTTGGTCTTATAGGGAACCAAAAAATGACCTAACTAGGTTAGGTACTAGTGACTGAGAGATTGGTCGTATAGGGAGCCTAGGAATATGTACAAATATGGATCCTTATGAATATTGGTTGGCCTAGAATTGAACTATTTTGATGGCAGTACTTTATAACTGAATTTGGGAACTAGAAGTGAACTAAATGTATGAGGGCATGTTGTATAAGTAGTAGATACCCCACAAGGACCTGAGAATATGTACAATTAACCACGACAGACTGACTGGTGCCCTCATAGGGCACCAGTCACTCTACCATTGTTAATATTACATAACTCAGGTCGGAGGGGGGTATCTGACTTAACCTTCGGTTATGTGAAAATAACCAAGGTGTGAAATCCTTTGTCTTAGCCCTCAACCGTAGGTTAAATGCGTGTACCCTTGTTCCTCCAGCGGCCACAGAGCAGTACTACCAGAGTCGGGCCGAGGTCGCCGCCAAACGGGAGGAAATGCGATACAAGGTACTTTCAGCCTAATACTAATGATTTGTAATAATATGATTGTCCCTGTTGGTATCGTCTGAGGTTTATTTCTGGGAATATTTCACCTCTGGGGATTGGTTACCCTGGACTCTATTTCGTCGCTGCATGCCAGACCATGGCCTAGTTTAGCCCAACTTACCAAGAAAGTCGGGTTTTGAGGCATGGGAGTTATTTGTGACTATTAAAAGGGTATTCAACAGCTCCTATTTATGAATCTATAGAGAAACATTCCTTATGTCGCATGTCGGTATCAAGAAATGGTCATGACACCTGTCACTTAAATCCCCATGCCCATGTCCTGTCTCTTGTTGATTTTAAGAAATACCCTATGTCATGTCACTTAGTTTTTTCCTCATGTCACTAAGCTCCATGTCGATTTTAAGAAAATACCGTGTCGGATTTAGCCATCCACCCCCATTAACTGACCACCACTAATTGAACCTCTTCTATTACAGAAAGCCGAGCGGTGACAGTTCGAGTTATATGGCTGATGACATCCTGAACCGAGAATGAGAAGAAGCGGCTACGAGCAACTCTAGTCCCGGACTGCATGAGTACTGAGACGGACTGAGAGTCCCTCCACACCGTCCTGGGAGTCGGCCGAGCTGAGGGACCTCAAACAGGACAGTGACGCCGCCCGCCTGGCCGCTGCCGCTTGGACGTGACCGACCAGGCGTCTCACCAGGCGGCGCGGGGGTGTGGTGTCCAGCAGCCATGTGCACATTTGATAGCATGTGCTCTAATTGGATGACCCAGTGTGCTGATCAAATCTGTTCTGCTGCCTAGTCTATATTCAACCATTTATTCATTTTAGATATGTTCTGCATCATCATTGTACCTCTTGTATGTAATGAAGTATTCATACTAATATATTTAAGCGTATAATATCACACATACATATTGTGTGCGTCAATAGTCATGAATATGCTACCACATTACCCATGGCTGGTTCCATGGTATATTTAAAACAATAGAATACTTGAATGCCTTCCAAATAATTGGGGCAGAATATAGCTATAAGTGACATTTTTGTGAAAATGTGATACAACTATACCTCAACCGTAATGTTTGACTATTTATTTATTATTACATATCGGTGATAATTATGCCGATGTATATATTTTATTATTTATATTATGTGTTTGTGTTTTGAAATAAAAATGTTGAAAAACAAATAGGCTACATTTGACATTGTTATTTAATGGGGAATTTAGGTACCCACAAATAGTTGAAGCAGGGACTTAGCATGTGATACTGATGTTAAGGGCACATCAGCAAGTCCAGCAAGCCGTAAATAGTATGTGATGACATACCATTTTTTAAAGTTTATGTCAAAAACTATTTAATTTGCATAAAAGTAGCAAATAGGAATTGGCTGACATCAAAGTAACCAGAATGGACACACTGGGATCGATTTTGTTATAGAATCTGGAAGGACCACATATTATTTTGATGTGCCAGCATGCATGAATGCAGGCAACACGTGGCATTGGGAGAGCTGTTCCTATGTATATATCTATGAATCAATACAATGCTCATGCAAAGAACGTATTTTACTTATAGATAACATTGAAACCATAGTGAAATGATTATTTGGTAGTAAATGGATACAATTACAACTGCTGTGTTATTTCAACATTGGTTAAACTACATTATCCGGTGGTGGTTAAAGAATACTTCAACGTTGGTCCATGCAATAGGCTTTGAATACTTAGTATACGTGAAACATTAGATATATATTATGTACATTAGAATAATATGTGACGGAACCTGGGAAATCGTCACATCAGGGGGAATAGCCATAAATACATGATATTTCAGGAGATATAGCTAAAAATGTGAAAACTTTAGAGGAAATGACCTTAGACTAACTTTTCCCAATGAATCATTTGAAGCTATTATCAAAATTCTATTTTCATTCTAAATTGGTCTTATTTGGAATGTAAAAAAAATCAATTCATTCTTTTGGAATAAAAATCATCCCTATCCAATTGCCCCATCCATGAGGATTTCAGAACTGAAAACAGAATGCCAATATTCCCACCAGATCCAAATCTATGTACAATAATATGCATTTATTGGTTTAATTTCTGATAATTATGATTTATATGGATTATTTGAAAATAGATTGATATGTGATCGCATTGCAGTCTATTCTGAATTCCTACATGTCCCTACCATCCCATGTTTGAGATGTCATTTCTCAGCAACTGTTTCAAATATTTTGATGCTTGAAGCATCAAATTGTAGCTGAAGACATGAACTTAAATAAAGGTGTTTTCCCCTAATGTCACGTTTTCCCACGTTTTGTCACATATCATCTTGTTGTTTGGGGTTGGCAACCCATCACAGGCAGTGGAGGTAGTGAGATCTCTACTGAGTTCCAGGGCTGAGATCAGCCAGATCCCTTACACAAGTTAGAACCTGGTACAGTGCCCCTCCACGGCCGGCTCCTGTGTAGTGGTAGCACCGTATTCAACACTGGTGTCGCTAAATCCTGTGTTACTAACTCCTGTGTCAGTAATTCCTGTGTCAGTAATTCCTGTTTCAGTAATTCCCGTGTCACTATTTCCTGTTTCAGTAATTCCCGTGTGACTATTTCCTGTTTCAGTAATTCCCGTGTCACTATTCCCTGCAGCATGTCTGTCCACACTCCCCCCTGTCCTTGTAAACATGTATCTCCCACACAGTGTGTTCCTACAGAGCTGGGTCAATGCCCTTCTGAAGGGTCTCAGTGTGAGCATGTAGATGATGGGGTTCCAGAAGGAGTTGGATGCTGCCAGCCAAGGGGTGATGAAATCGGTCACTGGGTGTAGCGTATGTCCACTGACGATCTCTGGAACTGCCATGGTGAAAAGGTATGGGAACCAGGCCATGTAGTACCCTGTATGAAGTAAAGCACATATTTAGAGAATATTTTGGTGGATTTTGCATAGTGGAGAGTGCATCAAAAAGTACCTCATTTCTTTGGGACTATCATGAACTTATATTATCATCTAAAATTAGCTAGAATGCTTAAAAAACATGATGTTGTGTTTTGTTAGATTTGGTCGGGTGACTGGAAACCAGAATTTTGAAAAATAAGTTGGCCTTAGTTGGAAACAGAGAATGAAAGCCCTGAAGAATAGACAACCAGTTATTAAACATACTAAAATGTAAAACACTTACCAAATGTCATGGTAGCAAGCACTTTAAAAACTCTTCGATCTCGCCTCCACTGCGCATCAGGATCGGTGGTGGATCGTCGTCCGCAGTGAACCCGCACGGACCTAGACTTGTGCCGCATCCACTTGTGCTGAGTGTGTATCAGATAGAAGCTACCACAAGAGCTGACTATTAGGGTAATGGTTGGGATTACAAGTAGAATACTAATCGATGCCACAACATATATAATATGCTCTTTCCATATTGGGAGACACAAGAATGCATGCTCGTAAAATCCTGAGTTCTTGTTTCGTATAAAACTGGGTAGTTTCAAAGCAAAAACACATAGCCAAAGAACTATGTTGATAACTATAGCTCGCTTCTTTGTAAGCTGGTATTTGAGAGGAAATAGAAAGGACAGGTACCGATCTAGGTTCAGATAAGCCAGCATAACCACAGATAGTGTTGCGAAGAAGGATAGGGAGTAACTGCTGATGGTACATAGTGGATCATGCATCAAATGTTGGAATCCTGTCGACTTGTTATGAATCAAATCAATAAATCCTGAGATACCCAACAAGAAGTCGGCTATAGCCAAACCTAGCATTCCTACAGTGGTTGACACCCTGAGGGTCTTTATCCTCGGTACCACCACAAACACCAACAGGTTTAGAGTGACTATTAATATTCCCACGGCCCACATGACTACCTCCTGGGCAGGGTGGGGGTACTGCACTGTTATAGTCCTGTTGGTATCCTCCACTCTGGTCACTGACTCATTTAACATCATCAGCATGTATTCCATGATAAGAGGTAAGTCTAACTAGCATTGAGTCAGTTATTCCAGTGCTATAGACAATAGACGCCTGGGTATAGACGCTGACCACTGGCCCTCCTGGTATGGTGCAGGTTCAGACCTTACTAATTACGAGAAGGTACCTTGGTCACTTTGACCAGACTGTAGTCCCGGGGGGGGGGGGGGAGGCACTTTGTATACCTTGTATTACACATGTGAGTGGCTGGCAAGCTTACCTTTTTCAAGAAAAAATTGAGTCCACTTTCATGAAGATCACCCTAATAAGGGTCTATTTTTCATTAAAATGTCCTTGCCTTCACCAATATTTGCCTTCACCAATATTTCACCAAAGATATCCCAGTTTTTAACAAAATTCTTTACACAAGCTTTTTCAGCAGATTGTCCCAAACATGATCTATTATCTAGCATTTCTACGGCTTTCTACCCAAACTTAGGCACTTTTGAAGTTTTAAGCATCAAAATCGCCATAACAAGGGTACGGGTTGTCAGAGGTACAGCCGCACACTCATGTAAAAAAAGCAAGTGCCCCCCCCCCCCCCCCCCGAGAGTCCTGGTGTGTAGTGTAGTGCCACTGTCACACCTCAGTGGGCTTGTTAACACTTTAAGGGCCGCACAGTGCTTTAATGTAATACCCTTTGTCGTCATGATAAGCAACCCGGGTGAGTGTTGCTTTCATGCATCATGCCGTCCCATCAGGAGTGTATCAAGTCTGTATGATCGGCATGGATGCAGCATGCACCAGGGCTACATTCATGTATCAGGGCGATAAAGGGCATAAGGCATTAAAACGCTATATGTGACTACACACGGCAAAATGTTATATAATAAATAGAACAGTCACAAGTGGGCAGGTGTGCTGCTAATGTGGACAGGTCTACTGGAAAGGATCGGATAAAGATGTCATTATTTTCCTGTTTGGAAGGCCAGTCTATTAGGCTAGATAGTCTCAAAATTGCAAGATAGTCTCAAAATACTATGGTTTTGTGACAACCTTGCAACCCTCGTGCTAGATAGTCTCAAAATTGCGAGATAGTCTCAAAACACACGTCAGGCTAGATAGTCTCAAAATTTTGAGGGTATCTTGCAACCCCTCAGGCTAGATAGTCTCAAAATTGCAAGATAGTCTCAAAATACTATACTTTTGTTAGTATCTTGCAACCCTCAGGCTAGATAGTCTCAAAATTGCAAGATAGTCTCAAATACTATAGTTTTGTTAGCATCTTGCAACCCTCAGGCTAGATTGTCTCAAAATTGCAAGATAGTCTCAAAATACTATAGTTTTGTTAGTATCTTGCAACCCTCAGGCTACATAGTCTCACAATTGCAAGATAGTCTCAAAATACTATACTTTTGTTAGTATCTTGCAACCCTCAGGCTAGATAGTATCAAAATCGCAAGATAGTCTCAAAATACTATAGTTTTGTTAGTATCTTGCAACCCTCTGGCTAGATAGTCTCGAAATTGCAAGATAGTCTCAAAATACTATAGTTTTGAGACTATCTAGCCTGAGGGTTGCAAGATATCGCAGTTTTGAGACTATCTGTCTGGCTTTTGAGATTACCTCACAATTTTGAGACCACCTAGCCTGTAGGTTGTGAGATACTAATAAAGCTCGGGTATTTTGAGGCTATTTTATAGTTTTGAGACTATCTAGCCTGATGGTTGCGAGATACTAACAAAACTTTAGTATTTTGAGACTATCTAGCCTGAGGGTTGCGAGATAGTCTCAAAATGTTATTATCTCGTAGTTTTGAGACTATTTGTCATGCTTTTGGGATTATCTCACAATTTTGAGACTATCTAGCCTGAGGGTTGCAAGATACTAACAAAACTATAGGTTTTTGAGACTATCTCGCAGTTTTGAGACTATCTAGCCTGAGGGCTGCAAGATACTAACAAAACTATAATATTTTGAGACTATCTCGCAATTTTGAGACTATCTAGCCTGACAGTTGCAAGATAGTCTCAAATTTTGAGACTATCTTGCAGCCTTTTGAGACTATCTCGCAATTTTGAGACTATCTAGCCTGAGGGTAGCGAGATACTAACAAAACTATAGTATTTTGAGACTATCTCGCAGTTTTGAGACTATCTAGCCTAACGCAGTCCTTTCATTTACTTTCATGTATAATGTCTTTTGTACACGTAGTATAGATTGCATCTTAATAATAAGAATATGAGGACTTTGTTGGTGTTTCCATGGTACATTCCCAGGTTACCTATTAAACCAATAGTAATGGATTGATGGCTGGTAATTAATTAAACAGCAGACGGGGTGTCAGCAACACTGCATGTTCTATTTGGGTGCGCTGTGTACACCCAGTGCAACACATCTGGCGCTAATGCACCGGAAAGCAATCAACAAGGCGTTGTTCTCCACAATGTAATCACTGCCATTCTCCAAATGGTCAATCTTGTTCCCCAAAAGGTACCCCAGCAAACTTATATTGCTGCAAACATGTCAATATTAGTCCTTTAAAATACCTTTAAAGGGGCAGCCCTCCTGCCGTAGATCCAAACCACTGGGCAATCCTTGTTAATTTTACATAATAACACCTGAGTTACATTTAGAATCCCCCAAACAGAAACCTCAAACATGCAGGCATATCCTAGCCCAGTGAGCCTGTATTCCCCACCAAAGTGCCCCATGCATGAAGGCTCAGGCAACCAACAAATAGTTTGGTGGTTGTTCCTACCCAGCGATCCTCTGGCCCAGACAAGTTGCACTTGTGTGACCAGCAGTTGGATTGTGCCAGTGGTATAGTATTGAGTACTATTGATACCCACCAGTGTACTGACTGTCACCAGTGTGTCCACAGACAATGATATACTCTCCCTTGAATAGGCTACAAGCCTATTATTTTGGGTAAAAAACACATATATACACAATAGTACCAATGTACAATGTCTATACCTAAAAGCCAATGTGTAATCATCAAATCTTATAGTTTTTCCAATGAAAGCCTGATTCATGGTTTTCTTACTGAAATCTGCTGTCCAGGATAGCAAGATCACCTGGTCCCAATGCTCACTGCAACCTTTACCCATACACTGTAAAAAAAATGTATATACATATAATTTAAACACATTCACTCAAACATATTTTTGTGTAGCATTAGCCACCACCCCCTGTGTAGCATTAGCCACCACCCCCTGCCCCTGTGTAGCATTAGCCACCTCCCCCTGTGTAGCATTAGCCACCACCCCTTGCCTCTGTGTAGCATTAGCCACCTCCCCCTGCCCCTGTGTAGCATTAGCCACCACCCCCTGCCCCTGTGTAGCATTAGCCACCCCCCTGCCCCTGTGTAGCATTAGCCACCTCCCCCTGTGTAGCATTAGCCACCTCCCTCTGCCCCTGTGTAGCATTAGCCACCTCCCCCTGTGTAGCATTAGCCACCACCCCCTGTGAAGCATTAGCCACC
Organism: Harmothoe impar; assembly: GCA_947462335.1. Taxonomy (NCBI): domain Eukaryota; kingdom Metazoa; phylum Annelida; class Polychaeta; order Phyllodocida; family Polynoidae; genus Harmothoe; species Harmothoe impar. Next base: position 17,459,535 of record OX381708.1, on the reverse strand, counting down.
ACCCCCTGCCCCTGTGTAGCATTAGCCACCTCCCCCTGTGTAGCATTAGCCACCACCCCCTGCCCCTGTGTAGCATACGCCACCACGCCCTGCCCCTGTGTAGCATAAGCCACCTCCCCCTGCCCCTGTGTAATGTTACCCCCCCCTGCCACTACAAAGCTACAACAATCATCATCTTACCTTTTATAGTAATGTTTCCTCCTGGTTCCAAGATGGTACACGTCGTTTGTTGTATAGATTATGCTGAGTATTGTGCACTGCAGAAGTATAGAGATTACTTAGCATTAGCCACCACCCCCTGCCCCTGTGTAGCATTAGCCACCACCCCCTGCCCCTGTGTAGCATTAGCCACCTCCCCCTGCCCCTGTGTAGCATTAGCCACCTCCCCCTGCCCCTGTGTAGCATTAGCCACCACCCCCTGCCCCGGTGTAGCATTAGCCATTTCTCCCCCTGCCCCTGTGCAGCATTAGCCACCTCCCCCTGCCCCTGTGTAGCATTAGCCACCACCCCCTGCCCCTGTGTAGCATTAGCCACCTCCCCCTGCCCCTGTGTAGCATTAGCCACCACCCCCTGCCCCTGTGTAGCATTAGCCATTTCTCCCCCTGCCCCTGTGTAGCATTAGCCACCTGCCCCTGTGTAGCATTAGCCACCTCCCCCCGCCCCTGTGTAGTGTTACCCTGCTACAACAATCATCATCTTACCTGGTTATTGTAATGTTTCTCCCTGGTTCCAAGATGCTACACGTCGTTTGTTGTATAGATGATACTGAGTATTTTGCACTGCAGAAGTATACAGATCCATACGGTTGAGCCACTCAAGAGTCAAGTTGAACTCGTCTGAACCATTCCAACCCGCTCACATAGAGCAAGCTTTGTGAGGGTCATTATCTGACAACAGGGGGAGGGTGGATTCTAGATTGACTGAAAACAGTTGGGCCAATTTTTTAAGGTGCATAACGTTTTTGGCATAAGGTCATGAGAATCCTTGCAGAGGTCCGCATTCACCACATTTAGTGGATGGGTGGGGATGGGGGTACATTCTTAAGGTCGAGTTACATATATAGTTCTGAAACGTCACAGTGTGGGCAAATGTGGTTAGGTAGCCTCACCATGATAGCCGCACACCAGGATTAAACTCTATGTTTACTGTAACTCGACACATTCGCACTATCGTGACATTACTACTACTAGTATAGTTAGAGTATATGGTACGGGACATGCCCTCAGCGTCTCTATCCAGTCTAGAGCACAGCCAATGCATACATGAAATGTACAACTGGCAATTACGTATTGATGATTACCTAATCAATGCAGGACAGCACCCAATCAAGGCAGTGGAGTACCCACTCAAAGGAGGCAGACATAGTGGCGGCAGCAGACAATTAGACTCGTCGACATAGCCATGAACCTGGCAACTTTAAAGACGGCCAAGCGTAAACAAAGTCAGCGAAAAAACGTGAATAAGCACGGGAATATTAGTGAACATGGTACAAATGTACTTATAAACACCGCAAAATAAACTAAATAATCTGATATCTAGAGTTAGGGCTGGAAATCTGTCACGTGTTTACACGAAAATCCACTAGCCACCGTTTCTTTTACATAATGATCACTCCCTTATTTTCCACACTTGTAGGGCCTACAGACAGAACAGTCATGATGAATTTAGTCGGATCACCCCCATTATGAAAAGTGTGACATGAAAATAGTCGTTGGTGACAAGTACATGACAGTCAAATGTGACTGTCAGCAGAATTATGTGACGGGCATCAAACTAATTAACCTCTGTTATGCAAGGTTAGGGCCGATATCAACTATAGTATTATAGTTGATGCCATGGCTGGGCGAGCATCAACTAGAGTTGATGCCATGACTAGCCAAGCAGCGTGTGGGGAGGGGGGGGGCTGGATTTTCACGATAGTGCACCAAAAGGATTTCCACCTCCATCCGTATGGTTCGGATCATATTATTAAATGTCATGTTGCCCCCCCCCCCCCCCCCCCAAGAAAAAATTATAGTCGACCGATCCAGCCTTCCCCACTACTATAGCTACTACCCTTTTTATTGTCATTGAAGGTGTTTTTTTTAGCAACGGGAAGAGTGGCTGTTTGGGCACACAACCTTAGACAGTTAGAGGGGTGCAACCTCTTCTGAACCTCCTGTTACTATAATAACTATATAATATTGCAGCCTCGTGTGATATGGCTCAGATCCCGAAAACTGGAGAATGACACAATGGACCACATAGAGTGGGCCTTTGCAGTAATTATATGAAAACAGTCTGAAAAAGATTAAACCATTTTGATGATGACTAATATATGTTCCCTGTACTATTTTTGTATGATTTGCACGATATTTATAACATGACATACGTAGAATTCCAAATGTTTCACTTAGTTCCTTTTGATTTAATGATGTAAGAGACCTTTAGGCTTTAGATGCGCTAAAGGTGTACATATCAGGTAGGCGGCGATTTTAGTTATGAAGCAGGTTGCATTCACCTTGTGATGAATGGCAGTACTCCATGTCTATACAGCAGACGTTATGACATTTGGCATAGGTGTGCAGTGTGTGTAGGGGGGCAGGGGACTCGCCAGTGCATGCATCGTGGCGACCGTTCGGGAGTGTATCAGCCCAGTAGGGTCAGTATGGTGCATAAATATAGTCCCCGGGATACAGCCCTAGCGAGTCACTCGCCAATGCTGCATCCATGCATCATGACGATAAAGGGCCCAATGCATTAAAGCATTATACGGCCCTCTCACCGCCAGCAGTCCGCTTAAGCGACCAGAGCACCTAACCTACTCAGCTGAATAAAAAATATTACTCAAGATTGATGAAAATATTTTATTACAAATTCTAGTCAAAGCACCCGATGTTTGGTATCATATCAAAGCTCATACTCATAGCATCCTCTGTCGCATCGAACATTCCATTTGGGTCTACATTGAACGTTCAAGGAGTAGTCATGGCAACACTTTATCTCAATTTTTGTTATTTCAAATATTTCTATACTTTGACAAAACTACAGACAAATCTGGTAAATTCTGATAATTCCCGCCCTGTGACGTCATGAGAGCCGCCACTCACCTGTCCCCGTGCGTCCCACACCTGAGTTCACCAACACCAACATTTAAAACTTGACCCACATCCTTATCTCCAGATAAGACATTGTCCGTCCTGCTGCTCCCATTTCACTAGACTTAATCAGGTCCTTCTAACATGAGGTTGGAATAATGGGGGCCTTTAGGATATTCCTCTTCCTTTCCCTGTGTGGGGTGTCTATTGGGGCGGACCCTGCTATGTATGGTAAGTGTACTAGTTGTTATAGGTGTTGTATTGTAGCAGAGAAAGGTAGTGTGTCTTAGGATAATGGGATTAGAGTGGAAGATCTGAGATCCAACATTGGTTTATAAAGTAGGCCATGGCTTCTACCTGTGTAGGGAAAGTCATAGACTAACGTCCGGCATGAGTATACTACTACATCGTGCCATTCATTAAATATTTTGAAAACGGGGTTACTATCCTACAAGATGTTGTGATTGATATAATAGATTCCACTTTATTGTAAATGGTAGTGTGAGCATTTAAAGTATTAGATAATTAGTAAGTTGGCTCGCAGATGTAGAGATATCTGGTTTAATATCTGTCGGGTACTCTGCTTTCTGGAAACTATGATATGTATCTGATATATGGATATCCTATCATAGCTAAGGGATCTGTGGCTGATGTATTCACTCTTAATCAGCCGTGCGGAAAAAAAAACACATCGAAATTTCAATCCTAACTGAAGAACGAACCACAAAAGATTGCAGAACTATCTTCTTACATATATGTGTATTTATATTACTCCACCTGATTTGTATATTAGGCCATTCAGAAAGAAATACAGGTTTCTCATTACCACACGTTTGGTATATTTGGTATCAAATTAAAGCTTAAATACTGTCAGTAATGCAGTGAGCTAGGAATAACTTTAATCATAACAGCTCTCGTGGATCAATATGAAAACTTTTAACTACCAAAATGTGAAAATTGTTCGGGAAAAGTATAAATTGTCCTATGTGTTTAACCCCACGAGAAAAAAGATAGACAAAAAACGCCCTCATCATATTGATCACTGCCTGGTGATGAGAAACCACTTTTTTGAGTGTCACCTTTACATTATATTCTTTGTTTTGACAGAATGTCCCACGGGATGGGAGGACCACGGCATCTACTGCTACCGCTTCATGCAGGACTCAGAGAACCTGCTCACCGCCAAGACAAGGTGCAATGTAAGTTACAGACTTGTTATTTTATAAACGATAACACGGGAGTTGAGTATGATGAGCGCCCAAGGTGAATTGGTCGGATTTCGGTCATGCTAGACAATACAAATGTATATATATGTAGTGGTTCGGAATCTCAGAAAGAGAACAAGAACGTCAGTTTCCAAGTGCTAAGTAGAAAGCGTGGTTTATTCAACGTATCCCTATTACAATTGAATCTAGTCTTAACCCGAAGGGTAAGACGAAGCAGTCCTGGTTCAATCTAGCGATTGGGGTAGGGTAATGCGGGGAGTCAGCCGGGCCTGCACTGACTGGCGACTATACGAGGAGGGGAGGTTTATATACCCCCTTTGGATGTGAAATGAACATGGTCACGTGTCGGTTGGCTCCCGCCTGAAACGTGGTGCGCAGTACCCGAGAGAGGACAGTCGCCCCCTCTGGGATACCGCCCACACTAACGCCAGGCGGGAACAACCCGAACTTAATCCTCCTCGGTCACCTGGATATAAATGATTACCGTAGTAAACCCCTACACTACCCCCCCTAGACAACACTAGGTGTGGTAAAAACCTGAGTAGTAGACTCATAATAAAATAGTTTGACAACCAGAAGTAGTTTGTCTACACACTATACACAAAGGGTTTTACTACCATTAGTCATATGTAATATATGATGAACAATATTAATGGAATTAAGGCATTACACTGTCATAGAAACCTTATGATATGACCTTTACGTTAAGTAGTACCCGAAGTAGTTACTAACAGTTTGTAACTATCTTCTGATAGGAAATACATATATAGTCCTGATAAGGACCTTTAAAAATATAATCGGCAAGTGTACCAATTCCGAAGAATTATTACCAGTCCTAAAAAGGACTCACAAGCCTAAAAAAAAAAAAAAAAAAAAAATTACATAGGGATACATGATAACTTTTCTCCGCACCAGAATCAAAATTTTCATCACCTCCGTTTTCCATAACAAAATATATATACAACTAGATATACATACTCTTATTTACACCCACCCGAAGTGGTTAACGTTTGAACACAGTCATGGTTTATACAGATCTTTGGTATTATCCTGAGTATCATAAACTATCGTAGTGTATCAGCACCATAAATATATATTAGTAACATGGACGAGAATGTACGTTTTAATAAATAATCTGGAACTGCAGCGGTGTACTGCAGAACCTCACAAAAAAATGCTATGTTGACTTTATAAGAAGTTGGATACTGGGCTGATCTCCGGATCTGCTTCGGGACGAGTACGCGAGGTGCTCTCCTCTTCATCTTGGACGACTGAGTGAGTTGCTCTCCTCTTCATCTTGGACGACTGAGTGAGGTGCTCTCCTCTTCATCTTGGACGACTGAGTGAGGTGCTCTCCTCTTCGGGTCTACCAGCAAATGGTAGACTCATGTAGGTGCGATGTATGTTAAAACGTTTACATATGTGGAAATATTATTAACACTTGGTATGGATATCATTACCTCAGAACCTAAAGGTTCTTTTAATATGAAGGGATAGTCCCTTCATATTCACCTTCAGCTTCCGTAGCCGAAGAGTTCCTGAAACAACTACAGCTGTATTCAGTTATCCCGAAGGAGCTTTGTTTCAGCCTTCGGGTACCTCCTTCTTCTGGATGGCATCTTTCAGCTGATCCATGCTCCCATCCCAGTCCGAGAATTTCATCCCGAGGCAAATTTTAAATTTGGCCTTCATCTCCCGGATTTCTTCCTGGAGCTCCTTACACTCCTCTCGGACTGTAGCTTCCAGCACAGCGGCTTTGTCGCGCTGTGCTTCCAAGAACCTGGTCTTGGTAACCACCTCATCGGCAGTGTCCTTCTGAAGGCTCTCCTTTTCCTTCCGGTGACACTTCCTCACCCCTTCTATGAAGTGTTGTACCACCCTCTTGTGGTAATCCTCAGCCATCACCCGCTGTTCCTTCTGGAAGTCATCCAGAATCTCCTGTCCTATCTGGTTGGACAGCGGAGCATCCTTAGGAAAGTAGGATGCTATCGGCGTTACATTAAGAGTGGCCGCAGGCTTCTCCTTCTTGGGTTTGACCTCCTGTGTTTTAACAGGAGGATCCATGGTTGGTTTCCCAACCTCAGTCGGCTTCCCTGGTGGTGGAGCCGGCTTCTGGGGTGGTATCGCCGGAGCTGGTACTGGACCTTTTGGTGGCGGAGGAGGAGGTCTCATAGCCTCCCCATCCGGCCCAGTGATCCGGTGAGCAGGCTTAAATGCCTTGTGTGATGGCGGCTGTTGTTGGTGCCGCGAAGCATCCCTACTGGCATGCTTTAACACCTGCTGGTGTATTCCTGTAGGAGCGGATGGTTCCGTCCGTCCCGAAGCAGATGAAGGTCTGCTTGTCGGGCCTCCACGGTAACCGGCGTCGGGTAGGACACCTCCCTGGGCAGACGAGGTGGACGCCACATGTCGCACCAAGTCGTACCAGGTCCGGGAGGGTTCCTCCCCAGGACTCCTGCGTCCCCGTCGGGCCAGTTCCCTATCAACCTCCCTCTGGCGAGAGAGTTCATTCTCACGCCTTCGGGTGTCTTGGGGGGTCTGGCCGAGCGTCTGGGACTCCTGTCCAGGCGCCAAGTCCATCTCCGGATAGTCAGTATGTCTATCCGCAGATGCCTCATAGCTACGACCACTATGAGAGGACTCCGTGTAATAACGGGAGTCAATCTCCTCAAGGCTGAGGGTCCCTCCTCTTCTTACGTGAGTAGCCGGGCTGGTGGACCGAGACCGTCCCCGATCACCTTTCGGCTGCTCCCCCCGACCCCGGTAGTAGTCCCTCGGGTCGGGTTCTCTCCCACCTCTCCCCCGGCCTCGATTGGCAGACCGACGGAACATCTCGGGTGGGTATTGGTCCGGATCCAAATCAAACTTCCGTGAACCCGGGACCTTCGCAAACCTAGCTACTGTGAGCTTTGATTTGCTTTCTGCTACCTCGCAGAAATACGCCTTAGAAGAATTAAGGCTCTTCGGATCCTTCTTCAGGACATCTCTGAACGCGTCTATTACGCGTTCATGCAGGGCCATTACCTTGGCTCTGGCCTCACCACCTCCAATATTATGGAGTATGGTCATGTGTTTTATCAATCGTCCACGCCTAGGATGCAGGTGACCCGAACAGGTAGTAGTACCTGCCCCCTCCGGATCGCACTGGTACACCATATAGTGATGGGTGTGGTTTTCCACTAAGTGGCGCAGGTACCTCGCCTTAGTGGCGAAGGACACCTGTAATTCCAGAGATGACTGGCATTTCTGGAATGGACACTGAAGGTGGTCCCTGTCCCAATGTCGGACAGCCCAGCGGATCTTTGCCTTCTGATCCCTGGTATAATAGGTCTCTGGGAAGAAATCTATTTTCTTAAGCCAGTCCTCGTAGAACTCGCTCACGAGAGGATCCCTTTGGGTGGCTCTGCACCAATCCTCATCGTCGGATTTCCCATTTAAATTGATTACGGGCGGGATGGAGAAACGCCCCGTTCCTTTTGCGCATTCCCCCCAGTAGGAGGGAATGAATCCCTGAAATCCACCTCTGGCGTTATTCCAGATGTGTTTTTCCAGGGCAGTACCCGACTCGCTCCCCGAGCTGGCGTCGGACTGATGTCCAGCAGCCACCTTCGGGTCGGGTGTCGGGTCGGTTTGGGTGACTGTGGTCACTGGGTCCTTCGTCTCGGAAGGAGATTTTGGAGCCGCAATGTCCATATCGTCCTCCCCTGTAGCAGACTTCCCTTGGGAAGTACTGCTCGTATCAGATTTATCCGATACTGACCCATCGGTCACAATCCGCTGGGCGTCTGGTACTCTCTTTAACCGGGCTGCCTCATTCCTCAAGGCTTGGCGACCCCGAGGCTGGACAAAAGGGGATTCACCTTTTGTAACTACCACAGTCCGGATATCCTGACCATGGGGACTGCTAGTGCGCGTTGCAGGGTCACCCCTTCGGATGTCCCTGGTGGCTTTAGCTGCAGCCTTCTCCTCTGCCTGAGTCAAACTCTTAGTCCGAGTCTTGACCATTTCCTCCACCGTCTCGATGATGGCCTCGTGACGGCTGAGGTCCTTCTCCGCCATGATTGTTTTCATGCGGTTATAGTCTATCTGATAGACCTCGTAGGATAAGTTGGACCGTATTAAGTCCCTATATCCTTCAACCGATCTCGGTTCCAACATCCCTACCGGGTTGTATCTGCGGTAGCAACCTACCGCGAGGGTAGTGGCGCCGAATGCCCCACACGAAGTGTCATCAGAGATGGGTGTCATCCGAGGCACACACATCCCGACGTCAGCCACCTGGCGTCAAACAAGCCCTTCCGAAGTGCTTTACACACTCGGAGGCCTTGCTGTAGATTTTCCCAGGTGGCGAACCACTCTGGGGGCATGATGCGGAGAGCTCCCGCATCAATAAATTCTTGCAACATATCCACTATGTCGTTAGGGATAGGTCTGGCTAGGCCTATCTCCGTGGCGCACATCACGTCTGGATGGAGATTCATCTCCCTTCCATCGTAACAACTTTTATCAGTTGTCTTCACCAGGCTAGCTGGCTTCTCATCCTTCGGGTGGTTATCCGGGTTGATGTTCGGATTACCACACCTATCCCACGTATCCTTCAGATGTTGGGCCTCCTCCTGCTCTATTTTCAGAGCAAGAAGACGATCTTTTTCATGAAGATTCCTTCGTTCAGCCTCAGTGAGGGCTGATTCAGACGTGGATACATCCATGTCTTCCTCTCCGAGGAGCTGCTCCTCGGAGAGAGTAACAGGGCTGGCGGCACCAACCCTGTCTTCGTGGGGCAAATCGGCCATGTTGTGTGGCCGTTCCCCTCCGCCCAACTCGAGCTGCCGTGAGGCCATGCTGGGTTGGGCGCTCTTATTTATACTAAATAAGAGTCCTAACTATTACTACAGGTCTTTGTGGAGGACCTGTTCTCCTTTTGAAACGTATTCACCTACTTTTGACGCTTGAATTCGGTTCTTATTAGATCCTCCTCGTTGGCCAGCACCCGGTGCCGGCGAAGATTCGAAATCTAATGAACCAAAACGACCTCTTTGCGCAGAGGTCACGCGCATCCACGCGCGTCTCGGGCCCTCCGCGAGACTGCCCTAACTAGGTCACTCATTGACCCAGTTCTTTTCCCGCGCCCGCAGGGCGCCGGTGCTTTTTATTATAAACAGGTGCTTCGGGTAGTAGCCGAACCATTCGCAACCAACAGCTCTGCTGGAGTATTAGTGAGGTTTTTATGGGAAGCATGCCCGCAAACCCACCGGATTATCCGCTCACCACCCACTGGTACCCTGCTGGGGGGTTTACACGCTCCATACCCGGTCACTCGTGTATATTCCAACATTTAACAGATGACAACACAAAACAATTTCTCGGAAAAAGAGGAAATAAATTTATAATTTTTCCCGCCAGGAATTTCTTCCCTCCCTCTCCTAACATAGTACAGGACAACACACTCGTTGTGTACTAGCTTAGGTTACCGCAGCCCTTTCTATCAGGCGGGGACTGCGTCGGGTACCTCCCATGGGTATTTTCTTTGACCTAGCTCCCGAAGGCGCCTTTTCAGAGGCAGGGTTAGCCGTCCCCTTTCTCTTCCGCCTAGGTTTGCTTACAGCTAGCGAGACTTTTTCCTTCTTCTGCACCTTCGGATCACTGCCCCCCAACTTCCTAGGCCTTCCTCGGCCACGTTTCGGGGTTATTTGATCCATTTTCCTGCTTTTTACTTCTTGGAGTAATTCATCTACTCCTAACCCATACGTTTCTGTGGTCAGATCCCTCCCCTTCCAGGGACGGAGCCGAGCCACGTTGGATTTATAGATCCGCCCAATTAAGGATCTAATCATGACAGTACAGTCACTTACTACTCTAGTCACTACAAATGGACCATCCCAGTTGCTTGCTAATTTTAAATTGGATAGAGGTTCGTGTAGTCTTACTACTTGATCCCCTACCTTGAACCGACGGACTTTTAGTCCATGGTCATAACCAGTCTTCTGCCATTTCGCATTCTTTTGTAACTCTGTTCTAACAAGTTCGTATGCGAATTTGAACTGGTCTCTTAGTGATTCCACAAACATCACGTGACAGGGTGCGTCGGGATTCAACCCGACCACTCCAAAAACAAGATCGGCTGGCATGATCATGTCTTCCCCAAACACTAATAAGTTTGGGGTGCAATTGGTGCTTTTATGAACAGTGCTGTTGTATGCATGGCATACATATTCACATTGTTCATCCCAATCAGTCATACTTTCATTCACCAAGGGTTTCAGAACCTGAATCAGCGTTCTGTTGAACCTTTCCACCATCCCATCACTCTGGGGTCGGTAAGGATTGGTTCGGGTCTTACAGATGGCTAACCCATGGCACATTTCCTGCCATAGATCCGACTCAAATTCCCGGCCTTGGTCACTATGCATCATCAGAGGCACTCCTAGGTGTAATACCCAACCTTTCACAAAGGCCTTCGCACAGGTCGCTGCTTTGTGATCGGGTAAGGGGAACACCCGCGTATACTTAGTATAGTAGTCAGTGACTACCATCATACACGTGTTACCATCAGGGGTTGTTTTAAAACCACTGATGATGTCGATTGCTATTCTCGCAAACCTAACTCCGAACAGTTCCTGGGACAAGGGCATTTTACCCATCCCAGGGCCGGGTTTATTTTTACAGCAATCGGGACACGTGGCGATCCAACGTAATAAGTCAGTGCTCATTCCTGGCCAGTAGTATCTTCGGGACAGTCGTTCTAATGAACGTTTCTTCCCAAAGTGACCACTGGTCATATGACCGTGACAATAATACATTAAATCCCTCCTCATACCGGAGGGGATCACTACCTGTCTGATCCTTCTTCCCGAAGGATTGATCTTCCATCTATATAGAACACCTTCGGATACTTCAAGCTCTGTCCATTGGGCTAAAAATCTCCTCATCTCTCTATTTTCTAGCGAGATTTCAGGTCGAACAGGTTTGATCCCTTTAGGAATCAACCCGAGCAACCTCCCCACGTTCGGGTCCTTCTCCTGGAACCTTCTGATAGTCTCCATAGACCATTGGAGGATACCAGTTCCCCTGGATTCCAGTGGCAACCGGACTCCAGCTAGGACCGCCCCGTGGGCTCCACAATCATCACATTTCCCATTTCCACAACTCCTGATGGGTCGGCGGGACAGTGCATCAGCATTTACATGCTTCACACCGGGTCGGTGTTGGATCTGCTTCTGTTCCAACCCGAACTCTGATAAGTGTGCTAACCACCGACCTATCATGCCTTCAGCATCCTTAAAATTAAGTAACCACCTCAAGGAGGAATGGTCAGTCCTCAGCGTGAAATCTGAGCCCCACAAAAATGTTTATATTTCTTTGTGTAAACAATCACTGCCAAGAGTTCCCTCTTGGTGGTACAGTAATTCCTCTGTGACTTGTTCATGGTGTTGCTAGCAAAAGCAATGGGAACTTCCTTTCCGTCTTGGACCTGACTCAAAGCAGCTCCAATGCTCTCATTGCTGGCATCAGTATCCAGGATGAAATGACCGGCGGCTGTCGGATATTTCAACACTGGTGTTTCAAGAAAGAGTCTTTTGATGGATTCAAAAGACTCGTCTTGCTCTTTTCCCCATGGAAAAACTTCCTTACGCCTACCAGGTGTCCAATGAGACAGTGACTGGATAGGATAGCTCACCTGGGCATAGCCTGGTAAGAAATCTCGATAATACGAGCAGAACCCGAGGAATGAACGGACATCCTTGGGACACCTGGGTTTTTCCCACTCCGTCACACTTCGGATCTTCTCCGGGTCTGCTTTCACCCCCTGTGTGGAAATGATTCTTCCCAGATAATTAATATCTTTCTTAAACAACTGACATTTCTTAGGTTTTAATTTCAACCCATTACTCATTATCCTCTGGAGGACTTCTTCCAGGTTGTCTAGACAACCTTGGAATGTTTTTCCGAAGATAATGACGTCATCTAGATAAACTAGACATTTCTTCCATAGTAGATCGCTCAGTAATGTCTCCATCATGGCCTCGAAGGTGGCTGGCGCATTGCACAACCCGAAGGGCATGACGTTGTACTGGAACAATCCTACATGGCTCGAGAAGGCCGTCTTCTCCATGTCGGCAGGCTTCATTCCGACCTGCCAGTACCCAGACTGTAAGTCTATGGTACAGTACCATTCATTCCCTCCTAGGGAGTCAATGGTTTCATCAATCCTCGGTAGAGGATATGAGTTCTTCTTTGTCATCCCATTCAGTTTCCTGTAGTCAATACAGAACCGTATGGTCCCATCTTTTTTTGTGACCATACAGACTGGACTGCTCCAGGGGCTGGAACTGGGTACAATAACATGATCCTTAATCATCTTATTGATCTCAGTTTCTGCTACCTCCTTCTTCTTCAGAGGTAGCCGACGGTAAGGAATTTTAAAGGGGGAACTTTCCCCCACGTCAATTCCGTGTAGGACTTTATCAGTTCGTCCTAAGGGTTCTCCGGGGAACGCGAAGGCCCTTCGGCAACGTTTTAACATTACCCGAAGGTCCTTCTGCTCCTTCGGATCTAGTTCCGAAGCATCTAGAATTAGCTTTTCTAATTCCTCTTCGATTACGGCCGTACCCGGCGGCTCTTCGGATGGCAACCCCAGAAGGCTGCTGGTGACCGCCTCCGCGAGTACCACACTGCCTACTTTAGCGCCTTTCTGGAGATATACCATATGAACACCAGGATTGGAAATGGGGACAAGGGTCCATTGGGCATTTCCCACCAACGTATCAGCAGATTCCAACCCGAGGGATTGGAGATAAGCTACGTCGGGTTCCATGACCCCGGCCCTTCCTCTTAGTTCAGAGGAAGCGCTTATTAACACATCACATGTGGTTCCCGGTGGAAGTTTCACCGTCTGTGCGACACTTGCTACACTACTGATAACTCTCAGCACACATTGTGCTTTGATATTATAGGGACTCTGTATGGACAATTCACCTGTCTTCGGGTTCAACATCATCCCGAACAGGTCGGCAAAGTCCATCCCTATAATGCCATCATCCTCGATCTCAGCAATGGTTGGGGAGAATACAAACTCCTTCCCCACCACCGAGATACACAGGAAAGTACGTCCAAACGTCCGCAATCTGCTACCGTCGGCTGTGCACGCATTTACCCTCATTTTAAGGTCATCATTTGTGCCCAGCAGAAGAGTGTAGAACCTCCGAGAGATGATGGAGTGGCTGGCTCCAGTATCTATCAGAAATTCCCCGACTCTACCCTTCACAGAAGCGGCTAAATACCACCTTTTTCCTCCATTCAATGAAGGGTTACTAGTGAACTTCTGTAAGTCACTCTCAGTACCTAGATCTAATCCACGCCCTCTTATGTATTCCAGGCAAGGGTGATCTAGGGGGAGCCTGGTTCCACAAACCATTGCACTATACTCCTCCGCATCAGCACCGGGTTTCCCCGACTCACTTCCCGAATGTATGACTGGAATGCTGATGGCCCCGGCCCCAGGGTTCCCAAGCTGCGCCTGCTTGTCCCCCATATGTCCGGGCGTCACTACTGAGTGTGAACTTACTCCCATTCCGTCAGGAGTATCATGGCATATTTCCTTCGGGATCTCTGAGTCGCCTTCCTCAGGGATCCCCTTTAATTTTCCGAGTTCTTTCCGGAGAATCGCATCACAGGTTTCTCAGCTGTGCATGAGGAGGCGTAATGCCCCTTCTCCTGACATCTGTAGCATGTTACAGTACTCAGTTCGGGTTTAACCCTCCTTTCCTCTTTCTTATCAAACATCGCCATCATACGCTGCATCATGGCTTCTACCAATCCGAGGGACTGGTCAGGCTCCGATTTCTTCGGAACATTGGGTTCTGGTGGACCCGAGGGAGGTTTGGAAGGGATTTTTGAATGGTCCCCTGGAGGTTTCTCTGGCTTTTTGCTAGAGGATGATTTGTCAAAAGGTTTCCGCCTTTTGTTATCACCGGACTTTTTGTCCCGGCGCTTCCCACTGAAGGCTACCGCCCCAATGGTCTCCTCTCCTTCGGTATCCTCACCCGAGGATCCCCCGCTGCTACTATAGTCAACTACCGCTGACGTTCGGGATTGGTTGGGTACCAATCCGGCAAGAAGAACTTTCTTCTTCTCATGACCATCTATGGCTAAAAATAGATCGGCTAGGGAGGAATCGCTTTTCCAAGCTTTTCTGGTTAGTTCCTGATGATCAGGGTCGCTCAGTCCGCTAATAAACCGGACAAAGAGAGTCTCGATGTAGTAATCGGCGTCTCTAGCCCATTCGGGTCTTGCCTGATGCAGAATCCGTTGAAGCTCTAGACCATATATCTTTGGGGACTCTTTTGGTTTCTGGGTTCGTCCCTTGAAGACCAACCAGTGATCCACGGTCACCAGGTTCCCAAAGATATATACAGCAGTACTTTCGAGCTGATCATATGTACCCGAAGGGCCATATGTACTTCTCCATTGGGAGACTGCTGACTTACCTGGCCCATCATTTAGCCAGATCACGAAGGCTCCTAATGAGTCTTCTTTAGACCACCCATTGTATTTGCAGTCATCCACAAATATTTGGTATTCATCTTTCCAGGGTCCTTTCCCTTTGTAGGATTTAGTGATCCGGGCGGTCCGTCGGGCACCCCTGGTGACCCCTTCTATCAGCTGATCCGATAGATTCCGGCTCCAGTCCATTATTTCAGTGGCATCTTGTCCCCGGCTATAGCTATCTAAGCCAAGGCTCTTGATACAAGGATCAGTATCATAAACCTGTCTCAATCCGGGAGCCATTGAGGTTCTTCGGGTCAATGGTCGGACTGGAGAGACTGGTTCGCACCCGGGAAACCGGGTAGGTCGAGGGCGAGAAGTGGTACCCGGATAAGGGGGAACACTCCCGGTGGTTGTTTGGTCATGGGTTTGGGGTCTAGGCCGACTTCCCTGACCATTTGTGGGTCTAACAGGACTATCAGTACGGGGGTACTGTCGGTTCTGATCCCTAGACCATCCAGCAGAAGGTCCTTCCACTGCTCTCCTGCCTCGGGTGGCATGCCCCCGGGTTTGATTTCCCGGAGTTCTCCCTTCTCGGGTCTCTGCCTCCTGGTTATGATGAAAAATCAGGTCACCCCAATTATCATAACCATACCACCCCCCCTGTTGATCCTCATGGGTGGTGGTGTTCTTGCTCGTACCCGAAGGGGGTGGAACAGCTCCATACTGAGATGGACTATCCCCAGCGAAGGGGTTCAAGGTGTCATAACTATCGACTCCCGGCGCACTTCCCGCGGAATATGCCGTCGGATCGATGGTTACCGAAGGTCCCGTCGGAGCAGGGGGAGCAGATGTATAGTAGACATCTTTCTCTACCTGTCCTCCGGAAGGGTATCGGGTGGCGGGCTTTAGAACTCCTTGGAGTGGAGGGTTCTCCACTCCTTCCCCAGGGGTGAGGGTCACCTCTGGGTCAGGTACCTTCTGGTTACCTAGGTAGAGTTCCAACTCTACTCGTCTAGCTTCCAGTATAGATACCGCCTTCATGCCCTCTAGTTTCTTCTGATCTAACTCTTCGTTTGCTTCTAGGATAGCGGTTCTTACTGCCTCATTGTCTTCCACCTGCTGGTTGCGAGCGTCCTTGGCGGCGTGCCATTCCCTAGAGTATCTTTCTAGGTCCGCCTGATACTGTTGTTGACAGGCATAAGACTTCCGGTTAGCTTGACCTAACTCGGATAATCTTTTCTTTTCCGCTTTCAGGGTTTCCTGATTTTTCTCCATCTGGTCTTTCACCAGTTGGTTGTCACGGGTCAACTGATCCGTTCTCCACTCCATATCCTGATGGACCTGTCTACTCTCTAGGATGTACCTATTCCTTTCAGAGATCAACGAAACCAATTCGTCGTGCAGAGCATCGTACTGCTTGTTCATTTCTTCCTTGTTCCGGTACTCGTTGTCCCGGTCCAAGGTGTCGTCCTGATCAAGATCAGGTTGGGTCCCGACGATGGGACCTCCTTCGGGTACGACCCGAAGGGGTTGTGGCGGTATTTCTAATACCGTCGGGTCCAGAAATGAGCCCTTCTGGTTCGCCCTTTTCTTTCCTCCGGGAAAGAAAACGGAATCAGTCGTGTTGAACAAAGAACGCCCAGTGTTCAACATGATTTGGCCCTGAGTGGCAATGAAGTTCGGTGTGAACCCCCTCGCTTCCTCCGGTTCCATCTGGTCCACTCGGGTGGACTCCAGTTCTCCTTCTTCCAAAGTCGCTCCTGGATTTAAAGCTCCTTCGGTTTCACGCATGAAACCCTCGAAGCTGGTCGGAACAACTGGGTTGTTCCGCTCCGGGACGTTACCGTCCCCATACTCTCCTACTCCGGCCAGGTTCACCTGACTGCTACTTCGAAACTGATCCTGGTCACGGCACCAGTGTAGTGGTTCGGAATCTCAGAAAGAGAACAAGAACGTCAGTTTCCAAGTGCGAAGTAGAAAGCGTGGTTTATTCAACGTATCCCTATTACAATTGAATCTAGTCTTAACCCGAAGGGTAAGACGAAGCAGTCCTGGTTCAATCTAGCGATTGGGGTAGGGTAATGCGGGGAGTCAGCCGGGCCTGCACTGACTGGCGACTATACGAGGAGGGGAGGTTTATATACCCCCTTTGGATGTGAAATGAACATGGTCACGTGTCGGTTGGCTCCCGCCTGAAACGTGGTGCGCAGTACCCGAGAGAGGACAGTCGCCCCCTCTGGGATACCGCCCACACTAACGCCAGGCGGGAACAACCCGAACTTAATCCTCCTCGGTCACCTGGATATAAATGATTACCGTAGTAAACCCCTACATATATATATATATATATATATACACATTTATTTTTGGGTGAAACGACTTCAAATCGTTGGTTTAAGCAATGTATTAGTCCCAAATCTCTAATATTTTGGTCCCTTAATCTATGTGCTTTTGTTTTTGTTTACCACCCCCGCCCCCCAGGGGGGGGGGGGCAGGAAAGTTTGGACTGCTCCCCTGTTGTTAAATAACGACCACTTCCTAATGATAACCCTACTTTTACAGGAGCTGGGGGAGAAGGTGTTTGTGTATTAACAGTGACATTATTGTTACAGGAGCTGGGGGAGAAGGTGTTTGTGTATTAACAGTGACCTTGTTGTTACAGGAGCTGGGGGAGAAGGTGTTTGTGTATTAACAGTGACCTTGTTGTTACAGGAGCTGGGGGAGAAGGTGTTTGTGTATTAACAGTGACCTTGTTGTTACAGGAACTGGGGGAGAAGGTGTTTGTGTATTAACAGTGACATTATTGTTACAGGAGCTGGGGAAGAAGGTGTTTGTGTATTAACAGTGACCTTATTGTTACAGGAGCTGGGGGAGAAGGTGTTTGTGTATTAACAGTGACCCTATTTTTACAGGAGCTGGGGGAGAAGGTGTTTGTGTATTAACAGTGACCTTATTGTTACAGGAGCTGGGGGAGAAGGTGTTTGTGTATTAACAGTAACCCTATTGTTACAGGAGCTGGGGGAGAAGGTGTTTGTGCTGAGTATTAACAGTGACTTGGAGCACGCCTTCATCTACGACAAACTCAACACCAAGTTTGACAGCGGCAGCAGGAAGTAAGACCCTTAACCCTGTTAACGTGGTAGCACAGCCATAATGCAATCTCACTATTCACGCTTCACCACATAGTAGACTAGAACAGTACTGAACATATGACTGGTACACACTCGGTGATAAATTTATGCCTCCTTAAATGTATAAATTTATGAAAGATTGACCCACAACACCTCAACCAAACTTCTCAGAAGTTTAGAGGAGATTATCTGCGACATGATCAATCCATAAAAATGAATAGTCACAGATGACAAAATTCTATTTTCTCTAAATCTCTCCATAGGATCAAAAGTCATATTTTACAACAGGGAAAAGAAGTGATTCATTGATGAAATCAAAAACAGTTTGGGACTTATTCAATTCCTAGTCACCCTAGACATCTACAATAGCATAGCTCATAGCTCTTCGAAGATGAGAAAAAACTGTGACAAGATTGTGTAGAACGTCATAGTGAGACATTTTAAGAGTTATTGAAGGTAAGTTAGGTCATATGCAAAAGGGAGATACGTTTTTTTTTGTCCATATCGAAGTGATAGCTACATAATACACTCCCTTTGTACCCTGTACAGACGGAACTGGTGGACGAGTGGGCGGCGTGTGTCCAACAAGGACGAGGGCTTCATGATCTTCTTCTGGGAGGGGGACGGCAAGCCCATAGAGTCCTCCTACTTCTGGCATGACGAGGACGCCATCAAGGAGGAGAAGGACAAGGACAAGATTGTCTACAACTACAATGGTGAGCAGATGGGAGTTTTCAACAATTATGCCACTGAATTTTGGACCATTTTTAGACCCCCCCCCCCCCCCCCCCACCAAACAAACACACCCTTGTGACTGTGTCTCACGAGATCGGGCCAATGTGAACATCTTTGACTGGGTGCCATGTTTGACCAGGTGGCATGTCTGACTGGCTTGATAGAAAAGGGTTTATTTGGGGCAGATGAAAAGTGGGCTGAAAAGGTTAATGGATGTTAAACACTTTAAATTAATAAGCCGGTCAAGATGGCATCCAGTCAAAGATGGCATCCAGTCAAAGACATTCACAATAGCCAGATCCCGTGAGAAACAGCCTTGTGTCACTGTTTAGACACTGTTACCTAAACCAAAAGCCCACCCCTCTAGTGGTTACGTAATTGCTGAATGTTCCACATTTCACACATTTACAGATTAATATATTCAGGCATATTTAACGTAAGAGATTTCAACGGTTTTTTGTTTTGAAAAAGAAAATTAGGTGGCTTAGATCTCAGATAGCTTTGTTTTAATGCTGTGACCTTGCTATTCGGCAGGTTACGAGTGGGGCTGGATCCTCGGTAAGAGTGATGACAAGAACCCGTTTGTGTGTAAGATCTCTAAGGAGGACATTTACCACATCACCGACACTAAGCGCGGGCGAGGTCAGTGGCACAGTTATCTTCTTAACTTGAACCATAGAGGGAGATCACATGCTTTTTGAAAGTGCACATAATTATGAGGTGCGTTGTTGCACTATTAGTTTTCTCTGCTTGATGCACATGATACTTATCACTGTGATACATTTAAATACCATACAAACTATGACTGGGATGTTTCTGATTCCACTACCATACCCGGAGTTCCTAAAATATCAGATTGTAGATTGCACACTGTGAATAGTGAATCCAAAATACATCCTTTTATATTGTAAATCAACAGTATACTCTACTGCCCATGTACACTAATGCCATAGTATATACTGTAACACTACAGTAGAATCTACTGCTCAGCTAAATTTAATTGTAACAATGCACCATTATGCTAACACTATTGTAATACCTTTCTACCTACAGACTTTGGCTGGACTGGCTCTGATACTAGCATCATGCCCAGGGCCCCTAAGATCATAGACGAGCCGGTGGACATGCTGTTTGAGATGTCGGTCCTCGCCATGCCGGACGGCGTACTGCCTAAGTACGCCAGCTTCGCCTGTGTGGCCGATGGCTACCCTCCTCCTACCTACTGTACGTCAGTTTTATATACAATTGTTGTTGTTGCTATCAAATTTTATTTTGGCAAAATAATCTTAATACATATGAGGTTTTTCATGAGTATGCCAGGTAATCCTGAAAGCCAACATTTCGATAGACTATTTACCACATAAATATACACAAAAGTATGCAACATTGTTTGGTTTCTAATTGTCCATTGTCGTAGTTCTCTAAGGTTTCAATACCTATTCGGTCCACGTAGATATTAGATGGACTGGAGGTGATCACAGTAATGTCTTTGTATCTTAACAGCGGGTCATTATTAAATGCACCCGGTATTGTTTATTAGAGTGTTCAGGATTTAATCAGATTCATGAACTGGTTCCTTGATCTAGATGATTATAGTCAGCTTCTCCCACAGGCCTAAACTAAGCAGCATGTTTAACTACGGGTAATAGGTGTCTGTATATGCCATAAGGTACGACCGAGAGAGACCACCATCAGCTTTCAACCCTAGATGGCCCTACTGTACTATGTCTTTGGCCATAGGCAGGTGGCACCAACTGAGGTGGAAAGATGATGGTGGACTGAGCAGTCTGTAGAGTGCAACCTAGAAGGCACAACTATCTACAGTCAAAGACATTGTTCAGTAGGGCCATATAGGGCCAAAAGACGATGGGTATCTAGCTCTGTCATACCTGTGTTATATACAGGCTGTGGCATTTAGGGTCTACTCAAAAGTATAAGCATCCTGCGCAGTTTAAGGCTGTGCTTTATCCTGTACAGAAGTATATGAATTATATCACATATGGTCTCATCATAGTTATGATTGATGTTTCCTATACTGTGGTGGTGCCCTTGTGGTAAGAGCACTCATCTTGCAGGCAGTAGGTTGGTGGTTCGATCCCCCAGATAAGGCCAGAGCTTTGGAACTTTTCTTTGAAATACAAGGTTTACTATGCTTAAGTATATGAAGCACCGTGTTCAATGCCCTCCCCACATTGAATACAATATGGCCATATTCAATGAGCTAAGAAAAGCTCATAAAATGGCTTTAAATAAAGAAATAAACACTAATGCCAACTACGTTGATACCGTCTCTGAAGTATTTCACTCATGGGGGCTGGGGTGCATGCGACTCAGCCTGCAGCTTCGCGGGATACGGTCCCAGCCCCCACTCATGAAATATGTCAGAGATGGTATCAATGGGCGTTGGCATTTGTCTATATATTTTCAAAAGTGTACCTACTTATTATCTCTGCAAAGATCACGGAGTAAGATAGAATCAGAGAGGGGAATTATGACTAGTATCCATAAAATACCTAACAACAGAGCTACATCTTTTCAGCTTGGTACCGACAGCGGACCCAGCATGAGGAGAAGTTGGATCCTCTGAAAGATAACCGCTACACCTTTGTGGGGGGTCGGTTGGTGATAAATGACGCTTCCGATAGTAAGAATGACAGCGCCGCCTACTGGTGTCGGTCAGAGAACGACTATGGGGCTTCCCTCAGCACTAGAGCTTTCCTGGACTTTGGATGTGAGTTTTGAGTTTCATATAGGATGCTTATGATTATTTTTAAAATAATGGTCATGTCTATAATTTATGATCTTCTAAGCAGTAAATTATTTAAAAGCTGTTATGTCTGCTGGCGTGACTAACATAGTAATTTGGACGTGGGAGTGAGTTTCATTTAGGATGCTTATGACAATTTTAACAATACTGGTATTGTCTATGACGTCTTGTCAGTATGATCTTCTAAGCAGTGAATGATTTAAAAGCTGTTATGTCTGCGGGGGTGACTAATATAGTAATTTGCTAAAATGACTGTATTCTCTTGTACATTGCGTACATAATTCCAGCAGTTAAAAACACTGACTGATTCAATGAAAGGTGCCTAAAACTAATAATTTCTCTGCCACTCTTTGCCCATATATATATACATGATTGTAACTATATAGAATTCCCACAAATGCTACCCAGATTTATATAGCAGCATTGCGCTACCTACTTCACCATTCATACTTCCATGCCCTTATATTTCCCCCACTCTATAGTTATTGGTGACTTTTCCCGTGACAAGCGGTCCCCGGTTACCGCCAACATGCACAAGGAGGCCATCATAGACTGCACTCCACCCCCGGTCAGCCCAGGTAAGTGGTAGACACTGCTGTTATCAACCATTAACTACCAAGGTCAACCCAAGGTCAACCCAAGGTCAACCCAGGTGAGTGGTAGACACTGCTGTTATCAGCCATTAACTCCCAATGTCAACCCAAGGTCAGCCTAGGTGAGTGGTAGACACTGCTGTTATCAGCCATTAACTACCAAGGTCAACCCAAGGTCAACCCAAGGTCAACCCAAGGTCAACCCAGGTGAGTGGTAGACACTGCTGTTATCAGCCATTAACTCCCAATGTCAACCCAAGGTCAGCCTAGGTGAGTGGTAGACACTGCTGTTATCAGCCATTAACTCCCAAGGTCAGCCCAGGTGAGTGGCAGACACTGCTGTTATCAGCCATTAACTCCCAAGGTCAGCCCAGGTGAGTGGTAGACACTGCTGTTATCAGCCATTAACTCCCAAGGTCAATCCAGGGTCAGCCCAGGTGAGTGGTAGACACTGCTGTTATCAGCCATTAACTCCCAAGGTCAACCCAAGGTCAGCCCAGGTGAGTGGTAGACACTGCTGTTATCAGCCATTAACTCCCAAGGTCAACCCAAGGCCAGCCCAGGTGAGTGGTAGTCACTGCTGTTATCAGCCATTAACTCCCAAGGTCAACCCAAGGTCAGCCCAGGTGAGTGGTAGTCACTGCTGTTATCAGCCATTAACTCCCAAGGTCAACCCAAGGTCAGCCCAGGTGAGTTCTGCTCCCTGCTGCACCACCATTTGCTCAGTCATAATGCTGCAGCAGAGATGTGCTAACCACCTCACCAGTGAACATGGAAAAAGATACCAGACACTGGGCATCACCGGGAAACTATGAATGGCTCAGAGAGGTGGGGGAACATAATGGTTTCTTACAGACAATGTTTGATATAGCTGCATTCATTTGTGAATTGTTTAAAGCTTCACTCTCACCACTAACATACCACTAGTTATTTGACTAGAAAGAACACTGATAGACCCTTGGTGAGAATGTCGCTTTAAATTCATTAATATGACTCTTTAAATATTTCTTTTAAAGAGAAGCAACTGTAGAAAATTAAAAACAGCTTCAGAGCACAGTGGTTTTGGGAACATTAATCACATACTGAGATCTGATCCGTACATTTGCCTTTTTTCTAACAGAGAGCAGCAGGGTCAATTATGAATGGTACAAAACCAACTCTAACGGCGACACTGACTACGTGAGGACGGACGTGAAGGCGTACATGTTCATCTCGTGGGACGGCAAGCTGTACTTCTCTGAGGTGACCACAGAGGACGAGGGGCTGTACACGTGTAAGGTGAGCCGACCTGGTATCGGCACCACCTCAGGGGCACTCAGTCCTGTCATAGCACTGGAGGTCAAACAGAGCAGTGAGTACAACACACATACGATATAGGGTAAACTGACCTAAAGGTGACCACGTACCTTAAGATGTCCACCTGGATTATGTAGTTATTCATATATGGTATTGTCTTTATTTGTCCTTTGCTGGAAAGAGTATCACTTAAAGTGTATTGTGATACACAAAAACAGGGCTTATCACGCATGAATGACTACAAAATTGAGGTGGACATCACATGGTACATGGTTACCTTTAGGTCAGTCTACCCTACATGTACACTTCTTGGTTTGAAATACCTGTTTCTTTTTATTGTCCCGTTTTGTCTACATGCTACAAAGTATCCACCACACCAATAAATTATAAGATTAAATGATATGCACTTTGTCTGCACTCAAATATGTCCTTAAAGGAGACATTTGCAATGTCAGTTTTAGTAAATGCATTACAAAAAGATAGCATAGAAAGCTTGTTACTTCTAGCCTGGTGACACATTTAGACCATTAATGGAGTGTTCATTTATTAATTACAGGGGGTACTGAAATATTACGAGGAAGTGAAAAATGTTTTATGCCCACCCCTGTCGCACGCCCATTTCTTTTGAACAACATGCAGCGTTCTCTATGCCTTAAAGGGATACCTCCATCCACAAACAGAGCTGCCAAGGTTTAGGGACTTTCAGAGGTGGAGGGAAGCTAGAGATGTAATGTAACATAATACCACATGCCTATCACCCCTCCTGGTGTGGGGGCCTAGAGGGCTGCCCACAACGTTAGATAAGAGTCTTCAAACACCATCACAGTGTGTTCTATTTCAGATGTATTTGTTTTAGAATCAAAGTATGTGATGCTACCAAATCTAATCTAGAACGCAGTGGATATTCTTATCTGTGGATGAAGGTATGGCCAAATTTAAAAAAAGGTGTGTTTCAGGTTACCCGACCCTACCTAGCAAAACAGGGCCGACCCTAGACATTTTTATGCAATTTTGAAAAAATATTTATATTTTGGGTCATTTTGGGGCTATTTAAGGGTCGATCTGATAGTTCACGAGTCGAGGCTGTCGTCGGCGAGTCGGCATTGTAGTTCGTGAGTCGATTTCTGGCTACTTTTCAGGCTAAAGTTTAAAAAAAAAAATTAAAAAAAATAAAAATCCGACCTACCTACCCTAGATTTTCAGACCATGTAACCTGAAACACACCTTCTTTTTTTTTGGCCCATCCCTTTAATTCCTGGTTGTACTATCTGACTTGTTGTCTTCCATTACAGGCCCGGGGATGTATGAACCTAACATTCTGAGTGGATTCCCTCGTATCTACCCCAGCAAACCTAAAGTCGGGGATGCAATCAGAATAGAATGCTTCGCAGTCGGGACGTAAGTGTAAATTGACTGAACCTTTCGTGCAGGAAGCTCAGTTAGAGAAGGTCACCAATTTATAGGCAATTTATTACAAGATGAGGAGGGCAGTCCTGATAACGGTTTGAGAAGAAATCCTGCAAATATCAACTATTGATGCAAACGAGTGCCCTCGTTAATTGGGAGTAGGGCAATATCATAATGACAACTGACGAATTTCTTCTGAAAAGCCTCCTGCGAGGTTTTGTTCTGAGAACAGATTCGTGACTCATGGTACTTGGATTCTCGTCAATACTGCAATATAATTGAACCACAACTACCATATTTCAAAATCCGCGAATTTAGATACACGTGAAATTGTACTTTTAGCAAATCCGCTAAAATGTATACCAGCGAAAATATCTACCCTTACAGTATTAGATGTTATATATGTACTTCGTTTCAGTCGAACCTTTAGAAAGTGAAAAAAAAAAGATATCTAAGTGAGTCTTCTATATACTTCTGACCCTCACCCGTTTTTGCTGAATGGATATAGAAATAGAAATTGCCCTTCTATCTGCAGTTCAACCCCCACGACGATGACGTATACGTGGCAGCGGTTTGAGAGAATTGCAGAAACTTCCAAGATTGGGCGAAAGTTAGACATGCCCATGTCTGTGTCGTATGATGACCATGACCGGGTACTGCAGATAGGAAAGGCGCAGATCTACGATGCTGGTATATACAGGTATGTGTACATTGTAACATAAAGGTGGAGGCAACATTCAGTCAGCTCTATCGGCAGTCTATGTGACTATTTAATAATGCAGTTACGAGATATGACTGGTCTATAATAATTGGCTAAAGAGATAGAGAAAGAGAAGAATTCTCACGTTTTTTGTGACTCACACTGCATTATGATGACAACAGAACATGACACATTGAGGCATCATGCCATCCTTAGGCTGTGTCTCATGAGATTGGCCCAATGTGGTAGTCTTTGACTGGGTGCCATCTTTGACCGGCTTGATAGAAAACGTAGAAACGGCAGATGAAGATATAAATGGGCTGAAAAGGTTAATGGATATTATAACACTTAAAATTCGTAATTAGTAGCTCATTTATATCTTCATCTGCCCTAAATAAAAGGTTTTGAATTGAATTGAATTGAATCTTTTTTTGGTCGGTAGCATCTTGCGACGCTTTCTACCCGAGCAAATGCATACACATGTGCTGTAATATGTTGATGTCTTACGCGGGAATGATTCATATTCATAAGTTATTTTATGCCGTAGTAGATTACTTTTAAATAATTATAAACAATTGCCGAGCAATATACTATATAATATAATACATTCTATAAATCCAGTCAAAGATGGCACCCGGTCAAAGATGGCACCCGGTCAAAGACTATCACATTGTCCTGACCTCGTGAGACAGTCCAGTCTATACGAAAACCTGCCGGCCACCGGCTATAGCCGGCAAAAAGTCTGCCGGTCCAGCAGAAAAAGGGCTACTGCAGGCCAGAATGGCTGGCTCTATTCTAGAGATTCTTGCCTATATGCCGTTTTTACGGCTTGTAAATCGGACCATTATTAAGGTTTCTAGAGCATAAAACAGAAAATTTGAATATTTTCTGTAATGTTCTTCAATAATGTACATATTAAAGGGGGTCTGTCGCCGCCAGGGTGCATCCATCTTGTGCCCTACGCTATGATTGCCAGACACCATGACCCACCCACAGGTTGTCTTATGCACCTCCCACAAAGTAATTGCGCATTTTAAACATGTTATTATAGCTATCACTGTACTGCCTACCCCCATTATATAATAGGCCCTTAGTCAAGTGTGTGGCGAACTGTTATCACGACAATGCCCTCAATGTCTGTTGTTCACACGTCATACCCCTTCCCACCAAGGCTGTCTTGCCTTGCCAGCACTGCTAACACGTCGTCTTACTGACCCATGGGTACTGGCCTCAGCCACCTAGCTTTCAGAAACCCTACTGACTACATCCAGCACAGGGCACTGCATTTGTTTGATCCCCAATCACCCATAAATAACACTGACTGGTAACTGTTATTCTGTCAGTGTTACGGGCATGTGGTCTGTGCTACACAAGCCCCTCCCCGCATTGCCTATAAGTATGGTCTTCTTATATCAGGTGGTAGGCGCTGATAGCTATATGGACCCACTTTAAAATGGTTCATATAATTGTAACATGTAGGGCCTGCAAAGAAAAAAATCTGCAGGACTGAATGTCCTGCATGGTAAAAAAGTTTTCGTATAGACTGGAGACACAGCCCTTACCTCGCTAAAGTTCGCTAAAATGTTAAATTTGTCGTCGTGATGCACCGATGCAGAACTGGAGAGTGACTCAACAATGCTGCATTGGTGCGTCATGCCGACCCTTCACGAGAGCTTCAACCCCATAGGTTTGACATGACGCTTGAATGCAGCACCGTTAAGTTACTCACTAGGGCTGCATCCATGCATCATGACGACCAAGAGCATGATGCATTTGTACACAAAGGGTTAAAGGGTTAACTAGTGTTGTTGCTTGCAGGTGTACGGCACAGAGGGATAACGGCAAGTCGGCTTCTGCAGACGTGGATCTCAATCTACTTGGTAGGAATAGCATTCTTTGACATTTAAATGTGAATGGATTTATATCGTATGGTGTCTCATAATTATGAGTCGACATTTGCACTGTACACTGAGTATGTATTAAATCTAAAAGAAAGCATGGTAACCTATTCTTATCTTTGAATCTGTTATTTTTACCCACCATTAATTTGAAGAGGGTTTGAAGACATCAGTGGTGGGGGGAGGTTTAAAGTAGGTGTGCGGCCATCAAAGGGAACTTCTACCTGTTAGCTGATCTAGATATTCTATTGATATCTGCAAATAACTGTGCATAGAAATAGTATGATATATTAAGAAGTAAAAATTGTATAGAAAATGGCATGTTACCATGCTCAATGCTATAGGAAAGCCCTTGGAAAGGCCTCTTAACTATGGGTACCTATAATTCTCATTCAGTGGTCAGATGAACGTGTTGTGCTATTGCCATCTGCAACTCACTTTGGATTATAATAGTTGGAAACATAATAAAATATATTGTTCTCTATAGACATTGTAGGCAGGTGTTAATGTTGTTCTGTGTTACAGCTGAGCCTTGCTTCATGTCCCCCTAGAGGACCAGGTGTTAATGTCAATGTTGTTGTGTGTTACAGCTGAGCCTTACTTTGTGTCCCCCCGGAGGACCGGGTGTTAATGTTGTTCAGTGTTACAGCTGAGCCTTACTTCATGTCCCCCTGGAGGACCAGGTGTTAATGTTGTTCTGTGTTACAGCTGAGCCTTACTTCATGTCCCCCTGGAGGACCAGGTATTAATGTTGTTCAGTGTTACAGCTGAGCCTTACTTCATGTCCCCCTGGAGGACCAGGTGTTAATGTTGTTCTGTGTTACAGCTGAGCCTTACTTCATCTCCCCCTGGAGGACCAGGTGTTAATGTTGTGCTGTGTTACAGCTGAGCCGTACTTCATGTCCCCCTGGAGGACCGGGTGTCAATGTCAGTGTAGTTGTGTTACAGCTGAGCCTTACTTAGAGTCCCCCTAGAGGACCAGGTGTTAATGTTGTTCTGTGTTACAGCTGAGCCTTACTTCATGTCCCCTTGGAGGACCAGGTGTTAATGTTGTTCTGTGTTACAGCTGAGCCTTACTTCATGTCCCCTTGGAGGACCAGGTGTTAACTTTGTTCTGTGTTACAGCTGAGCCTTACTTCATGTCCCCCTGGAGGACCAGGCGTTAATGTTGTTCTGTGTTACAGCTGAGCCTTACTTCATGTCCCCCTAGAGGACCAGGTGTTAATGTTGTTCTGTGTTACAGCTGAGCCTTACTTCGTGATCCCCCTAGAGGACCAGGTGTTAATGTTGTTCTGTGTTACAGCTGAGCCTTACTTCATGTCCCCCTAGAGGACCAGGTGTTAATGTTGTTCTGTGTTACAGCTGAGCCTTACTTCATGTCCCCTTGGAGGACCAGGTGTTAATGTTGTTCTGTGTTACAGCTGAGCCTTACTTCATGTCCCCTTGGAGGACCAGGTGTTAACTTTGTTCTGTGTTACAGCTGAGCCTTACTTCATGTCCCCCTGGAGGACCAGGCGTTAATGTTGTTCTGTGTTACAGCTGAGCCTTACTTCATGTCCCCCTGGAGGACCAGGCGTTAATGTTGTTCTGTGTTACAGCTGAGCCTTACTTCATGTCCCCCTGGAGGACCAGGCGTTAATGTTGTTCTGTGTTACAGCTGAGCCTTACTTCGTGATCCCCCTGGAGGACCAGATACTGGATGTGGGCACCGAGCGGCGGTTACGGTGTGAGGCAGACGGACGACCCACCCCCGCCTACCGGTGGTTAAAGGACGCTGAGCCACTCACCAATGGTACTGCAGACATCAGGGTAGGTTGCTGAAGTTTACACTGTAAGGGTCAAGCTGGCCCCAGCTCGACCTCTGTTCCTGAGCGTCGTCACTGGCTCCTAAGCTTCCAAGCTGACCCTAGTTCCCCCTCGGACGTGTCAGAGCGACATCGCTGGTATCTGAGGGGTCATAACCGTGTGACCTCCCCCGTATATTGGGAGGGTTATCCCTCCGCGGTACCCGGCTACATTTTTAATATCATAGCACCCAGCGTGCCGGAAGTACTAGCACCAAGAAGTTTTTGTGCCAGCGATGACGCTTGGAAACAGAGGTAGAGGTGGGGCTAGCTTACCTAAGCTTCCTGATACAAGTACATGTACCGTAAATTACCATGCATAACCCGCGTATAAACCGCACCCCCACTTTGGGAGAATCTATAACCCGCAAATTTTCATTTAGTACTGTTTTATACTGCCAATAATCCTTGTATTACCCGCACCTATAGACTGTGGAAATATTCTATAACCCGCAATTGAGGTTTGGTTAGCGTATAAGCCGCGTATAAGCACCGTGCAGCCCTTAAAGGGTCAAGGGAACATGTCACCCTTAAATGGTTAATACCTAGTCGATGTGTTCTGTATGTACTAGTATGTCCATTACAGGTGTTCCAGAACACGATCGTCATCACCAAGGCTAACGCCGAGCTGCATAACGGTATCTACCAGTGTGAGGCCCGCAGCTCTATAGGCATCAAGTACACCACGGCTGAAGTACGCGTTGTAGGTAGGTGCAGTTTGTATTTTTATTTTTTGGAAATACAAGATCTCCTATGCTTAAGCACTAGAAGGCCATATTCAATGCCCCCTATGGAATACAATCTGGCCATTTTCAATGGGCTAAGAAAAAGTAGTTTTTTTCTTCATTAAATGGCTTCAAATAAAAAATAAACACAAATGCCAACTACATTGATACCGCTCTGATGTATTTAAATGTGATCTTCCTGATGAAAATGTGTGGTACAATTGTCTTCCTATAAGATTTGGCTGCGGTAATAACCTAGTAAACAAATAACATTATACACCATTTTATAACGTTATATAACGTTATATGTCAATGTTATTCTAAGGCTCTTTAGTATGACATAACGACATGTAAAGTTTAAGACGTTATTTTGACGTAAAATAAAGTTTTTTTGTTAGCTGGGTAATGCTTTAACCCTTTTCAGGGCACGGCATCTTATATTGCTAAAATGTAACATTTGTCGTCATGATGTATCAATCCAGCCCCGGCTAGTGACTTACTCTAGCTGCATTGATGCATCATGCCGACCCTTCAGGAATGTGTCAACACCATAGAGTCGGCATGGTGCTTGATTACAATTCCTAATTGCATTCATGCATCATAACAACCATGGCATGATGTATTACGGCACTGTGCCGCCTTTAAAGGGTTAAAGGCATTATAGTGGTTTAATGTGCCATGCCCTTGGTCGTCATGATGCATGAATGCAGCCCTGGCGAGTAACTCACCGGGTCTATTTGCTAACACAGCGATGATGCATAATACCGACCCTTTGACATTATGCATGGAATTGGATGCAGCGGTGCCGATTATATTGCCACGGCTGTATTCATGCATCATGACGAGAAAGCATGATATAAGATGTCCTTAGAAGACTATGTCCTTAGAAGGCTACGTCCTTAGAATGCTATGTCCTTAGAAGGCTACGTCCCTTGAAGTTGAAGGCTATGTCCTTAGAAGGTTATGTCCATAGAAGGCTATGTCCTAAGAAGGCTATGTTCGTAGAGGGTTATGTCCTTAGAAGGCTAACAGGCCCTCATCCATCCGTTTACTGTTGTTATTGCTTGCAGAGTTCGCTCCCACCTTCGCCAAGCGGCCCCTCCAGGTGAACCAGTTCGCTACAGCCCTGGGTAACTCGACCATCATCTGTCAGCCCGAGGCCGCCCCGCGCGCCGACATCACCTGGTACAAGAAGGGTACGTGTACACCTGTAAGGTTATACGGTATAATATTGGACTGTTTTATTGGAATCAAGTTGAAGTGCTTATTGAGGTATTTACATAATGTACATAACGTTATCATGATATATGAGTTATGAATATGATTGATATTATATGGTATATGGGAAATATGATTATGAACAGTTATAAATGGATAACAGTTATGATGTCACCCTCATTAGTATTACATACCCCTGATTGTATACATGCAGATACACGACTGATTGTAGAGACTAGATCTCGTGGATATTGATGAGCCCACCTGGGGTGGGGCTGAGCACGAGAGGGAATAAATGATTTAACCTTGATTGGAGTTACACGTCTGAGTTATTATGTCCCTTTACATAGGGGAGGGGGGGGATAGGATATGATTTCAGAGGCTGGGACAAAATATTTTGGCGGGCTGGGTTGGGGTTTGGGAGGCTGGGATAAGATTTCGAGGGCTGCAATAAAATCTTGGCTGGCCATTGTGGGGCTAGAATAATAGTTTGGGACTGAGATAACATAACTTTTGGATGACCGGGAGACGCGCTGCCTAGGGCAGCTTATATTTGTTTTTGAACCACGCACCGTATAATGTTCTATATTGCAGGTGTGCCTATAGCGTCTGACGGCCGCAGACAGGTCATGGCTAACGGCAACCTGTTCTTCACCGACATTAAGGAGTCTGACACCGGAGAGTACAAGTGTCGGGCAGAGAACAAACATGGGGTGGCCGAGTCCCGCGGCAACTTCACCGTACTCAGTAAGTAGTCTTTATGAAGTCAGATCCAACTCAGCGATCCGGTGGTGCGTCTGTGTATCATGCTTAGGCCATTCAATAAAACCTTGTTTTTCATCAGCAAACCATGAAAAATATGACGAGGACACTCTTTATATTTCTTTTTTTTTTGCTGAGTACCAACTGGGTAGGGCAATGTAGGCTCTCAGAGAACTAAATTCACATCGTAGCGATTAAGAGATTAAGGATCTGCAAAAGTTTAAATATTTGTATGCATATTCACTCCAATCCATTGCATTTGTGGAACTGTAAGCTTTAGTTTCATACCAAATATGTGCATATTTCCATTATGTTGTTCCATCAAAATTTGCAAAATAAACCTCTCCAATTTCCTTTGAGTGGCCTTAGCCTTGAGGGGTATCTTTACTCCATATGGTCGGCATAAAGCATGGGTGCATCCCTAGAAATATTGTATGTAACTTTACAGGGCTGCATTCATACGTCATGACTTTTCGAAATTACTTTTGATAGGTAGGAATTGATATGCACGTTTTTTCAAACATAATTATCCCCTCGAAAAGCTCATCGGACAACCATAGGAAATACACTTTATATGAGAATATCCAGCTTTTCTTTTGTGAGACAAATTTCTGTGTTGCATGGTTCATAAAAAGCAGACCCATAACTGGGGGGGGGGGGGGGTGCTCGTCGTTTCAAATGAACCACCCCACCTCCCTGAAGGAGAAAAATATTCCATCCTAGCTGACTGTAAAGTAATTGTCCAAATCTCCTATTTCAGGTTGCAGATCGGACAATTATTAAGGATTCTAGAGAGAAAAGAAAAGATTAATTAGACACACATAACTCAGCTGTCTCTTTAAATATATCACACAAAGTTCCACCTCATATCAGAAAAGTGCAGTTCCACCATTGAAATAATCATATCTAGTTCCACCATATTCAAAACAAAACCACCCTGCGAAGAGGGCTAGTTACGGGCCTGAAAGGAGTTGGCCATTTCATGTTTTTCCTAAATATAAAGAAAAAAACTTCTAAGGTCCTTGACAACCACTCCATTAAATACTGAACTTTCAGCCACTGTGACCATCACCAAGCGCCCAGAGACCCCTCAAGGTGGCTTCCGGGTAAACCACACCAACATCCTGCACTGCATCGCGTCCTACGACCCCAAGCTGGACGTGACCTACGTGTGGTACCAGGGGGACATGGAGATTGAGTTTGAGAAGGTCTACAGACTGGGCGAGAACAGATACGACGTGTGGTATGATCCCCACTTTAAACGTGTAAGTATATGAATACAGATATGACTTGTGGTATGATCCCCACTTTAAACATGTAAGTAGATGTATACATAAAGGTATATGGTGTATGCTATGTTCCCCAACATATTAGGATTTGTTAATACTTGAATACAGATATGACATGTTGTAATGACCCCATTGTATACTTCAGGGTACGGGTTACTCTAACCGTGTATTATACTTCAGGGTACGGGTTACTCTAACTGTGTATTATACTTCAGGGTAAGGGTTACTCTAACTGTGTATTATTGACCAGCGCCATGTACCATGGCCCTGGTCATGTTACAGGGACATCATAAATCCGTAAGGCCAAAGAGACAAACAACACACCTGTAGACTCAAAGAAGGCTGAATGAACTATTAGATTTCTCCTTCAATAGCTACCTAAAAGGTCTATAATCATGGTCTGCTCAAGCCACCTGCGTAACTCAATGGGTGGTTCTCACACACCCTTCTCCAAAATATAGCACTAGGCATATACATACAACACCTCAATTGCCTTCCCAGAATGCACTGCTCATTCCGGTCTACTGAACACAGTTATTCACACCCACCCTGCATTCTCAATAAATAGCATTGACACCTAGGTCAAACAAAGGGATTAAATACTGGGCCCCCCTTATATATGACCCCAACCTGACACCTAGGTCAAGTGGAGTTCCCCACACACATACATACACATATGATACATACACATTGAAAACACATTGAATAGAACAATTTCATTCCTACATTTTAATCAAGAAACCCTAACTGAAGCTGGTCATCGCACCTTATGGTGCGCCCTTCTTAGATCCGAAATTCTGAATCCTTGTAACTCAGGGTAAGGGTTACTGTAACTGTGTATTATACTTCAGGGTAAGGGTTACTCTAACTGTGTATTATACTTCAGGGTACGGGTTACTCTAACTGTGTATTATACTTCAGGGTACGGGTTACTCTAACCGTGTATTATACTTCAGGGTAAGGGTTACTCTAACTGTGTATTATACTTCAGGGTAAGGGTTACTCTAACTGTGTATTATACTTCAGGGTACGGGTTACTCTAACTGTGTATTATACTTCAGGGTACGGGTTACTCTAACTGTGTATTATACTTCAGGGTAAGGGTTACTCTAACTGTGTATTATACTTCAGGGTACGGGTTACTCTAACTGTGTATTATACTTCAGGGTAAGGGTTACTCTAACTGTGTATTATACTTCAGGGTACGGGTTACTCTAACCGTGTATTATACTTCAGGGTACGGGTTACTCTAACCGTGTATTATACTTCAGGGTAAGGGTTACTCTAACTGTGTATTATACTTCAGGGTACGGGTTACTCTAACCGTGTATTATACTTCAGGGTAAGGGTTACTCTAACTGTGTATTATACTTCAGGGTAAGGGTTACTCTAAATGTGTATTATACTTCAGGGTACGGGTTACTCTAACTGTGTATTATACTTCAGGGTAAGGGTTACTCTAACTGTGTATTATACTTCAGGGTACGGGTTACTCTAACCGTGTATTATACTTCAGGGTACGGGTTACTCTAACCGTGTATTATACTTCAGGGTAAGGGTTACTCTAACTGTGTATTATACTTCAGGGTACGGGTTACTCTAACCGTGTATTATACTTCAGGGTAAGGGTTACTCTAACTGTGTATTATACTTCAGGGTAAGGGTTACTCTAACTGTGTATTATACTTCAGGGTAAGGGTTACTCTAACTGTGTATCATACTTCAGGGTACGGGTTACTATAACGGTGCGCTGTACTTCATGAACGCCCAGTACCACCATAACGGCAAGTACCGCTGTATGGTGGAGGACACCAACGGGGGCAAGGTCTCCGCAGACGTAGACGTACAAGTACTGGGTGAGGCATCACTTTAGAAATATTAATTAACTCTATTTACAAAGTACACAGCATTTAGTCATGTCATGGCATATCAGTTACGCACACTTCTGGCGTTAAACTGCAATTGTTGATATGTCAGTGAAGGCCAAAGCCATTACAGGGCTGTAGCAACTTTTGAATAGGCCTATCATGGAGGTAAAACGTATTCCTAAGAAAACCGTTATGGGATATTTTGCTAACAAGGGTGAGTAACTCGCCGGCAATGCAATAGGGCTCTTGACACTCTCATGAATGATACAGCAGTCCATAGGTGCATTGTTAGGACAACATGTACTGAGCATCAAGCCTTAACCCTTTAATTAAGGCACCACGTATCCCTCTAAGTAGAGTGAATACCGTCTTGCTTACAGGCAAAAACACACATTTAATTATTTATAATTTGATGATTTGTCATCATTCTCCTTTTTAATTCCTTGGATTTAAATGACCATTGCTAGGGAAAGTGAATTGAACAAGAACTTTCTTTTTTAGGATCTTTTTCTTTGGCAGCCCTGTGGGGTGGAATTTCATCATAAAAATCTGTTCTGATGGAGAGATGGTTAAAGTTGTGTTTTTGCCTGCAGAGAGGAAGGTATATTCACTATCCTTAAACTGTTTGATAATGACTTAATGTTGCCTGTAGGCCCGCCGTACGAGCCTGCCGGCGTCATGGTGCGGGAGAAGTCGGTGACCAACGTGTCGCTGGAGCTGCAGTTCCTGACTGCGGGTAACAATGGCGGCACCATCACCTCCTTCCTCATAGAGAGCCTCAACCACTGGGAGGGCTTCTGGAAGATACACGAGACCAGTGAGTAGCTGCAGGCCAGGCAGATAGGGTGCTCCATGCTGGGGCGCGGGATAAGCCTTTCTGTTTGGGTCCTCAGATTTGATTCATTTTGACCATGTTCTTTTTAGTTTTGAAAGATTTCATTTATGAATAAAAAAGAAATGATTCAATTCCCACCCACTGTATATATAAGACTGAGTAGAAATCCTGCCTAAGCATGTCGTTTTCAGGTAATATAAAACAGTAATACACGGATCACTATGCTTAAGTACTAGACATGCCGTATCCCATGCCCCCCATGGGATACAATGTTCCCATATCACATGGCCTATGGCGTCATCATTTGTTCAAATTCTTATGGCCATTTATATGCGATTTAACATATTTTGAAGAGAAAAAAACATGAAATAAAGGCAAAGGCCCATGGCCAAAGGATTTTGGTATTGTTCCCCCCTCGGTGGGGCTGGGGCTGCACCCCGCTCAGCCTGCGGCTTCGTGGGATACTGCCCCAGCCCCACCTCGGGGGGAATGATACCAAAATATCCTCTGGTCATGGGCCTTTGCCTATGTATGCACACATGTTATGTTTTTACTAACTATTCCCCTACACAGACGTGGGTGGCCTGTCGGGTCAGGAGGACGTGGACGGCGGGATGGGCATCGTGTACCACAAGGTGGAGGGGCTGCGGCCAAACACCACATACCA
Source organism: Harmothoe impar (assembly GCA_947462335.1). Classification (NCBI taxonomy): domain Eukaryota; kingdom Metazoa; phylum Annelida; class Polychaeta; order Phyllodocida; family Polynoidae; genus Harmothoe; species Harmothoe impar. The sequence goes on along the minus strand of OX381708.1, from coordinate 17,423,009 downwards.
GTTCCGGATCCGGGCCGAGAACATGTACGGCACCAGCGCACCTAGCGACCCCACAGGTAACCACTGCATATTACATGTACTGTTATAGAGGTTGGCAGGTATAGCAATCTACTTCTGTACTACTGTTATTCATAGAGTTTGACAGGTACCAGCTTACTACAGGATATTATGTGGGGGGTCTGTGTGTGAGTAGTATACAGAAACAAGGCATTGTGTGTGGGTCTGTGTGTGAGTAGTATACAGAAACAGGGCATTGTGTGTGGGTGTTTGAGTAGTATACAGAAACAGGACATTGTGTGTGGGTCTGTGTGTGAGTGGTATACAGAAACAGGACATTGTGTGGGTGTGTGTGAGAGTAGTATACAGAAACAGGACATTGTGTGTGGGTTTGTGTGTGAGTAGTATACAGAAACAGGACATTGTGTGTGTGTGTGTGTGTGTGAGTAGTATACAGAAACAAGGCATTGTGTGTGGGTCTGTGTGAGAGTAGTATACAGAAACAAGGCATTGTGTGTGGGTCTGTGTGTGAGTAGTATACAGAAACAAGGCATTGTGTGTGGGTCTGTGTGTGAGTAGTATACAGAAACAAGGCATTGTGTGTGGGTCTGTGTGTGTAAGTTTGTGTGTGAGTAGTATACAGAAACAGGACATTGTGTGTGGGTCTGTGTGTGAGTAGTGTACAGAAACAAGGCATTGTGTGTGGGACTGTGTGTGAGTAGTATACAGAAACAAGGCATTGTGTGTGGGTCTGTGTGTGAGTAGTATACAGAAACAGGACATTGTGTGGGTGTGTATGTGAGTAGTATACAGAAACAAGGCATTGTGTGTGGGTGTGTGTGTGTAGGTTTGTGTGTGAGTAGTATACAGAAACAGGACATTGTGTGTGGGTCTGTGTGTGAGTAGTATACAGAAACAAGGCATTGTGTGTGGGTCTGTGTGTGAGTAGTATACAGAAACAGGACATCGTGTGTGGGTGTGTGTGTGAGTAGTATACAGAAACAGGACATTGTGTGTGGGTGTGTGTGTGAGTAGTATACAGAAACAAGGCATTGTGTGTAGGTTTGTGTGTGAGTAGTATACAGAAACAGGACATTGTGTGTGGGTCTGTGTGTGAGTAGTATACAGAAACAAGGCATTGTGTGTAGGTTTGTGTGTGAGTAGTATACAGAAACAGGACATTGTGTGTGGGTCTGTGTGTGAGTAGTATACAGAAACAAGGCATTGTGTGTAGGTTTGTGTGTGAGTAGTATACAGAAACAGGACATTGTGTGTGGGTGTGTGGGTGAGTAGTATACAGAAACAGGACATTGTGTGTGGGTGTGTGTGTGAGTAGTATACAGAAACAAGGCATTGTGTGTGGGTCTGTGTGTGAGTAGTATACAGAAACAGGACATTGTGTGTGGGTGTGAGTGTGAGTGTGAGTAGTATACAGAAACAAGGCATTGTGTGGGTGTGTGTGTGAGTACAGTAAAACCTCGCGTATAAGCCTATCTCGCGTATAAGCCGCACCCCGACTTTGGGCCGATCCTATAAGCCGAACCAGCTATCTGGTTATGGTGACTTTAGCACTGTACTATAGGAGCAAAAACTCGCGTATTAGCAGCACCTGGACTCTGTGCCGATCCTATAAGCCGCACCAGCGATCTGATTCGCGTAGTAGCCATTGTGTGTGGGACTGTGTGTGAGTAGTAATAATACATAGAAACTAAATTGTAAGTCTTTAATTGAGTGGTACAGACAAACCTAGGATACTGTATAATGTGTATTCGTCTACCATATCAGGGTTGGTGTCCACGTCGCCCGTCCCACCGGATCTGTACCCTCAGCGGATAGGAGGCGGAGGAGGGAAGGTCGGGACGCTGACAGTCAGATGGGATGTGAGTTTGTGGTTTATTTACATTCAACTGATTCTTATTGTGATGGGAGAAGCGTATAACTGTTGTACACAAAACAACAAATAAAACTTTAACTCTAGCCAAATGAGCAGCAAGTGTGCAAACCTGGAACTTTCTGAAAATTTCATGAACAAAATTAATAGTTTATTGGCTACATAGTGTTTTAATTTACATGTTCTACATTAACCTTTGTCGTCATGATGAATGCAGCCCTGCTACATGGGCTGCATCCATGCATCATACTGATCCTACAGGGTAGGCCCATATAAACCCATATAAGCCCATATAAACCATGTCGTGAATCCAGCACCGGCGAGTTACTCACCAGCGCTGCATTCATAAATGCATCATGACAACAAAGGCCATTAAAGGATTAATCAAACGTATATGTAGCAGGCATTGATGTGTGGCTTTCTGTTGTAGGCCATGAAGCGCTGGAACTATAACGCGCACGGCTTCCACTACATCGTGTACCACAAACCTGCAGGAGATAAGGAGTTCAAGGTTTGTACAACAAAGACAGCATCCTGATATCCTGTCGTTTTCTCCACCTCATCTCCAACTAATCAAAGGAGAACTCTCACAAAATCTGATACACACAATAGCTAATATGTTGTAGAGCCCCAAGTTCAGATGTTGTTTGTATCAGCTTTGCATCAGATCTACATGAGAATAGATCCAATTCGATAAGAATATCGAGGAGATCGAGGAGTGGAATTCCAGCTTAGGCATGACCCATAGGAATATCGAATTTAATGCACCTATTGGAGTAATCCCCGATCGCCAAAAATACAAGAAAAAATATCCATAGTCACAAGTGTATACATCCTTTACACGTCCGCTGTGTGACAATATTGATTGCTGATTAACTTCTGCTGTACTGTTATTTTCAGTGCGAGCCCAATGACCAATCTGGTGTAAGTATATGTAGTGGGCATTTGTAGTATAACCTTTCATACTTAATCACCGTTATAATGTTGAAAAATGTGCTATCGTAACGTACATGAGAGTAAAGAGAACAGTATCACATGGTCTAACTTTCAACATTGTTATACTTTAGCAGTACACAAATTAAAATCAAAATTAAACAAAAAGAAATGCTATTTTAATCAATGTAGAGAAGAATTCCATGAATACAAAGAGCACAGGAATGGTTTACCACTGACAGTAATCTCCCTTGACTTGACCTGGTGAGATAACCCCAGTATACCACTGTTTCACAGCCAAAAATAAATATCTCATTTCAAGAAAATAAGATTATTAAACTCGACTGGCGGACAAACCACCTGTTTTGGGAAAATATTTTTTCTTTTTGGGAAAATATTTTTTCTTTTTGAGAAAAAATATTTTCTTGAAACAAGTGGTTTGTCCGCCAGTCGAGTTTAATAATCTTATTTTCTTGAAATGAGATAATTATTTTTGGCTGTTTGTGAAGCTGTTGTCTGTGTACCTTGCAGTGCCTGACGGTGGGTAACTACAGTTCACACGCTACCATTATGGTGGGACAGACCCTGTACTACGAGCCGTACGACGTGGCTGTCCAGGCCGTCAACATCATGGGGGCCGGCCCCATGTCCCCCCAGGTCACCATCAGGTCCGCCATGAGGCGTGAGTTGTCTTATCTACCTACACTGAAAATCCATAGATTGAAATGGTTAGTCAGTACAGACTATCCTAGGTTGGTCAAATGAGTGTTAGTCATAATGGCAAAGTTATAATTCAAAAATGACCGAGGGGTCAGTCAGTAGTGGCTAACCTAGGTTCATCATTGGTGTGTTTTATTTGTATACCACTAGTATGGGCCACCTGTCATGACCACTCAGTGGCTCCCCCTGGAAATAAAATGACTAAGGTAAGTTGGTCAGTACTGACCAACCTGACAATAATAACTGACCTAGGTTGGTCGTATAGGGAGCCAAAAAATGGCTAACTAGGTTAGGCACTAGTGACTGAGAGGTTGGGCGTATAGGGAGCCTAGGAATATCAGTGTACATATACACAGCCAAAAATAAGTTCATGAAAGTAAGATAAGTAACTCGCCTGGCGGACAAATGACTATTTTTAAGAAAATAATTTTCTTTGAACTAGTCACTTGTTCCTCAGACAAGATGATTTATCTTATTTTCTTGGAATGAGAATAATCATTTGGGCTCAATCGATTTCTAGGGCACTTTTGTAGTCGTGGTCCCACGGGAAGCAACTACCTCCTCGTTTCTTACCTGCTCTATCAATTTCAATTCAATTCTTAATTCTGAACAAAACTTTCTACAAAGTAAGAGACTAATCATTTATCACTAAGTCAGGGGGCTGTATTTAATTTTGCCTCCCCCCCCCTCTATCATGGATGGTTACCAAGTTCGCCAATAAGCAAAGAGCTGGGAGCCATGTCACGTATTAACAGACTATACCGGTAACTCACATTATTTCATGTGGGGAAACAAAGTTACTATGCTTAAGTACTAGAATAGCCGTTCTCCACACCCCTGTGGAGAAACTGATGCTCACTCTCAATGGCCTGTTTCTCCACGATGACATCACCAAAATAGCTGTGAAACCAATCTCAAAATGTATATTTGATTAAATTAATCATGAATTACATAAAATAAATACAGAGATCCACTCTAATCAGTCTGAACTCTTGGTTTCTCCACGAGTGGTGCATTGGATAGCATCACACTCGGCTCCGCCTCGTGTGATACGATCTAATGCACCACTCGTGGAATAACCTGTCGTTCAGACAGATTATCGTGGACATCTGTCTATTTATCCATATGTTTGCAGTGCCTGACGTCATAGCTAAGGACGTCAAGATCCGTCCGTACAACGCCACGGCGTGCATCGTGAGCTGGGAGCCGGTGGTCGACGACAAGAAGGAGATAGGGGGCGCCCTGGGCGGATACAGGGTGGGTAGTAGAGATAGCAGTTCATTATTTAAAGTTGGGCCGTCAGGGAATAAGTTCAGCATTTTCCATACATAGACCAAAATAACAGTTCCACCAGAGGGCAGCAGTGTTTGGACAGGGGACCATGAGCATTGTACAACATATTCACCCTATCTTGTGCCTGTAAGAGCTGAACTCCCAGCCCTTAAGAGCCCTCAAAACTGAACTCAATTCAACCATGACGTTCAAGCTTTAAGAAGTAAAACGTACCTGTACATGTTAAGTAGTATTATGGGGGGACATTCTAAGATGTTAATGAAACCTTTTATAAATACTTTTTGCACGTGCATCCTGGAGGTGCATATGTTACCCGTCCTTTTTCAACATCTAAAACTAAATATTCTTCCTAACAAAGAAATTTCAGCAACTGTTTTTGTTATAATGTCCATAACACCCATCAGAAATTACACTACTTGACATCTGTACTTGCTCAGCCTGCTCTATTTTGGGGGACTTCTCATTTAAACGGACATTCTCACCACTCGCACTTAACAACATAGTACACTAAAATAGTACTAGAATTGTGAGCACTTCGGATATGATCGGTGAGAATGCCGCTTTAACTCCAGAGCTTCAAGGCAATATGCCACCCATAATAATCATGTCCCATGTATCCCCCTGCAGGTGGCGTACTGGGAGCGGGAGCGGTACGGCACGGGTATCATGGAGGACGCCCCGCGTGTCACCATTAACGGGCAGGCCACTGAGGCCATGGTGATCGGACTGTGGCCCGACACCTACTACATGTTTGGTGTCTACGTCTGGAATGAGGCCGGCAATGGACCAATCACTGACCCCTTCCCACAACGGACGCTACGACGAGGTGAGGGGTTCTCATTAATACTAAAGCAGGGGTGGTTTCATCATGTTAGATTCCATGGGTCATTGTTATAAATTACATGTACAGTATAAATCACTTTTATTGGACACAATTATTGTCGATGCCTAAATATCTCTATTTATAATCACGGAATATACAACCACAGACACCCAGTAGTATATGGAATAGGTCCTTTTATATCCACAGACCCCCAGTAGTATGTGGAACAGATCTCTCTATAATCACAGTCACCCAGTAGTATATGGAATAGGTCCCTGTATAATCACAGACACCCAGTAGTATATATAGGTCCCCATAAAACATACAGCCTACATGTATCTCTCCCCTTCCTTACAGCACCCATTAACCACCCGGTGGTATGTTAACATACAGTCTACATCTATCTGTCTCTTACAGCGCCCATTAACCAGCCGGTGGTATGTTTACATACAGCCTACATGTATCTCTCCCCTTCCCTTACAGCACCCATTAACCAGCCGGTGGTATGTTTACATACAGTCTACATGTATCTCTCCCCTTCCCTTACAGCGCCCATTAACCAGCCGGTGGTATGTCAACATACAGTCTACATGTATCTCTCCCCTTCCCTTACTGCGCCCATTAACCAGCCGGTGGTATGTCAACATACAGCCTACATGTATCTCTCCCCTTCCCTTACAGCGCCCATTAACCAGCCGGTGGTATGTCAACACACAATCTACATGTATCTGTCCCCTTCCCTTACAGCACCCATTAACCAGCCGGTGGTATGTCAACATACAGTCTACATGTATCTCTCCCCTTCCCTTACAGCACCCATTAACCAGCCGGTGGTATGTCAACATACAGCCTACATGTATCTCTCCCTTCCCTTACAGCACCCATTAACCAGCCGGTGGTATGTCAACATACAGTCTACATGTATCTCTCCCCTTCCCTTACAGCGCCCATTAACCAGCCGGTGGTATGTCAACATATAGTCTACATGTACCTCTCCCTTCCCTTATATTACAGCGCCCATTAACTAGCTGGTGGTATGTCAACATACAGCCTACATCTTTCTCTCCCCTTCCCTTACAGCGCCCATTAACCAGCCGGTGGTATGTCAACATACAGTCTACATGTATCTGTCCCCTTCCCTTACAGCGCCCATTAACCAGCCGGTGGTATGTCAACATACAGCCTACATGTACCTCTCCCTTCCCTTACAGCGCCCATTAACCAGCCGGTGGTATGTCAACATACAGTCTACATGTATCTCTCCCCTTCCCTTACAGCACCCATTAACCAGCCGGTGGTATGTCAACATACAGCCTACATCTATCTCCCCTTCCCTTACAGCGCCCATTAACCAGCCGGTGGTATGTCAACATACAGTCTACATCTATCTCTCCCCTTCCCTTACAGCGCCCATTAACCAGCCGGTGGTATGTCAACATACAGCCTACATGTATCTCTCCCCTTCCCTTACAGCACCCATTAACCAGCCGGTGGTATGTTAACATACAGTGTACATCTATCTGTCCCTTACAGCGCCCATTAACCAGCCGGTGGTATGTTAACATACGGTCTACATGTATCTCTCCCCTTCCCTTACAGCGCCCATTAACCAGCCGGTGGTATGTTAACATACAGTGTACATCTATCTGTCCCTTACAGCGCCCATCAACCAGCCGGTGGTATCTTAACATACGATCTACATGTATCTCTCCCTTCCCTTACAGCGCCCATTAACCAGCCGGTGGAGGTGAAGGTGTTCCAGCTGTCTGACAGCTCCATCAGACTCACCTGGCGGGGGGTGAGCACAACCAACATAGAGGAGCCGCTCACAGGCTACAGGGTACGTAGTCTCAGGTTGTAACCCTTTAAGGACGCCATGTCGCTAAAAGATTATTTTGTCGGTATGGTGCAGCGATGCAGCCCCAGCGAGTAACTCATAGGTGCTGCATTGGTGCATTATGCCGACTCTTTGGGAGTGTGTCAACCCCATGGGGTTAACATGGTGCGTGAATGCAGCACTAACGAGTTGCTCACCAGGGCTGCATTCAAGCATCATGCTGTCCGTCTCATGATTGGCAACCATTTCATCTACCTGAAACATTCACACTTACACTAGGTTCTGGTGCAAACCCCTTCAAGACATGCAGTGGTCCTGTGTAGTGTAAAGCTCTCCCAACCTAGACAACCAACTAGACAGTCTGTTTGTCCCAGGTCTTTAGGCAATCAAATGTCTTGGTTAATTGCCTAGAACTGTCATTTATCCTCATTCAAAATGAGAGGGGTTTGTCCTTCATGGCTGCATAGTATTTTAATGTGCCATGCCTAGTGAAGTCATGAGGTTACTCGCAAGGGCTGCATTCATGCATTGTGCCGACCCTTTGGGATTTTATCAATCCCATAGGGTTATACCAAACTTACCTGTCTACATTTTGTATATTATATCACCGACAGCTCAATATTTGAATGGGATAAACAAATACACAACTTTCTCTACTGATGTGCATTATAAACGAGGGCCTTTTGAGAAGCCAAATCTTCTCCATATATGTTGTGCAATGTTCCTCATAACCAATACTAAATATAAAGGGAATAGGCAATTGTGGCATTGGAAATGTGATCGAAGTCTATTAGCTGATATACCATCTTCAATATCATGTCCGATGTCGGTTGTCCAGGTGCGGATCTGGCGGCAGGGTGGAGACATCAAGGAGGCTAAGAAGACGGACTACGAGGCTAAGAAGGAGATCCACTTAGTGGTGCGAGACCTGAACCCCGACATGCACTACAAGCTACGTGTGTACGGCTACAGTAGGGGCGGAGAGGGGCTCTCCAGCTCACCCGCTGTAGAGTTCCATCTGGGTAAGTCTCTCAATCATTTTCATTGCACTTAGGCCAAAAAAAAAGGTTTGTTTCAGGTCACCCGACCGACCCTATCAAAACAGGGCCGACCCTACGTTTTTTTATGCAATTTTGAAGAAATTTTCGTATTTTTACCCTTTTTTGGTAAATTTTCTGGTATCCAAAAAAGTTCATTCATGTTAAAAAATATATATTAAAGAAAAATCCGAGCTACCGACCCTACATTCCCCCCCCCCCCGAGGTCGGAAAGTCGACAAAATTAGGGACCCCAGGGCATAGTCACCCTTTTAGACTATCTTTACTCTAGCCAAAGTTTTCCAAAAGTCACCAGGTCGTCTGGACAACAGGTCGCTCTTTACTCCCTCTGCCACCGTGAAATGGTGAAATGAAAAACTTCAATGCTGTTAGTTCAAAGATGTTGAACATGTTAACAAACTGTTTTGTGAAATTAAGGGAGTGCTCATTTTTTAACAACAGGGGGGGCGGTGAGATTTCGCGCGGAGCGCGCGAATTTTTTTCACCCCCCCCCTCTAGAGGGGTCGAAATTTTTTACCCCCCCCCGGCCGGCTGAAAATCGCGCGCGTTCGGCCCCTTTGTAGCATAGTAACGCGCGGGCTTTTCCCCTCAAAACAGGTTGAATTTTTTTGCCCCCCCCCCCCCAAGAGGGGTCTGAATTTTTTACCCCCCCCCCCCCGGTCAAGGGGTCCAAATTTTTTACCCCCCCCCCAAATCCACCACCCCCCCCCCCCCTGTTGTTAAAAAATGAGCACTCCCTAACTGTGAATTTTCACTGCTGGCTGAGCAGGAATCAAATCAGAAGTATCGTGGAAATTGTAATAAACTGGGAATGAAAGTAATATCAAGTGTTTTTTCTTCCTCCCACAGGTGCGGCGGGCTACCTGAGGGCCTCCGGTGTATTGGTGCTAATCATGGCGGCCCTGTCTGTTCTGAAAACCGGCTGGTGAAATAACGACATTATATGTACGTGTACATAGGTTATCATCACAATCAGCTAGTATCTACAGTACAGGGCACTGATAAAAAGAATCGAATATTAATAGTGTCAGGAAGTTTTTTTTAGGTGAAAATCCATTCTATCCTTAAGAATTTAAAATATCACATTATCAAGAAAAATATGAGTACATGTTTATATGAGTAAAAATATGAGTACATGAGTTCATAGGATATCACCTAGGCATACATTGTACTTCTCAATGTTTTTTTAGTACCTAGTTTTTCGGCTGAACGATGCTACGCTTGACATATTTGCATCGATATATCAGAAAGTTGTGTCTGGCTTTTAGATAATGTAATATTGGTGGATTTTCTCATGGCCTTAGCCCTAGCTACATTTATCAGTTTGAAAACAATACTGTAACATATTCCTTTGCTTCCCAAAAACTAAGGGCACACAGTCAAATCATCTATGAGTGTTAATGTTATCCATGACTACATAACTGCAATTCGTAAGCGACATTAAATTGTCACAAAATATTTACCGTAAATCATTTTTATACGAGAGGGAAAATATGATAGGGAGGAACAAATGGGGAATATAGATATCTGCATTTTGTAGAATAAAATGTACATAGATATTCTGCATTCTATCATTCATCATGATACATGTACATGTTGAGATCATCGCTGTGTATACATATTATGTCACAGTTTAAGACTGCCAGTGTCATATTACCATTGTGATAGCAGAGATGTACAGAGATGATATCGTCAATAAACTTAATTAATACCCCACCTGTAACTAATATGTCACCTCCTTTATAAAACATATAACACACTTGAACGGGACAAGAGTACTTCATCCAAAACAATAATGTTATAAACTTCTAATAGAAAAAGAGCAGGTAGATGACTAAGGCTGGACATGTAGTTTGTTTTGATCAGATTTTTTAGGCGGTTATTTGAAGTCTCACCTATGGTCATGCTGTGTTTGATGCACATGGAAATCACGAGTCTTCCCTCACAGAACAGAAACGACAACAGATACGTGTTTGACCACATACAGTTTATTGTCATGTGCACAGTTGATTATTGCGTAGTTTACACATTCTTTGTAGTGTTATTAATGAAAGATTTCATCTCAGAGGGAATAAGGAATATGAAACATATTCTTCAACTCCCTACACCTGATTGCCTATCTTCATATTGCATGCCACTCACTGTATGAGGCTATCTAAGACATACGTTTGTGTCACTTTGAATCCAACAAGTAACCAAATGTGTTATACCTTTTGGAAAAAGTCCAATATGCCGTGACTGAAGAATTAACTCAAAATAAATAAAGATTGAACGTGTGATTAACATCACAGATGACTCAGGGTCAGGGTGATAAAGTGATTGAAATGATGGACTAAACAACTGAATCTGTAAATATTATTTCAGGAACAATGAATTATTTGTCAATTCTGAGAGCAGGAATGTATTCCTGGGTCAAAACTACCCTCAAATCATGTGTCACACTAGTATGTGATCATATTTCAGCTGAGCAGGTGTGTGTGGGCGAGCTGGTGGGTGTGGGTGAGACGGTGGGTGTGGGCGAGCCGGTGTGTGTGGGCGAGCAAGTGCGTCTGGGCAAGCAGGTGGCTGTCGGTATCAGCGCCTGGTGGCGTGTAACCGCCGTTTTACGTCTCGGCCGAAAAGCGAGTCGATCGGAGCGTCAGCAGCGACACCATCTTTGGTCTGTTTCGCCGTGTCGGCCAGCCGTGGGGCGGCGTGTGTAACAGATCATTAACTCCCCCCAGTCAATTACCACTGCCGACATATCTAGCAGAGGGGGGGGGGGGTACTCACATTTCCATATAGTCTTTGTAACGATACGTGCATTGTCAGTGCAAAGTGAATCAGGGTTATCACAACACTGATCTGTTACACAAATAATATCAAGTAACCTCCCCTGTAAATTACCTCTAGTACTTAAGTGTTTGATAGATGTCTGAAAAAAAGCGTCTCACCTACCCCTCCCATAGAGATAGCATTGGTTGTCACGAACTATCCAAATTTGGGGTTATCGGTTATCTACACGCTCCCATAGAGCTCTATGCTGAAGCAAATTACCAGCAATTACTGCCTAATATTATTTTTCGTTTTTTAGGGGGTTACAGTTGGAATTTGTAAAAAAACAAATACACCATTAGATAGATATTGTGGAAAGTGATCTAATGACACCATGCAAGATGCAAAGAGTGAAATATTGACCAAATGGGAGCAATCTCATTTTTTCAAGGAAAAGAGGTGTCCAGAATCGTCTCACTAGACTCAGGGCAGACCCTGAGTCAATAAACCTGATCTATTGGTGTGAAATTAAGCATTAACGGGCAGCATAGTATTTTAATTAACTATGCCCTTTTGTCATAATGATGCGGGAATGCAGCCTTGGAGAATAGCCCGCCAGTGCTGCATTCATGCATCATGCCGACCGTAAGGGGTGATACACTCTCAAATGGTCGGCATGATACACCAATGGCGTGTCCACGAAGGTGCTACGTTGGTGCATAAGGATGATAAATGAAAATATAAACTTTGAGAGATGATATTGTCCTTAAAGGGTTGATATGCAGATTTGGCACAAGACATCCGCAACCTGTTACTATACAAGATGTATATAGACCCCATGGGCCCTGGAGATTCCATAAAGTGGCATTCTTTTCTGTTTTCTATATGTCCCCCTTATTATTGTTTTCTGTATTGCGGGATGGAAAGACCTGTTTTGTTTTCTGACTTTTCAGTTGAGATGGAAGTGGATGGGTAGGTGTATAGGAAGGATGGTTTGACATAACCCGACACAATGACGCGTTAATACATACTAACAATACACGTGATGATGGTCACAGTAAAGTTGACACATGACAGACACATCTTCAGTGGTTCTGACATAAGTCAATGTGATCACGGTAAATCATGAAAATCTCACCATTTCATGGTCTTACTACAAATTATTAATGGTACAAATCCTTGTTCTACTAGTACCATGTACACTACTATGACACTATGTATGTATGAGAACGTGATAATTCATTTCAGCTTTACCTTGAGAGAAATAATATTGCTGCAAGGAAATTAAAGATAGGGGTTTTCCCACGGTTTTATGTTTAATGGATTGGAAATTTCAGGGCACAGATATGAATCCATAAAGACGTAACACACGCGTTATCTCCCTATGGGCAGTAACCAATAGATATTAAACCAAATAATCGTCCCTGCAATATTCCCTATTATTAAGACAAATGAATATGAAGCCTGAAGGACCACCCTTAAAGCGTTAACCCAATAAGTCTCTACTAGCATATTCGGCATCAGTAAGCACCCCGGTGACAATATACCTGATAATGGTCATACAACATAACAATAACTTCATGAGAACCTGATATCAACATAACTCACATCTTACAAGCTACTACGGTAATAATGAACTGTTACTTATAGCTAATGACAAACAATGTCAGTGTTGGTATATCAAGGGGGCAGCCACTCAACAGTCTGAGATATGACCTTACAACAGGTTAATATATACTATTACAATGGTTTGTAATTAAGGTTAATTTGATCTCATAATGTCATATTTGTGAGCAGCCTTGTATAACGGTGTTATACTTTTGACTTGACTGTTTTCAAAAAGAATTATTTTAGATTTAGATCTTTTTTTTTAATCAAAGACTTTTTCAATAATATTATCTGTCAAGCAGAAAGGGTGCTCTGTCCGCCCCATTTTGTGGCCACTCACATATCAGCATGAGGGAGATACAGCCACATACAACCCTTGAAAATAGCCGGCGTCATTTACTTGTACATTTGTAATATTATAACAAAATGCAAATATACATGAATATAATGACATGTTCCATGAAATATGTAGGTAATACAACGTAGCATACCTCTATTCCAATTTAGGACAATATTTAAATACCAAAGTTACTTTACCAATTCAATATCAAAATCACCGACAGGACTATTTTATTATCTGGATACTGCTATGAAAACATAATTGGGAATTATTTACTTCTTCATATATACATATCAATTAGAAATAGAATCAAAATATTCTCCAAATTTCTCAAAAATAGTGAATTTGCCATTAGTCTTCATTTCATGGATCCCAATGACGTCTATTTTTTAGTTCATAAACTTGTACAAAAGGATTTCATATCGTTATTTCATTTCACATCAGGGTTTTGTGTCTACACAGTCGACATTGACATAAATAAACCTCAGGACTGTACTTTTTTTTCGCTATTTCTTGTCCATCTATAGATTATATAACCTGTGGCAATTTCACACACGTGGAATTATAACAAGTGATATTACAACACACTGGTTCTACTAACACTATATACGATGTAGTGTCGTCTAGGGAGTCTATCATTACGCACATTGTCAGTAACTATATAACCTTCAGTATCAAGATAAGGGGTGACTCAAACACATTATATACAAAACGCAAATACACGCTAGGTGCGCGGACAAACGTTAAGAGCACAATCTTAATTAAGACATCTTAAAATGTCTTAATGTGTGGAGCACAGTACACTGGGAAGTATTACATCTTAAAATTTCTTAATCTACCCAGAAAGAAAAGAAACAAAAAAAAAACAGGAGTTGGGGGGCAGAGCCCCCCTTTACATACTAGTCGACTAGCCTATCCTACAATGGACTGTGTAGTTTAAGATAGGATTAAGTGAGGTAACTATAGGTTAAGATGAGATTAAGACTAATTTTAAGATAATTAAGACAATCTTAATTCAGTGTTAAGGAAGATTAAGACTAATTTTGAACACGGAGTGGCTAGGTGAGATGGGTGGTGCACTCTATGGAGGAGTGACAGTATTAATCTTAAGACAATTAAGACCATCTTAATTCTTAGGTTAAGATTGCTCTCTTAACGTTTATCCACGCACCTAGGAGAGCTAGCTCAGGCGTGCATACAAAACAGAGGTCTAACATAAATACAGTTTAAGCAAATACAAGGAGGAACTAGGTTAAGTAAATTGCGACCTTTTGTTGCGCTACTCGTAGTATAAATTGTAGCACGTTCTCCTTGGTTAACAAATCAAGTTCAGCCATTGAATAGTATTCAATACTGATAACAAAACGACAAGGTCCACCACTGTCTCACAGTTAGTGAAACAAAGGTATATACTACACATGTGCATCTTATCAAGTACAACAGCTGAAAAATATGACTTTTAATGATCCATGAACAACATTTGACAAGACTCGTCAAGAACTTTTGGTACTGGTTTCAATTTGCTCAAATTCAATAATATCTCTAGCAATCTCTCTTTTTTTTCTTTTTTTTAATCTTTACAAATGTTCATAAATGTTATAATAGCAGATCCATAAGTAAGCACAAAAGAAAACAGTTAAATAATAACCAGTACAAAAAGAGAAAGCACGTGTGGTTTTTGTCCTTTGACGTTAAGTCACTGTAGAAGGCAAATCAAAGATAGAACTTTGTACAACTTTGTAAACGGAAATAAAGTCTAAATGACGCTGCAGCCGCTCCTCAGAGATTGTCAGTGGTGACTATTATGGCAGTTTCTCTATCAGTAAGCACAACTAGTGAGAAAAGATAACGGTTTCATCCGTTATCTAAGCACATACGGTATTATATTACCCTTTCTTCCCTTTCTCCAATTACATGTGTGTGGAAGATCAATTCTAACTTTGTATTTGACAGGAAAGCCTGACTCAAGGAAGGATATTTGGAAGAATGTGGTGGAATTGTGATAGCCTATTATCATTTGATAGGCTCATGTACATTACATTTTATAAGTTTCAACACATATTATCTTTTCTTCACACCCTATGGGTATATTTAGAATTTCATACACATTTTTTACGTGACCTTAATCTTACTATATGTATTGTACTATATTTTATGCAACTCCATTATGTCAGCTTCTACAGCAGATATTCAACCCTCCATGCAGGTATACCATTTATCACCACAGGGAATGTATATCATAAAAATACCCATCACATATCTGATGAGACCGCTAGTTATTATACGCAGCCTTCATCAACTCCACATCACTCACTTCTGCGGCGGTCCTTTTTTTTGTCGCGGCCTGTCGTTCCGCGGTGGTCTGTCGCTGGGCGGGGGTTTGTCGCTGGGGGCGATCAGGACTTGTCTCGTCCATGGTGGCAAACTGCTCCCCATTCCCCACCTCACCTTCCTCCATGAGCTCCTCCTTCACGATCATCTCACCATCTGGGTTCTTGAGCACTGTCAGCCCCAGCGACAAACCCGGACTCTCTCCGCGGAGTACTGCATCCGACGCCGAGCGACTGTTACTGTCCGAGTAGGAAGGATCAGACTCAGTTTTGATTGGTTGGAAACCTGAGGCGGAGGTTTCCCATGCATTGTTCTGCTCTGGAATGTCATGTCTAGAGAAGAGGCGGACAGGGATGGGTCTGGCCTCTGGGCTGCCGGAGGTGGTGGTGATTCTTATTGGAGGGACGCGTTTCTCTGATTCGGGTGTCGGCGGTGTTGGTTTGACCTTCCTCGGTCTGCCGCGCCCCCGTTTGGGCGTTACCACCGGTACCGTACGTACCACCGGTACCGTACGTACCACCGGTACCGTACGTACCACCGGTACCGTATGTACCACATGTGTGTCCACCTCCTCGGGTACCGTCTCACCTACCACACACGGCGGTACCTCATCCACCCTCTCCTTACGTATAGCTCTCATACGTAACACATTCAGCATCTTCTTCTTCAGCTTTTTCTTGGGAATCTTCAAGACGATCCTCGGGTGGTGAACCTCCTCGGCTCGGTTATTCCCACCGTCCGGTACCTCAGTCTTTGCGGTGGTAGTGTCCACCTTATAGATCCCATTAGTAAGTAACGCGGGATCCAGCCGCTCTATACTGACGGCCAGTCGCTGCTTGGTGGCCGTCTTGAGCAGGTTCTGACTATACATGAGGGGGTCACACAGGTGCCGCTTCATACCGCCCATACTGCGGAACCCTAACCCACACGCGTCACAGATCCTCCTCACCCCGCGGTGTATGCCCTCGTGGTACTGCAGCGAGTTGATGTACTTAAAGCCCTTGCCGCACACCTTACAGCTGTAGGGTTTGCGGTCTGAGTGGATGCGCTCGTGCCGCTTCATGTTGGCGTGCTGGTTGAAGCGCGCCCCACACACCGCACAGCGGTAGGGTTTGGCCAGCGTGTGCACCACCTGAGTTTGAAAATAATCAGTGTAATTCATTGATGCATCACATTTCATTGGTATTCAATTACAATATTTATCCTACCCGGTACTTGTTATTTTCCTTTATGACACTAATTTGCACAATTTCAAGTTGTTAATGATTCCTGACCGCTACATAATCAGGGATGAAAGTGACTAATCTCAAAGAACTTGAAATGTTTAAATTGAGTTCCCTAAATAAAGGTGCTCTATATCTATACATACAGATCTTCCCAACATGAAAAAAATTGAATTCAGAGAAAACTTAAAGACTTTTATCTCTGCATAATTTCCTTTTAAAACAATTATAATATAATACATGTAACCATTACATATTCAGGGATGAAAGTGGCCAATCCCTACATAAATGTCCTCTACAGTTAACTACAGGTCTTCGCGAAATTTAAAAAAAATTAAAATCAGGGGAAAACCGGTAAACATTGTAGATACCTGGTGGCTCTGCAGGTACTTCCTGGTACTGAAGGCCTTGTTACACACCATACAGGTGTAGTCCTTGATACCCAGGTGGCTGCGGGTGTGGTACTGCAGGCTGGCCTTGGTACGGAAGTGCTTCCCGCACTGCGTACACGACCAGGCACGCTCGTTGTTGTGGACCCGCATGTGCTGCACCAAGTGCCATCTGGTGGGAGGAAAGTAACGAAGAAAATAACTTGAGATGTTCCAATTGAGACCCCTGAATAAAGGTCCCCTATGGATAGTTACAGGTCTTTGCGACATTTAAAAAAAAATTGAAATCAGGGGGAAACTTTCATCCCTGCACCAGGTGGGAGTTTTTTTTTCAAGATTTAAAGTTGTTTTTTTTAAATTGTTACACAAGAATGAATAAGTAATAAGTGCATCAATACATCAATACAAATGATATGTGCTATGCTGTACTATGCTCTTTGTCGTCATGATGAAATGAATGCACCCATCGTCCGTCCACTCGCGGGTATTGCATTCATGCATCAGGACGACATTATCGGGCTGATACACTCGGGATACACTCCCAAAGGGTCGCGTTCGTGCACAAATACAGCACCGGTGAGTTACTCAGTTGGTTGGTGCATCACGACGACAAATGCAAATGATCTTTGAGGTATATCATCCGGTCCTTAAAGATGGGCAATTATTTGAAAAGAAATGTTGATTCTGAACATCATATTATTTCTTTGTATTTTGCTTGAAATAGATTCATGTAAAAATACGCAATAATATACTATTTTAGCTGAAACGTATCACCATAATACCATCTTTGTATCAAAAATAAAAGAGATATACCAACCCTTGAATGAACATCTTGCCGCACTCTTTACAGCTGTACCTGCGCTCCCCGGTGTGGGTGCGCTCGTGGCGCCTGAAGTCAGAGGACGTCTTGAACTGTTTGCTGCACACCGTACACGTGTACGGCTTCTCTCCTGTAAGTTTTATTGATAATTTAGCATAGCAAAGAATTATGTCACGATAATTTCACATTTGTATTCTTGATCCATATACCTTAAAGCTGGGCCGTCAGGGAATAAGTTCAGCATTTTCCATACATAGACTAAAATAACAGTTCCACCAGAGGGCAGCAGTGTTTGGACAGGGGACCATGAGCATTGTCCAGCTACAACATATTCACCCTATCTTGTGCCTGTAAGAGCTGAGCTCCAAGCCCTTGAGAGCCCTCTTGTGAATCAAAACTGAACTATATCCAAAAGTGCTTTTGGCCTCACTTCAACCATGACGGTCAAGCTTTAATACCTCGCGTACAGGCCACAGCTAGTATGCAAGTCCGATCGCCAGTGCGGCTTATAGGAACAGGATAAAGTCAGGGTGTGGCTTATACTCCCGCTTATACTATTAATAAATTATACAAGTTACTGCTATTGAGTCTTTCTATGTATACTACAGTACTAAAGTTGCCATAATCAGACCCCCTGTGAGGCTTATAGGATATTCCCAAAGTCTATGTTCGACTAATGTTTAGGCATAACTTCCATTAGGGAAGTTATCCTAGTATTAGTGGTTCAACAGTGCCCCCTGGTTCCTTCCCTTGGAAGTATCGGAACTCTCCACCTAGGAGGGGGGTAACACCACAGGCAAGCAACAGCAACTTTTTTTTTTTTTCAAAATATTCTAATAAATAGTCCGGGTAACTTTGTGACACACGGTTTAACGCCATATTCTATTGTCGTTTAACCTTTATTCCACAGACTGTGGTATCCAGTAATACGCGAGTTCGGCTTAAGGTTTTACGATACCTGCCGTAATAAATCCGTTTATTTAACCCAGAGATTTTTTAATATCATGCATCCCACTGACCTGTGTGTTTGAGTTTGTGCAATTTCAAAGCCAACTGTTGTAATTTATAGATAATGAACATCTCCCTTCGAAAGTCTAGACAAAGAAGTTTGATCTCGAAAAGAAATTCAAATATTTTTATAACCCACATATTTCCGACTGACCTGTGTGTTTTAGTTTGTGTAGTTTGAGGGAGGAGAAGTCCCTGAAGCGCGCGTCACACTCCTTACAGCGGTACGGCATCTCCCCGGTGTGGATGCGGTAGTGGCGCCGCAGGTTGGCAGAACACGTGTAGCACTTGCTGCACTTACTGCACTGGTACAGCCGCTCTCCTGGGGGAGGGGAGAAAATATCATTAAAATAAAATGACAGAATCTTGTAATTACCCGAGGTATGGAACGAAGTGGAATACTGAAGGGGAATTTAGGTTCTAACGAAGCCTGGCACTGCGTGAGTGCAGGGGGACATGGGAGAGAGACACCGGAAGTAGCCAGTTACTGGAGCGCGCATCATTGTAGGAAAAATATAAAAGGGGTTTGTAAAAGAATTTTAATTTCAATACTCTCAGTAAAGTTCTATCTCTAGTTCAACTACATTTTATCGTGGAGGATAAGTTCTGGGGATGGTCGGCGGGCCCATGTCCCCCTGCACTCACGCAGTGCCAGGCTTCGTTAGAACCTAAATTCCCCTTCAGTATTCCACTTCGTTCCATACCTCGGGTAATTACAATTCTAACTCACCCGGCACTGCTCTTTCGTGCCGGGTAACCTGGGAGACCTTCAAAGATACCCTTTTTACTGTTAGCCTGTTTTTCCCCAACACACCAGTCAGAACAAGTAGTATCATGTGACAAATCTCACATATAATCTTTATTGAACTCTGGAACAGCTTTTAACGACCTCTTTGTGTCAACACCAACTTCGACCACTTTGTGGAAACATGAACAACCAACCTCTATCTTTATGAGGGCAACATACTAAAGCAAAACCGCTCCCCATTTTATGGGTATTATCACAGCATCAATTAACCTGAATCATGGAGTAGGCCAAAAAGGCCGTCATATCCTCCAGCACCTTAATACAATGTTCAAACATCAATAACAATGTCAAAGTTAATACCAGTCTATATCTTGCGACTTAACTCTTACCGGTACTGAGGTCATGTACTGTTTATCAGTCTATCAGATGACCCAAATTAGGAGCATACACAACTTTTTGACCACATCAATTTTCACAAGTCAGCCATAGTTATCCAACAGCACTGTCCCCATTGTCACCTCAGGGTCCAGTTCCACTGGTTTGTTGTAGTGACGACCCATCGTGGTTTCTGACCGCCACGAGCCGTACTTCAGCAGGACATTTGTTGCTAGGCCCAGCTTGGCCCCAGCTGATGTACCAGCTCCTCGAGTGGAGTGAGCACCAAACCTCTTGGTGTTCACCCCACTGTCATTCAGAACTGACAACACCCACCTGGAGATTGTGTCCCGTCCCACTTCCCCAAACGGCCTCCTGTAAGACAAGAACAATGCAGATTTCTTCCCCCTCACCGGGTTTACCCTCTTCAGATACTGCAACAATGCCCGTACAACACACAACTTTTTCACCTTGTGGTAAGGCTTCAGTACCAGGTACTGAAGAGAGTCTCCTGTTTTTGCTGACTTCATGTGTTTTGTGAGCAAGAAAGTCACTTCCCCATTGTCACTCTGCTCCATGTAATCCACATCCAGCGCTAGAGCCACTTGACCACGCTGGCCGGTGGTCAACAGGATCAACATCAGCACTTTCTTGACCAGCCTCTCTAAAGTCAACCTTTTGTTGTCCTCCCATTGCTTCAGGCAACGGAATACCTTCCCCACATTCCAGAACCTTGAATACTTTGGCCTGGGCGGGTTCTTAACCCATGCAGCCCTGCACGCCCTGGAGACCCAGTAGTCCGTGCCTACTGTGTCCCCAGACGGCCTGCGAGGAAGAAATAAAGACAAAGAGCACCTGGCTGTGTTTATAGCCCCATGTGAGTACCCATCTTCCGACATCTTCCTAATGAAATCACATAACTGAAACGAGGTAGGTTTCCTCTTTGGAACCTTGTACACAACACAATGAGTAGACCACTTCTTATAATATGTAGAATAAGTCTTCTTGGTCTCATCCTGCCAACTAGTGAGCAGAAATTCAGCAGTTCTCCTACTACAACCCTCCATGTGGACTAGTCTATCTTTTAGAACAGTAAAGCAATGAGGCTGATTCCTCTTGGGAATCTTGTCGTGTAGTCCACGTTTGGTTGTATGTTGCTCCTTTTCCTGCCGAACCTGAAGCTCGTCTTTGCTAGCCTCTTTGCCCGACTGTACCAGTGTGTGGATGGCCAGTCTGGGACAACCACCACCATCCGCTCTGGCTGATCCAACTCCACCTTCTTCACGATCCTCCCGACCAGACTGAAAGGAGGAAATATATATCCATTTAGTCCTTTCCATGAGAAGGTTGTATATTGGCAATATGGGTCAGGGTCAAGAGATACATACAGTTCACATTTTGCATTCTCCCTCGACGCAAACAAATCTACATCAGGTGTTCCAAATATCCTGCATATTTTATCGAACACCTTCTGTCCTAGACTCCACTCTATGTTGTCCCTGAACTCCCTAGACGCCTTATCCGCCTCTACATTCAACACTCCCGGAAGATATGACACTGTCAGCCATGAGGCTGTGTCTTCAGCCCATTTCCAAATCCTAGCCGCTACCTGGTGGCAAGTTCTCGATCTAACTCCACCCATCTTCCTAACATATGCCATGGCCGTGGTGTTATTAGTAGAGACATGAACATGTAATCCTCCTTCCCTACAGAAGGATAGCAGGCCCAATCTGATTGCCTCTAACTCCAACACATTGATGTGCTCATCTTCATCCACTAACCAACGTCCACCTATTGATCTACCTTCTGCATAGGCCCCCCAACCCTGCATACTGGCA
Source organism: Harmothoe impar (assembly GCA_947462335.1). Classification (NCBI taxonomy): domain Eukaryota; kingdom Metazoa; phylum Annelida; class Polychaeta; order Phyllodocida; family Polynoidae; genus Harmothoe; species Harmothoe impar. Next base: position 17,401,023 of record OX381708.1, on the reverse strand, counting down.
TCCGTGAACATCCTAAGGTCTGGCGAGTCTGACCTAATTACTCTCACCGCTGATCCAGCCATATTCAACCACCATTTCAGGTCCTCTATGGCGTCCTGTGACAAGAACATAATTTCATCAAAATCCCCTTTCGATCTCTTCAGTGCCATGTTCCTGTCCAATTCTAGTTTCTTTGTGTGTGCTAAACCATAGTCCACAGCCGGGGTGTAAGCTACCATAATCCCCACCACCTGTGCTACCTGTCTTATAGTGGGATATCGTTCTCTCAACAGCTCTAGTATGGCCCCTTCTATCTTCTCCAGTTTCTCTGCTGTCAGCCTCACTGTCATCTCTGTGGAATCTAACACAAATCCCAGAAACACCAATTTCTGACTTGGGAACAGATACGACTTCTCTGGGTGTACTACTAATCCTGCTGTGTCTAACAGGTGAGCCAAAACCTGTACTCCTGCTGCACACTCCTTTTCAGTATCCCCCATAAAAAAAATGTCATCTATGTATGGGAAACATTGGACCCCCATCAACCTAGCCTGTACAAACAATGGTGTGAGCAGCTTTGTGAAGTAATAGGGTGCACATGACAGGCCGTTCGGTAGGGCAGTAAATTGGAACAACTTGTCTCCCCACTTGAACTTCAAGTACCTCCTGTCTGCGTCATACACCGGGATGGAAAAATAAGCATCTTTCAAATCCACCGAAGACATAAAACATCCCGGTCTCATCATTTCTACTGCTGTGGCTAACGAGGCCATCTTGAAGTGTTCGTATTGCACATGCTTATTTAACTCTGTTAAATCTAGAATTATCCTGACTGAACCATCCGGCTTTGGTCTAGTGAAAATATTTGATATCCATTCACCTGCCTCATGTTGGACTTCCTGTACCACCCCATTTCCTTCCATTTTCTTTATTTGAACATTAGCAGCTGCTTTGTCTTGTGTGGACAGTTTATAAGGCCTGGGGACAGATTTTTGAACAGGACATTCCTGGAAAGGTATTTTCACCCCCATAACATTCTGCAGTACCCAAAGGTCAGTTGTGAGCGAAGCCCACGTATCCCAACAAGTTGATACCTGACCCCCTACAAAACGTTCAGGCGTATGCACAAAATCAAATTTTCCATATTCATGTAGATCTACTGAAGTGGTAAGTGTGTAAAAGTTGTTACCAACCTGTGGCTTCTCTATCTCTTTTTGTTGAAGTCTGGGCCGTTTTGTCGGGGCTGCACATCCTGCAGGGGGCTGTGATGCTGGCCGTTTGCACGCCCTCTGGCTCTCTGGCCCCTGTTGGGCTGGCCCCTGCCTCTCTGGGCCTGCGAGGACTGGTGAAAACCCTGGTGTCCCCCTCGGTCCTGTCCAGAGAAACCTCGTCCTCTTCCTCGACCGAAGCCTCTGCCACGCCCCCTTCCTCTGAACCCCTCACGTCCTCTAGCTCGGCCTCTGCCTCGCTGTGGGAAATTCTGGGGCTCTGGCATGAGATCACGATACAACTTCTTGGACTTCTTCACCTCATCCACAGTCTCCTGTACTCCTTCCCCAAGAAGGTACTCCCCTCCAACATCAGATAACACCACAGGAGTGGCCACTGCAGTATCCATGTTGGGTCTGAGAGCATGTCGTCTTCTACGGACAAGAGACGTATTGGCAAAAAATGCCAGTCGCAAAGACTCTACAACATCCAAACCCAACGTGTTTAGTGCCGAGTCCCTCGGTCCTCTATGGATTATCAGGTCACAGAGGGGCAACATGGCTGAGACGGCCGCTAATAACAACTGTTGTGTTAACTGTAGCTCCCCGTCTGCTCTTTTTACATCTTGGGACACATAGTTACTCTTGTAGAAAGCTTTATCCATTTTGGGCACCAGAATATGTTTCAAGTTTTCCGGCGGTGGGTAGTAATCTGCTAGATCTCGTGCAGCTGCCAAGTCTCTAGTAGTCTTGAACATCTTGGCCACATACTCTGCTAAACCCTCTGTCACCGGAGGTGCAAAGAACTCAGCGTCAGCTTCTTGTACTAATTCCCTCGCCCGATCAGTGAACGCTCCCTGTCTCATATCTGCCATAGGATCCTTTTTCTCTGTCTCCTTTGTAGCACTGGTTGTGGTCGAGTTTGGGCTCAATGTGGGCTGTACCTTGTCCCCGGTACCGCCCACAGCCACCGCGGAGGCAGGTTTCTTTATTATTAATTCCTGCACCTCCTCTTCATCTGTCTGATCATACTGTTCATAATAATCCTGATCTGTGTATTCTTCTTCCCCTTCTTCCTCATCATATTCTTCCTGCATGTCCGCTGCTGCTGACTGTGCATCATATTCTGAGTCATCACCGAACAGAAAAGAGTTAGCATATTCTCTATTTCCATTTCGAGCTTTCTCCAACTGCCTCTTGTGTTGTTCTCTCTGCTGCTCGTAAGCCCTATCTTTTCCAGACTGTCGTGACATCCCAAAAGCTGTTTTCACTAAACCCAAGGACAAGGGTTGCCAATTATCATACTTTTCAGGGCCAGTCTTACCTCTGCCTGTCGCAGTAGAGGTTGCGCGACCTCCTCTGGTGTTGACAGCTGCGCCCCTACCACGTGGCGCTCGTGCAGTCAGCGGTAAACACTCAGTGTCATCCGTGTTGACAGTGTTGACAGTAGCACGTGTCGTGGTCTTGACAGCACGTGTTTGATTGACAGCAGCATTCTCATTGACAGCGTCTTGAGTGGTGTCAACATAATCATCAGGCGACTCCCGTTCAGCTATCACCTGTCTGGTGTACCTCTCGGTCAAGAAATCACTCTCATATTGTCTATCCAATTCTTTTATTTTGGATTGCACCGACCTGTTTTGAGCTTGCAATTCTCTCAACTTGAGTTGACGCCGACTCTCGGCCAGTCGCCTCTCACTTTGCAGGAATTCCTCGTCTGTCATTTTTTCTGGATCTTCATTCAGCTCCAACTCATTCGTCGCAGTGACCTTTTCTTTCTCTGGGACCCCGGGCGCCTTTTTCTTAGGTGGCGCACCCTCTTCATCAGCCAGCTTTCTCTTAGTAGCGGACCGCTTCTTGGCCGGCTTGCTCGGGGGCTGCTCGTCCGCCATCTTGGATCACTCGTGTCCGATGGCCGTGTCGTTCAGAACTCTGAAAACGCACAGAAAAGGTATTAAATACCAATTTTTGCTCTGCCAAAGCAAGGAGCAACCCTTTATACGGGTTTTATACGAGTATTTTATACTCTGAGTGGGATAAATTCCCACTAAATTAGTAAAAAATACTCACCACACGCTCCAGCTTCTGACTCAATCCAATGTGCGCGCGCAACTGGCTACTTCCGGTGTCTCTCTCCCAGGTTACCCGGCACGAAAGAGCAGTGCCGGGTGAGTTAGAATACTCCTACGGTATGTTCTATTGTTCCAAGTTTGTATACACTCCCAGGTTAGATTTTTTTTAAATCATTTAACCGATTAATTGTCTACAGGAATTTTGGCTGGATATCCAAAAGAATTTTGAAGAATTTTGGCAGGATATCCAAAAGATACCTTTTAAAGCTCTAAGGGAGTGCTCATTTTTTAACAACAGGGGGGGGGGGTGGTGGATTTGGGGGGGGGGGTAAAGAATTTGGACCCCTTGACCGGGGGGGGGGGGGTAAAAAATTTAGACCCCTCTTGGGGGGGGGGGGTGAAAAAAATTCAACCTGTTTTGAGGGAAAAAGCCCGCGCGTTACTATGCTACAAAGGGGCGCGAACGCGCGCGATTTTCGGCCTGCTGTGGGGGGGGGGGGGTAAAAAATTTCGACCCCTCTAGCGGGGGGGGGTGAAAAAATTTCGCGCGCTCCGCGCCAAATCTCACCGCCCCCCCCCCCCCTGTTGTTAAAAAATGAGCACTCCCTAAGAGTGGAGAATATGCTTGTTCATCTACCTGTATGTACGACAGAGTGCGTCTTGAGGTCGGCCGGGTGGTAGAACTGTTTGCCACACACTGGACACTCGTGTTCCTTCACACCTGCACAATATGGAGGTTAATAAGAGTATTAGACGCCAGCGTTACATTAGTGCATCATGCCGCTACATCGTAGGAGGGTATCAATATTTCAATGTACTTAGTAATAGAATAATTCCAACATAAGGTACATTATATGTGCATCAATCTTGAGAACATCTCTCCACAGCAGGGAATTTTGGAGGGGAAAAAAACACATTTTGTCAAAAATTTTAAAATTATTTTAAAATTCTCAAAATGGCAAATAGCTCCGATAGCCGTTACCTGTGTGCGTCAACTTAATTGTGACGTTTAGAGGAGGAGGTGTCAGACTTACCTGTGTGCGTCAACTTGTGCCGTTTGAGGGAGGAGGTGGCAGAGAACTTCTTGCGGCAGAACTCACACTCGTAGATCCGGTCCCCGGAGTGCACGGTCCCCTTGTGCTCGTCGAGCTCCTCGCGGGTGTCGGAGGAGTAGGGACACCACCGACACCGGTACTTCTTGGTACCCCGCGGACGCTTCACACCTTTCAGTGGGTGCTTCCCCTTCTTCAGTTTTTTGCTTTTGTGTTTCGGGTACGTCTTTTTATGATTTCCATCGCTGATTTCTAGGACAAATTGGAAGACACCCTTAGACTGCTACTCTGGGATTTTTCACTGATTCCTAGATCAGGGATGCCACTCAATCATCGATAAAATATAGGAAATCTTACAATGTTGTTAAATATTCTGTGGGAGATTAAAGCTGCTATACGTCCTCCCACTCTCAAACCTACATTTTCCTCATTTGATTCTCAGATGATTGTATAATCCTTTCCCTCTTATAATCTGTCATTTATTCTGACAAGAAAGCCTTGATATTATGTTAGACAGGACTCCAATCTCAACTACTAATTTTATTCTGGAGGGGCTTGGATATTTAGTTTTGACCAAAGCCATCAGGTGGCAGTAGGGAGTGGAGGGGAGCATGGAAGTTTGCCATTGCTCAGCTCACAAACACAGTCTACTAGTACGGTACAGGTGTATCCCTATAGATGGCACCCCCTTGTTGATATAATTAAGTGCTGAATAGAATGCTGGAAGCATTTTATTTATCCTCGTCTTTTTCCTTTAATTTAGCTAGGGATGGGCACGGCCTCAATACACACAGCGCCCGCGTATCTGCCACTATAGTATTTGGGCATTGTTGAAAATGGTGGCTTAGGCACTTTCCCTCCATGGAATAAGATAAGATTTTACTATATTATATAAAACAGTTCACTGATTCTGAATATGTTGAGCTTTTTCATGTGGAGTAAATAGTCTGGTCAATAGGCTGGGGTATGTATGGGTGATTTTGTTGAGAAATTCTAAAGCTCTGGCCCAACACCAGTTTTCAAAACTGTTGTACTTTCCTCAACACTTAACTAAATGATACTTTTAAAACCACAGTGTGAATCTGAATATATCAATTTAAATTATTGTGGTGAAAAAAAAAAAAATTCTGAAAATTTTAATTACCCCCCCTATTTTAATTTTTTCACGTAATTTTTGAAATTATAGAAATCTGGCTCACCTTTGCGAACCCCTTTCAAAATGTCCGCAATTTTGTCCTCTCTAAGAATCTAAAATTAGTTTTTACCTATGAGTTGTCTCAAAGGCTCTCAAAGCAAATGAGTGAGGGCATGTTTTGCATGAAATAGCAAAAAACCTGCTATGCTGATTTTACTCTGCGACAAGGAATTTAGGCTTTCCGTGAAGATATGATCAGCTTTGCATTGTCAAATTACCATAGAAAATATATCCACAGAAGCACCTAACTGTTTGCTTTAAGCTGGTGTGACTGGCTTCTCTTTATTGTTATTTGTTCAAAAATGAGAAGTGGTAAGGTAAAAAATGTCCCACTCAGTGTGTGTGTTCAGTGGTCTGTGTATTGACCTAATTTACCCGCACTCTGCTGATAAGGGCCAGAAAATAGTGACAGAAAATCAGTCCTAACTTTTCTATTTCAAAAATTCATAGCTTTGCTTCTATTTACTGTATTTCATTTATTTAAAGTACATTCTGTTGGCATAGATTCCAGCTTTCATGTGGTATGATTTTCGATTAGCTTGCCCCAAACCAAATATTTGGATGCCCATCTCTAATTTAGCAAGGTTAAAAGACACAAAATGTATTGGGATGCTACCAGTACACTCCAACAAGCAGACTCTTAACAACTATGCAGAAATTGAACTATCTATATATCTGAGGTAGTACAGCAGCTTTAACATAATTTGATACATAAATTACACCCAAAAAAAAGTAGGAAAAATGGCATCTCTGCTAGATATTATTGTTACAGAAAATGACCTTACTAGGTTTAAATTTTAAGGGTTTAAATTAACTCGTATGAAAATAATGATAGATATTTGTTCCCAAATATAAAAAAAACACAAAAAAAACACTAGAATTCCCATACTATAACAACCAATAGTAAGGGAAAAGTCTATAAAAAAAACTGATACTCTTCATACCTTCCTCTGAGTCCTCGTCCTCCCCGACTAAGGCTGCCTCCAGTGCCTCGCCGTCAGACTCCACGTCCTGGAGGAGGTCCATGTCGGTGCTGGTGTCCTGAGACAGCGGGTTGTCCTCCTCCAGCCACACCTCCTCCTTAATCTTAGCGATGGCTGCCCGCGCCGCACGACGCTCCATACTGCGGCCGGGGGGGATGGCCGCCTCATGGTTGTTGCTGACCGGGGCTGTAGGGGTGGTGAGCTCTGTGATCTCTGAGGGTAAGGAGTACAAAATTAAGTGAGATAACTATTAACCGTTTAATAGTGAGGATTTTTTATTATCGGTCGATTTTTTTCACTTCAAGAAAAATCTCGATCTTGCCGGTTTGGCGTAGGGGTGGGGAAAGGGTACCGGTATGTACTAAGTGTTGGGAGGTCAATACCGTGGTATGTCCACACAAACTGACCGTTTAATAGTGGTTTGGTGCAGGCCTTAAAGAACTGTGCCCTTTTGTTACCATCATGCATCTATAGATGCAGCACCAGTGAGGTACTCGCAGTGCTGCATCATACCGATCCTGCAGGGTTGATAGGCCTACACTTACGGCATGATGCCCCATTGCAGCACTGGCGAGTTACGCACCAGCCTCCGTAGAAACACCTGGAGATTACATCGGACTGGTCGGAGTGTACTCCCAAGCCCTTTTATTTCTTGAATTGAACCATATTCATTCACATTTTTGTCTATTTCTTAAATGTTATTGACATTAATTTGTGGCATTAGAGAGATTTACAATAGAAAATTGAAGCATCAAAATGCAAAAAAAATTATACCACTAAAATTCTCTTTAAAGCTCTTTATACATCGTTAACATTGTTAAATCTCCAAAGGATGAAAATGACCAATCTAAAAAGAAAACCACTTGAAATGGTTCAAATTGATCCCCCTGAATGAAGTCCTCTAAAACAGTCTTTGCGACATTAAAGAAAAAAAAATCTGGGAAATACTTGAAAACTTTCATTCTTGAACCATACCATTGTGCGGTGCGGCTGCGGTCGGGGTGTGCGGTGGGGCGGGTGCGGGGGGCGGTGAGAAGGGGCTACTGGAGGCCTCCCCCTCCACACCCCCCTCAGCGTCGTCCTCAAAGTGCACCACGTCCTCCCGGGTCACCTCCGGCGCCTGCTCAGTCTTCACTTCTGTAGGAGGTGATATTAAACTATTTAATATTATTTATTTACGAGGTATTAAAGTGATTTTATTTTCTAAATAAGTGACTTCATTTTCCAATTACATGTATGTAACTTCATTTTCTAAATATAACTATTTAGGTATTTTTTATTTTCATAGCAGCTGCCCCGGTAGAGAGGCAGATACTGCCTGAGTCTTTTCTCCAAATTACATGTACAAATCTTTTGCCAGATTGTACTGGTGTTTACGAAGAGCTCGTTCAAGTCTCCCCAGCCCGTTATATAATACATGTATATCTATTTTGACTATACAAATAGTGTAGCTGGGCATATACATTGTAGTCTTCGTAAAAGAAAGGGAAAAAATGCCGTTTACATAGATTTTTTGTTTAGCCCATGTGAAAAGAAGATCAATAAATCTTTTGAAACAGTCTAATATTTATGAGTTATAAATGTTAATTTCACAAACACCAAGTGCTATAACGGTAGCTGTACCTGAGTTGGAGGTGGTGACTTCCTCCTCAGAGGCGGTCGGCGCCGTGACAGCTTTCCGCTTTTTCTCTTGTACTGGCACAAACTTCACACTCGACACTCTTCAAACAAGAAAATACATGTAGGGTGTATATCAAGTGAATCTAGGACGGCATGTATACTTAGTATACTGTTAAACAGTTGCTAAAATGGAACAGCAATTTCGCTTTTCTAATAAAAAAAAATAGGTGTATTTTTTTTATTAAATTTAAGTCAAATTTCTGAATGAAAAAAAAATTGAACTGTGTCCGACTGTATACCTGTTTTTTTATCATGTCACCGGAAACACACCGGTATTTTTCTTTGGGTAAATTACGGTTCATCGAATGGCCGGTTTCTATACACGGTAATTTAATGTAAATTGGCTCTTTACTGTAGTAGCAAATGTTCCTGTAGATTAACATCATCGTAAATTTACAGCATGGCCCCAATTAACATTAACCCCGGTACATGAATCTTGAGGCATCATGCAGTCATTAAAGGGTTGAAGAGATGCCTTACTTGCCGAGTGTGATCTTCCTGACGGTCTTGGTGACGATACCCTGGAGGATGTCCAGCCCGTCCATCTGTAGGTGTGCCGGCAGCAGCTCAAACGTGCTGAACACCTCGTCCGCCTGCACCACCACACAATACCAGACACAAGAGGTTTGTATCAATGCATTCACCTTAATTTTGATTGGCGACCGAAGACTTAAAAACATCATTCAAATTATGATATTATGGTGACAGGTTTATTGGCTGAAAATTGTACAAATCGTGGTCATTTCTAAGGCGTTAAATGCATGAACAATAGTTGTTTGAGTATTCAGGTGGAATGTGTAGTAGTTATTAACCTACCTTTTTCCGCAGTAGATCCAACACGCTGAGCCCCTCATCCCCATTCTCCTCTCCTCCCGGCTCTTCCATTTTGCAGCTGAAAATACATGTCCACATTATTAGATTTAATCTTATTCAAGTGCATGGGCCTAGGAATTATAGGCTACCAAACAAGTACCACGGACCCCACCATAGACCCTGTACCGTTTAATACATGTATAGAGTGGCTCCCCGGTAGTAGATCTCATAAGCCTATTAAGGGCGGATCCAGGAGTTTGGGAAAGAAGAGTTTTGGCGTGAAATAGGCAAATGTACCGTACTGGTAGTATTAGAACCCATTTACAGAAAAAAAGGTACAGAAAAATGAGGGGGGACCCTTGGGTCTGCCCCAGGATCAACATCATCATCTCCGTGAACATTTAAAAGGGTGTTTAGAGGCTTTAGACATACCAGGGCCTAGGAGGACATACTAATATCAGGAACATTCCTCGTGTGTTTCATTAGCCCAGAAGCTGGAGTCCCTACCGGCATGTGTGAAGGTGTTAATCACATCATTGAGTCCGTGTATGTTAGGACGGCAGGAGGCGGCATGTGGTCAGTGGGGGTTACGTAACGTTATTACAGCCCCCCACAGGGAGGGGCGGGGCTGGGCGTGTAAGGGAGGAGCAGTGATCAACACCTCTCTGTGACAATTGCACTTTGGGACACACCTACTCAGCTACCCGGTACATCGAGGTAGATCTAATTAAATCATTGCACTTGTGTTACTGATTAATTATCTGTGTATGACACCAATTAGTAACAGACTCATGGCCCTACTCATCCGGTTTAAAAAGGTCAGAACACGTTTGGTTTGTACAAGGAACTATATATGTAATGGTTTGTAATACTCCGGGTCAAAAGGGTCTGAAGGGATATTGAGCCGAGACCGCAGCCTAAAGTAAAGGGTGTCAGCTTTGAACTTGAATGTAGATCTATCTCGTCTGAGAGTGACAGTACGCTTTCCTTCCTACGTAATATATTAGAACTGTACGTTCTGAAGACCATTATAATGTATATGCAATGTGAACCGAGATCCTTAGCCTTATATCCTAGTTTAGTAGGCCCTAGATACCAATCAATGAAATCACACGTAGGCTTGATAAAAATGTAATCATCTCATCAACAACTGATGTGGCTCTTATCTTATAGTAGGCCTACCTAGGTGCACGGTTAGACCTATAGGTGCTACAGGTACCTTGTGGATCTATCAAACCCTGGAGTTGGATCATATCTGGTATTTATTAGAATTTAGATATATGATGTACGTGCATGGCTAGGCCTATACGGTATAGTCAGTAACTAGAGCTAGTATGAAGCCTGGGTATGAAGCCAAAGTAGAGCATATTAACCCAGATACCTCACCTAGAAAACTGGGGGTGGTGGTGGTGCAGTTGGGGAAGGGGGAGTGGATGCTGACAATTGATATAGACAATAGCCTACGCAATACATATCCATATCATATGTAGCCATTCACATAGGCCAATTATGCTATCAAATATGAAATGCGTATAGAATCATTTGAGGATAAACCTACCGTAAAATGTAGCTCTATAACCATTTCAGAGCCCCAGATTTTGGACTTGACTTTGAGTGCTGCTCATCACGCCTGATGAGAAACCGACATGTGGGGCATGCCTCTAATTTTGACACCAACCCCGCCCTATTGCACAGCTACACTTACTACAGTGGCACCCAGATGATCCCCCACACCCCCTGTACCCTAGGCAACATGCACAGACAGCAAACAGCAGCAAGGCAGCTACACAAACATACACAACTCACATAACTCGGTCAGGCCGCACAGTCCAAGCGTGTCCTCAGATGAACTTTCGCGGGACGGCCTCTGGGCGATAATGCACCAACTTCAGGTAGAGCCCACGGCTAAGGCGCTTTGGCCCCATTGGCATGGTGCAGATATGTGAACTGTGCATTCATTTTGTTCATATTTATGTGTACTTACCTTTTATTTCCCTGCCAATCTTGTTGGTAGGGGATTACGGCGCTGCTGTCTCAACAGAAGGTTGTAAACTCATCAGGTCAAGTTTTAGTTCTGCTCTTCACACCAGGGGGCGCCAGAAAGTTTTTTTTGTCGTTTAGTTTAGTGGTAATCCACACGGTGGCGTTGTAGAGCAAAAGATCCATTTTCCCGCTTTGGTTTTGCCTTGGATCCCCGGGATTGAATCCCACTGTTCCCAGCCTGGATCCTGAAACGACCACCCCCCCCCCCCTAATCGAAGTGTTGCACCCTTTCACCCATCATTTTACACCTTCGGGGCATTGGCCTACGGCTGACTTTGTGACAAGTGGCTTAGGCCAAAAAAAAAAGGTTTGTTTCAGGTAAGGGAGTGATCATTTTTTATCAACAGGGGGGGGGGGGGGGGGGGTTGGTTGGGGGGGGGGCAAAAAAATTTGGACCCCTTGACCGGGGGGGTTGTAAAAAATTTGGACCCCTCTTGGGGGGGGGGTCAAAAAAATTTAACCTGTTTTGGGCCAAAAAGCCCGCGCGTTACTATGTTTCAAAGGGCCCGCGCGCGCGCGCCGATTTCCGACCCGTAGGGGGGGGGGTAAAAAATTTCGACCCGTTGACCGGGGGGGGTGAAAAAAATTTTGCGCGCTTCGCGCGGAAAACCACCCCCCCCCTGTTGTTAAAAAATGATCACTCCCTAACATGGCAAGAAAATTGTAGGGTCGGTAGGTCGGATTTTACTAGCCAGCCACTTCGAAGACCATAAAATTGACCAAAAAAGGGTTAAAATACAAAAAAATTGTCAAAATTGCATAAAAAAACCTAGGGTCGGCCTTGTTTTGATAGGGTCGGTCGGGTGACCTGAAACAAACCTTTTTTTTTGCCTTATAAAAGCTAAGTTATTTTATGTGGAGTGCTTAGGAATTGACACCACTAGGTACATATTTGTAGGCCTATGGTGAACGGATGGTGAACCGTATTCCCCCCAACCCCCTTTTTCTATAGGGTAACATATGTAGGCCCACACCATGCTCTACAGCGTCAAACTCTGTTCCTCGTCTTTTACACTAGGCCTATATAAGCGGTGTCTCGTCAAAGCGCTCTAGGCACCAACAGCACAGCGAGTTTCAGTGTAGGTAATATGGGCCGAAGGCAATACTTGGGGGTCTGGATGGGGGGTCCCAATTTTCCCTGTCGATTTTAAGAAATGCCCATGTCGCCCTGTCGATTTTAAGAAATGCCCATGTCACCATGACGATTTTAAGAAAATGCCATGTCCCATGTCGTTATCTCTTATATTCCTCATGTCGCATATGGGCCCTATAGTGGTAATTGAGGTAACAAAGCATCTAGGCCTACATAACATTTTGGTATAGTTTGGTTGCATAAACATTAGATAACCCAAAAGAAGATTTTGTTCACCAGGGAAACAGAAAATAAATTGTGTCCCTATTACCCCATCTTCACTTAAAGGCTTATTCTTGGGGTAAGACATATAAAATTCCAACTAACTTGGACATACCGATGTATTGCAGTGTTAGTGGTTGCATTAGACATGTAGATGACCTATAGCCCTGCATAACGGATAACCTAGATACCGGGGTAACAGTAGCGGATCCAGTGGGTATCCATCCATCCAGGCATACCCCCTCCCTGGGACCCCCCCCCCCCCCCCCCACCCCTGCAGAAGTTAGTACACGCCCCCTGATCACACTAGTTGTATCCTCCAGGCGCCCCGAGTACAAATCTAGTGCATGATCAGATCCAGTCTCGGACTCCCATGCAGCCCAATATCACATGTGAAGAGGTCTGGAAGCAGACCTGCTTTGGACTGCATGTGTGTATTGGGGGGAATACACAACCAACTACATTATTTTTGTACATACATAATGTTCTTATCTAGATCAAGGGGTTTGTTAATGCTACTGTGTATTTAACACATATATATTATATTATGTACTTGGATTTATTAAGAGGTAATTAAAATATGCTAGGATGACAGCCTGCTCCCCTGAGTCTACTAGTATTCAACTGGTAGGATAAACGCTGGCCGAGGTTGGTCAGCAGTGTGTTGAAAACGTAAAATATGCCTCGGAGTACTCATTATTAGGTCTCTCTCTATATATATGATGTAGGTTATGAAATTGATAATTGTTTATGTATGTTCAGTTAATTGCCTGCTTATTCGGCACCTATATTTAGGCTATTCGACATTAGTTTGATAAATACAATCGCAGGAAGCCTAACATGATACGAATTGTATAGACATATATCCCCTGATAATTAGGGCCAATGAATTGTACACGATACTTAGGTAGACTAATATTCATTATTGTATATGTCCTAGAGAGGACCTATAATCTCCTGGAGAGAACACATTTAATTGATGATAAAAATGTATATTTACTAAAACACTATACATTCCAACGGTCTGGTGACTGTCTCGAGTGACCCAGTAGCACACCTAGATCTCACAAACCTGGTCTAATCTAAATTCTGCCACGCCCCCTTTTCTCACCGCGGTGGGCAGGCGGAAAACTGGGTCACAGTGGCCACAGTCATGGGCTATCCAATTTAGTTGTGCTTTCTCAGAGGATACAATAACTGCTATTAGACCGATTCTTAGGAATTTCTTTTGTTTTCTAATTAGATTGCAGAGAATTAAATGAATCCACTTCTCAGGACCTGGGACCTGTTCGTTCACGGCCGAATGCTGCTGTATGGCGCGCCGTTGTAGCAGTGACCCTTTGCACCATTTTCAAACAGGAGCCACATCTGCCCACGCTACTGTGCCTGTAATTGATCCATGTTTATACCATTATACAAGTAATGCTCACATTTGGCCTAAGTCTGTTTTTTTTTTATCACCGCGCGCATCACAAAAAAACCATAAGATATTGGTAATACATTATCTCATGTCATGTATTTGTCTCCCAAACGGACCTATCTTCTATATAGGGATACAGCCTCCCCCCCCCCCCCCCCCCCCCACTTTTTTTGCAACATATTGAGAAAAGGATGAAAAGAAGCACCTAAGATATGGCAATATTTGATATCCGTTTAAATCCAATTACGTTAGTAATAATTAATTACTATTCGAGGGCATTAAAAGTAGGCCTACTAAAACACGAGTATTTTGCGCCTGTCATACTGTTTCTACACTACACCCCCTCCCCCGATGCAATGACATTTGAATCATTTAATACTTTCAGAACATTTCAAGTAAAATGCTGAGACTGGGGAATTACCTCTACTTTCCAATGCATTGCCTACATAAAAAAGACCGTCTTATATGCATTTAGCCAAACAATTTGTTTATTGTTAATACGGATAATTCTGTGCCTGGACTGTACATGTGATTGCATTAGTTGTGGCCTGTGATACTATGGGAGCATATTTCACGAAATTTAATGGCTGCCCATCGTGAGAATGACCCCTTTTTCCCTTCCTCCTTTTTCTTGGGGGGCTAATATATATATATATGGCTCAGTCTCACGACTTTGTAACAATGGGATCGTCTTTGACCGGGTGACGTCTTTGGCCGGGTGACGTCTTATTATAGCATAAATTAGACCTATATAGTAAGAAATGGGTGGAAAAAGTCAAAGGATATTTTCACACTATATGAAAGGAAATTTATTTAAAGTTTGTTATATTCATATGTAGGCTCTCTTACATGCATTATAGTATAATGCTATATTTCTTCCTCTGCCCGGTCAAAGACATCACTTTCTATATTATGTGGAATTCGAAGAGCTACCCTTCAATAACCATCCACATATTTTCTCAAATAGAAGAGATATGGAAAACAAATAAAATAATGAAAATAGCCTTTTCTAGCCTCCGGGTCAAAGACGTCACCCGGTCAAAGACGTCACCTGGTCAAAGACGTCACCCGGTCAAAGACGTCACTCGGTCAAAGACTATCCAATTGTTACAAAGTCGTGAGACTGATCCATATGCCCTAGGCAAATTTAGACTTTTCCATTTTGGTAGTTAAGAGTTGATAGATCCACAAAGGTTGTGAATTATTCCTAGCTTAGGCCTACTGCATTACCTACTGACAGCATTATAAGCTCTACTATTATGCCAATATTTGTGCAAATTTAACACTTTTTTCCATTGAAAATGTAAAAGAAAAAATTACAAAAACAAACAAACAATACGAGCATCCACCAATCATGATTAATGACGCGAGTGATGAGGAGAAATCACTTGTTTTCAGTGTCATTTAGGGAGTGATCATTTTTTACGCGGGCCCTTTCAAGCATTAGTAGGCTAACGCGCTGGCTTTTTGGCCCAAAACAGGTTACATTTTTTGGGGTCCAAATATTGTACACCCCGCCGGTCAAGGGGTCCAAATTTTGTTGCCCCCCCCCCTACTGTTGATAAAAAATGATCACTCCCTTAGACCTATAATAATACCAATCAGCTGGGGAAGGGCACCTGCTTCGGGCACCTGCTCTGGATGGCTCTGCTCTATAGGGCTCCGTGGCGGCGTGATGCCAGGTTTTTATAAGTGAAATACATTTCTTCCCTTCACACATATATAATCCTGCCATTTGTGAAATTTAACCATGACAGTGACACACACAGCGGCGCGAATTCAATTTTTAGTCACATATTTAGTGTGATATCGGCCTGCCATACTGCGCCGACCGACGTCCTCCTGCTGGTCACGTGACCGGCGAAAACCACCGAAGCAGCCGCCATCTTGAAACTGAGAGCATCCACCCCTCAGCGTACACTGGATTTTCCATCAGCGCTACTGGGGCTTGCAGGCCCTTTTAACACCTATTTTAGGCTGATGATCATATAGGATACAGGCGAAATGGCTGGACAAACTATGATAGATCGCCTTACGGCGGCAAAACATAGTATAGCGGGCCATGGATTGGCAAAATCGGTGTGTAAAGCAACGACGGAGGAAGTCATGGGCCCCAAGAAAAAACACATCGATTGTAAGTGGATTTGTCAAATATTTTCATGTTTACTCGATCTACACACGAATTGATGGTGTCTAGTTGTGCTCTTGTGTTTCAGCGTGTGCCCATTGGGATATAGAAGGGTTGTCTGTGGTTTGACAGGCCTGAACACGCCTTCTATGCGGCTAGGTTTGGGTGACACTTGGACCGTTGACAGCCATCTGACAGTTGGACTGACACAGCTCGGGACCCGGCCGGCGAAGTCAGGGCCAGGGGGAGGCAGATGCCGCAGAAGGCCGGTTGCAGTTTGACACACAAAACTAGTGAAGCAAGATCATGTACCCAAGTTTAAGGGTATAGACGGAACAAACAATTCTGTGTGGAAGTGTGGTTTCACGTTCAAACTCAAAGGTCAAATGATTTTTGACAAGTTCTCAAATTCCATTCCTTTTTAATGACTCACCCAGAGCTCAAACAACTTAACAAGGCTAGACTCGAGAATAGACTCTATTATAGAGGCTGTAGACTAGTCCCACTATTCAAAATCACATCTTCATCTGTCGATAAGGTAGATTCTACTGCAATATGCTTAATATAGGGTATACCACAGTTAACAACTGCAAAAGTTGTATCCATGTAGGCTATAATTGTAGGCAATATTGCAATAAACTTGGGAATATAATAGGACTGAGAAATATCAGAATATGACAAGACAAGAGCCAGGTGAATACCATTACCAGGTGACAATGTGTGACACACCTAGACAATTGACCTACTCCCAGTATTGGTACCCCCGTCCCCCATCTCCCCTCCACTACTCCCAACTGCACCCCTACCAAAACCACACTCGGACTCCTCACATGTTAGAGACTTTAATACTAAATAATAGGGTCAATCAAATGTAGCTTTATGGCGAGGAGTTGTACATAATATATAAGGAAGCAAATAACCTTGAGATGTTATAGTAACAGCATTTCCCTCAGAGAAAGTAATACGATATTTACATGTTTTCTTTCTATTAAAGACTGGATGTGATATTGTCATGTCTAGGCCTCATTCAAAGTGTGCCCATGGGTCACTCACACCAAACAGAAATTATCTTTTCATGAAAACAGTAACTGGTTTGTATTTGGGAAATGACACTATATAAGTCAAACACAAGCTATATTTCTCTGCAGTGACAACATATCCTGGCTAAATTGTACATTGAACATGTGGGCATTCTGTATCTCTAGATAAGGCAATGGCCATATCACATGTTAGGCCTACATGGAGTACTTAAGACGTACAGGCCCATTGTTATGTGTGACTATGCTGGTAGGAGATGCAGGTAATAGAATGCCAATAAATGTCCAACTTATATGCAATATACAGAGTTATCTACAGAAACGAAAAATGACACCACAAAAAGCAGGTTTCGAGATAGCAAGGCGATGGACTAATAGTATAATAGTACCCCCCACTCCTTCCCACATGGAAAAAAAAGGGAGACAACTGTTTCAAAGCCAATGCCCAAGGCGTGTGATTATTAATGTAAATTAGATGCAGTTAAGCTGGTGGTCATAAATCACACAATTAACACTTCCTGGGGGGTCATTAATGTCAGCTTCAGCACTGTCAGGTTTCAAACGGTGAGAACTCGAGTTGACAAGACCGTAAATCTATCTGCTGGGATTGTTAAAGTCAATGTAGTTATGCTGTTATCATATCAGAGTATCATGTAGGGCGTCAAAACTGAGTTGAACAAGT
Organism: Harmothoe impar; assembly: GCA_947462335.1. Taxonomy (NCBI): domain Eukaryota; kingdom Metazoa; phylum Annelida; class Polychaeta; order Phyllodocida; family Polynoidae; genus Harmothoe; species Harmothoe impar. The sequence continues at coordinate 17,383,377 of OX381708.1, read as the reverse complement.
CCAGCTGCTTATCTGTGCCTGTATGTACTAGTGATGCATTGGTGTTAGCGCATGATGGGCTGATAAGGTACTGGGTACAGATAAAAGACTAGTGGTTTGTCCCTACACACTACATATATCTATATTTAGCACCAACCTGGATCCCTGTTGCCATACTTTGCCCACTGAGGGCGTGTACAGGTTATATCACATGATCATCAATACTCGTTTCTGGTTGTTAATGTTTGCTTACCAGGAATTTGTTTACCCTTTAAGGACAGATGTCGTTAAAAGAAGACATTTGTCATCATGGTTGACAATGAAGCCTCGGCGAGTTACTCGCTGGTGCTGCATTGATGCATCATGCCGACCCTTCAGGAGTGTCTCAACCCCAGAGGGTCGGCATGATGGTTGAATACAGCTTTGGTGAGTTACTCCCCAGGGAAATCTTGTGGCAACCCCCGACACTGGCCCCCTGCTCCACCCCTCCACCTGCAGTGTTGACGCAGTGAACTGGTTCATGTTTACGTGCTATGCTACACCATGTACTGGCAGCAGGAGCACCGACTACATTTAAATACTAATAGGACTCAGGAGACACACCTTCTGTATGGCATCTGCACATCCAGTAGGCGTCCCGAGGTACATCAACTCACCCCTGATAAACCGTTTCCCCTTAGTTTATTTGATACAAATCTGGAAAATGTACATACATTATATAATTATGAATGATACCTTTTGGAGCTTTTATAAAGCAATCCAATACATTACTTAAATATTTACAGTTTATTTGATACACATCTGGAAAATATACATACCGGTACATTATATAATTATGAATGATACCTTTTGGAGCTTTTATAAAGCAATCCAATACATTACTTAAATACCCTGGAGAGATCTAGATTAACACCTTGAAAGCCGCCCCCCCCCCCAGTTGGTAGTGTGTATTGACCTATACAATGAAGAGGGGGGGGGGTATAAGGCTGTATGAATGTGGCCTATGGAGTGGAGTACACATGTACTAGGTCCCCATGCCCATATAGCAGTAGTCTACACAATACACACCCATATAGAGGTGGCATACTGTGCAACTCTATTTATATACCATGACCCATGTATGCTGCTATTTGCAGGGTTATACATGATTTAGTCTCTATATGTACTATTATGGAGTTGCCATACCCACTGACTCTATAGGCTACGTCTATATAGTAAGTCCTCTCAGCCTCTGACAGACTGACATATGACAGGACTGACAGCACCACAGCAGCACCCGGCATATGATAAAGCATCTTCAAAGCTAGTTTAAATGATTTTATAGGAAAAAAGGGAGAATATTCCAAATTCTGACCATTATTTGGTGTATGTAAGTGTAAAAATATAGTCAAATAAAAAGTTTGATAACACTGGATTATGAAAAAAAAGTATGGGGTTTTCTTTTCTTTTTTTATTGTTGCAAAAAAACAACCCCACAATTATGAAGTTTATTATTTCTTATTTAAAAAACAAAACAAAAATAAGATATGAGGGTTGGCTTTGTAGGAGGTTTAGATTAATACTTTAGGAAAAAAAAGGCTGTGCCTCCGCACATGTGGGGCCTTTGATGGAGTTAAGTACGGCCAGGAGACCTCTGGTAACTCTCTCACGGTGACTGCACAACTGGGTTGGTTCTGGCCGTCTGTTACAAGTACCGCAAGCTACACGAGATACGCACCGACCGGGGAAAGGGACGGTGACTGCGGTCTGCCAGGAAGCATGTCTTTAGCATGGCTGACCCACTTCTTAATACAAACTGTGTGTGATCCTCGCCCAATGAGCAATGTATGTGCATACCCTGACCAATGCTCATGTAGCACACACAATGTATTGCAGTTAGGTCTACCTATGGTATTAACTTGTCCCTTCAACATGCACTTGTAAATTCATTGATTTAAAATACCGGGAAATTTTGGGCGATGTTTATTGAATACTCAGTCAGTGGACATGAATTAAGAATCATAAGTTCCATTTTTGTGGTGCTAGAGTCTACTCAGATGGGTATACATATAGAAATATTGACTTGTCAAGTTCAATCTAGGTGACATTTATTCGAAAAAGTATTTATAATTCAGGGTGGCAATCACGTTAGTCATTCGACCTTTTTGAGCAATTTAGCAAGATAATTTTCCCACTGGTATGAATATAAAAAAGTAACTCTAATAGTACCGGTATAAACTTTCCATCTCGACCAGGTCTGCAATAAAAGTAAATTCAATTTGAAATTGTGCAGGTGTGGTGTATGTGGGGTAGATGGGGTTAGTTTATAGAGGTCTCAGACTATTGTATAGCGGTAAACATGGGCACAGAGTCACGTAGTGTCTAGGTATAGGGCCTGCACACTGCAGCTATTGTACTAGAGTCATCTAGACACTACCTAAACCCCGACAGGTGGGGAGGGGAAACAATACCACCCCACCACCCTGCAGAATAAAAGGGAGATTTGACAGCAGAAAACTGAGGAAGGAGAAGTCATAAAAGGGGTCACAAATGAATTGGTTATGTAGCCTATTGTAGGGGGATCAGTAATTTCGTTGCCCTGTTAGTAGGTCCACAGGCGTGGCTCATTAGGAAAATCACTGCGCCGCTCCCATATCAATCTAGTAGCTGTTGGATGGGCAAGAATCTGTGGTGTAATGTTAGCATTCTCAACTCTGACACGAAGGATCCGGGTGCAATCCCCGAGCGATAGATCTATGAGTCCCTTTTTACTTTGCCGAAACCTCTACATGCAGTTATATTGACATCAGAATTCAGATTCATAATTATCTCACCATTTATACCATAGTTGATTGTGAAGCTAAGTGAAAATTGCATTGAGTTTGACTATTCCTTGATCCCAACCATGTCAGAGTCTCATCAGCTTTAATACTTGTATAAATGTGACAAAACGCTGTACATGCTGACCCTGTGCACACACGTGTCTACCTTGTAGTACGTGTGTCAATGTGGTGACCCCCCCCCCCCCCCCCCCACACACACACCTGTCTCCTGCCGCACCCTCATATAGCACTGTCAACAAACTACCGGTACCTGCCTGTGGCCATTCAATACTTTACAAGCAGGTAAAGGGCCTATCCTCTTCAAAATCCCCCATGTCTGTTCCGACTGTGGGACTTTAAGAGGAACACCTATAAAGGTGAATACCTATAAAGGTAAATACCTATAAAGGTAAATGCCTAAAAAACAAAAAGAAAAAAGAAGGGATTAATATTTCAAGGTTTTGGCCATTTAGAAAAACTAAAATTGACTACTGAAATAAGATCTAAAAATTTACCCCCTACCAAAAGATACTCATGTACATGTTAGGTGTGGCAGCGTGAGGGAGGTGTCTTTGGTTGTAATACATTAGTCTTGTTTGGACCACTCCACCTGCCATCTTCTATATATAGAGGCGGGCGTGTAGTCTATAACCTCCCAGTACGTGCATGTGGCACGCGGCCAACGCCTTATCCAGCTACATGCATGTCGTCTCACCCACAGGTACTGCATTAATTATCAAGTCACCCATATTTGTATTTGACACATATTTTCTCTTGGCTCGCACTCCGCGAATCGCAAAGTCACTCGCTTCACGGTGTCACCGAAGAACCATTATATTTGGGCATTTAGATTATTATTTTAATAAGCAGGTTAACTATCAGGACTGCATCGGTGGCAACATTGATTATTGAAGTGACAAGTCCCTGTAGAGAAGTGACTGAACATATTACACACCTTGGGTTGGTGCCAAGTTTCTATTGCAGTTTCCCCATTGTTTCGGTAGGGTAATTGTCTATAGGTTTACTGCTGTTTTAACGACCCATCTTAAATTATATATCCCAGTAGTCAATCTGTGCTCTGGGCCTGCATATACCTGCCAGTATGTGGGTGTGGACCCAATACAGCAGGTATAGAGCTCTAGATCACCCTGCTGGCTGCACTATAGGGGTGTAAGGGGTAGGCTGCAGCGCCATGCTGGCATTAACAGTGGCAGCGAAGAGAATCAATGTGTAGTAACGGTTTATGACTGCTACCGTAAATTCTCGCGCATGAACCTAACTTGCGTATAGGCCGCACCCCTAACTTTGACAAATTACATAAGCCACACAGATGGCGGCCTTATATAAATTGACCAGTTACAGCCTATACAGAGCTATTACATCGACATAACAGCCCCCCCCCCCTCCCCCAGCAGCATTGACATTAGAAGCTGGGACCACTAGAGCTGGCTACCTCCATACACATAGCCTGCTTACTGGTCCTGGACGCCAATCAATACTCCCCTCCCCACTCCAACCCTTGACCCTTCATGGGCTGTTTAGTGCTGCAATGTGCTTTGTGGCCTTTTTGGTCATGATGCATAGATGCAGCCCTGGTGAGTGAGTCTCTCGCCAGCGCTGCATTCATGCATCATGTCGATCGATCCATCGGGAGTGTATCAACCCCGTAAGGTCAAATGTATGCAGTGCTGGTGAGGCAAGTTATCAGGCTACATTCATGGATCATACCGACAAATGGTTAACCGCCATTTAATGGAGCACTATGCGGCCCGTTAAGGCTGAACCCCTGCACTCCCCCACCCCTGCACCACCAGACCTCTAGCCGCTGCTGGCAATGCCTCACTGCCCCAGCAGCCCTATACCTTATACCTTAGGCCGCCCACTGCTGTCACTGCCGCCACCCACCACTCCCCACCTTGTGGTCGTGTTCCCAGGGGCTCTACAGCAGGCTATATATGGGTCAGCTCCTTTACTGCTCGCTGTATGGTTGAATTGCTCGCAGGCAGCCCGCGGCTATAGGCTGAGCTGCTCTACTGTTAGCGGCCGCAGCTCGCCGCGCTGCCCGAGTGGTGGTGGTCCCTGCCGTTACGTGAATGGGGACCTGAGATCTCTGAACTACTGTAAACAGTTTAAGGCTTTGTATTTGTGTGTCTACTGTGTCAGTGATTACTGCAATAGGGCCGGAAATATAGCTCGCAATATGAAAATGACAGTACCCTTTTCTTGAAGAAAAAGTATCACAGCCTGTAATACATTGAGTGACATTTGCAATACTAACTTTATAAGTTACTTACTACATGTACCGGTATCTATATTAGCTGAAATTGTGGTTTGTTGAGCAACAAAAATCATATCTTTCTATGATAGAAAAAAAACACCTGGCTAAAATCCCAGTCTCCCATAATAGGCCAGCTGCCAGTTGTCCACAATGATGGCAGAGTTCCCACCCCATGTACACCTCACACTGACTGGGTATGGGGACAGGTGGTCGGCAACTGACAGCATCAATAAGATGGCTCAATATGCATCATACAAACAGCCTATTACATGATACAAGAGCTGCTCGAGTTGGCTAGCCTTTAAGGGCGGCATTATGCTTTAATGTACTATGCCCTTTGTCGTCATGATGCATGCATGCAACCTTGGCATGTATGCATCATAATTCCGACCCATTGGGAGTGTATCAACCCCATAGGATCAACATGATGCACGAAGGAAGCACTGGTAGGTTACTTGCTCCTTGCCAAGGCGGCTGCATTCATGCATCATAACGACCACTGACAGAGCCCATTAAAACACTATGTGGCCCTTAGATGGTTAATGAAGGCCATGACTGCTGACACAGGTCCTGCTGCGGCTGCTGCTGCTCATGTGGCTGTTTCCGCTGTTACTGTCCTGGCCTCTGATGGCCTCACAGCAGCTCGGGAATACCAAAGCACTGACTGCTGAGCTGCTCACCCCGCCCGTGTCCTGCTCATCAGTTTCAAAGCGCTCACCGAGCTACTCACCGGGCCACTCGAGCAGCTCCTGCTGGGGGCCGTACAGGGCAGGCTTAGCGCACACAGGCTGCTGGTGGTGCTGGAGCCTCCTGTGGGCTGGGTGGGAGAAAGCTGCTGGGGATTAGGGGTATTGGGAAGGTCATACATGTATGCATGCATCTGTATGGGCAAGTATAGGGGAAGAGAAGGAGGAGAGATGGGAGGGGGTTTCATTGATTGTTGTTATTGGGACAGTAGTGGTGGCTTGTAGACCCAGGGTGAGGACAGCCTCTGTGCAGGATACATGCTGTGCTGCTGCTGCTGCTGCTGCCTGGACTGCCCCCCCCCCCCCCCCCTGGACGCTAGTGTAAATGCACCACTGCTGCTGCTGTTTCTGCAGCTGCTGCTGCTCCCAATGCTGCCACCACTGTAACTGCACTGCGGCAATGTATTGCTGCTGCTGCTACCGCTCCCAATGCTGTCCTTAATGCAACCTTGAATGCTGCTACTTAGATGTACAACTGGTGATCCCCCACCCCCACTTGCCACTAGCCCACTACCAGTATAACTATGACGGCAACTAGATACACTTGTACAAGTACATGTACTGTGGCATTGCTGGCATTGCTGTTACAGCTATGTCCCTCCCCAATATCTCCCCCAATGATGAACCAGGAAGACAATTTTGGGGAAACCCTGAATAGTAGAAGTAGAGCTAATAAGGAAGCCCTTCAAAATGCCTACCACCTTACCACTACCACTACCACACCCTCCTCACTGCACCTCCCCAGCAGCCACTCCCCTGCTGCACTCAGGTGTGTGTGTGTGTTTGTGTGTTGGGGGGGGGGGGGTAACCTGGTAAGGTGAGGGGGTGAGGGGGGATGGGCAGCCAGCCAGCCAGCATGAGTCCCAGGTCAAGCCTTAGTAGGGCAGGTACTATATGGTCCATGTACTGGCATCCGCGGGGAGAACTCTTTTAAATGCAGCATAGTGCTTTAATACACTGCCTGGCATTTGGTGACCTGTCATGTTTCATGAGTATCACAGAGCAAGAACATAGCAACTGGAGATGCCGCCTTGAAGGGGTGCACAGTGTATACCACGAGCAACTAAATCTCGAGCTACAGTTCTCTAGCTATAGTTCTCAACAGAGCAGAATAGAAAACATCCTATTTTGATCAGAATGTAAGCTAAAAAGATACTACAGTTGTTACACCCTGCTGCTGCGTGGCTACTCTGAGTTTGCTAACTGTGACTACTGGTATTCACCGTTAGTGTGGCTGTGTCCCTAGATGGCCTGCACTTTAAGTAACCACTTACACCATGTAGGGAGAGTGGATGGGACGGTTATACGGGCTATTTATATACACCCAGTAATAGTATACCGACCAATTATTAAAAGCAGAAACCTGCTACTGCTTAAACTAATGTGCTGTCATATTACTCAAGATTACAGGCCCGAGAATATCACAGACCGGAGACTCACCTTGAAACACTTTTACCATATATACACTGGCTCAAATGGCCGTCTTTGTGAATAGCTTTTCCCTGCTCAGTTCTAAGCAGTTGGACTGTCAAATTGAATAACTTTGATTTACTTTAAATTCACTGCCTTTCTAGGGGAGTCCTGTAATAATAAATGTGGATTTTTGAAGGCTAAACGTGTCACCCCTGTGATTTGTGCAGATCGACTAAGATCGACTATTTTAACATTGTAGTGCAGGCCTGGATCACGACTAGACTTTACGGCCTAGAAGTAGCAGCCACTAACAGGAGGTGGCAGGTGGCCTGCATGATACAGGCCCGGTGTTAGTGTGGCTAATCTGAGGCTGATTTATTATTTATCTACACTTCATGTATTATTAAACACTTAGAGGCCTGGGCCGCCCTGGGTGCCTTTTCATGTCTGGGCTGATTGGAGCTGATAGGGGGAGGTGGCCGCCTCCGGCCACTCTAGATGCTACTCAGTACGGTGGTGTATAGAGCTACTCCCATCCCATACTGAGCTGCTCCCCTCTCCCTGGGTTACTCTCTTCCTATCCTGAGCTGCTCCCTTTACCCTGAGCTGCTCCCTCCCCTCTGAGTTGCTCCCCTCACACTGAGCCGCTCCCTATCCCCTAAGTTGCCCCCCTCACCCCGAGCTGCTCCCGTCACCCTAAGCGTGTCCCCTCTCCTCTAAGTTGCCACCTCACCATGGGCTGCTCCCTCACCCTGAGCTACTCCTTTCCATTTTAAGCTTTTACCATCAAGGTCCCCCCTTTACTCTTAGCTGCTCCCTTCACCCTGAGCTGCCCCCCTCCCATGTGAGCTCTCCCCTCTACTCTGAGCTGCGCCCCTCACCTCTGAAATGCTCCCCTCACCCTGAACTGCTCCCCTCCCATGAGTTGATCCCCTCCCATGAGCTGTCCTGCTCCCTTGAGGTACCCGTCCCCTCTGATCTGCTCCCCTCACCCAGACCTGTGCTCCACTGGCCATAAAGAGATTTGTATTCCAAGTAGCCACAATGGCCCGCTGCGGGTAGTAAATAGTACATACAAATGCACATACATCATGCTAGCTTTCGTATTGGCCCCATTTGACAATACTAGTACCGGGTAGTCATATCCACCAATGCCATTCTAGCACCAGTCAGCCCGAATGCTGTTCAGACCCACAAGGGAACATTCACAAATGACGTCACCTTTTTTGGGGCCATTTTCAGGACCCCCCCACCCCCTTGTCATCTTTTGTCACCTACGAGCAATAACCCCCCTAAGAAAGACGTCACTAATTTTGAAGACCCCCCCCCCCTCTCCACTAGCAAACCCTCTTAATGCACAGTCTTACACAGATCATAATTGATACTAGTCATTCATGCCTGACAGATTTATAAGGCTGGGAGATATATGCACCAGGTTTTGAATAAGTACCGGTCTTGTATAATTACCTGGGGTATATATCAGTCTCCTTGATTAAGCACTAACCAGGTCTTGAATAAGCGCCTGTCTTGTTTTAGTGCAGGGGGTAACAATACCTCCAAATCAATGAATGCCAACCAAATCAAACAAACGCAAAGTTCAGAAGGGTGTGTGATTCTGAGCGTTAAAAGCGACACACTGAAAAAATTATTGGGGGGTCAGGGGGCATGGCCCCCAAGGACAATTTTGAAAATTTAGATATGATTTGATGCATTTTAAAGTCAATTTGTGGGTATCACCTTGTATATCTATAGAGTTATAAATATAATTCATTAGCATTTCCAAAACTATGGGGGGGAAAGATACTCTGCCCCGCCCCATGTCTAGGATTGGGGGGGGGGGCATGGCCCCCCTGCCCGCCCCTGTTAACTATAATCGCAAAAACTCGCGTATAAACCGTCCCTTGACTTATTGGTGCTGATCCCATAAGTCACACAACATATGGCTCTTAGCTGCGACCTCAACATGAAAATTTATGATAATTATACATAAACGTAGATGTACTAAAACCTGAATAGCCTCTAAATTCCCCTCACTGATATATATGCTCTATAGTAGCATAGACACATACGTCAAGGACGGGTGCTAGTCTAAATCACTTTCTGCACCGTGTCACAATGGCCAATTAGTTGCCATGCCAACTAGATAGCAGAGATATTGTAATCTTAAAATCAGTTATAGTACGCACAATATCAGTGTAATTCCCTCAGCCTAATTAGTAATTTTAAATTCATTTTTAACTTTACTCTATGCTGTTGTTTTTATTCATAAATATGTCTGGATTGAAAAAGGTGATGTCACACAGACCTTGACACCCCCCCACCCCCATGTCACTCTTTGTCACTAAACCCAAAGACCCACCCACCCCCTAGTAGGTGACGTCATTTGTGAACGTTCCCTAACCATTCGGAGCAGGTGGGACGCATATACTCTCAATGCAGAGGCTGCACCATTTGGACACTTTTATGACCAGATTGGAGAACTAATCGATAACTCACAACCAACCTGTTACCTCTGACCTCATCGACGACTGCCCTCTCCCATGCTGTGGTAGATCTACAGCATACCAAAGGCCTGTCCCTCTCATACCATGTCTAGGTCATGTGGGAGGTTTAAGAACCCTTTGCTTCGGTAAATGTGTAGGAGTGGGATTTCTGTCTTCAGCTCATCCCACAGATTCAAGCATCCCAGAAACGATCATTTGCCTTTGGTCTACCATTAATTGTAGAAAGCCTTACACCTGAGACAGTCTGGGTTGCCTGAGCCAACTGGATGTTTAACTACCCTAACAATAAAAATGTATAAAAATACTCAGTCAACCACCTATCAGCAAAAGGTGTAAAATGCCTATAACAAGTGATAAGTTTAGTGTGAAAAATGGGCATCTAAGAACACTAAACCACTGAAAACACCACACCCACTGTTTCCCTCCTCAGAGCACAAATAACACCACCAGTGGTGAGAGAATGTGGTAAAAAAGAGAACTTAAATAATACATAAATAAAGAGGCCATAAGATGTCCTGGGGGCTAAATCAGCAGGCAGTTAAAGTAGGGCAAGGCGATCATAGAGCTTAGCCCGGTGTAATGTTGAAGGCCGGCAGTCATCCTCATTTACAGCTCATATAAACAGTGTTAAAGAAAATTATGGTATTTGCCACCTTCTCCAGCTTAGTGATCAACAATAAATGGTATGTGTTTTTGGCTCACTTTCAAGATGAAGAAGAAATGCTGTTGATGCAGTGTATATTAGTCTCCATGAAGCGGTATACATTGTATTAGACGCAATTGGTGTATCATACCGATCCTTTGGGAATGTATCACCCTGTAGGATCAGTATGATGCATGCCTGCAACACTGTTGAGTTAATCCCCAGTTCTGAAATCTTAATAATAACCTTTGAAGAGTTAAGGGAGTGCTCAATTTGTAACAATAGTGGAGGAGGGGGGGCAAAGAGATTTAACCTGTTTTGAGCAAATGCTTCAAAGGTGGCGTTCGCAACCCGATTTCGTCCCATCTGGGCGCAAAATCACCCCCCCCCCTCCTTCGTTGTTAACAAGTGAGCACTCCCTAGATACAGTGTATGAGGCCGGGAAAAAAAGTTGTGTTCAGGTAACATCGTCCAAAAAAAATAGGGTAGGTAGGTCGATTTTTATATTTTTTTACCAACTTTTTTAAAGGATTTTGAGACAAAATTCCTCCCATTTTCTTATAATTTTCAGTAAAAAAATATTTCAGTCAGAAAAAGTGTTGTTGTTTTTTTTAAAGAAAAAACACAGAAAATGCCTTCCAAAAAAAAAGTAGTGCCGGTAGTACTTTTTTTTTGGCCTGATGTAGCTGTACAGAGAGTACCCTAAGGTTGCAGTAGCCGCCATGCCGGCCATGCCCCCATTCCTGCTGTGTGTACGTGTGTACCCTGGTGTGTAACGACCTGTGCCGCCCCCCACCCCAGACAGGGCTGGCTGCCTGCTCACTATGCCCAATCTACCACAGAGAATGTGGCCAAAAAGATACACCGCTATGTAAGATGCGCCGGGATAATGGGGTTATGTAAAACGCTCTGGGATCATGGGGTGAGGGTTATTCACCATTTATTTGTCGCCGAGTATTATACACATCATACCTCCCTGACCTTGATCTTTCTTCATTGACAGAAAAATCGAAGGGAAAAAAATTGAAAAAATATACAAATTAGTCTAAGGCCGCCACAAGTGATACTCCCCGATGAACATGAAGAAAAACAACTGATAGAAGTGGTTTTTAGTGATGTAATACTGCTGGGGAACGTCAGATAAAAAATAAGGAATAAGATGAAATAATTTATAGAAAAGAAATGACCTTGAGTGTTGGCTGAGGGTACATCCAGCAGAGTGTGCTGGGAGTGGTGTAAAGTGCAGGTGTCTGTTGACGTCACTAAACGTCATCAAAGGACGTTACTGAGAACTCTGTTCTCCTTACCCAGTATAGTGCCTCTACATGGGTACCCACATATTTGACTGTCGCTGTGTCGATTTTTAACAGAAGGCTCGTGTCATTGTGTGGATTTTTAGGTATGTAAGAACTTAGAGAAAAAATTCCCTGTGGCTCGATTTTTATCCCTAATTTTCCTGTGTCCGTCGATTTTTAAAAAGGCCTAAAAGGGCCGTGTCGCCCGCGTCGAGTTTTACCCATGTAGAGGCATAGTACATTGTATACATGGATTGTACGCCCCCTCCACAACCACCGTACAGTGCATATCACATGTGCCATTGGTCGTCATGATGCATGAATGCAACCCTATTGATGAACTCGACGTGCTGCATTCAAGCATCATGCTGACCCTTTGGGGTTGAGACACTCCCGAAGGGTCGGCATGATGCACCAATGCAGCCCCGGCGAGTTACTCGCCAAGGCTGCATTGGTGCATCATGACGACAAATGTCATCATGCGTCCTTGAAGGGGTACGTTGGACAGAGTGTGAGCAGATGGGCGGGGCGGAGAACGCTTCCTGCATCCGGGCACTGATTAGACCCACAGTGAGGCCCATTAATTAGCATTGCGGCAATTAGACTCAGCTCTAGGTATCTATTATAACTAGTGGTGGTATTCAAAAGGGGCAGGGGGAGGGGGGAGGGGTGACTGGTAATAATAATGCTGACTCCTACATCTTATCTCGTCCTAGGAGGATGGGTTTGAAAGTTGACTTTGTATACTCCATAGTTAAAGGTGTATGTCATGTGTATAAGTGTAGAAGTTCTGTTGTGGCCTCAGTCATCAGAGATCAACAGCTGATCTCCCACTTGTGGTGGCTCCCCTCCTGTAGTCACGCCCCAGTTCACCCCCCCCCCCCCCCCCCCACACACACACAAACACAGTAGCACCCTGGTACATATGGTGCACCGTAAAACCACTCTCTTTCTGATAAGCCGACTTTTTTGGGGGGATTTTAGGCTTGATTCGGCTTATAGCATTGTCTTATAGAGGGGGTCGGCTTTTTTTCCAAGTGCTTTATAGTTTAACCACGTTTAAATGGACCCTAATTCGGCTTGTAATATTCTCTCAATGTGAGGGGTCGGCTTATAGGGGAGGTCGGCTTATCAGAGAGGTTTTATGGTAGATGCTATGTGGCTGCACACAACCCGGCCTTGTAGGACTTGTTTACCTGTGTGTGATGTATGTGATATGTCACATAATGTGGCCCTGTTTACACCCCCCTCACTACTACTACACTTGGTGCCTGCCTTTACTGTTACCACTGGTAGTCTTCAGAATTTCCTACTTTTAGATGTCAAAATTATTTTAAAAAGAATCTTTGAACATAAATTTTTGGAAAAATCTGAGTTCCGTATCAGCAGGATGGTCTCCTCTCCCCCAAGAGGTTCGAGATCTGTTGGCATCATTTTCCTAGTTGCATCCATGCATGCTTCTCTTGAGTTCCTGCTTTTGCCCTCTGCTAAATTACATCACTGTTAACAATAATACCACTCGACAGAGCCTGATCTGCTTACAGTGACTGGGCAGTTCCAGTTGTATATACACCGTGCCCAGTAGCACTGAGAAACAACTCTACGAATATACAGGTGACCTTGGCAGTGAGATTAGCCTGGTTTGTATACTCCCTGTGTATACCAGTTACCAGGGTGTTTTTACGTGCATGTTATAAGCCCCTAGTCCCCCCCCCCCCTAGCTGTAGGTGCCGTGTCTAATGACGGGACCCGCCCCCTGTAGCGGCTACAGGGAGACAACAAGTAGTACAGCAGGCACCCCTCGGTGGACTGACGAGTTCTAAGATGGCGATGAAGACGTAGTTCGCCTCGAGGCGTGGGGAATCCGGGAACATCGGGATGTATGAAACGAGCTACGGCACCTTTTGTGTAATAACAGACACAATCGATTCTACTGCATAACTTGGGCTAATTATTTTTCGCCTAGTAGTCACCTACCTGGATTAATCACAGAAACAAAATGTCTGTGGGCCGCAGCACGAAGAACAGCATGATGGCGGCCGGTGGCGTGGCTGACACAGAACAACAAGACGTTCAGGCTGCCATCCAGGTAAGCTGGGAGTCCCGCATGGAGAAATTATTTACAGATGTAGCAAGCCTTACAGAAGGAATGAGGGATCTAGGAAATCTTAAACAACTGGTGGAGTCTTTCAAGATTACACAACAACTGGCGACCAAAAACAGTGAGGATATTACACTGCTCCAAGGCCGTGTCATCACTGTCGAGAGCACTGTCAAGGCGCACGACACGACAATAGGTCAGTTGGAAGATTCTGCAAACTCCGTCAGCACAGACATCACTGAAATTAATTCTCAATTAAAAGTGAAAGATGAGGCTATCAAGGACCTCATGTCAAAAGTGGAGACCCTTTCTGGCCAAGTAAGTACACTTTGCACTAACCAAGCCGAAATAGTGGAGAATCTGGAGTCCACTATTGAGAAGCGGGTCAGGGAGGTGTCAGACAGGGAAACGAGGAAGAGGAATATTATTATCGAGTGTGTGCCTGAGTTTCAGGGACAGAACCTTATGAAAGGGGTCACTGACATGTTGAGGAAGGCTGGGCTGAATGTTAGCAACACAGACATCGACTTTGCCAGACGTATAGGGAAGAAAGGGAGATCCCCACGTCCAGTTGTGGTGAGCTTCCAACAGAAGGCACTCCGGGATGAAGTCATGTCCCGCAGGAAGGCAATAAAGGAGACAGATGGCTATGGAGAGTTCTGGATTAACGCCGATCTGACAGATGAATTAAAAGATCATCAACTAATGCTCAGAGGAATAGCCAACAACGCCGCTGACAGAGGGTCCATTGTCTCAATTTTTGGGGAGTCTATAGTGATAGATAACATCAAGTATGACAAGGAGCATATATCCCAACTACCGGAGAGGTTCTCCCCCCGGAGAGCCTTCTCCCTTGAAACAGCTCAGGGGGTGGCCTTCATGGGCCGCCACTCCCCTCTCTCGAACTGGCACCCCTCTCACTTCAAACTTGACGACGAGGAGTGGTGTTCAGTGGAACAATATTATATGGCAAAGAAGGCTGATTTTCACAAGAAGGACGACCTAGCCTCACTCATCAGGCAAGAAAGTGACCCCAGAACTATTAAAAAGCTCGGAGACAGCATCGTCCAGAACAAAGAATGGATAACAAAACACAGCCGAGCCACCCTGAAGGAAGGTGCAAGGGAAAAGTTCATACAGAACAAGGGAGAGAGGGAATTCCTCACCCAGACAGCCTCCCTCCCGGCTCCTACTCTGATGGAGGCCACCAGGGACAAGAGATTTTCAGTGGGCCATACCATATTTTCCTGGGACCTAAGGAAAGGGAAGGCCAAGCTGACTGGAAACAATGAGATGGGCAAAATTCTGGAGGAGATAAGGGACGAAATGATAGGAATCCAGCAGAGAGTAGACAAGAAGAGGAAGGAGAGGGAGGACGAAATGTTCAAAGAATTCGAGGGGGAGACGGAAACCCCTCCACCCAGCGGGGAACAGGCCGCAGAATAGCAGGGCCTAGGCCATAACTGCAGGATAAACAACACTTTATGACACCTCATATCCCCTAAAATAACATAAAATGCTAGCTGACAGAGCTGCACCAGTTGCTTCCCTTAATAGGCCCTACATTGGCCCACTATTTGTGTATTATAGTGTATTACAGAACATGCCCCAGTAGGCCTACCATTTATATTTACAGCCTACGGCGTAGGCCCCGCTATACACGCCCCCATCCAGACTGGAGCTGCGCCCCTGGGCTAAACGCCATCCACACTGTCTCCAAGCAGCGGCTACTCCAGCGTAGCACGCGCCACCATCCTCAGTACAGACTGCAGCGCCCACTACAGGGCCGTTACGTCAACAGACAGCAGGAACGCTCCTGTACTAAGCCCTCCACACATTGTATCAAAGTAGCGGCTGCTCCAGCGCAGCACGCGCCACTATCTGAAGCGCAGACTGCAGCGCCCCCTACCGGGCCGCCATGTCACTACACTGACCGGACGAGTGGCCAGACAGTAGTCTGGGCGTACTGGACGCTGACTGATGACCACCGCACGCACAAAACATGTCAATCAAATCAGCCTCCCTTTGATGAGCCAATAAGATAGTGATATTCGGTGCTCAAAAGATAAGCCACCTGGCGGATTTTTTAATTGAACCAATTAAGATGTACTAAAATAAAAAGAAGCAACGCCCCACTATAGTAGCATGAGTTTACCGCCACGCACCTCACTACGTCCCCTCTGAGCTGTGGCACTGGACGTTGTACATTTGCTCACATGATCTTATCTCTAGATAAGCAAAGTAATATAAACTGGACATTACTAAGAACACAGGATAGGCCTAAACAAGACGGAGTTTTCACTGCATTCTATACAAGACGGAGTTTACTGCCTAAAAAGACGGAGTTTACACTGTAATTAAAACAAGACGGAGATACCACTGTACGTCATACCTGCTCATAATGGATAACTTACAGATCCAGGTATTGAACCCCTCAGCCGCTGCAGCCTTCTGGGGTACTGCGGGAGTAGACCCTGGTACCCCTCCTGCCACGCCCCCTCCCCCACCGAGTGACGCTGTATCGTCGGCTGGGGAGGACTCAACACAGGAGGAACTGTATAGTGAGACACAGGAGGAGGAGGGAGGGCCATTATTGGATTTGTCCCCACCCTCAAACCAGCACATCAATACAGACGAGGTGGCACAACACATGGGTACTGAGCGTCTTGACCAATGTGGCAAAAGGTTTGATTTATCTACCCCAATTGTGGCCATAATAACTGACATA
Organism: Harmothoe impar; assembly: GCA_947462335.1. Classification (NCBI taxonomy): domain Eukaryota; kingdom Metazoa; phylum Annelida; class Polychaeta; order Phyllodocida; family Polynoidae; genus Harmothoe; species Harmothoe impar. The sequence goes on along the minus strand of OX381708.1, from coordinate 17,366,889 downwards.
AAAGGGGAGTTCCTGGGAGATGCCATGGAGGGCTTCCTCTCAAACAAGGCAGTTTACACGGTGGTCAGTAGGCCGCGTGCTGTGCTGACACAGCTTGCCGCAGAGGGGATAAGGTACATCACTAGTGGTCATGCTGACAGAGTAATTTTATTCGGCGGTTTACATGACGTGTGCATGTACACTACACCTGGGGAGGATGCCTACCTACCCACAGATATTTTTCCTAGATCCTACTCGTATAAAGACCTGGGAAATAAAATGGTAAGAAATCTGCAAAAAGCTGATAACATCATACGACAGTCAGCCCCGGAGGGCAGTATGATATGGGCCCCGGTCATCGGTGCCAGAGTGTCCCCACACCCCGGCCCTGCTGAGGCAGGTATGGACCTGCAGGCAGTACTGGATTATGCGGTACACGTGGGCATAGACAAGGTGCATGAACTAAACGACCAGCGGGGGTTGCAAACCCCTCCATTACATTACCCCATTCACACTTTCCGGGAGGGAGCCTGGAGAGGGGACTATACCAGATTACAGAACAATATGTTACCCACACCTAGCCTACTGCTACACTGGGCAGCCATCATCGACCAGTACGTTGGGCAGTTGGTGCCCCTAGAGGAGGGGGAGGAGGAGGGAGGGGAGGAGGGGGAGGTGGGGGTACCGCAGGGGACCCCCCCCCCCCGCCCTACTCTCTGGACTGACCCCCCCCCCCCCCAATCGCTGCACTCATGTTGCACCTCATGCACGAGCATATCAGGTAGCTCGCCCCTAGCTGATAGCAATTTGAGATTTGGATAAATTGGTCATACACTTATATGAAGGGTTTGACAAAAGCATCATGTATGGATCTAGTAATTTAAAGTAATCCAGACCTACGTAAAGGGTTTGCCATGTCTTATACAAAGACGTTGTCCAATACATAGTGAAAAATGACACTCAGGACGTTACACATCAATAACTAGCCTCAGGTAAAAAGGTATACCAGTCACTCAATATACAGGATGAAGGACTTCTCCATGGTTCATTTTACTGAGTAACTGACTTCTGCGGAGTTTGTGCTCTCCTATAGTGAAAAAAGACACTGAGACAGCAAAGCAGTTCAACTAGGGTTGAGCAAAAGTGAGTATATCTCACGCAAAGGATTATATTATATACCCAGTGACAGTGCATTGCACCATATTAATTTTACTGACTGTTGCTGACAAGTTACAAGAAGAAGTTCTACTCTGCAGGTTCAGGTTATAGTAAAAAAGACACTGAGAGAGTAAAAACTTGGACTGAGCAAAACTGAGTATATGTCACTCAAAGGACTATGTCATATAATATACCCTGTGAAAGTGCACTGCACTACATTACTTTACTGACTGTTAACTAAAGAGTTACAAGAAGAATTTCCACTTTGCAAGTTCAAATTACGGTAGTCAAAGTATTTACCGGTATTTTCTATGTTGTGTAGGGTAAGCATGACTACCGGTACTCTAATCCAAGGGAAGTACCGGTATTGTATCAGCGCATATGGTAGCAGCGCAAACTTATACTTGCACTTATACTGAGCGCATGTTGACTAGTAAAAGGGGGGGGGGGGAAACAACACTGTTGTTATTAAAATAACTGCTGTTATGTGTTATATACAGAAGGGACTGGGTACAAGCGGGAGGGATAGGGATACCCCACGCCCACGCTAATACTGTACTGCACCAGAACTGGACATAGTGGTACAGTTGAAATGTTTTTTGTTCTTGTTCCTGTCAGTTGACAGCACTGTTGAGAAATATGTCTACTTATACTTTGTACATTCCTTGAGGTCTGTGTTAGTGGTTGAAGGGGAGAGTTGTTGGGGAAGGGGGGGGGGGGTTTGTGCGGCTTGGTGGAGATATAACTGTAAACTCACTGTACAGGTGATACACTGTTAACGAGCCAGTACAGGCGACCTAAAGGCATGCTCCTCATATTCTGGAATATGAGGAGCTTGCCAGGTAAAATTGAAACAACCAGATACTTTACATACGTCCGGAAACCAGAGGTTATGTCTATGTGTGAAACGTGGTTTAAAGACAGGCACCACGACATTGACTACCAATTTGACGGTTACACAATGCATAGGCTTGATAGGCCACTCACCACGGCAGGAGGGTTGGCTATGATAGTAAGGGATAATATTGCGCATGTTAGACCTAGAGAGCAGGTATTTAATGTGATGAATGAAGATTGCGAGTTAATGTGTATTAAAATGATTAGGAAGGGGTGCCGACCAGAGTTTATTTTCAACGTATATAGGCCGGATAAAGGTGACCGCAAGTTGTTTGTCACGCATTTAAATGCGGCTATTCTAGAAGCTAAAGCACAATATAAGAACTGTATAATAACTGTTGGGGGGGATTTTAACATTTGCTTGTCATTTAAAGAGGTCGCGGCCTCTCCCTTGGATTGTATAACAAAGTCACACTTTCTTAATCCTTATATAAATGTGCCGACTAGACCTTTCTATAACGATGTGAATGTTATAGATCAAATTTTCACTGATTATGATATAGTGGCGCAGGCAGGTACCATGAATTTAAATATCTCGGATCACGTCCCTGTTTACATTGTCATAAAGAAGGAAAGGAATGATACTAGGAAGGAAGCCTTTACAGGACGATCCTATAGCAAAATGAACCTGGGTAGGGTGGCTGAATTACTACAGGATAATGATTGGGCAAAATTTTACTCTATCCTAGACGTGAACGAGGCATGGGAATTCATGGAAGGCTGCATTAGGAAAATGGCTGACAGGCTTCATCCTGAAAGAGTGTTTAAGGTACGGCGTGAAAGGCCAGCTTGGTTAACAGCAGAAATAATTGAATTATACAATGATCGGGATTATGCCTTTTTAATAGCAAGACGCTCCAAGAATGAAGCGGACAGAAATAGGGCAAGAGCGTATAGGAACTTGGCGAATAATACAACAAAGAGGGCAAAGGGTAACTATATTAAAGCACAATTGCTTAAGTATAGGAACAACCCAAGGAAATTTTGGGAGAAGGTGATAGAGGTGTTGCCTAAAAGGAAAAAAAGGACATGGCTAGCTATGCTAAATGAAAATGGCGAGCCATTGGATTCAAAAGAATCAGCAGAGGTAATTAATAAATTCTTTTCGGAAATAGGAGGGAAACTAGCACAGGATCTTCCGGACCTCCCTCCAGAACCTACCCCCCCACGGGACCAGGTGACGCAGGAGGAGTTCTCTTTTGGCATAGTTATTAGAGGGGAAGTGGAGAAAGAGATAAAGAAGATAGATGTTTATAAATCGTCGGGGTTCCGCTCTCTACCAGCTAAGATACTAAAGGAAGCACTCCTCATACTGAGTGTCCAATTTACACACATGATAAATATATCAATAGTAAGGAATACATTTCCAAATGGGTGGAAGAATGCCACAGTTGTTCCCATACCAAAGGTTCCTGGTGCTACGCACCCCTCCCAGTTGAGGCCTATATCGCTCTTGCCCATTACAGGCAAAATACTCGAGAGGTTCATTCACAATCAATTGTACAAATATCTTGAGAGTAATAATAAGCTGAGTCAAAGTCAGAACGGATTTAGGAGATCTCACTGTACATTGGATACTGTGTTCCAGGTTATAGATAAGGCGCATAGAGCTCAGGTGGAGAAGGAAGTTTGTGGCATTGTCTTTTTAGATTTCAAGAAAGCCTTCGATTCCCTAGACCACAATATACTTTTGGGGAAGCTGGGACCATTGGGGCTGTGTGTGGACACGGTCAGGTGGTTCCGCAGCTACCTCCAGGGTAGAAAGCAACGTACTATGTGTAACGGGGAGCTATCTGCCAGCCGGGAAGTACACTATGGGATTCCGCAGGGTTCCATTTTGGGTCCTTTGCTTTTCATTGTGTATGTTAATTCAATGCCAAGTTTGGGAGTAAAGTCTACTCTTAAATTGTATGCTGACGACACCCTGTTGATCTGCTCAGCTCCGCAGGCTGAGCAGCTGAACAGGGTAATGCAGGATGATCTAAATCTACTGCATGACTGGTGCGTACGTAATTGCCTCACTATAAACACTGCTAAATCAAAGCAAATGCTTCTCCAACCTGCTGATGGAGAATCATTGCAGCTTACGATTGGGGGGGAGGAGCTAGAGCCAGTCCTGGAATACAAGTATCTAGGTATAACCATAGACTCAATGCTGTCCTTTGACGCACAGGTTAAGAATATGCTGACATCTATTAGGCACAAGTTGTGGTTGTTGTTGAACATAAGATATTACATTGACATGTACACGAGTTTAAGAGTATTAAAAGCCATGGCAATGCCCTACTTTGATTATGGGATAGTTTTTACTACTGCCCAGTCACCAGCTATACTGAACAAACTACATGTACTCTATAACACGGGCATAAGGACGTGTTTAGCTGTGAAAGACCCAAGGGATGTGAGGGTTAAAGAACTGTACAGAACAGCACATATGTTACCTATTGATCTTCGACGACTGTATATGCAAGTAACCATGTGTCATAGATTAGTATTTAATGGAAAGCTGGACATTGTACACCAGCAGGGCACTAGAGCAACAAATGCGCCGATAGTTAAACAAGACGCACCTAAATCGGTAAGACTAATAAACGACCCTTGTTATCAATGTTTTGCCCAGTGGAATTCCCTGGACCCAATGCTTCGTTGGGTGACAGAGAAAGGCTTATTTAAGGTTGAGGTGAAAGCGCAATTAACTAGATACTTTTATACAAAGTGGAGATCTGACCAGTTGAGCTTGTTATACTCTGGGGTCAGCATCATACCTGGTCCCCCTAGGGCTAGGTAGGCTGGTTCTGTAGGACCTACACCTGCATGATATATATATATATATATGGGTATGCCTCCTGCATATGCAAAGACGTAGCTGAAGTCACCTGACTGACGATATGCCGTCTGATCTGATGTGTGACCTGTATAAATGTAGCGATATATATTGTTGCACTGTAATACACACTATTTCTGCTTTTGAAGTCGATAAGGATCTTTATCCAGGTTATTAATAGCAATCCGCATGTCCGTCCTTTCCTCCCCCCAAACAATTAACCAATAACGTATGGCTAACAGGTTCACGAGAGGGTGTATCGTAGGATATCGGGCAAGAGGCGCGTAGCGCCGAGTGCCCGATATCCATACGATACACCCCGAGTGACCTGTTAGCCATACATTATTAGGTTTATTATACGATTTATTGATTCAAATGTCCTTATTTACCTTTAAAACGTCCTAATTTCGCCATTTTGAAGGATTATTGACTGGATATCACTCGTACAGCAGTAGCGCCATGTTGTTTTGAGCTCCCACCAACCCTGCTCGCTGATTGGTGGAGCCTGGTGGAACTCTTCAGTAGGGGAGGTGAGGGGATCGGTCATTATTTCAAATCCAACATACTCTCAGTGCTAACGTATAGGAGTGTACTTACGCCGCGCGACCTGCTGCTTTAAAAACTAACTGCTCCCTGATACACTGCAATATACACAGCGTTTCCCTCCACAACCACCACAGCCGGATAGGCATGGCAGCTAGCGTCGCCGCCTCACACACCAAGGGTACCAGGATCGATCCTGGGTGGAAACGAACCTTTTTCAAAATGCCTATTTGTATGTGAAAACCCCCCCCTACAATTATTTTAACGACTAGGTAAATAAAGTCCAACTACTACCTTTATAGTAAAAAAGAAATTAAAATAAAATTTGGATTTTCAAAGAAACTATACCAAAAAATGCCTTTTCTTCTGTAACTCGGTAAATAATGGTCCTACAGGGCTGGAAATCCGCCTGTAGACTCCTTGTTTCGCCACCCACCTCTACCAGCGTCTTCACGGCGTGGTGGTTAGCACATCGGACTACAAGTCTTGATGTAGCGTGTTCGAGTCTCCATAGAACCTCGGATTTTATGGGGGACGAAATTTCGGAATTGCTCAGGACCACCGGAAACGGGATGATATCCCCCGGAAACGTGCTGATATCCACCGGAAGGGTGCCGATATCACTAGATATCAGCACGGGGATATCACAGAAAAAGCACGATGAGTGACCCGATCGTATAATAATCTCCTGTAACCCCTCCCTGAGTAGACCTACACACTGACTGATTGAATGTACTTTATTAGATACTTACGTTGTGTCCAGTTGGACAGGAGGGGCGGTATAGAAATTTATGAAATTGTGTAAAATAATAATATGTGAAGAAGGGGTCATATTCTATTACCGCATCTATACTATACCCCGCTAGGCGCTCGATGAGGGTAGACCATTTGATACCAAATGACTGTACTTGAGCCTAGGATGAATAAAAACCTTACAAACTTGAAAACTTGAACTTACCAGGCCACCACGCCACACACTCAGCATAGACTCTGCCTAGAGTATATCATGCAGTGATGAACATTTTCAAGTTTTCCCCTGATTTCAATTATTTTCATGTTGTGAAGACCTGTACTTCACTATAGTGGACCTTAATTCAGGGACTTCAATTTGAATATTTCAATTTTTTATTTTTTTTTTTAGATTTTTCACTTTCAGCCCTGTACAAAATTGACAACGACGACACGGTCCCTTTGAAAATTGACGTGGACAACACGGCCATTTTATAAATCAACGGACATGGGAAATTGAGTAGAATGTACCGGATTAAAATCGACACGACGACACAGCCCTTTTGCAAAAAATCGGTATGGCGACATGGTCAAAAATGTAAATACCCATGTAGAGGCACTGTTCTACATAACACAATGTAGAACCCTTTACCCCTTCAAGGACGGCATGTTGCTAAAAGATGACATTTGTTGTCATGATGCACCAATGCAGCCGCGGCGAGTTATCGGGGCTGCATTGGTGCATCATGCCGACCCTTGGGGAGTGTCTCAACCCCATAGGGTAGGCATGATGCATAAATGCAGAACTGGCGAGTAACTCGCCAGGGCTGCATTCATGCATCATAACAATCAAGGGCATGATGCATTAAGGCATAAAGGGGCCAAGTTCTTGCTGCCCCTCTACCAAGAGTCGGAGTGGAGCAAGGCCTAGTACTCTCAGCCTTAGGACGGGTGGCAGTTGTAGGGCAGCATAGTGCGTGAATCTGTATGCTATACACATGTGCCGTCTATAGTCATGTTACGTTGTACAGCTTTGACGTGACGTGTGTACTTGTAGTTGTACATGTGTTGACGTGTGTACGTCAGGGTGGGCGTGGCACCGTGCCAGCTCTCAGCTCAATAAGTACACTAGTGCTTCCTTGGGTTGTCCCCTGCTGGTCAGTTAGCTATAGACGTGTTAAATGAGTCTAGAGTGGAGCCATGGCAGGTACTCAGCCCTTTATAGGAATCTGGAGCTATACCCAGTGGGTCCACCATTTTAAATTTCGCTGGTTGAGGTCAAACCTACTGATAAGACATCCCACTATGGGTACAATTAGGGGACAAACAGGGGACAGGCTAGTAACAGTCTTATCAGCTCTTATCAGTGCCGCACGCTGCAACCAGCTCCAGTCCCGACTAGGCCCTATATAAGGCGGCCCGGGCTTTAAATGCAGAAGTACCGTAAAACCCCGCCTATAAGCCGAATTTTATTTGGCGTTTTTATTTCATAGAAGCCGAATTTTCTCCCCAAAACTCACATTTGGCTTATATGCGGGTTTTTCCAAATGTTTATATGAAAATATTGAATGGGAAAATAGTAAATCATTATCATAAGGATTAATGAACTTTAAGGCTCTTACAAATGTGATTCGTGTGGAATCTATGTTTTAATTCATGCTATGTAATATTTTACTGAAGAAAAAGTTGCAAAATTGTCTAAAATCGGGTAGGAATTTGAGCCAGGGCAAGGGCCAAAGGCCTCCCCAGACCCCAAAAGTCACATTCGGCTTATAAGCGGGGTTCTCCTAAAGATTAAAACATTTCCATATAAGCCGAATTAATTAAATTCCCTCAAACTCACATTCGGCTTATAGACGGGGTCGGCTTATAGGCGGGGTTTTACGGTAGTTGGTGCACGATGTAGGTGCATAGGAACCACAGCCAATTAAATTTTGTGGATCTTGCTTCCACTCCAAGTGATATGAGAAATAAGACCTATGCTTACATATGTGTGAAACCAACTGAGCTGATAACCTTCCCTCCGCTCGGTTTAGCTCGTGTACCAGCCTGGGTACATGCTCCCCCAATTGTAAAACCATTATCATTATAATCCTCAAAGATTGCACATAATAGAGATGACCATGTCCATGTAAAATGGTACCGTTAATACAAACAGAGCCTATTTATTATACAGTCAACTCCCTCTAATCCGGGCACCCTTGGGACTATCCAAAACTGGCCGCATTAGCGAGGTGGCTGCACTGGAGGGAGTCAATGATTTGAGTCCGATTTACATAGACAATAGACTTGTTGTTAACCTCCCCCCCCCCCCGGGCATGGCAAACAGGGGGGAAGACATCCCAGTGGGCACAAAATTCGGTTCAACATTGAATCAACGTTGAATTAACACTGAATCAACATTGACAACCAGTTATCAATGTTGATTCAATGCTATGTGCCCACTGGGATGTCCCCCCCCCCCACACACACACACTCCAAAAAAGGTCAAACCAAAATGGTCAAGTAAAAAGGGGCCTAAAAGGGTCAAAATACCCCTCAGTCCCCCCCTACTTTGAAACCGCTTGCCATGCCCCTGCCTCCCCCCTCCCTCGGGTCACCTCCCAGTCAGTCAAGCAGAACATGAGCAGGAAGTGTCATGGGGTGGGGAGGGGGGGGGGGGGGAGAGGGGGGGAGGGGCTGCCCTGCGAGGTGTTAAAGCTAGGCCTCTGCATCTCCCCCCCCCCCTCCCCCCCCCCCCCACCCCCATGGCAAATGTAGGCTGAATCCACATGTAACTGGTAAGGACAAACAATCTAAAAAAAAGTTGTGTTCTCTGAACTTTTGATTTTTAGATCTATAATTCTAAGCATGTTAAACTTACCTCACCACCTCAAAAAATAATTTCTTTAAAAAAATCCGACCTACTGGTACCTAACCTATTTTTTTGGGCTGTTACCTGCACAAAACCTTTTTTTTGTTTAACCTAATTGGAAATACAGTTCAATGTTTCACTGAATCATTCTTCAAATGGCCGCATTAGAGGAAGTTTTTCTTCATTTGGTACTGTAAAATAGGTGGCCACAGGGTGGGGTGGCCGCATTAGAGGGGTGGCCGCACTAGGGGGAGTTTTTTACATTAAAACAAAGGGAAAAACGGTTGGGACTTACCAAATATGGCCGCATTGGTGAGGTGGCCGCTATAGAGGGGTGGCTGTTAGGAGGGAGTTGACTGTAGTCTATATCCTGATGTAAGTGGCAGAACATGGCATGACATAATAGCTGTGGTTTCATAATGTACTGTATTACGAGGTACCTTTCTTAACCCTTTAAGGACAGCAGCATGTCACTAAAAAATGACATTTGTTATCATGAGGCACCAATGGAGCGCCCCAGTGAGTAACTCGCCAGTGCTGCACTGGTGCACCGTGCATTATGCCTACCCTTTGGGAGTGTCTCAACCCCATAGGGTTGGCATGACGTTTGAATACAGCCCTGACGAGTTGCTCACCAGGGCTGCAATCATGCATCATGACGACCAAGGGCATGCTTGTAAAATGCCGTTCTTAAAGGGTTAATCAAACACGAGGAAATACTTAAGATATCTGATACATAGGGAATTTCACGCTCGGCTAGCTACATGTACATGGTGTGTGCCAGGTGAGGGAAGGGGGGGGGGGTGACCTGTGCTGACATGGTTAACTCTTTAACCCTTTAAGGGCGGATGTCGCTGAAAGTTGACATTTGCATTAATGCAGCCCAAGCGTGGATTTTCAAGCAAGTCAGAATTTTTTTTGGCACCCAACTTCCCCTGTTTAAAAACTTTTTTTCTGTCCCCCGCCCCCCAAAATATTTGGTGCAAAAGCCTGTTATCCAAGTAATGAAAAACAGGTGGCCTAATCAACGAGTCACTCGCTAGGGGTGCTTTCATGCGTTCTGTCAACACAAGAGCATAGTGCATTAAAGCACTATGCGAGCCTTACAGGATAAACACTGGAGTAGATGAGGATGTAGCGAGGTGCATCCAGGCTTAGTGTCCTGGACATGTATACAGCATCCACTAGGATGAACATGTCCACAATTAGATCAGCGGAAATATATGCGTGGGGGTCCATTGAATAAAAAGCAGAAGAAAGAAAGGTGATATCATGGATGTTAAGGGACATATCAACAAGATAACTCGTCTCGGTGAGACAAGAAATGATAAAGTCTTGGATCACTGTTTACTTGATCTTGCTTAAATGGCCATTTAGTGGATGGCAAGCCTTAACCTATGACTAAATATAATGATAAACTCTTGAGTCATTCTTTACATAGTGATAACTCATTGAACTTTGTCTATATTCCCCAGGACAAGTGTGTTTTGAAGATGAGGCACTTAGTATTGGTACTGTCCCTAAAGAAAACATGTATGAATTCAATTGTTGGGATACTAACTACTATAGTGAGTTAAACAAGGAGTATGTGGTGCTACATGACCAATATGCCCCATATAGAGTCGTGTCAACTCCACTATCCGGAGTTATTATCGGCACACATCCTACCCCCCTCCTCCACCACCACCACCAAGGTCCTGTAAGTCACAACATCAACACACACCGTCAACAAACCTCAGCAGTCCCATACCCACAACTAGATCTAGACATAACCTATAGGGTATCTAGCCGGGGTATCTAGGTCAGGATCCTCTTATGGTTAAATGGAGAAGGGTTAGGTCTATTAATAAAAGATATACAAGAAAGCATTTTTTTTCTGTAGAAATATAAAAGAAAGTAGGTTAGAATGCTCTGTATAAAATAAACTACCAGGTAGAGGCCGAGGGCTCATAACTTTTGCAGCTTTTGTGCACCCCATTGGGTATCGACAGGGAAGATCAACTGTATGATAAAATGATTGCACTTTTCCCAGCACCTAAATAAAACAAGCTTAACTTGAAAACTTGACTGCAGATTTGTGCTACCTGCAACTGTGTTCAGGGGAATATCTGCACCTATACTTAACAGTGTCGGGTCTTGTATACGCCGAAGGTAGAGGGGTCCTAAAAACTAAAATAGGATCTTTAAAGGCGTAAAAGTTGATACCCCGACTGCAACAGTCTGAGTGAATGCATGACAGGGGCAAATTGAAATTGAACCCGTCCCTTTATCGCGACTATACTGTATTGATTAAAAAACTCTTTCGTGTTTGATTAATCAAATAACCTTTATTTGCTTCTTTGAAATTTCATGATGATTAATGTCATATTTGTGATTTCCATTTGCAGACTTGCTACAATGCACGAACGAGCCGAACGTGTCGATCCCGCAGATGGCGGACCTGCTGATAGAGCGCACCCAGAACAACAACTGGGTGGTGGTATTCAAAGCACTAATAACTATACACAACGTCATGAATTATGGGAACGAGGTGAGTCCTGCATATACAGGTTTATCATGTTTCATTAATAGTTACCGTAAAACCTCTCTGATAAACCGACCTTTTTGGGGGGATTTTATTCCCAATTTTGCTTATACCACTCAAATTGGGGTGTCGGCTCATAAGGGAGTTTTTTTATGCAGTCATAAAGAGTTTACATCTGTCTGAATGACCCCATATTCGGTTTATGAATTTCTCTCAAAGTGGGGTGCGGAGGGGGGGGGGGTCGGCTTATAATAAGGTCAGTCGGCTTATCAGAGAAGTGTTAAAGTAATACCGGTATATAAAGACAGGCCTCCCACCGATTCCTTTATTCCTTTAAAATTCCTTTAAACTGGGTATGATTCCTTTATTCCTTTAAAACTCCTTTAAGTGGCTTGAAAATTCCTTTATTTCCTTTAAAATAGTCAAATCCCATAATCATATCATAGATATATTACAATAAGTTCTGCAAGCCTTGTTATATATGGTGCTAAAATTCACCAGATTGCACCATTTCAAGTCTGAATTTCCAATTTTTTTCTCAAAGCTCTCCCTCCATAAACAAGTTCCATCCCCACTCATAAAGGATAATACAGATCTGGGCCTTAATATATATTCTGCCACAAGGTACCAGAATGGCCCATTTCAAGTCCCCCTGATAAGCGCACACCCCATTTTGGGCCAATTTTTATACTACAAATAACGAAAAATATCTCAATTTTTGACCCAAATTAAATTAAAAAGCTGTCCATAATCATTTTCTAAGCCCACTGTGTGCTTATAACGTCAAATACGGTAATGTATATAAACTCCTCAGATTTCATAGATTTATTTGTTTTCAAGTGCGCTTATAACGTCGAATACGGTAATGTATATAAACTCCTCAGATTTCATAGAGTTATTTGTTTTCAAATTGGTCATTCTTGTGATTTGTCCAGATCCAATGCGATCCAGGCTGGGAAAAAACAGATCTCTGCCTAAATAGATGTGGTGCCAAAATCGACCAGATTGCATCATTTCAAGTCTAGAATTTCAGATTTTCTCAAAAAGCTGTCAAGGTTCCAGCCCCAGTAATAGAGGATAATACAGATCTAATGCTTAAATTGTGTACCTAAATCCACCAGATTGCACCATTTCAGATCTGGAATTTCCAAATCTTCCAAAAGTTTTCCCTCTGAATACAAGATTCCAGCCCCAGACAAAAAGAATAATACAAATGTAAGGCTTGAATGCTGTGCCAAAATGCACCAGAATACACCATTTTAAGTCTGAAATTACCAAAGTACTTAAAACTTTACCTCTGAAAACAAGATTCCAGTCCCAATCATGGAGGATAGATACTGAGCTTTAATATGTTTTGTGCCAAAATGCACCAGAATGCCCTATTTCAAGTCTAGCCTTTCCAAATTTTCCAACCCCCGCTAGTTGTACAGCTGCGGTCTGCACTGTTCAGGCGACCATATAATCACCACCTATGTTTAGGTCTTCAAACCATCAAAATGTGTCAAAGCGCACCATATGAGTTGTAGAATTTCAAAATGTTCATAGGCAGGGTTAAGATTGGATCTCCGCAGAGCTTTGCAGTTAGTAAAATATTGTGCAAGCATTGAGGATGCTATAGATTCTATAGATTTTTTCACCCATGTCCTAGTCAGATTCATTAACAAATTAAATTTTTCTACTCTTATATGCCAAATCAAAGTAAATTCCTGCGGTAACAATACCGTGATCAATATTACATGCTATAATGTCCGTAAATATTGCATTTCAATTCCTTTATTTTGACCGAGATTCCTTTAAAATTCCTTTAAAATTCCTTTATATTCGGCGAAAAGATTCCTTTAAAATTCCTTTAAGGCGGTCCGTAGGGTGGTGGGAGGCCTGTAAAGATGATGTGCCATGTTATTGGGCCACAGGCGGTTCTGGTACACAGGGTTCCAGTTACCAGTCACTGGGGAGCTTTATTATAGTGTGTTCAAGCAATAGAAGTCATTGTGATGTCTTCCCCATTCCTCCAATAAGAAGAAGAAGGGATCTGAATGGGAAATGTATTTATACTCTATCAAGAATAGCACATGTTCTGGTGGAGTAGACTGAATTTAGAAACAATATTGGAAATACGAATACAATCTGCTTTGAACTATGGCTTATGGTCATACACCCAAAGATGGACCTATGTATTGTAGATATATTCCCATGAGTATGAGCAGTCATGTCTTATGGACTATGTCGCAGATGGTTGTAATGTGCAGACAGAAATGGGACTGAATTAGAATGTGAGTAATTTGTCCCCAGCTGTGTGTAAAGTGGTGTCTATTACATTAATATAGGTCTCCATGTGTCAACAGACCCAGCTCGGAGCTGTGTCACACTGAGAGATACAACTTAATTACCACCTCCAGCCAGGACAGCATCTGGTCACATTGAGTTACTGTGTAGGATTTTCCCATAATCTAGGTGCAGCTCCTAGGCTAGGGTCTACAGTAGGTGATTTGGCTATGGGATTAACACTAAGTGACTGGGGCACTACCACAGCGCAGTGGGGAGAAACAGTACTGCTGTGATGGGCGCTATTTGCCAATCGGTGCAAAACGGCAAAAGGCTGTGCGCTAAAAATGTTTGCGAGATTTTAATCAAGCTATTTCAGATAGATTGAAATTAATGTGTGAGGGGGAGTTGTGTAGGCTGCTACTTACTATAGCAACCCTTCAGATCTTGTACATTGTTGGGTTAATATGATGACAAGTGTCTCTGTCAGCTAGTGTTACATTCCTGCATCATGTTAACCCTATGGGGTTGATACACTCTCAAAGAGTTTTTACTGCATTGGTGCATCATAACAAAAAATGTTTCTTTAAAGCAATATGCCACCATTAAAGGGTTAAATCAAGAGTCCTATATATACCACTGCAAGTCCTGTCGTGTTGTAATGTAGCACAGAGGCTCAGAGCTCTACTGTAGGAATTCCTTGATAAAACACAGGGCAGCTTAAAGCTACCCCGGGGGGGGGGGGGGGGGGTGTTGTGACTCACAAGACGTCAACATGCTGTGTATCCGTGGGTGCTGGTGCACTTACACGGGTCTGCACTCTACAACCCTACATGGACCAATGTTTATAAAACGTAAATTCCAGCCTCTACGTTATACGCGAATCAGACCCCCAGTGCAAAATACATGTATACGCAATATCAAATTTGGGGTGCGGGTTATATGTGGAGTATTCAGTTAGAAGTATAGTACAGGGGACCAAATTAGACATAAGTTTACATGGCAGAATTTAGTTCAGTTCTATGTGTGTGTCGGCTCTTTCAAGCTCTTTATCTACAAATAATGGTAAAGCTTAAGTTTGATTCTTTCAAAAAAAGAAAACCCCACTAGAAGTCTTAACTGCACATGAACAACCTCAAATATCACTGGCCGTCTGAGAGTGTGTGTCTGACTCATGGTGAATCTACCCTACCGGCAGCAGTCTCAGGGTGTGTGTCCGACTCATGGTGAGTCTACCCTAGTACCAGCAGCAGTCTCAGGGTATGGGTCCGACTCATGGTGAATCTACCCAACTACCAGCAGCAGTCTCAGGGTGTGTGTCCGACTCATGGTGAATCTACCCAACTACCAGCAGCAGTCTCAGGGGGTGTGTCCGACTCATGGTGAATCTACCCTACCAGCAGCAGTGTCAGGGTGTGTGTCCGACTCATGGTGAATCTACCCAACTACCAGCAGCAGTCTCAGGGTGTGTGTCCCGCTCATGGTGGATCTACCCTAGTACCAGTAGCAGTCTCAGGGGGTGTGTCCGACTCATGGTGAATCTACCCTACCAGCAGCAGTGTCAGGGTGTGTGTCCGACTCATGGTGAATCTACCCTACCAGCAGCAGTGTCAGGGTGTGTGTCCGACTCATGGTGAATCTACCCAACTACCAGCAGCAGTCTCAGGGTGTGTGTCCGACTCATGGTGAATCTACCCTAGTACCAGTAGCAGTCTCAGGGTGTGTGTCCGACTCATGGTGAATCTACCCTACCAGCAGCAGTCTCAGGGTATGTGTCCGACTCATGGTGAATCTACCCAACTACCAGCAGCAGTCTCAGGGTGTGTGTCCGACTCATGGTGAATCTACCCAACTACCAGCAGCAGTCTGAGGGTATGTGTCCGACTCATGGTGAATCTACCCTACCAGCAGCAGTGTCAGGGTGTGTGTCCGACTCATGGTGAATCTACCCTACCAGCAGCAGTCTGAGGGTATGTGTCCGACTCATGGTGAATCTACCCAACTACCAGCAGCAGTCTCAGGGTGTGTGTCCGACTCATGGTGAATCTACCCAACTACCAGCAGCAGTGTCAGGGTGTGTGTCCGACTCATGGTGAATCTACCCTACCAGCAGCAGTGTCAGGGTGTGTGTCCGACTCATGGTGAATCTACCCTACCAGCAGCACGACAGATGGTGTTTAATCCTGAATACGTCATAATAGGATGAGGGTGAAGGGGATGTAATGTGGGCTCCCCAGCTGGGGTCTCTGTATATAACCTTACCACACGCACTGATTATATCCCTAATCTGACATCTCTCTCTTACCCACCAAATATGGCTGGATATAGAATATCTGATTATCAATGGTGGTTTTAATGCTACAGGGTAATTAGTTAATTAACCCTTTAAAACGGATGTCGCTAAAAGATGACATCCACTCTGCTCAAGATGACATGTCGCTAAAAGATGACATGATGCACCAATGCGGCCTGGCGAGTAACTCGCCCGTGCTGCATTGGTGCATCATGCCGACCCTTCAGGAGTGGCCCTTCAGGAATGCAGCCCTGGCGAGTTACTCGCCAGTGCTGCATTCAAGCATCATGACGAGTTTTACGCGTAGCACATTGTCTAATAATCATGCGTACATGTCCGTTCTAACTTTGCCACCGATATAGTATGTGAAGATGCTGTGTGTGTTGCTGTGTAAGGACAGCTCGGACACATCCCATGTTGTGAGTTACCAGAATAACAATGTCCTCAAATCACAACATTTAGCTATCCCAGAGTCAAAGTCACCGCCCCGTGGGGTTCAGTACACGTCATATTGTGGCTCCCCAGGGGCCTGGTGGTGCACAGGCAGCGCCATGCTGGCAGTAGCGGTGGCAGGGAGGGGAACTACACTGTAGCTGGTTCCTGCAGACTAGCACCTCGTCGGTGGGAACCAGCGAATCCTCAAAGGGACAAAATGGACGTTTATTTAGGTCAACCAGTGCCCTGTATTAGAAGCATTTGCCATACCAACACTGCCTTCAACGATAACTCGACATAACTGGAAATGTAACCAAATCAGTAAGTAATCATAGCGACAAAAAAAAAGATGGAGGCAAAAAAATAAATCAGAATGAAGTCATAAAGACCTACACCAACGCTGCTGACCTGTAGATTGTATTACCGGGTACATGTCATATCGTGGCAGAGTATATTATACCCATGGGTTAACTCTATAGTATGTACATAGCACGGTGGGAGGGGGGGGGGGGGCATGTAGAGTGTGACATGGGATCCTGGCCCGCCATGCCCGGGGCCGGAGGTACCGGCTCCAGTGTACATGTTAAAACAATAAGAGGACGGACCAGAGGTGCCCTCTGCCCCCCCCCCCCCCCCCCCTGGCCATCTCCTACATACACACGTCCACTGTCAGGTCCACATCCCTTCCCTTCATCCTTTTTGATTTGATAATGTAAGGTGGACTACAATGTTGTGGTTGCTTGGGTTTGAGTGTTTGCAATGGTACTACATGTGCTAAGACTAAGAGTACATGTAAGAGTCTGGCCTGGGACTGCAACATAACTCTCACCACCCATGGTTCGCCGCTTAGCCTGTTGTGCCCTCCCCCTGAGGTCCTTTACCCTGGTTATCACACTGCTTTATCACCCTGACTCCCACATCCATCTTCCTTGTTCATTGATTCCCTCCATTTATCATAATACACGCCACAATCCCATCCATCAAGCAGAATGTAGTCTCTATATTATAGATACAACTGCTGCCCTCCCATTCCCATCCCCCCCCCCCACCCCCACCATTGCACGTCTGTAGTCTTCTTTAATTTCCTTCCCACCTACCATAGTTCCCCCCTCTATCATATCTCCTACCTCACTGACAGCTATGTACGCCAATGTACGTCAAGGCTGACCTCTGAGAAAGGTCCCCCAGGCGCATGCTCAGCCTACATGTTATTTCCGCTTCCGCAGTTGGGGTCAGACCGTACACGCCCACTGTCCCACTGGCCTCCAGCCGCCCCCCCCCCCCCCCTGCAGCTCCCCCCTCCAGGTCCCTCCTCCCGGGTCCTCTTCCTGGGCCGCTGTCTGTGTCTCACTTGGGGTGGATTCACCATGAGTCGGACACATACCCTGAGACGGACACACTTTTAATGCCAAATATGAGAGGGAAAAGGAAAATGTCTCCAATGATCGCGACCACTTGAATGACCCAAAATTGGGTCTCCAATTCTATATGGTACCATGGTTACCTCTGGGCTTAGCCAATTAGAGAGTAGCATGTCTGTCTATGACATATATGATATGAATTGAATTTATGATTTTCTTTTGCAAAGAATGACACTTAGACTTAACCACTATTGACAAATAAATAGATTAGAAAGCACTGCCTGAGTTTGACTCAAGAGTCCCGTTTCAAGGTATGTCTACCTTATAAATAGTCACCCACATGTAGATGAGGGATCCTCCTCCCGTCTACAGTTAGACACAATTCTGTCTGGGGGCCTACTGTAGCCCTTTAAGGGCAGCACAGCGCCTGAATGCACTGCTTTAATGCACTATGCATGGATACAACGTGGGCAAGTAAATTGCCAGTGCTTATGGCGACATTATGCATGGAATAATTAACTTTCCAGTGCTGCATTCCTGTATCATGGACGCGCCGACCATATTGGGTTGATACACTCACAAAGGGTCAGCATCACAATGACTAAAGCAGTAACTGCAGTAACTCACTGATGCTTCATATGTGCATCATGGTGACAAGTGAACATGAAGCCTTGATACATTGTTCTGTCCTTAAAGGGCTACGTGAACAGTATCAAGGTGTACTGAGGGTATAGGGAGGAGGGAGGGCTGGGAATTTCCCCGAGGGATTGTTAACAGCAGTCAGTCTTAAAAAGAAAAAAAAACATTTGAGGAAGAAAAGAGTGCAATAATTTAGAGAGCAAAGCCCCGGGTCGGTGTCTTTGCATGGACCAGTCTATTGACGCTCTAGTGTAGCAGTTCTCGTTCTCTGTCGTCAATGCCTCCCACCCACTCCCCCCTAAGGGCATTGGTGACTGGTTGGTCGTGGGCGTCTTTTTATAGAAGTCCAATGCAATCAATATCAGTTTCATCTGTCTGTGCCTTTTAAGTCTGTATAACTTAGCTTAGCCCGTGTGATTCCCAGGGTAGAAGTCGACAGCAATTTAAAATGTGAAAAAAATATATTAAAAAACACAAGGAGGTGTGATGTTGGAGGTTTACCCTGGTAGGGTGAGATGAAGATCAACAGTATGGTGCCAGCAGGGGAAGCCCCTGATGTACCGGGTAGGGGCACGGGTAGGGGTGGTAGGGGATGTGGTGCCTGCTATAGACCAATACAGCAAGAATGGGTGACATTTCAGAAAAGTTTGTGGACATTTCTGGAGTGTGGCCAACAAATACATAAATATAACCTCAAACTCCTGCATTCTACTATACACTATTTGAGAGATAATTGTCCTGTGAAGCTCCTGAAATGAGATGTTTGCAAACACAGCAATTACAGACAATATCCTGAGGATTCCAATGTCAACACAACTTTAGTGGTCACCCGTTTTTGATCGTATGGTCTATAGGGTAGATTCACTATGAGTCGGACATATACCCTGAGGTGGACAGTGAAATTCGAGGTTATTCAAGTAGACTACGATTTCTAGTGGGTTTTTTAATTTTTGCAAAGAATAACACTTAAATTTTATCATTAGCCACAAAGGAAGAGCTATAGATGCTTGAATACCCCAAAAATAAAGTGTCCGTCTCAATGTATGCGTCCGACTCCAGGTGAATCTACCCTAGTAGGGCTGGAAATGGGGGTGTTTGTGGATTAGTGGGAGAGGGGGGGTGCACCACTACATGCCGTGACTGCTGATGGGTGCTGCATTTGTTGCTGAAGTCGGCACTTCTCTAGTCTGCCCACAGCCTGCCGTCTCTTCTTGCCCCATGTAGACCCTTTAATATGCTGATAGAAGTCTGGGAGATGAGTTGTTGTCCCCAGACATGGCGGCTATTCACTACTGTTTAGTGTAGGGTAATGAATAGGGACGGCTGCACTTCTCGGTGGAATACAGTGTATATATGTCTTCCCCAGCTGCCTTTAAATCATTGATGATGGTAGGAATGAAGAAATGAGAAATCGAACTGATGGGATAAGGGGGGCAGTTATTTAAGATGAACATATAAGTACTACTGGATGCATTGTTGACAAATAATAGCCGAAGTCTAGACTTTAAACCCCCAGCGCCCCTATATATAGAGCTGAGTACCTGTCCCGACTGCTCTCTGACTGTTACTGGACGTGCAGTAAGATCTGCGGCTCCCTTTAGGCCTAAAAAAAAAAAAAGTTGTGTTCCGGTATCCCGACCGACCCTACGTTTTTGGGGCCGACCCTAATTTTTTTTGGACATTTTTGGAATTTTTGAGGGAATTTATGACTTTTTTGCCGTTTTTACTACTACAATTGACTTTTTTGACAAAAAAAAATTGTTAAAAAAAAAAAAAAATCCGACCTACCGACCCTGTTTATTTTTGGCCATGTTACCGGAACACAACTTTTTTTTTTTTTAGGCCTTAGCGTTTAGATATAGGTCTAATGCATGATGCATAAATGCAGCCCTGGCGAGTCAGAGTGGACTGTCTCCCACTCGCCAGGGCTGCATTCATGCATCATGACAAACATTAAAGTACTATGCGGCCCTTAAAGGGTTAACCTGTCTCAGTAAAAGGGTAATGTAGCTGCCATGTTGACATTTGGTCCTACCCCATGCCAACTCTCTGATGTGTGATACGACCTTTTGAGTTCCACCTCCAAGCCATGTCTGATGAAATTGGCAGAGGCAAAAGGAATTGTTGTGGTTTGGAAGCTTGAGAAACACTCGAGCAATTTAGGGAAGCAAATTATGAATATTTACCCAGAAGAAAAGTTATATTTCAAATTATATCAATTTTGTTGTCTATAATGGATTTTTTTCTTTGTCTGTTGCAGCGGTTTACACAATACTTGGCGTCCAACAATTGTACGTTCAATTTAGGGAATTTCCTCGATAAAAGCGGGGTACAAGGTATGTACAATTTTCAGTCTCAGCATGAGTGTTTCCTGTTCATGACATTAAACATTTACATTTCTCCGTATTTTAATGCCCTTTTTGTGTATTGGCTCTTTGATTAACGGGCTGGAAGTTAGGTGGGCTAAAGTAAAATGGATTTCAAAAAGAGTATTTATAAATGAATATCCGAAACAAAAACAATGTCCAATCAGATGAAAATGACCTTTGGATAGTCAGGTGTAGATATATTTTATCTAAGAAGAGATTTATCTCAAATGTGTTTAGCATGCTGCAATTGTTATGCTGCATGTGATACTTGCTTATATCCCACAGCTCATACAGTTAAGGCTCTATTCTCTTGATCATTGTCAAAAACATAGGATCATCTTTAAAGCTATTCTGTTTTCCTGCACAGCCTACTTCAGGCGAACCAAAACTATTCCTCTCCTTTAATGCTGTGGTTGTATTTTAAGACTTCTAAATACTCGGTAAGATATGTAATGACTATGGGACAGGTACAAGTCACAGGGATATTGTGTTTTGATAATCTGATTTTGTAAGCCAAAATGCAGATACCTGCTATTTTCATAGATCCATTAGAATTGATTGAACATAATTTCTGAAAGACAAATATTAATATTATTAAGTGTGGAACAGTGAAGTAATATTACTGGTTTGGGTTGAGACACCACAGCTAGTCCTGTGTATGATATAACAGTCGCTGTCTCCAGTGTCTCGCTATTAAAGCAGCGTCCTGAATGTCGCTGGTACCCGCCAGCAACCAGCCAATTACGCTATAGTCACGGGGCGGGAAGCCTCCCGGCGTGTTCCCTACTAAGGGCTATGGATTTCTCCATGATGGCCAGGGGGCGTCGCTAGCCCAGTATTGAGATCTAGATCCCCCTTTAGAATTGGGAGTTTCACCAGAGCCCACTTGGCCTTACTTCTAGCAGATTTCAGCGGAGTCAACTCAATAAAGACTGGAGAGATGAGAAATTTGTTTTTAAACGAAGATATGGGAATAAGGTTATACATGGAGATTTATTGGAGTACAAGTACCTTTCTGAATATTGCTGTATAATGGTATATTGCCCTGGAGGCATGTGCAAAAATAGGTCAGTTGTCAGCAATTGTGGTCTAATTATGCACTTTGCTAGGATCTCTATTTAGCAGAATAACAAATTAGAGGCAATGCCTTGCATTAATATTGGTCAGTTTAGATCACACATAATGCAAAACACATCATTGTCATAGGAGAAATATGAGAAATAGAGGTTCACACATTGTGATTATGTCCATTTTCTTTTTTAACACGATGCATCAGCAAGAATTAAATAGGTTAATAGGTTAATCAGTACAATGGCCTTAGGCCCAGGTAGAATATCGAAAGTGACGACACGAGCACAAGCACGATTAGGTGTAGGTACCTGTTGTCTGTCAGTTGTGTGATTTACATGTTGCATGATTGGGATCGTTGACCGGGCATGCTGTAGTCCTACAGCCCTCACCCTTACCTTCGGTTGGACAACTCGTCACGGGGTGGGCCTTGTGAGGAGGACACGTTAGAAGTATACATGTATACAGCACTTAGACGCACAGTAGTACAAGTAGCTATTGAAGTGTCAGGTCACCAGAATCACTCCTTCATGTTGAGTCACTCACTACTCACACAGTGCTGTTGTCTTGTCACAGGCTGGCTTCTGGTAGCATTTGTCAGCTTTGTGCTTTCTGGCTGTTGGCAACCTGACTTTTTGACTGGTTGCTAGTTGCCATACAAGTGTTTGCTAGGTACTTCAGGTTACCATGTACTTTTTGATTGGTTGCCAGGCACCTGTTAAATGGTTTCCAGGTGTCCATAGATGGGTACCAGGTACCCTTAAACTGGTTACCAGGCACCTGGTAACTGGTTGCTCTTTACCCTCTGTTTACTGGGTACCCTTCGACTTGTTGCTGGGCACCCTTTGACTGGTTGCTATGTGTCCATTGACTGGTTGCTGCATACACTTTAATTGGTTGCCTGTTATCCATTCGACTGGTTGCTGTGTATTCATCTACTGGTTGCCGGATACCTTCTAACTGGGTGTCAGGTGTCCAATAATTGGTTGCAGTGTGTCCATCGATTGGTTGCCGGATATTCTATTACTTGTTGCTAGGTACCCTGTAACTGGTTGCTAGGTGTCCATCAACTGGTTGCAAGGTACCCTTAACTGGTTGCTAGGTATCCCTTGACTGGTTGCCAGGTACCCTGTAACTGGTTGCTACCTAGTGTCCATCGACTTGTGGCTACCGGGTACCCTGTAACTGGTTGCTAGGTGTCCATCGACTGGTTGCAAGGTACCCTTAACTGGTTGCTAGGTATCCCTTGACTGGTTGCCAGGTACCCTGTAACTGGTTGCTAGGTGTCCATCGACTGGTTGCTGGGTACCCTTAACTGGTTGCTAGGTATCCCTTGACTGGTTGCCAGGTACCCTGTAACTGGTTGCTAGGTATCCCTTGACTGGTTGCCAGGTACCCTGTAACTGGTTGCTAGGTGTCCATTGACTAGTTGCCAGGTACCCTGTAACTGGTTGCTAGGTGTCCATCGACTGGTTGCTGGGTACCCTGTAACTGATTGCTAGGTGTCCATCGACTGGTTGCCAGATACCCTGTAGCTGGTTGCTAGGTGTCCATCGACTGGTGGCTGGGTACCCTGTAACTGGTTGCTAGGTGTCCATTGACTAGTTGCCAGGTACCCTGTAACTGGTTGCTAGGTGTCCATCGACTGGTTGCTGGGTACCCTGTAACTGATTGCTAGGTGTCCATCGACTGGTTGCCAGATACCCTGTAGCTGGTTGCTAGGTGTCCATTGACTAGTTGCCAGGTACCCTGTAACTGGTTGACGGGTATCCAGTGACTGGTTGCCGGGTGTCTCTTGACTGGTTGCCAGGTACCCTGTAACTGGTTGCTAGGTGTCCATCAACTTTTACTTGTAATACCAGGTATCGTTATCAATATACATCCACAGTTTGTTGTGGTGTACCTGTTGACGTCTTACTTGTCAGTGAGACTGCTCTCATTCAGAAAATGGTCTAGGTATAAACAATGTTATCGTTAAACTTGTGTAAAACATTTCGCCCACCCATGTGTACTAAACTGCTGCATTTTGTCTCCTTACCACTGGCCAGGCCATGAGGCCAAGCGAGGTTAGTTGAACAACGCTTCCCACCTCTGTAGGAACATTGCGCTTACTGTCACTGTCACTGAGATTGCAGCATGCCCGTTATGGTCATTCCTCTGTTAGGCTCTTCCCCCCTCCTCGGTAGTAGTTTCAGGCACAGGATCCCTCGCGGCGGGTGTCCACGCGCCCCACGCCCCGCAGCATGCATACATCGGTGGTTAGCTAGAGCATCCCACCACTCACACCTGGCACAGAGTCCCTGTGATAAAGCTGGGGACTCCTCTCTGCCAGAAAATCTTCATACATGTGTCACCAAGCCATAGCAAAGGAAATGAGCATCCGTCACCAAATTGCACCTTACTTTCAGCTTGCCGGCCACAGAAAATATTGTGATTTGGCATTCAAAATGTACAGAACCATTTTAAAAAGACTGCTTTGTTGGTGTGCGAAGCGCTGTAATCCAATTTTGGCTCCTTCAGTATTTAAGTCTTAGGCCGAAGCCGAGATTAGAATAAAAGTGCTGTTGTCAGCACTCGGGCAGACATCCTATAAATCTAATTAGGGACAAAAAGGGACGGACTACCTTGACCAACTCTGACGTATATTATGGTGGGTAGGAGCTTGTTGTAAATTGTCTGAACTTGTTGTAACATGTTTAATAGAATGGTGTCTTCATATACCAAGCAGCATCTTTCCTAATGTTTAGGCACACAAAAATGATATGTACAAATTACAAATGAAAAGGTAACATTTTCATTAAGGCTGACCTAGAAATAATCTAATGGATATTTTTCAATACGCCCTGACATGGAGGGTATAAAACAAGTAATGTCAATTTTGTGACGACAGCTAAAAAACTGCTCAAATCCGGGTGGTTGGTGACACATATGAATTGAATGTCCATTTCATGGAAACATTTTAAGGTTTTGGTTACTTCGTTTTGGTTTCTCCTTGTCAGAGATGACATGTTTGGTGCAGGGTATGAATGCCCGGGTACAAAGTTAGCATCACATACACTGCCGGGGGACGGTATCAGTTTTTTGTCATATTATCGAACACTGTTTTCTATTGCTTAACCATTACCATGTAGTATGTTAGTATACTATGGTGATTAAGGTGTGTTTGCAGCCTTACCTACAGGAGTCAGGGTCCCCAGAGGCAGAACACGCCTCCCATCTGTCCCTCACATGTCACATGGCCATTATCCCTGTTAGCCATATTGCATTATAATCACGGTGTGAGTGTGACAAACTCAGGTCAAGCCATTTGACGAAGCGACGCAGCATTTTATTTGTTTAATGAATCTGAACCGAATTGTAGTTAATGTCACGGGTGTCGCAGTTAATCAACTTGCGTGTTCCACTTCCGACGTAATTTGTAAACTGTTCAGAAATTGGTATTCAATTATAAAAGTGAACAACATGATGTAATTTGGTGAGTTTTCACCCCTTTAATGTTGCCATGATGCATCACGGCTTCATGTTCATTTCTCGTCTTGATGCATGGGTGCATCAGGCTCACCCCTCAGAGGTGTATCAATTCAAGAGTTTTAGGATGGGCATTATGCATGGCTGTATCCATGAATCTTGCCAGGAAAGGGCATAAATACACTAAAGCACTATGCTGCCCTTAAAGGGTTAACTTAAAGGCAGATGGTGATGTCAGACAATGCGTGTAATTGCAGGCCGGTATTTACAGAAATGCCAGGTTATTTTCTTCTTAGTGCACTTTTTTTAACAGAATTCAGCGGTAGTTCATGGAAGGTGGTTTCTCTGGCTGCAGTGCATACACGTTGACAATGTGATAACATTGTAGTACCTACCAAATTGCTCATTGCTGGGAACCTTTTCATAAAAGAAATAAATCGAAATAAAATAGAAACCGTTTCAAAAATGATGTTTCCATAACACAACCAGTACTTCTCTTGTTACTACTGCTTGAACATGATTTGCTAATGAAAAGAATATATTTGTTTTATAAATGAAAGTATATATTTTCTGAAATTATTTGCTCCATTTATTCGGTCTTAGACTGGATGAATCATACTAGATAAAAGTGAATTCCACCTGTTGATTGATGTGGTGTAATTACTATAAGAGGGAGTGTATTGTAAACGAGGCGTGTGGTTCTAACGTTGCAGCTGCCACAGAAGTGAACTCGGGACAGCGGAGAGGAGCTCTGTCCATCAACACATGTACTGCATCCATTACTTAAGTCTGTCTGCGGCTGGGTTAATTAACCCACTAAGGACGGCATGTCGCTAAAAGATGACATTGGTCGTCATGAGGTACAAGTGCAGCCCTGGCGAGTTACTCACCAGAGCTGTATTAGCGTATCATGCCGACCCTCCGGGGGTGTATCAATCAAACCCATAGGGTCGGCATGATGCTTGAATGCAGCCCTGGCGAGTTACTCGCCAGGGCTGCATTCATGCATCATGCCGACCAAGGGCATGATGCACTAATGAACTATGCCGTCCTTAGAGGGTTAATGCATCATTAATGCAGCTACTCCCCCTCATTATTAACCGCCGCCTCCTGCGTCGCTCATTGACTTGCCTCGGGTCCTCACATCGCGGCCACCGGCCCGGACACTTCCCCAACTTTATGGATCAAGTACCGTTCAAAATCACATATTGCAAATTGAGGTTTTGTGTTATATTCCCGTAAATGTTTGTAACATCTATTAGCATCCCCACCACCCCCTTTTTCAGCTCCTGTTCAAAGTAGTAGGAACATTATTGGGAACACAATACAATTTATAATGTGTCTTGGATCGCATGATTTTTGAACGGTCGCTAACCTCTTCCCCGGCACTATTTATAGGCTGATGGCTTGATGATTAACCCACGTGGTGCTATGAATAGAGACTCTGGTCAGCTGGTGGTGGATGAGTAACACGTCCAAATGCTGCAGCCTACCTCTCATTATGGAAACCAGTAACCCTTTAAGGACGCATGTCGCTAAAAGATGACATTTGTCAGCATGATGCACCAACAATGCAGCCCCTGCGAGTAACTCACTGGTGCTGCAATAGTGCATCATGCAGACTCTTCGGGAATGCTTGAATGCAGCATTGGCGAGTTACTCGCCAGGGCGGCATTGATGCATCATAACGACCAAAGGCATGATATATTAAAGTATTATGCCACCCTTAAAGGGTTAAGGATCCTCACCTGAGCTTGTATATCAAAGACCTGATTTGATAAAACCCTTTAAGGGCCGCATAGTGCTTTAATGCATCATACTTTTTATTGTCATGATGCATGAATACATCTCTAGAAAGTGACTACTTCGATCAATGTCCTCAACCGTCATGCCCACTCTATGGGGTTGATACACTCTTGTAGGGTAGTTATGATGCATGAATGTAGCCCTGGCGAGATTCGCCAACTCTCCCCCCCCCCCACCGCCACCAAAGAAAGAGTTCTGTATCATACAGGCTGTAAAGGGTTAAAAAGGACAGAATCACAGTTAGGAACAGGTACATTGTAGAAATCTGAGCCAACATCAAAGTGTAGTGGTTGAGGCACATTGTGGCTCGAGTTACATCTAGTCAGCCCACCTATATGCTCTACATAACGCTGAATGTAGGAATGCCCTTCACTAACACGAGGGTCTCATAGAGACTTTCTGCATGAGTGTTGAAATGTTACATTGTAAGAAAGCTGCTTGCTGGAGGCCCAAGGTGGAAGAGTAGCTTTGTCCTTAAGGGCGCCGTGTACAGTGTAGTAATCAGAGTAGGACCTGTGTGTTGTATGTGCGTTAGAAAGTAGGCATTAATGTGTTTCATGGAGTAGTCATGTATTTATAAACTTTTGTAAATAACATATATTACTGTAATTGCCCGTTTAAGCGTATCTGCGCTTGATGCATTTCAAGTGTCTCTTATGCCCTGCGCTTACCGTATTCGACACATTAAACGTATAGTGCACTTTACAAATTATTATAAACAAGTTTCTAGTACCGGTAGTAAGAGTTTAATTGGGCTTAAGTTTTGACATATTTTGGGGTAGTCTAAAACCGGCCTAATGGGCTTATTAGGTCGAATACGGTATACAGGAGCTGTGCCTTTTGAGTGAGACCCCTGCATTTAAACAGGCAATTACAGTAACCGGTATGATATACCCCGCGAGTCGTATCGCGCAGCTCCCAAGGCATGGAAGGCACCGCAGCACAGATAATAGACATATCACTAACCATGGCTATAGGCAGGTCAATTCATGAACTACTAAATGGATGCAAAGGGACGTGCCACTACTAATACTACTACTGCTGCTGAGTACCAATACCCCTCGCTGTGACCTCCATGGTGGGCCTCTCATAAAGGCCATAACGATGTGCGCTTTACCGACATTAACCGCCTATTTAGCTATAAAGGCCTAATAACTAGCAATATATGTCGACCGGCGTAAGTCGGTAACTTTCTACATTTTGTCCAGAAGGAGTGGTCATCTTTTTAATAACAATTTCTACCCCTCCCCCAATAAAAAAAACAAAAAACAAAACAAATTTGTCTCCATGCCCCGTCCAGGGTTAAAGAAAAAATCTCGGCCGACCTTATAATGTACGGTAACCCATCCCCGCCCCCCCACTCGAAAAAAAAAGAAGTTTTTTTACCTTCCCATCCCCTCAATTTGAGATGGAAAAAAAGACCACTCCCCACTGGACTTGTGTGTTAGATTGTTGTGTAGGAGTACTATAGTTTATGTTGTGTGTTTAAACTGGCCTGGTTAGTAGTTAATGATACACAACCCTCTGTGGACCTAGACAGTGTGTTAGTCATGTAGCCGCATGTTGTTAACTCAAGTATTCTATATAATAAGTGTTCCTCAAACTTACCAACCTAGAGTCTAATCTATGCTGTACATAAACCTTAGTGTTCCCACCCCTGGGGCTCAATCTCATACTCTTACTGATACAGAGATAGTACTACTAAGTCTCTATAGTAATGTCTGCGACTCCCCGTGTGGGCTCAGTGTTAACCGGGATGACGTTATGATTGCAGGTTATGACATGTCGACGTATATACGACGTTACGCCAAGTACCTTAACGAGAAGGCTTTCTCATACAGATCCATGGCCTTCGACTTCTGCAAAATCAAGAGAGGGTAAGTTCATTAAACGTAAAAAATTAAACAAAACAGTATTATATTGCATGTACAGGTATGTTGTTTATAGTCCCTTCTGGGGATGGTCCAAGGCAGGTGGGAGATGTTGACTCTGGCCAAGGAGCCCCCTCATAAATATTTATCATTATCATTTCAGGAAATCGGTCAATTTCACAAATAATTTTTCAAAATCGATGTCTTATGGCTTTGCCTGTCTTTCCTAAATCTTCCCTAAATCTTTCAACAAGACAGAATACTTCTGCCAATAATACGCATGTAGAGGCTCGGGGTGAGTAGTGTGGTACATGTTGGCCGGTTGTTGAGTGGGCTGAGGTAGAAGTATGATGAATCAGTGTCCCCCCTATGAGGCTTTACTGCCGGGGTCGGGGGCTCAGGTGTGGAGTCACGTTTTGTCCGCATGCTACAAAGTGTCCACACCCATTATCAAACTCTTTGTATGAACTTAATTTATTTCTTCGGAGGGAGAAATCTGCAAGGTCCATTATCAGTTTTAGTACAATAAAAAAGGTATCATAAGGTGACCAAATCTCCCAGTCTGGATACATCGTACATACCCGGTAATAGAATAAGATATGTAGCCTACAGTTTTGCCACAATATACCGTAACTGATATTTCTTGTCTGGTTGGGTCCTAAAGTTGCCTGTATGGTGAAAACATCCATGTGGCAAAAAAATTATATGTGAACACACAATTCATTTTAACAGCACCAGCTTGTGTCTTTCCTTTATCTGTGAGGACCCTGGGGACACTTTGTAGCCTGTGGACAAAACGTGACATAGCAGGAGACCTTCATGTCAGAACGCAATTTACACCACGCTCAATTCCTGCTGAGGACACCTAGCAGAACGGGGCCAGGTATACCTGGGACATGATCAGGGGGCGGATCTGGGGGTGGGGCTAACTCTTTATAAGGATGGCATGTCACTAAAAGATGACATTTGTCATCATGATGCACCAATGCAGCCCCAGTGAGTCACGCGCCGGTGCTGCATTGGTGCATCATCGTGACTCTTCCGGAGTGTCTCAACCCCGTAGGGTTGGCATGATGCTTGAATGCAGCACTGGCGAGTTACTCGCCAGGGCTGCATTCATACATCATGACGACCAGGGCATGATGCATCGATGTATTATGCCATCCTTAAAGGACTAATAAGGTTTGCGGGACAGGACTATGATGATATACCTACCGTATCTATTCTGCCTGTCGCCCTTTGAGTATATGGCTTCTATAAATGATGCCTGAAATACTGAGATGAAAGTGCCTACAACAGGGAACAGCGGTTGCTGGGAGGATGGGTTAACCCTTTAACAACAGCACCCTGCAGGACAGCATAATACCTTAATGCATCATATCCTTGGTCGTCATGATGCATCAATGCTCGCCAGTGCTGCATTCATACATCATGCTGACCATACAGAGTTCAGCGACACTCCTGAAGGGTCTGCATGATGCAGCAGTGCTGCACCAGAGAGTTATTCGCCAGGGCTGCATTGCTGCATCACGACGACAAATGCCATCATTTAGGGACATGCGTCCTTAAAGGGTTAACTAGCTGCCTGAAAAGGAACGACCGAGTGATATTTTCAACTTCATCATAATTTTTGGGTCAGGTACCAGAAAAACCAGGTGTATGAAAATGAAAATAGGTGCATACGTTAAAGTCAGCGAAATGATAGCCTATGGTCCGATCGCGATACAGTATGTAAATGTGGGCCCACCTGACAGGGTAGTTACTCCTGTTGGCCGTGGTCTCTGATACTGCGTATACAGAAACCATCAATCTCTGGGTGCCAGGTGGATGCCAACAGGAGGGAATCTGTCTGCCAGCAGGAGGAAATCAGTTAACCCTTTAAGGGCCGCATAATGATTTAATGCCCTATTGCCTCTGTATAGTTCTTACAGAGGGCTAAGGGACCTTGACCAACCTCACATACAGATCCCACGAACACACATTTATGTTTTAATACTGTGTACTATAGGGAGGTGTAATGGAGAGATAGAAAGGGGGCGTGGCAGGCCACTTGCCAGCTACACGGGTCCCATACCACATCCTTATACATTCACGGTTGATAATGGGTCTGTAACGGTGTACCTACCAGTGGGTACAGGAAACCAACATGTACACAGCAACAAGCCTCCCTTCCCACGTTCTACTCATGCACTCACTTGTACCCTGGGACTGTGACCATGACATCCATACATTGACAACCCTTAATCCACGGTTACTGTCACTAAGAGACTGTTATCCGTAGGGTATCTATTACATAAACCTCAGACAGCTCTATACTCTCAAATTGAACTTTGTATTGCACCTAATATAATAGTTATACTGACCTGATCCATTGTCAGTTTCTAAACCTGTACCCACATACCATACTGTCGCGTTAAAGTGCTAAGACCTTTATTCAGGAGCCTCAATTTGAACGTTTCAAGTTTTTTTTTAGATTGATAACTTTCATTCCTGATGAATATGAGTGTCTTGACTGATGATGATGACTAAGGGAGTGATCATTTTTAGACGGTGCCATTGGTCTTTATAGTGTTGTATCTTTATCAGGGATGTGATTCCTCCTACAGTTGTAGGATTTCCTACACTTTTGAGCAAAAAAGTCCACCCTCATGGTTTGTCCAGATCCACTGAGATATTTTTTCAGGAGGTGGGGGGGGGGGGGGTCTGTTACTCAAATTGTCACAGGGTGAGCAGAATATGTGACAGAATGCAACATTTGTCTTTTAGATTTTCAAAATTTCCTTGGGGCCATGCCCCAGAAACCCCCCCCCTCCCCCACTTGCGACGATTGGTAAGCAACATTTCACTCGAGGGCTGCATTTAGTGTTTTTAGATACCTTATATTGAGACCTAAAAACTCTCCTACAGTTTTACAATTTTCAAATCACATCCTTGTTTATAGAGAATGGCACCTTCTTTACTAGTCACTGAGGTCTGATCCTGGATCTAGGTGGTTTGGTCATCTAAGTGGTCAAATTGCACATTGATACAAACTCATTTTGAGATTTTCATTATTATCGTTGTGTGCACAACATGTATAGCTAGCTGGACATGTTTTCAAAGGTTCACATTTCAATTAAGTTTTTGGTGATATTCAGTGTTTTGTGGCAAAAATGGGGTAAATTTTCTGTTATAGCACTGAATTGAATGGGGAGCTTTTTCTGTACTAACACTTTAGGAATTTGCATTTTATACATACTTTGCCAATAGATATCATCTATTTGTTCAGACATCATGTAGATAAGATTCACCGGAAGTACATGGTTTGAAAATTAAATTCACATTTTAATTATTTCAATACAGGATATTGATCATTAGATCACCATTGATTTAGGGCAATGTTTGCTTGTGCAAAGTCAGGGTTGTTGAGGCGGAACGGGCAGACACCCGTCTGGGGAGGCCGAGCTCAAGTAGGCCCAATTATATAATGAACTATTTTGACACCGGTTTGTTTGTGCACAGAGACCATGGTGCAAGGTCATGGTCACCCTGGTACGAGCTAAGGCCAAATAAAAAAATAAGTTGTGTTCAGATAACATGGCCAAAAGAAAATAGGGTAGGTAGGTCAGATTTTTTTTTTTTTAAGATTTTTTTGAGGGGGGAATATGAGGTGCCCTATTACCAATTCCCATGCTGATCGTCACTAATATCCATGTACCAACCAATTAACTAGACTAATTCAGCGATTATCATGTTCTAAATATTTCTATTATCTGCTATACACAGAATAAGACACAACAATGTGACATTCCATCTCTCCTACCTTAAATAGGTGATAACTCTAAATGGTCTGTGGGTCATTAATTACCAGACACCAAGATAATCCTAAAAATGTTTTTTAAACAATGAGGGTCGGGCCAAAATAACAGGGTAGGTTGGGTTACCTGAACACAACTTTTTTTTGTTTGGCCTAATGGGGGGGGGGGGGGGTTACCCGTGAGTAGTAGGGAGAGGGAGTAAGCAGCCCCAGGTAGGCCTACAGGTAGTAGGAGGACGCTAGGGGGCCAAAAAAAAAAGTTGTCAAAATAGTTCATTATAATTGGGCCTACTTGAGCTCGGCCTCCCCAGACGGGTGTCTACCTGTTCCGCATCAAATGGCATCAAATGGTGTCCAGAAACGGGAATGGTCAGCGAGGTCAGTATATGAGGTGGGTGGGGGTTACAGTGGGGGGGGGGGGGGGGTGTCCAGAAACGGGAATAGTCAGCGAGGTCAGTAAATGAGGTGGGTGCAGGTTACGAGGGGGGGGGGGGGGGGGGTATGTGGACTAAAGTTACATAATGATTGAGGGGAGAACCAGTGCCCAGGGAGGTGTCTCAGCTATAAAAATACGCGGTGGTGTGGTCATGAATTGGAGTGATATGGGTTTCAATTAGAAAAATATTGAAGTGTATACTTAGTCCCATCAGGATGTGCTGTCAAGACCCATAGAGGCTTTTCACTATGTGAGTACGCAGTATGTGAATTTACCCAGGAATGGGTAATATTCATAGCAATGACCACACACCTAAGTGGGACAGATTTAAATCCTGTGACCACCTCCCGGTAGGGGGGGGGGGGGGGGAGTGACATAACTGATATGCAATGGCACCGTCTCCAAGTATACAGAATTGTTACTACAACAATGATATAAAATGAAATGCTATCATATTTTAACAACAGGGGGGTGGTGGATTTCCGCGCGGAGCGTGCACAATTTTTTACACCCCCTGGTCAAGGGGTCAACATTTTTTACCCCCCCCCCCCCCTTACGGCCGAAAATCGGCTTGCGCGCTAGCCCTTTGAAGCATAGTAACGCGCGGGCTTTTCGGCTCAAAACAGGTTAAATTATTTTTTCATTAATTAAATTTTTTTGCCCCCCCCCCCTGTTGTTAAAAAATGATCACTCCCTAACGACACAGTACATGACCGCACTGTGCGGCCCGTACAGTGTAGAGTACAGCAGTACTGAGGTGTGTAACTGTATCCCGGTGCTGCCTCCTATTGTGACCCGACATCAGGACACCCACCAGGGGGGACTGTAAACCCCCGGGGTGAAACCTCACATAATATAAGGCACACCCGCCTATAAACTTTGTAAAACCCTATACTGTATTTAACGCCATAAGTATGTTGTGTGTTTAACAAATGATTCTAAACACGTTTCTAGTAGACTGTAGTTAAGAGTTTAATTGGTCTCAAAGTTGGACATTATGGAGGTACTATAATGTAAAATCGGCCCAAAAAGGGTGTACAGGGGTGTTTGCGGCTATAACAGGATGTGGGCTTATTGGGTCGCATACGGTAGGCCGCAACAGGGTCCTCATTTTTGCCACTATTGTACTGTAGTGTACTTCCAAACTTACCCTCGTATAAGCCTGGGAAGAAGAATACCATAAGCCACACTGGGGTTCTGATTTGCGTACAATCCGTGGTAATATGCGAGAATTTACGGTAGTTCCAAAGTGTGGTGCCCAGTCTGAGGTGGAGGCACACTTAGAGTGGGTGTAAAGTTCAACACTAGAACTGGCACTGAATACAAAGGGGCCGGGGTGTGAGCCCACAAACACGGACAGACAAGTGCCACGTGACTTAGGGCTCAAGTTAACCCCTTACAGGCAGTATTTTAATGTGCTCTGTATGATGCCTGAATGCAGCTCCCGTGTAACTCGCAGGTGATACTTTCAAGCATCATGCCGGCCCTACAGAGTTGATACACTCCCGAAAGGTCGCCATGCGGCAGGCTAGTTATTTATAATCACCGGGGCTGCATACTGCATCATGCCGACAAAAGGACAGAGATTACAGCTTTATACACCCCTTGAATTGTTACCGTAAAACCTCGCGTATAAGCCTATGTCGCGTGTAAGCCTTTGTCGCGTATAAGCCGCCCCCCCCCCCCCAAACTTAGGAGAATCATATGAGCCTAGCATATCATAGCATCTGATTATGGTGACTCTAGTACTGTAGTATACGGTATTAAAGTGAATGCCAGTTTTACCCAAAGAGTGTTCAGATAACGAGTTAAGACCAGCTATTTTAGTGGGAGCCACACACAAATATAATCATGTATATGTTAGATGCACTCTAATTGGGCCTCTCTCTGTCTGGTGTGTTTTTAGTATGGCTTGGTAATATCTGTTGTGTCTAGGGAACAAGTGTAGTTCGTGACTGAAGAAGGGCAATTTCTCTATCAAGGGAATGTAAATGTAATCTGCTAAAATAGAGCATATTAAACACGAACAGGTGTTCCACTCTCAATTACCTTCATCCACTGCGGTACGGGGAACTCCCCGCCTAGAGGAGAAAAGAAAAACGCCCGCAACTCCAGGCACCCAGCCTCATATCACCCTACCGCATTTGGCATAATTAAGGCCTCGGGCGCTTAAATTATTTTGATCCCATTTTAGTACCGTAGTTAAGATTTTAAATTTCCTAAGAAATCGTGAGAATTTGAATTTCTTCTCGTCTAAAGAAAGCACAAGAAAAAGCAGGGGAGGCGCCTATCAAACTTGACTGTCATAGACTACATCTCGAGCCTCAGCCTTGATAACACTAGAGCCAGATCATAACAAAAAATGTTTTAATTGTTGGCCCTCATCCATACGGGCATTTTGAGCTATTTTGGTCAATAAACAAGGATTTTATGGCAGAAAATTGAAAAATGTTCCAGATATCGTGGCCATCTTGGATTTCGGGAGGTTTAATGGAAATTCACCTTGGCTCCCCGTCCAGATTTAAAATGTGGGTCAATGTAGCTCAGACAGTAACCCAGTGTAGCCAACCCGTGCTGCTCGATGTGCTCGTTATTCTGACCTGCTACCCGTAGTACTCTAAGCAGACAGCTGGGTGTGGCGGGGGGGGGGGGGGGGTGTCTGGTACCGTGTTAGGTACACCACACGAGCATCACAGCGGCGTCATTAGTGTGGACCTGAGGGGGATCAGGGCACCCCCCCTCCCTCCACTACCACTACCACAACCACCACCACCACCGGCACATGGGGGGGGGGGGGGGGGGGTTATTGGATAATGGGTGGCTGTAGGGGTTGAGACACGGCAAGTTTCATTGTGGAATGAGATGCAGTAAAGGTGCAGATACCAGGTTAGTGACAGGGCTTAGAGCAGGTGGAATAGAATACAAGGGCCCCAGACGGGGGTACCTGTGTCACCTGTCGATCCTAAGAAATACCAATGTCCCTTGTCGATCCTAAGAAATGGGTCTTGTCCTTTGTCGAAGTAGGTTTGTCCCTTGGCACCAACCCCCATAATTCCCTTGTGCCTTGTCCATAAGGGTTAAAACAAGGTCTTGTCGCCTTGTCGAATTTACCTGTCTGGGGCCCAAAGAAGACTCCCACACTATCGCAATAAAGCGCCTGATTTTAAGCAACACTGGGGTTCTGATGCCCTACGTGAGACTTTGCGGTAACAGCAGGGAGCAGTGGGAGGGGACAAGATGGCGGCCTCCTGCCTGTCACAGTTACAGCGGTATATATGTGGGTGGGGCGTTGAGGCAGCACTGACGGAGGCCGGGGTTAGCATGGGGCGCTGCATCCTTAAGGCGTTAAGAGCCTCATGGTGCTGCAATGCATCATGCCCTTGGTCGGCATGATGCATGAATGCAGCTCTACCGAGTAACTCGCCAGAGCTGCATTCAAGCATCATGCCGACCCTACCGGTTTGATACACTCCCAAAAGGTTAGCATGATGCATGAATGCAGTACCGGTGTTTTTCTCGCCAGGGCTGCATTCAGGACCATACATGTGTTGCCCTCAAATAAAAAGTGTTGCTGCTACACCCGAGCCGCCTCCACTTGGCTGCATGGCGCTGGTCGATAAGGGTGTCACACGGGGTGACATGCCGCCCACCCCAACACGGCCACGCCCTCCTACCACAGCCACGTACAGCCTCTAAGGGAGGGCGGCAAATGATGGTGCTGCTGAGGGGTTTACAGGCTCTCACAATGGGTATAGACTATTTGTGATAAGTTACTCGCTGCCGTTACGAGAGTGATTTGATGATTCATATTTCGAAACTGTCAGTATGACGTTAACACCTTTTGTCCCCTGATATATTATATTAAAACGTTTGGGTTATTTACTGCATTACTATATTAATGTCAATTGATAAAGATTTTTATCATGCTTGAATCATGTAGACCAGCAGCGATACTTCTGCAAATGTTCAAATAAAGGAGTATGAAATGACGAGAAGCGATTCAAATGAGTAGATCTAGCTGGGGTTGCTTTCAATCTCATCTCATCTGCATTATCTGCTTTGAAGTTATTCACAACGCCTAATGTTGTGAAGTACTAGTTTATAAATATATCAACCCAGAAAGGAAACACCTCCTGGTTTGAATACACCAGTAACCTCTATTCATCATCACTTTCTATGTAAATTCTAGCTTTATGCTAGCTTTCTAAATACAACCATTTCCTCTGAGTATCCGGGCCTGCAAACATTTAACCAGGCCTGTAGAATTACAAATGTGCAGGACCGAATGTCCTGCAAGGCGAAAAAACTTTTCATAGAAACCTTAATAATGGCCCAATTTACAAGCTGTAAAAACTGGCATGTAGACAAGGATCATAGCCAGCTATTGTGACCGGCGGATTAAGACTTTTTGCCTGACCAGCAGTCTTTTAGCCGGCAATAGCATGAGGACATTTAGCACACTAAAGCAGTATGCGGCCCTTAACGGGTTCTAGTATTGATACTATTACACAGAGGTCCTTATCTGACGGCGTTATCTGCAGCGCCCAGTGCAGGAGGAGGGGAGTGTTATGGGGCACTCAGGGACCCTGGAGGAGGGGGTCGCCAACCTGGTTGATGTAACAACAACAACTAACAGTATACTATCCACTCTGCTATACATGTACTATTGATAAACTAGTGCTGTTATATGAGTTCCGTTAGGTAGATACACTGTCTTTCCTGTATGTCCAGTTGTGTCTGTCCTTGTCCTATATACAGCAAAAATAAAAATAAAACGAGTATGAACAATACACTATGTAACCTTTTCAGAAATAAAGGCGAGCGTGGCTCTTTCTTATTTAAAAAAACACCCAAAAAACCCAAAAACCAACAACTCCAGCATTACTGTATGCCGTGCTGTGTATCTGTATATGGACATGAGCAGACAGACGGTACATCTACAGAATACATATACATATACAGTACAGTATGTATACAGTAATATATTGTGTACAGTATCCCATGTATACTGTGCCACAGTATTAACTGTATACATGTAGTGCTTTAATGTGTTATGCCTTTGGGTGGCAATCCGCATGGTGCATGAATGCAGCCCTGGCGAGTAACTCTTAAAAGGGTTGACATGATGCATAGAGGCAGCCCTGGCGAGTTACTCATGTATGAATGCATCATGACGACCAAAAGGCATACACATGTACTACATTGAGGCACTATGCCTCCACACGTCCAACACTACATACAGTACCTGTACCACAGTGTCAGCATTAAACCAAGCTGTAACCAGAGAACCACAAGACAACCACTGTACAATACCCCGGTAATAACAGCTCACATATCAACAAACACAGCCTCCACTGTAATGTCAATAAAACGTCCTCTCACAAAGGTTAAACAAACAACATAATAGTCCGCTAATAGAAACCAGGAACTAGGTATTGGCCTTTTTTCAATCTTGAACTAAAAACTGGCCCTTGTTTTATGCCTAGAGTATGGCTCGGGAGCAGTCTCTACCCATAGACTAGTATAGATGTCTATGGCGCAGGTGGCCAGTGTGGCGCAGTGCCTAACACTGGGTGGTGGTTCCCTGTGGTTATGTGGCCGTGCAGGGGGCGGTACCCAGTAGTAGTAGTACACGTAGTAGTATAGGGAGAGGAGCCCCAGTAGCAGGCAACATGTTACCTAACCAATGCAGTCCCAGCGAGCAACTCACTGGTGCTGCATTGGTGCATCATGCCGACCCTCCGGGAATATCTCAACCCGGTAGGGCCGGCATGATGCTTGAATGCAGCACTGGTGAGTTACTCGCCCAAGCTGCATTCATGCATCATGACGACCAAGGATATAATGCATTAAGGCACCATGCCGTCCTTAAAGGGTTAACATGCCTACCATGCTGATCCCCTGTCGGCATGTAACGTGAACAGCATGGTGGTTACCCGGTGTGTAATGGTGCCGACATGACGGTATCGTCATGTGTGGACACGGGGTAGTGAGTCGGTAATTGAGAGACTGTTATTCATTGGGCAGCATCGATTAACGATATAACCCCATGGTTGCCTCTTCCTATGCCTCTTCCCATGCTTCAAAGCTCCATGTACATTTACTAGTATCGTCCTAATGTACAACACAGAGTAGCTTTCGGCACTGCATTGGTGCATCATGCTGATGCTTTAGCAGTGTATCAACCCCAATATGGTGGACATCATGTGTAAATGCAGCATCAATGCATCATGCCGCCGAATACAATTAAACACACTATGCCATAGGCTTTGCTATCTTTAAATGATTAAATACAGTACGCCTTGTGAAATCACTATATTTTCCACAGTTTCCCTTTGGTCTTTTGATACATGTACATACAAGAAGAATAAGGATAGTTCGGTATCATTATACACATGTATGTTAATCAGGGTGACCTCCAGGTATGAAACTCGTTTTGCAGATGAGGAGTCTAGTGTTTGCTACATATTGGCCCAGGTTGGTTGTGTTAGTATTCCCGTACACAAACAGCTCCATACATATAAACTATGTACATAACCAAGCACGGGCACTATTGAATACCTATAGCCGCTATACCGCCACCTTTAGTACTGGTCGTCTCGTATGTAGGGGAGTCTTGTATGCAGGCCGGTACCGGTAGTATTCAAGCTGACTGCACAGATCTATGAACACATCCACAACCACCCCGATTATAAAAGGGAGAGAGGAAATGGACAACTAAAAATTAAAATAATCAAAACAACCAAAAATACTTAAAAAATTCTCTAAAAAATATATAATGCTGTCCCCACATTGTATCCTGCACCGCCACCCACTGAGCACTCACAGTGTATACTGAATGGGTATGTGTGTATGTGGGGGGGGGGGGGGGGGTTATACACAGCGTCTTGTGGTGCCTGGTGATGCGGTAACCATGGTGACCACCTACACTGACCGCCCTACCACTGTGAGGGGGTCAGTACAGGTCAGGGCGGACCGAGCTGTCTGTCAGACTCTGTATGCTGCTTGTTATTCTATTCACCGTATACTGAACCCTCTAAGGGCGGCATAATGCATTAATGTATCATATCCTTGGTCGGCATGATGCCTGAATGCAGCCCTGGCGGGTAACTTGCCATGGTTGCATTTAAGCATCATACCGACCCTTTGGGTTGAGACACTCCAAAAAGGTCAGCATGATGCACCAATGCAGCACTGGCGAGTTACTCGCTTTTGTCTTAGGATGTTACTCGCTGGGGCTGCATCGGTGCATCATACCGACAAATGACATCTGACATGCCGTCCTTGAAGGGTTAAGTCCTGGAAGAAGCACCAAAGGAGAGTGAACAGGCGGATGTACCCTTGTGTAAGCATGAATACAGCCCTGGAGAGTTACATAGTAACACGTCAGCACTGCGTTCTTGCATCATGCCGGCCCTGCAGGTTGATAATAGTATACACTCCTGCAGGAACGGGATGATACACCAACTCAGTACTTAATCTAGCCGTCTGATAAAGGAATATAGTTTGATGGGACTGTTCATCATTAGAGTAGAGTGCATGCAATCAAAGTAGGCTTTCAAAGGGCTATTTACAAATTTATATATTTAGCCCAAACATGTGTTCATTTACTTGGTAGCCAGTGCAGTATTCAATTGACTCTTGTCATGTGAGCATTGACTATAGTCTCTGCTGCCGTGTAGATGGGTGTGGGTAATAAAGGGGTGTGTTATAACGGTGAGTAGTATAGGAGGCTGGGGGAGGGGCTGAGTGAGTCATACACGGGGGGCATGAATCAGGCCGCACCTCCAGTGTCTGCTACCTCTGTGTCTAGTGATACCTCTGTCTGGTCAGACACCTAGCACTACTATACTGAATCTAGGACCTGCTGGCAAGGCCGACAAAGGGTTTCCTTAATGAGCTCACAGCTAGACTGGATACCAAACGTCTTTGACAAAATAGTATGGCCATAAAATGCAGGGAAGGGTTGGTGCTATATTCAAGGAATCCAACTGTGGTTTGTTAAACTAATGGTATATGTTATAACCAGGATGGTGCAAAGTGTACTGATAATGCCTGCAAATGACACTTTCAGTTAGTAACTTAGGGTAGCTGTTGTCTACATTTTAATTGATATATAATGAAGTTGGACCATGGGGGCTTGCCAGCAGGTCCCAGATTGAGTAAAGGGGAGGAGCCCGCTAATTACCCCACACCACACCTTACACAGCACTGCACCTTAGCATTTGGCTAGACTCCACATCGACCGTGTGCTGGCATTAAAATCAATTGATAGGCCTGAGTCTGTTGTTGTCTACTCCACTGGTGCACCTCGTCCCATAGATTGGCCATTTGGATCACCATTTCCCTTTCTTTGATAGCAGTTGATTAAAGTGTAAATTTATCTCTTAACCGAGCTATCCAGGTGACGGATGTATGGGGCATGCGCATCTGACAGCCTAGACTCTGGAGGGATGCTATAATCCTTTAAGGGCGGTATAACGCTGCATGATGCAGACACATGTTTCCTTAGTACAAGATGCGGTCCTGAAAGGGCTACATTATAGCACTACCAGACAGGGGAGGTGGTCTGACTGTCTGACTCAGCATACACATAGAGCCCCTGAGGGCCCTGGAGGAGGCAGTAGGAGGATGTGTCACCTGCACCCCGCCCCCCCCCCCCACACACACACCCTGGAGGCATCCTGTGCTACCTGAGAGCACCTCACCTCACCTGAGCAGCTGCTGCTTGCTGTATGGGGGGGGGGGGGGGGGGGGGGGAGGTATCTCCTCACCTTCACACACCCTCACTCCAGCGGTGTTATACGTAGTCCCGTCTTTGTAGACTTTGGGATTTAAGGTCAGCATAATGTTGAAATTCTAAATAAGGCACAGAGAGCCGCTGAAGTAAAAACCTAGAGGCCTAAGTGGACTTGATATGTAGTAAAGTGATGTTATGTCGAGGCCTATCTATCATCTACACTGCCACTGCCATAACTGCTTAGTCCTATATATATCCTTAGGACTGCCGGTATTTTCTGGAGGCGCACTGCCATGGCGTATTGTTTCCAATGCAAACGCGAAATCCTGGCTTTCAGGGGGCCCTTTTTACTATACGCATTGGCCCGCTATGGCAGTGCTGAGGATATATCAGATATTATAACGAAAGTGAAAGTACTGAGGTGAGAGGACGGGGAGGGTGAGGGTTCTTGGCTACTACGGTACTTCTTCAGAACTGATTTTTTCCCCCCAGTACCAACTGACGATAGTGAAAGTACGATAATAACTGTGTACATATAATACCAGGGTTCATGGTCTCTTTAATCAGGTTATACTGAGTATTGACATGGATGCTCGGTGGGCTGGGACAGGGGTGGATGTAGCATTAGCCTACAGCCCCCGTCCGTGTCGGGTATACAGCTAACCCCTTACATGCTGCATAAGGCTTCAATGTGCTATGCCCCTGGTTGTCATAATGTATGAATGCAGCCGGTGAGGAACTTGCCAGTGTTGCATTCATACACAAATGCAGACTCCTGGACTTGTCTCAACCCCATTGGGTCTGTATGATGCATGAATGCAGCCCTGGTGAGTTGCGCGCCAGGGCTGCATTCATACATCATGCTGACCAAGGGCCTACTGCAGTAAAGCTTTAGAGGTACGATGTGAGATCCTTCCTTTACTGGTATACTGTAATAAAGCGGTATGCGGCCCATGTTGGGTTAAGGCAAAAAAAAAAAGGTTTGTTTCAGGTAACATGGCATGAAAATGTAGGGTCGGTAGGTCGGATTTTTCCTCTTTTTTCCTACTTTTTTTTAAACATGAAAGTACTACCCGGCCTCTCCGAAGACCCGAAAATTGACCCAAAAAGGCTAAAAATAAGGAAATTTCTTCAAAATTGCATAAAAAAACGTAGGGTCGGCCCTCTTTTGTTAGGGTCGGTCGGGTGACCTGAAACAAACCTTCTTTTTTTTTGGCCTAATGCTGCACCAGTCGGGGTTGCTGATTACAGGGTTAGTGCAGGGGGATGAGACCCCGGCATGGGGCTCAGTGGGTGCGGCTACATGTCACACCAGGTGGTAATTAGTGCGTCCTGGTTACATAAAGCTGATCGATAACTTACTTTACCAATCTACCTCTCTGATTGGTTCAGACCTCCACCACTTTACCACCTTTATCTAGGGCCTGACTCGTACAGGGAGCTGACTGAGATACATACGTTAGCTGCTGTTGGTGTCTAACTATGGCGTCAGATATACAGAGACTACTGTCCTCCTGTTGCCACCTTGTGTCTCGTGATAGAATGTGGGTACGGGTCTTCTGAATGGTAATTTGGTTACCGTAGTGGCCTGAAATAGGCATCTCTGTGTTAGGGTTGGTCATGGCGTTGTAATTAAATCACCTTAACCCTTAAAGGGGCAGGATAGTGATTTAATTCAGGGTGGAAGGGGTAATTCTGCATATGCATGTATAAAGGGTATATAGGTTTATGAATACATGTGGTTTATGGCAAGTGGGGAGGGAATCCCCAGACTGAGATAAGTATCTTGTAGGCCAACATACCACATTGATTTGGGAATGTGTAGCACTTATAAACATGCATATACATGAAACCCCCAGTCCCCTTTCCTTGTATACAGAACTGCTGAATCATCAATCTAGTAATACGTAACTGCAGGGGTTGGGTTGTAGTACCGTAGTAGTATCGGTAGTACGTTAGTGAGTGGGTGGGTGTGGGAAGAGTCCCACCCTTAACATAGGCAGTCAGCATACTCTGATACTACATAGTCCACTA
Organism: Harmothoe impar; assembly: GCA_947462335.1. Lineage (NCBI taxonomy): Eukaryota > Metazoa > Annelida > Polychaeta > Phyllodocida > Polynoidae > Harmothoe > Harmothoe impar. Next base: position 17,322,800 of record OX381708.1, on the reverse strand, counting down.
CCATTTAAGGGCCACATTGTGATACAATGTGCTATGCACTTTATGATGCATGAATGGGCCCATGAATGCAGCAATGGTGATTAACGCACCAGTGCTGCGTTCATGCATCATACCTAGCCTACAGGGGGTGTCTCAAGCCCATAGCCTCATAGGATCGGCATGATGCATTCATGCAGCCTCATAAGTAGACTCAACAGGGCTGTGTTCATGCATCATGTCGTCGTCAAAGGGCATGCTTGCACACTACAGTAGTATATGGCCCAGAAAGGGTATCCCACTACCAAGTCACTACCACCCCCCCCCCCCCCCCCCCGCCCTGCCTCCTACCATGATGCTGCTATCTGGAGGACGGCCCGATCAATAGCAGCACCAGGGCTCTCCCCACGCCCTCCCCTCCAGGGTTCCCCCAGTCTGCCCCACCTCCGGCCCCTCCCCTACTCCCCCACATTAACTAGCAGCACTCAAATCACTATCAAGTGTCTCCTCTGTCAAGAAAATTGCAGAAATTGCGATAAAAATGAAATCACCATGAAATATCCCCCTTTGCGTAGGGTTGACAGGGGTAGGTAAAAATGTCCTATTAGCTGGCTCTGGTCGCCGTCTGCCGCCTACCACTGAGGCCCGGGGGGAGTGTTTCACAAGTTGTTTAAGACACTGTAAAGGACATAAAACTACTTGGTTTTCGATTTCTTGTCTGAGCAGAGGGTTAGGGGTAGAACGTGGTGGTTTAAATAAACGTGCCTGCTTTGCCGCCTTTAGTAGTGTATCAATAGGTCACACCGGTTTTGTTTGAGACCACATTTTGGAATAAATATTTACCTCAAGCGGATGTCTAATATTCAATGTGTCCCTAAATATACATCCTTTTGCTTAGTCGGGGTAGATGAAGGATGCTTTCTGTAAAAAGAATGAAAAATAATGGCCTTTTGATATGAATACATCAACTTATGTCTGCCGTTTTGTCTTTACAGAAAGAATGATGGCACATTGCGCACCATGCCTGGAGAAAAAGTAAGTCCACCCTTAAATATGTATGATCTGTCTGACCTATTGGTGTGATACTGGACAGTAACCACACAACTCCCAAGGACGGCATGATGCCTCAAGGCTTCCTGTTAAATTGCTGCCATGATGCATCAATGTAGCGTCCACTTGTAACTCAAGCAGTGCATTGGTGCATCATGCCGACACTTAGGGAATATATCAACCCTGTAGGGCCGGCATCATCTGTGATTGCAGTACTTTTACATGCCAGTGCTGTATTCATGCCAACAATAGGTTAAAGTGTATCAATAAACTATTCTGTCCTTAACCCTTTAAGGACGACATGATACCTTTATGCATCATGCCTTTGGTCTTCATGATGCATGAATGCAGACCTGGTGAGTGACTCGCCAGTGCTGCATTCAAGCATCATGCTGACCCTATGGGGTTCAGACATCAGTGCAGCCCGAGCGTGTTACTCGCCGAGGCTGCGTTGGTGTACAAAACCTTTAGCGACATCCGTCCTTTAAGGGTTAAAATGTTAACTAATTGAACAAACAAGAACAAGATCCATACCCATGTCAGTTCCCACCATGATGTATGATAGATTGACGGTGCCGTTATCACCACCTCCCACCGACCAATAGATAAGCTGCCTTATCGCGTCTTCCCATGGCTGTGGTCAATGCTGAGATAGCTGAGTACGTGTAATGGGCCGTCAAGTATCGGACACCTGGTGTCGAGTCTGCATATCGTATTGATAACTTGAGAGCAATAACCTTGTGGCCCTATCGAGTTGGTAATAATTGTCAAGGGAACAGTAGATAAAGTTGACAAGTTAACAAATTTGATATAGTAAATTGTTAACAACAGCCTAAAGGCCGACCCTCTAGTGCGGCAATATACAATACTAAACAGATTAGAATGTATAGATATTAAGTCCCTCTTTCGTAGCTACCCTAAAACTAAAAAAGTACACTCGCCTAAAAGTCTCGCGTATAAGCCGCACCCCTGCATTAGAACCTTACGGGATTGATACCCTCTCAAAAAATCAGCGATCGCCAGTGTAGCAGCGGCGACTTCCTCACCGTCACTGCTTTGGCTCATCATGACAAATAAACATGTAGCTTTGAGGCGTCATGCTGTTTTTAAAGGGTTAACTAGGGATTAAGACAACTCATACTTGTATGATGATTCCTTTACTGATGTTATATAACATACAAATATTATTGAGGATAAAATATATTTCTGTACCCAAATGTTTTAATCAATTGTCCCTAAAAGATGACATTTGTCGTCATGATGCACCAATTCAAGCATTATGCCGACCCTACGGGATAGAGACGCTCCCGCAGGGTTGGCATGATGCACCAATGCGGCACTGGTGAGTAACTCGCCAGGGGTGCATTCAAGCATCATGACGACCAAGGGCATGATGCATCAATGCATTATGCCGTCCTTAAAGGATCAAACTCACCCTTGTTTGGTTGTGTTCCAGTTGCTGAAAGCGCTGCCCGTGCTCCAGAACCAGGTGGATGCCCTCCTGGAGTTCGACGTAAGTTAACGCCATTTGGCAAAACCTTTGGCAATATAAAAATGTTGACCCATATTCCATTATGATTAGCATAACGGTCGCTTGGAAAATGCACAATTCAATATATACAATTGGTATCATACATAAATGGTAGAAATAATTGAGGTGCTAGTTTAGACTCCATAGAATTTGACATTGAAAGTGTTGACCGTAGTTTAGAACCTTGCCCTTCACTTTACCAGTACCAGAACCACCAGTAAGAATCCATGTCCATATTCAATGGAAATACAAGTCTCTGGTTTCCATTTGATCAATCATAGTCTCAGTTAAGAAAGCAAGATAATCTGTTTCAATATAGGAGTTTTTTTAAACAAAATCATTTCAAATAATATTTCACCCATAGATCTCGAGAGCCCTGTACTTCACCCCAACTTGGCAGGAGTGTCACTTGGTTTTAGTATAAGATAACATGCTGTCTTTCTTCTCCTGGTTCACAGTGCACGTCAAATGAACTGACCAACGGTGTCATCAACGCATGCTTCATGCTAATGTTCAAAGACCTGATTAGGTTGTTTGCTTGCTACAACGACGGGATCATTAATCTACTAGGTAAGTCGCACCCTACATTCATGCTACTTTCCTGCCATTGTTAAGCATTTAATCTGTAAAAAAAAAAATGGAGAAAAAACACATTTAATCTGTACTTAAATTTCAAGTGAAACACCAGGAAGCTTGTGTTAGAAAACTGCCCCATATTTGGTGGTGTAGAGTGTTGCATCTCTGTCAGGCATAGCGCCTGATATATTCCTCAAACAAGTCTTGGCATTCCTGTATAATAAGTGGATGAAAAGGATACAAACATTAAGATTAAGTGATGGTAACTAAAAGAAGAAATTAAGATAGTATTCATTAAGTTGTGTACCGTAATAGATGATACAAGACAACTCTGTGTAAACTGTACTTGGATTGTAGTTGACTGAGGAGCGTTCCGCTGCTGACCTATTACTGCAGCGATTGTCTTTGTACCCATAAGATGTTTAACCCTCTGTCTACGCTAAACGTCCAGCCTACTCTAAAACACATCATGTCCACATCCAGATATACACACCCCCTACCATACCACAACCAACACCTTGACACAGAGTGCTCCGCCACAGAGTGAAAAATTAGGACAGCAAAAATTGCTAAATTGAAACTATTTCTACAAGCTTTCAGTTCTCATCAAATTTACCACACGAGTACCGGGTACCGGTATCTCTAATGAAATCGACCAATTGGGCACAATTTCAAACTATTAGTGATGCTGTTCACGAAATTCTATCTCACATATATGGAGAGCTTACTAAATTATATAGCAAACACTATCAGGTGTATGATTTCTCCTACTTTTTAGGATTTCTGACTTTTTTAAGAGGGGGGGGGGGGACGGCCCATTATAATTTCGCAATATCCCTCATAGCATTTTCAATCATCTATAGACATTGGGGAGGTCTATGTTTGAGGGAGGGTTTAACACGAGTGTGCGGAGAACCCTGCTACCACTACCACTAATACGTCCTCTACCGCTATTAATGCTAGCACGACCAGAGCCTGTATTGTGCCGGCTACTTTTGTGTTGCAGAGAAATACTTTGAGATGAACAGGAAGCAGTGTCGGCAGGCGCTGGATAACTACAAGAGGTTTATTGTGCGGATGGACGGAGTAGCTCGCTTCTTGAAAACTGCGGAGGTAACCCCCACCTCTGCTGCTGTGGCTGCTGTATCTACGAGCTGTTACCCCTGTACTCACCCTCTACCCCCTGTGCCACCACTATGAGTTATCAACCCTTACTCACACAGTCCTCCTACCAGGGAGGGATGCTATGGCTGCAGGGCTTTAAGGTCTAAAAACACAATTGAATCATTTTTGAATTAGTTATCTGCTGAGTCATCGCGACTCGCTCCACCTCTCGTTGATAGTTGACACTGTCATCCTTGATGGCATTGTGGTGGATGTAAAAAGGCTATGTGAAAATCAAGTCAACATTCAGATTACCGGTACTCTATAAATTGAAAAAGTCAGGCCACAAAAATAAATGATATCATCCAAAATTTGTCCACAAATAGACCTCAGTGTGTGCAGCCATGTTATCCCCTAACCCACCCACTGTTGTACATTGTACCTGTGGTGAGCCTCCTCCAGGAGCCCCCACCCTGTGGTAGATGAGTGTTAATACCCCTCACCTGCCTCTTGTACAGTCTGTGTATCCCTAATCTATTAAGGCTTGATGTGATTTTCTTATTGAACCTAGCAGCTACTCAAAATATCTTGCAATCAGAATTTTGTGAAAATATCTCCCCTTGGGAGATTCAAATTATCTCCAAGGCTCAAAGCGGAAATTAAGATAATACTTGCAACATTGTGTGTAGAAATAGTTTTGACTTTCTGTTATAGTTTTCAAGACAGAGAATAGTCACCCGCTAAATACTGGTAGAATTATTCAGATTGCAATATAATTTGGCAGCTGCTATGATTCACTTTTGTCACCTAATCATTTCTTCTTAACCGTTTCATATTATGATATATCCTTGTATATATTTTAGAACCTTTTATTATTTGTGTTGATTCTTTTATTTTAGGTTGTGTATTTAGCTGCACAGCTCTGATTGCAGTCCACCTTATTGTATGTCCTTTCGTGTGTTTTACGCCAGTTTCTCTTTTACCACCGTGTTCGTGCACATTTTTCTATCCTTTTCCTTCCGTGTCGTCAATTTCAGAAAAGTATTTTGACATGCCCAAGAAACAGGCTAGAGAAGCATTGGATTTCTATAAGAAATTCCTAACCAGAATGGACCGTGTGTCTGAATTTCTAAAAGTTGCCGAGGTAAGTTAAAAGCCGTTCATCGGTGCTCAAAGAGTTGGGCGCTCCGGTTAGGTTTGAATAACCAATCGAGCTAAACTTAAAAGCATATGCGAATAGATGTTAGAATGCAGTATAGACTATCAACTAGGCTGAAGAAAATGAGAGAGCTTAGTATACTTTGAGTGAAACATAGGCAATTCAAGAGAGCCTGTCTTAGTAAGTTGGATTCTGAAGATGTGGAAGTGGAAACCTTTGTACTGCTGATTGCCATGTCCCAATTGTAGTACATTTGGTGAGCATTGTTAATCTTCAAACTACTTAATACCACATAATTCATTCTGATAACTATACATAGTGTAGTGAACAGCATTACTAATCAAGTAGGATTGTCTTTCTTTGGTGGACTACATTTTTACTTTTATAATTCACAATTCCATTGAAAAATTCTATGATAATTATGCAAGTAGATTCTACTCTAGAGAAAAGAGAGCAAAGCACAAATTAAGCAGAAAGGAATGTCATACCTGCAATGCTATGTGAAATTATTTGCAGCTACTTAAAATGATAATGTACACACAAATTCAATACTTCAATTTTGACCACTCTGTGCTTCTAGCGGGTGAGTCCCGGTATGTCTGTCTTGGTCTTGTTAGTAGTATTTCACCAGTTCGGACGGTTTTGTTAGTTAACTTTTCCTCACTTAATATTTACACATTCCATATTTGTGTTTAAAGCGCATGTAGTTGGGTTTCTTTCAGATAAATCTTAACATGTTTCAAATGTTTGACTTTTAACGTGTAACTTAAATAGCAGAATAGAAGCAGCTATGAGTAACATTAGCATTGGATAAGTTAACAGTTAAATGTTAATTGTGTATTTATTTACGTTCATAGTTAAGTCAGGAAAGACATGTTCTATCAATCCTATTGGTTTCCAAATGACATGACTATTTTCATTTCAGAGTGTCGGCATCGACAAAGGTGACATTCCAGATTTAGCAAAGGTATGTGATCCCTACGATGGATTCAACTTTCTATTGAACTTTAGAGCTACTTTGTAATTTCAGGAGTGTATGTTGGTAGGTTGGGGTGGTGTTGATATAGTTAAGATATTACTAAGCCATCGTCATTTAGATATTGTACAGTGTGTAGATTCTAGTCTTAGACATATTGTTAGTCCTGTTATAGAAGAGAGCTTATCTCATTCATTAAGCAACCCACCGCTCATATGCGTATCCCCTTTACCACCCAGGCCACTTTCCCTTTCTACATGATATAAGAGTCCACAGAAAAAGCCCTAACCCTTTAAGGACGCATATCGCTAAAAGGCGCATTTGTTGTCATGATGCACCAGTGCAGCCCCAGCGAGTAACTCGGCAGTGCAGCAATGGTGCATCATGCCGACCCTGTAAGGTCAACATGATGCTTGAATGCAGCACTGGCGAGGTACTCGCCAGGGCTGCATTCATGCAACATGACGACCAAGGACATGATGCATTAATGCACTATGCGTCCCTTGAGGGTTAAAGCCATTGCTCTTTGCTCCCAGCCCCCTTACCTCATCTTAGATGTATGATACAAAGCAGCAAAGCACCGCACAGTACCTGGAATTGCTATAAAAGCTGCAACCTTTAGTCACATTTTTATTATGAACACAAGCTTTTGCCCTCTATAGATATATGCACCAAGCCAAATATTGAAGTTCGAACTCCCCGATTCTTATCAGTTATAGTTTTAATTTACAGTAACTGCATGATGATTATTTTTGAATTTATTCCCTTTTCCTTAAAAAAAAGAAGAGAAGATCCCCACCAACTCTTGTATATCATATTGAGTTTGATTCTATTTGGTTGCTTTTGTAGTATATTGCATGGTATGCTTAGCGCTGTTGTTTTCCTTGTCCGTAGGTGCTCTCGATAAACTCTAGTACCGGTGTGAGTCTCACCTTTATATTCTCTATAATCGCCAAGTAGGAGCACCACATCTCCTTAGTGTACCCCCCAATCTAGCAATCACCCCCAATCTGTTTTTGTTTTGGCGAAATTTTGAACTTCAAACCAATTTAACCAAATTTAAGTACGGGTATGTTGCATATCATACACTGCGATTAAGAAAGAGATGACATGGTTACATTGATTCAAAGCTTGTAGATTTGCTTTACTTTGGAGATGGGTGTCTCCTGATATATTTACATAAAATAAGATAGAAGCATGACTACTTTTGCCTGCATAGCAGTAGTTAATGTCTTTGAATCATTTATGAGCGAATAATTAGAAACAATGTGCATATAGTAAGTGAATTTGTGAAATGAAAAACGTTTTTAAATGATCTCCGCATAGGAATAAAGAAAATGTGGCTTAAACAATTAGAAATATAAGAAACAACCATGTTAACATTGTAAACCAGACTACAGTTGTACTCACACTTGTACTGATTAAGTGCATGGGATAAAAAAAAAACCTTTCATAGTCAAGCTTAGTAAAAATCAAGTTTAGCAACAACAGGGACTTGTGCATTTTACTCTATGTAATAACCAAATAGATTTAGTTGCCTGTTACAAAAATGCCTGCGCCTTATAATTCAGACATTGGGACACATTTTCTTATGGTTATAAAATCGTCATCTTGATAGGTCCTTTCATAAATTCTGCGCCAAAATATATAAAATGAAATAAAAATATATTCTACACAAAATTGTCTTGTGCTGATAAAACAATGAAAACAAAAAGGCCTGATATATTTATAATATGTATTCCTTTTCTGAATATGTAGGCATCTTTGTAATAGGCATGTTGCACTAGGGCTCATCCATAATACTGCAGCTTTGTAAGACCATGTAGTCCTGTACAGATGCCGTGACTGACCATCGTATCTTTGCTTTCAGGCGCCCTCAAGTCTCCTTGAGGCACTAGAAGCGCATCTAGCACAATTAGAAGGCAACAAAAAGGGTGAAAAAAAGTGAGTGACACAATTATAAACTTATTTTTTGGAGGTGATATATTTTGCCAACATGCAATTCAAATGTGCTACTTTCACTGATTTGATACATTTGGGAGTCAGTTTTTTTAGTGGCACAATAATATTAATGCTCAGGGTGTAATGTCAGGGGAATTTACAGTCGATGTCTGTCTGGATTTGAGATTAAGTGCTGATGAACCTTTCACTGTCTGTTGAACATGGTTATCTGTGGGTACAATATCTTAGCAGTAGGATGTATAGAATACATAATAATTTACAATTTTAAAATGTTCAAATTACCCCAAATCATGCTCATATATGTGTATATAGATTTACAAGGCGAGATTGGCTTTTAAGGAGACTTTGACGTAAGTTTAACCTGCCTTTGAGAGTGGTTTACTGAAAGGAAGGTGTGTTATCTGAAAGGAAAAATATTAAATATGTAAAATATGAACTGGTTTCTATTGCTTGTCTTCAGGAGTAAACAGCCCGAGAGCGTGAGCTCAGCTATTAGTTCTCTGGCTGCTTCAGCATCTGGCGGTCCTGGAGCATCTACTGTCTCAGAGGATGAGAAGAGAAAGATCATCGAGGAAGAGTCAAGACAGCTTCAGATGCTTAAGGTAGGAGGAGGCCCAGCTCTTGTTTAGCCCTGATCAGGGGTTTTTAACGTGTGGTATTGAGTCCCTGAACCGGTCAGGGTTGTTTTGAGGCGTGGTGACCGGCTTGTCCCACTTACACACTAACAGCATCTGGATATGCGCCCTGCTCCCCAATAGCCATCTTGTGTCTCTTCTATAAGATAATATAGATTGGTTTTCAGTAACAGTTTCCCGATTTTAATAACCCCCTGTCTACCACAATGGAAAGGAGATTGGAATTCAGAAATTCACTGTCCATTTATTAATGTTAGATTTATTGTCTGTCATCATTTTTATGAAACTTTGGAAAGTGAGGTGGAAATCTTTGAAAAGAATAATTTACTAAGGATGTTTACAATTTTGATGCATAAGCATTTTGATCCAATCTAAACAAGAAAAAATACATACTTATGAAAGCAACGAAAAGGACAAATTTTATTTAAAAAAATCAAATGTTTGGCAAATCTAAGCTATCATCAGCGCCTGTCACGTGCTGTCTCCGCCATCTCCCATGTAGAAAATAAACAATGCAGAATACACTAACCCCCCTCTATTGAACATATCTCAATTAACCCCCCCACTCTCCCTATGGCCAGGCTATCTGCTAGGCCGCATGTTTGCACTGATCTGTTTACCATTTCAGGAGGATACAGAGAAGTCAACCTCTACCAACCCTTTTGCCAATGCACTGGAAAACCAGGTTAATTATTTTATAAAAAGAACAAAACCAACCAAACAAGGCAATATATTTAGCTCTTACTCGTTACCAATGCATTTTGGTTCTTTTTCATCCCCTCTATCTGTCTCTCTAACTTTACCCTTTCACCGTCAAGTAGTAGTGTTAGTGTGTACCGTCCTTCACCTTCCGTCCTCAGTTCCCCAGTTTGGGTTCAGATTCACCAAGGCCATGAGCTGTAGGGTATATACTTAATGGGAGATGAAGCCCCTCTTGGTGCAGGCATGATAGGTCTCTGGATGCTTATAATATATAACCCCCCACAGTACATCCCCTCTACGTGGGCTGAGTAGTCGCTAGGTTGTTGTCCCGCCATAGCCCATCTTCATTTTTTGGAAAAGCGTCTTCCTATCCTGAAAATACCTCACTTGAAATTCCATCAATTTCAGCCCCTTTCCATGAGCTGTGCAACACCCTTTTCCCCTCTGTATTGACTATTGGTCCCTAAATATCATTAGCTTGTTTTGGAAAAGTCGATGGTTCGTCATTAGTGAAAAACCCATTAAAATAGTTGTAATTTGGCATAACCTAATAACAACAGATTTCTGGGTTCAGTATTTGGTCTTGCTGTCAGAGTGTTGTAATCTATCTGTCTGATGAATGATGGAAAAAATATCTGCCCTGATTCAAATTAATCATTAAATCTCATTATTAGCGTAAACATATCTGGGGGGAAAACACAAATAAGTTTAAAGGTGTATTTTCAATGGTTAAGATACATTAAGTAACAGTAAGCATGTTTCTCCAGTAAGTTTGAAAGGTTTAACTTAAAATGATATTTTCAATTATATATCGCAAATTTCCTTGGTCTATAAAATTAACAGTAATAAGCTAGGAGGAAAATCCCACTGTAAATCTTATATTGCCATTTCATGTCTGACTTTTGAAGTTTCAAAAGATATGTGTAAACATAGAAAAAATCTTTGCGAGGAAGATTTAGTGAGGGAATCTTGAGGATATAATATAAGTCTTGTAAGCCAGTAAACCTGCACAGATAGATGCACTGATGTAAAACGGTTAAGGTATCAGATAGCATTCAAGATAAAGATATCAAATAAGATTCAAACTCAAAGTCATGGTCCCATAATGGGGAAAGAGATTAATATGAGTAAGTTAAGTCGTAAGTGCAGACTAGGTTAGAGAATGCATGTCTGGTTGTATAAAGTTGTTCCCCATCCATCTGGTTTGAGTTCTTGGTAGGAGTGGCGCTAATCGGTTTGTTTAGGCGTTGGTTCGGTGTTGGTTCTCCCCTATGATCCCCATCACCCTCAAGCACTAGGTTCCCTGACCAGAAGTAGCTTTCATGAAGACATGGGAGACCCCCAGGGAAGTGGTAGACCCCCCTGAACCCCTCACCCCCCCCCCCCCCCTCCAGCATGTGCTGATACTAACTGCAAGGTTGTGTTAATCAGCTGTGCTTGCTCGTTTGTGTCTCCCCTCCGGGAACATGTCATTCGAGCGTAATGCACTAACTCTGGTAACTCGGTGTCACTCACCACAGGCAAGTATGAAAGGTTGGTGTGTTGTGTGCAATTTTTTTTTTGTTTGTTAAGAGTTATATATTTTCCCATGTTTGTTGTTGTTAGTTAACTAATTAATTAATTAGACCACCCATCAGTTCCTCTCCACTTCACATCCCCACAAACCCCAGTGGTTGATCTCAAACAATTTGTCGGCTTAGAATAATTTACGTTTCGTTACACCATTCTCTGTTGCCTGCACTGTCCTAACCAACTTGCTCACCCGGTGACGATATAAACCCCATGTCCACGGGTGACATATTCTGTGGTAGTAACCGTGGTTTGTCTTCACTCACCAGGACCAGCGTCAAGCAGAGGTGCAAGTGAGCCAGAACAATCCTTTCAGTTCCTCTCTCAACAACGGTTCTGTGACCTCACCTTCTGGTGGTAAGTTTGGACAAATTTTGATTAATTAACCTAAAACCGCACTTATATTCGTGAAATATAACCCCATCGCGGGTTATTGGACAACCAGGATTATATCCTATATCCTTAAAAAAAGAAATTCAAGGGCTCGTAATTTTGATTCATAAAGTTTATACCGGTTGTATATATATGGAAATGATTCATCGTAAACAGATGACTCAGCAGTTTAGCTATGCATGAAGTACAACTCCACTGGGTGTTACACATATTGCTGAGAGAAGCAGTCCCTTTCATCATGTTGCTTTAAATCATGCTCATGGTGGATATTGCAGGTTTGGATTTACTGGGCGCTGGTTCGCCCGGCAGCAATCATGCCACGAGTGGGATGACGTCTACGACTAACGATGACTTGCTCGGTTTGGTGGGCGCCAATCCGTTCGGTGAGCCACAGGTCTCCGCAGTAGGAGCCACTGACCTATTCGGCAGTCCAGCCCCAGCCGCAGTCACCGGAGGGTCGCCTTGGGGAACGCCGGCCCCATCCGCAGGTGAGTCATATAGTTATGTACAATTATATTAGCACTTAAGGCATATGTGTATTCATATGCATCAAATCATCCCAGTACCTCTATATGTAAGTGTAGCAGTTTTAGATTTTAGTTAAAAGCCAATAATTGGCCTGATCGCGACACTTTCCTCAAATCCACATAAAGTAGCAGCACTCTTCCCCACTGTGTCTCCCATAGCAATACATGTAAGAAAGTCAATCAATGTGTCAAGATTCCTTCATCTTAAGCTGTGTTTGATAGGAACAGACAAATGGGAAGACTGACATTGAGTTTGTTGTAGTTGATGTTGGCATACTTAAAGCATGGACTGGGTCCATTTAATACAGCGTGATGGTTAACATTAAGACAACTAGTCTAGTTAGTTAGTAGTGATTGTCAGTCCTATTTCCTGATTTCTCTGCAGGTCTTTGTATGTGTACATATCCATATTACTGTGCTCCTCCACTCACATGCTGGGTCTTTTATAGCACACAAACCACACGCGATGACATATACTATGTACCACCAAGATGTGTAGCCCGTATTCGCCGGGCACACATGATAGGAGTATGCGTATATGTGGCCAGCGCTTCATTGCTCTACATACCATGTGTAGGGTATATGTGACTGTGTGCACTTTGAGTAAGTGAGCCTGGTTAGGGCTCCTATGGCAGGCATAAACTTTCATCTAACCTGAGTTCATGCAGTAAGGTTTCTACTCTGCACACAACTTCAGTCAGGTTCGCGTAGAAAGTACCGTCTGGCTCTGGTTTTGGTTTAAGTCAGTTGGCTTAAACATTAAGGCATTCCCCGAAGGGGCTAGCTGCCTGAGCAGGCCTAGTCATTGACAGTGGTCTGCAGTGTAAACAACTGATGGTAGCCAGGAACAAGTCCAGTCCTACAACCTGGAACCATATTACACCTTGAGCAGATTTACATCTGGTGAACCAGAGCTAGAACTAGAACTGTTCAGGCAAACAGTTTAGTTCAGCCAGAGATGCCACTTTTCCTATTCTTGCAGTTATTCCTGCATTTTTGCTGGAATTTCTGTGTTGAATTAAGCTTATTTGCAACAGAAAATTGACCAAAACCTTTAGGGTTTCTTACTTAGTTTTCCCTGATTTTTAAAAAATGTCATGCAGACCTGTACTCAACTATAGAGGACCTTTATTTGGGGGCCTCAATTTGAACATTTCAAGTTGTTGTTTTTTAAATTGGTCACTTTCATCCCTATTGTTGACAAGGGAGTGGCATCTGTGGTTGACCATGGTGGAGAATGCTCCCCACCATGGTGACTACTAAACTGGCTGCTTGCACGGGTTATGAACCGGTAGCGGTCACTGACTGTAGATGCTGGAGCCCTGCCCGGTTGTCCTGCCCACATTAGAGTTGATCTAAGATGGCGGTCCCCGTCTGCATGTGTCTTGATGCAGGTGGAGCTCCTGCCTCAGCTGCAGCATCCTCCGCAGGCTTTACCTCCGATGCCCACTTTGCAGCAGTCTTTGGAAGCGGCTCTCCACAGAACACAGGTAACTCTACCACGCGCAGACAGCCCGCCTCTCTCCGTCTTACCTCAAAATTAACCCGCCACGGCTTAGTCCTTTGTATCTGCTGCTCCGCCAAAGCCGTATTCCCCTTTACGCGTCTTCAAAATTAACCCGCCATTTCTACCCCCATTTGCCCTTATTTGCCCATACGTCTCCACTCACCCCAAACTATAGGTATTCCAGCTACCACTTGTAAACCCCCCTCCCAGTCCTCTCCGGTTGGCTTTTATTTCAGACCTCATAATTGATCTCTTCCTCCATACACTTCTCCACCGCCCTACCTCCCTCCCCCCCCCTTTCCTCCCAATGACCACCGCTCCCTTAACGACCCCTGCAAACCACCATGCTCTTTTCCCTCCGATGCCTTCCACAATCCACTTGGTTTTCTCCTTTTTTTTTCTCTTTTTGTCTGGGTTCAATTTGTTTAGGGTGGCTAAGACTTGAGAACAGAATGCCTGCCTGTTCTCCACTCCTCGTCTGGTGCTTGGCTTATACGCGACTTGTCCTGCTTTGTGCACACTTTATTTCTACTTTCTTAGTATTTATGTATGCTTTTTATTTAATTGTAGACTTTTAAGTTATTCCATAAGATCTTCATACTTGGTTTTACAGCTTTTTGATTGAATTTATCATAGATTTTCAAGATATCACCCATTCACTTGTTAGTTCCATATGTATAAAACATTCAACAGCAAAATTATGTGAAACAAAAATGGATGATATTGGGAAAAGAGTTTTCAAAGCAGAACTTTGTCAATTTTTATATCATATTGTCATTTCATCATGCATGTTATTGGCATTTTCCTTGTGACATTGAAAGCAGCCGTCTTGCTAACCCTTATTGCTGTGCTCATATTAACACACTCACACTTACAAGTGGTTCCTCCCTGTGCAGTTCGGGATTTTCTCGAAGACCTTCTCTATTCTCTCGGTCTGTGTTTTGTCGGTATTCTTGTGAAACTGAATTTCCTCATTATTACTGCATAAGAAATTTTACAATTGAATTACATCTTATATGGGGGTCACCAGTAAGGTTGCCTCCTTCATGGTTCAACATGATCAGACAGAAAATTACCTTGGTTTAGAGTTGTTGTAATTTTTTGGATTAATTCATTGTTTACATTAAAATTTGATTTTGATTTTTTTTCTCCCCAAGCACTGTAAAAGATGGGGTATATGCAAAGGAAATTTAGTCACCAAATTGTATTGAATGGTAATTTTGATGTAAAATTCACAAATCACTACCACTAAAAATATATGGAAAGGAAAATGTTATGGCGTATATCCCAACTTTTAAATGAATTGTGTTTTGAGCTTCATTTATCTAGCAATCGCTTTATTTATTAATATTTTTAGTGTTTACGTTAATTTAAAACTTGCATGTTCATTCACCAGGGGGCGCTATGATTAACAGTACACCGGCGCCACCTCCAGGTTGGTATTTAAGTCAAGAGGGAGACATAAATTTTGCATTGGACCAGTAACAATAAGTTTCTATAGTAAAAACCTGTCAGGAATTTGAATTGTGTCTTGAACAAGTAACCAACATTGGCCAATACATTTTAACATCAGTTCACCCTTTGTTTCATAAATGATTTCTGTAAAATAAGTAGCGAAATATAAGGATTGGAAAACTTGGAAAAGTAATAATGTTTAGGTTCTTTCAGGACCTCACCTCTAATGTGTTATTAGTAAATTCACTGTTACAGAAAAACTTTAAACCCTCCCCAAAGTAATGTATTTGACTGGTCCAAAACTTTGGAACTGCTTCTGAATCTACTTGGCTAAGCATATGCCATTGTATGGAGCAACTCCCACTTTGGAAAGGAGAGGGTAGAGGGCCTTGGAATAATCATACACCAAAAGTTACTCCCCCTTAAGCATTAGTATAACCACACAACCTGCCCCACATCAAACCAACATATGTAATATTCATGGGTCTTAAAAATGCTAACCCCCTGAAGTACTTTGTTTAATTTTCATACACAAATATAGTTTATGCCTTATGATAATTACACACACTGTTAAGTGCCTTGACTAGAATTTGATTTAATATGCTTGCCTCAGCCTAAAACAGTGAAACAGGCATGTGAATGAATGGCACAATACTGCCTTTAATCACCCTAATTTTGATTAATTTGAATATATTAATTTTAGTGTAGGGATTTAGTCTAGAGTCTAGTAAGTTTGTAAGTGATATCAGATTTATATAAGTAACTCATAGTTCTCTTCACCATCCCTCACCTAGCTACTGTTGCCGGAACTGCTAACAGTTCGCCGTAAAGGGCTACACGGTAATTAAGCTAAGGTTCAATCCCAGAACAGTGCCCACCCTCCTCTACCGACAAGTAAAATGCAACAAGTATCTCCCTCCTTTGACACCCACCCTCACCATGTCCCGTTTACTATCTGACCCCACAGGGAGCGGTTCCAACATCAGCGCCACCGGCAACAGTAAGTAGCAAATACACTATCACTGACCCACTCAGTCTTCAGAAAAATCCTTTATAATTTGTTACATGAAAAGAATTGAACAAAATTTAGACTTTGGATGTAAAAAGACTTGTATTTCTGGCCATTTCGTCCCATACCTAAAGACCTCTCTTCCAATACTATGCAGATGAGTATGGAATGTCTGTATTTTCAATATGTAAGAAGTGAAATTTAGTATGGAAGTGTATTTTGAAATATAAGAGTAAACAGAAGAAAGGAACCGTACCATTCCATTCTCTTTACATTTCATACTTATTCAAAAGATCTTACAGTTTTTCATTTTAAACTTTTTCGGCCTGTTGTTTAATATAGGAAACTATTTTCCGCTGCAAAAGTCACTGTTGGAATTTCACAGACTTTCGTACATGTGCATGACAAAACTCATTCCTTCACAACCCATTTTGAATGTTCCCCTGATCCAAGTGGGTCATTGATTTATATTTCCTTTTTTACATATATGTATTTTTGGATATTTCACTACTTCCCTTCACAATTACCAACTTTCTAAGAACAAAAGAAATATATTGGTGTATTAGAAACATTCGGTTGCAGTATATCATATTACAAAGTGGGCCTCTCCCAGTCCTATTCATACTATGGGGAAAAGGGTTTCTCCAACCACCCTGCCTTCTTCAAATAACTGCTTATCCCATTTTCATCTCAAGTCCCCTTTGCCTTACCCAAAAAATCTCCATTCCTCTTCAACTAGAACGATAATCGACATACAAAAAAAGCGTTACATGGCCATCACCCTGTTTTTTTATGGCTTGGTACTATATACTTGTCCCGTTCCCATCCCATATTGCCATGTTCTGGATGCTGTAATTGTGTGTTCGGTCCTGTGTATACAATACAACCAACACCTTCACATCATTACCATCATCATCTTACCTCACTCATCCATATCTCAAAAAATAGCCCGAAACCAATCATTTAGAAAAAAGAACGCCAACAGCACTTCGACAGTTTTTGTCTTTCAGCCGCACTCTTGTGTGCCGCCGGGCATGGGACATCATTCTGTCCGGTGCTGTGACTACTACAGCTGCTGTTGTTGATGTTGTTGTTGATGATGTTGCCAATTGATAATAACTTGTCAATGATAATGCTGTGCTCAGTTGAAAATTTCTTTTCTTGGATAGTAGATATGTGTGTGTGTCTTGGCCATGTGTAAAGCGAAAAGCAGAGACGGAAGGTAAATTAACAAAAAGAATTTATAAGCTTTCAAAGAGCCTAGGTTGGTCCTTGGGGGAGTTTCCAACCTTGATTATCTATACCTCCACCTGATGAGGACAGTGGTCAAGTCCTGGAAGGCGCCGCGGACGACATCGGAGATACTGCTCAGCCTGACCAATCACTCCCTCCATCCCTGCCCATTACAAGAATTAAGGCTCACTCCCTCACCCCTGTGGATGTCTCTCTCTGTATCTGTAGCTGCGATGGGCGATGGCTTCGACCCCTTTGGTGCCGATTGCGACTTCTCCAGCATGCAGGCGATAGAGCCCACCATGCCGGAGGCTGGGACCGTGCCTGATGCCGGTCAGGCCCCCTCCACCACCACCACCAGCACTGGTGATGCAGACATGATGGGTGGTGACATGATGGGTACAGCCGTCACTACAGCCACTGACGGGGGCACCACTCCCACCATTACCACTGAGGCTGCACCCACTGAGGCTGAACCTGCCCCCGGTGGTGCAGTCGATGGTGCCCCTGCACCGGTAAGCGATGCACCACCAGCTGACTCGGCAGACGGCTCGGCTGCCGAGGCCGTGGCAGATCCGGCTACCACCACTGCTGAGGCTCCAGCAGGTACTTTATACATGTGTTCGTCGTTTCCCACCCTCCGCACTATATCGTTGTTTGTTTCCCAAAATCCTTTGTGTATACACTGTCCTTGGTACCGTACTCTTTCACTTTGCTTTTAGTTGAATTCATGATTTTACCCTCCTTTTCCATTTTACTTCTAGGTCGAATATGTGTGCACACATGCATATATGTATTTACATAATTTACATTTACATATATATGTATTCATATCTTCCTCCCCTTTGTATCTTGTTCTTCAGTTCCACACATTGTTACTTCCAAGTGTCACCAGTGCTTAAGAACAGAGCCTGAATGCTCTGATAATGTTCCACTTTGTTTGTGTTCTACCTCCTTCTGTCACTACTTTATTATCATTACGTGGTTAGTGAATGTGATATTGTGTTATAGTGAACTACTTTTGAGATAGAGAGCCGCGAGTTGATGGACGTGTTCTCATATTATGAGACGCGGATATAAACTTAAAAGTGCTCGAAATATGAGTAAGCATAGATGGATGTTTAGGCGTGATCCCCTAGGAGTTAGGAAGCTTGTAGTTCATGGTGATATTGGCAGATATATGCATTCATATGATATAAAAACAATGATACCAAGCAGCAAAAGGTAGACAATTTGTCATTGGCAATATATTGCTTGAGGTGAAAATGAATGTTGCTAATAAGACCTGTAGGAAAGGCAATGTGTACATATTTCAGTGAGTGTAAAGCAATTTACTATATCTAGCACTTTCATCAAGTGTATAGCCACATAGGCATTAATACAATAACATAGAGGAATAAAAGGGTGTTACTATGGAGAGGGGTGAGTCTGACCCATGTGAAGGTGTTGTAGGTGTGACTGTCTCCCCCTCACCCATAGACCTGGCACCAACTGACACCACCACCACCACCGAGGCCACTGCCGGCACCGATCTGGCCACCACACCTACCGCCCCGGTGCCTGCCTGTGTGCCTGCTGCCATGCCCTCTGCAGACATCCTTACCCCTACTGTCATGGACGCGAGCGCTACTGCAACCACCCCGACTGACACGGCTGCTGCCCCGGCCCCGGGAGCATTCACCACCGCTGCTGCTGATGTCAGTCCTGGTAAGTTGTCAATATCTCAATATCACCCAGCCACTTTTAGTTGCATGAATTGAATTGATTCACACGACCAAATTAGATATTCAGAAAAGAAATATAGAAAAGAAATATTTTTAGCTATTAGCTTTCATTTTGGATGAATTATAGGTAAAAGAAAATTATTATGCTTTTAGGGCATTCAGCATCACCAGTACTATTTTTATACTTCACTTCACTTCAAGATATACCATATTTTGAGAACGACTGTATTCGACAATATGTTTTTGGGAACATGCAAAAGGAGTTCAATTGCCCACCATTACCTGACTGGGTCCACCTCATTTAATTAAAGTCAGTCCTAAAACTGGAAATCAACCTTATTTGGTCTTGGTATAAGTTAAAGATAAGAGGAGGCTTCTATGGCATATAAGGGAATTGTTTTACTTATTACATCAAATAAAGAATGTCGAATACAGTACGTTGAATAGAGCATGTATAGACTCTTCATTTCACTTATAGTGTGTGCATGGTTTGTGTGTTGCAGGTGTGCTGGACCTGAGTATGCCCATGCCAGCCATGCCCACTCCAGCAGCTTCACAGCAGGCTCGCGCCGCAAGTCCAGGCTTCAGTAGGTTCTCTTAGCTGACTCAACTCTTCTAGCATGTCTTGAATTCCTGTCATCCAATTTACTCTCAGAGTCTTTGTTACCTTCTCGTTCGTTTGAACATTTCGCATTGCGAGTAGAAAGGGGTAATGATGTATCATTTTATTACCTTGTCTCACTGGTTGATCTTGACATATGCATAGACACATAGGCCATACAAAACTAGATTGATTGTAGACAATTCACATCCAAATCACTTTCAAACATGTAGTGGAAACTCCCTCTGTTTTCTATATTCAGTTGTCATTATAGTTTGCAAAACTATTATCATTTTCAATTACTATATCAGTTAGTTGATGATGTACTTCTCTAAGGATTTCCTTCTTATTTGATTCACCAATCATGGCATGTGTCATACATAGATGGTTGTGAATTCTTTCCTTGTGATTCCCTTATTTAACGACATGTCGGCCGCAGAAGCTACGCCTGCGTCGGTGTCTTTTGTCCACCATCCTGTTAGTTGACAATGTACACCCATTTTATCCCCAGCTGGCCTGGATATAACTGGGGGCTTGGATAGTACAGGGGGTAGAGCCCCCTCTCCCACCCCTGCAGCCACCAGCCCTGGGCTCCTTGTCTGTATGTCATCTTTGTACTGCCTTCCTTACATCATTTATACATATATATGCATACACAACCATATATACTCATTATACATGTAGATACACATGATTACATATATAAGTGTGTGCTACCCTTGTGCATCTGTGTAAGACCTGAAATGAGTTACCAAGGGGTTGTATGTCACCTAGTATACAGTATATAGAAAATATTGGGTACTGCGGGAAGATATATAATTTCAAAGGAGCAAGTAATCTTGACCAAAAATAGTTCAGCAAACAGGAAAATATTTTACATGATTAGAATTCTCATGGTTTACCTTGAGTAGGTCACAAAGAGCAAAAACATTTATACAATTGAACTTCATTGTTGATTGCGTACTATACAGGATTTAACGTTTTCCCCTTTTCTTTTTTTTTCTTTTTTGTTCATCATATTTCTTACACAAGCTGGTCTGGATATGACTCTCACTTCAGCTGCCCCAACTTCTACCTCCGCCGGAGGCACCATCTCGCCCAACCTCTTTGGAGCCTGTAGGAATCATTTATTACCTCCGCTATTACCGCTCAATCTTAGAAAGCCATATGATATTTTATAAAGTCCTAGATATACTGGTATGATGAAGTGCATCTAAACCAATGCCATTGTAAGAGTGATATAGTATAAGTATTCTCATATTCATATTGAAAGATGATACATGACCTAGAACTTGTGTGAGGCAAATAGTATTTCATAAGGAAGATACTTAAGAGTTAGTTATAAACTATATACTAAAAATAACATAGCTTAGTTGATATTTAAATGAACATGAGAAGGTACTTGCCATGATAATTTGTTCAGTAAAGTAGAACAAGATATGTTGCTATTACTTGCAATTGTGGTGTTTTGTGTGTGTGCCAAGATTCCTTTTCAATACTGACAATAATGATGCCAGAAGGTAGGCTTTGTATAAATGATATAACAGCTCTGCTTTCCCCAATAGACTGTAAAGACTCCATCAGGATAGACTATGCAGATTTTGTACAAGAGATTTAGATGCTAGTGGAACAGTGTTGACCTTAGATTATAATCTAATGGTGTATGAAATATAATGAATATGAAGTATGAAGCATCTTATTCAAGATGTGTAGTTAATATTATTTTTTGGTTGAGGGGAAAGTTATAGTATGAGCTAATGGAAATGTAAATCAACACATACTTGGGACTGATCTATGAAATTTTCCTCAAAGCTGGTCTGGATATGGGTCTCACCCCTTCGACCATGTCATCGACTGCACGACCAACTAGTCCTAGCTTCTGTACGTGAGACATTTCAAACTGTTGCAATATTTTTATCTATTCATATACCTCAAAGAAGTATATTTTACATCTTAGGTAGAGTAGAACCAATGTAGACTTTGCCCTGAGTCTTAAAGTGACCTCTAACATGGGGCATTATTATTGACAGTGTAGTTCCTTGAATCTTGTGAATACAATGGTATGTCTTTGAGCAGCCAATGTTATATTACATATCAGTGGAAAGGACAGCATAGTCCAAGTAATTAGTCAACTGTCCTGATGACTTTGAGAGTTAACCAAAGTAGTATTCAAAATAGAATATAACCAGGGAAATAATAAATCTAGGAAATATTTCCCTAAAATACAGTCTATCATTGCATGAATAAGTCAATAATAAGGTAAATAATGAAGTTCAAATCAAAATGGGTTTGATTATAAAAATATATAACTTTTGTCCGTGCGGCAGCTGCCATCGATCTGACTACTTCGTCAGTGCCCCCTGGTGGTGCCCCGCCCGCCGGCGCTCCTGGCATGCTGCCGCCAGGGGGCGTGATGCCTGGGATGCCCGGCATGCCCCCGGGCATGATGGGCGCCCAGGGGGTGCAGCTTCCTGGGGGAGTGCGTCTTCCCGCCTCTCCCGCTAACACCCCAATACGCCGCCCTCCTCCACCTAAACCGGCCCCGAGTAGGTGTCAACCAACCTTGTACTAACATTAAACTGTACTGAAATGTGTGAAGTAGGGATGTAGTGTGTAAATTCTACTTATATTTGTAATGAGAGTAAGTCCTCATACCTCCTCAAGAAGGAAATAATAATGGCTTTGGAGTAAAGATTAATTGATTAACACAAGAAAGAGAGGGCATTGTAGTAGAAAGAAATACTATATAGTAGAATTCAGAATGAGCCTTATGTAGGATCAAATAATACTAGCCTCTTGCTAATATATATTTTGATATGGTGTATACTAATTGTAGATATGGTGTATACTTAATATAGAAAATATGTCCATGTAAACTGAAAGCTCACATATAGTGGTACAAACCCTTTTAAAGCTGGCCTGGATAGTCTTGACATTCTGACTGGACTGGAGGGACTCAAGTTGCCCGGGCCTAAACCGGCCCCCAACACACGCGGTATCCCCATGCGTGCCGTGAGCCCCTCAGGTGGGTCACATGACCAGTTCTCATCACATTATCTATGAGTTACTTGTACAAAGTCATGTCCACCAATGTCCACCGCAGTCTTTTACTATATAACTAGTATCACTTATTCGTTTCCACAGTCACCTCGCTCTTAAGCAGCTTTGTATTTTAATTTTTTAAACAAATACAAGTTCAATCAATACAGAGTTTGTATATGGCATTGTGATTTCACACAAAATATGAGAAGCAGCATAATGGAAAATAAGTTGTTAGTAAAATAATTTAATTCTTTCATCACTCCTGGTGTGCAAAAAAATTTAAACAAATTTTGTAAAGCTAAAAATATGGACTTATATCCTAACTGTGAGGATTCTTTTGTCAAATTCATTGAGGCTGCATAAGGCAGAGTTGGCTGTGTTCACCCATTAGTTTGTGACACTACCATATCTTACGCCATAATTGTACACTTCCCTATGCATGAACCAGCAATAGTTGCGCTAGCTGTGTCTAACTCTGATACCGTATGCTATTTAAAGCATGTATTGTGTTCAAGTCTTTATTTACTCAAAACACATAGCTCAGTGCAGTCGCTAAATAGTATCTAACTGTATTAAAGAAATATCAGTTCAGCCGTAAATGCTAGGTAAGCAGATGAATCGCTAAAGCTTGTAACTTCAATCATCACTTTCCTTTTTAATTCCAACTGTAGAAATTTAATCACTAGTTAATATATACTTTAACAATCCACTGTTCTATGTATTCATCCTTCTCTTACTCAAAATGTGTCATGCAAATCTTGTCAAGTTCAGTGTTAGATGTATAGCAGTGTGTTAAGAAAGAAGTGTGGCAGTCAGAGTCTAATAGTCAAAACCCCCCGAATTAACTATATCGCTCGGTTGTTATGTGCCTAGGTGTCATGATCGGGGGAGGAATGCATCGCTCGGGAAGTCCAGGTCGGTTTTGCCATAGAAATCTAGTGTGTGGGTTTTTGCAAATGGAAAGAAAAATTAAACAAGCAAAGAACTTTACTGAAGGTGTTTTCCTTTAAGATTGTTTCAGTAACAATATATAATGTGTTTTTTTATCAACAGAGAACAGTGAAAACCATCTTGTAATGTGTGAAATCAGCATTTTGTGTCAGGGGACCTTTAATGAATATATATAGATTGTTCAATGTGGTGATTTGGTAGTCATTTCCTATAATGGTATTTTTCGCGTTATTTTATCTGCGGCTGTGGCTGGCTCTTTATAGCCATGTCAGGCACCCCGCCAATGTCGGCGAGTCCAGGTGCGTATAGCATTAGTATATCATCTGTGTCTGATAAAAAAAAGAATACAAGTGTGTGATTTATATTCCTTCTTCTCAGCTCTTTATGTGTGATCTCTGAAGAGCACTCTCAGTCATTGTTGTAATATGTATCCTCACCAAAGTGTAGTTTCTCACAAATTGTAAAAGTGAATCTTTTACATCCAGGTGTATAGGGATTAAGATGCATGCAATTATACTTATTGTAATAACTTCACTAATTCAAAACTATTCCATAGTATCCAGTGTAATATTGTGCACAAAATATTGTTTCATGCCAACCCCTACCTTGTTCCCAGCAGTGGTGGATTCTGCAATGTATGCAAATATATCTTATCACAACAAGCAGTGTATCTTTTAGTGGTATTAGGCCAGCCAATCAATGTGAAAGGGTAGAGGGGAGTGCTTATAAGCCAATATGAGGCCAAATGGGCTTGCGAATACAAAATATCACATTCACTTCACGCCTTTGTATAAATACATGTAATAATGAATATTTCAACTTTCAGCGGTTCTGGTTGTAGCGCTCATACTATACCCTCCCACTGATAGTCCCCATTGCCTTTCAGTACACCAAGTCTCCGCAGGTCAGCCGCCACCAAGCGGGGAACAAGGTATATCTTCGTCTCTACTGGAGACATGGGAACATCTAATCTCTATATATTATTTTGTTACTTATATTACTGCTCTTGTGGTTGCCTTGTCTCCTGTTGCTTATGTGTGTAGGGGCCATCAGGCTGAGTGGCCTATAGCCATACGGCCGCCGCCTGTGTGGCCTTCATCCTGTATATATATAACATACCCTAGTCTGCATTGAGTTGGCATGTAGGAGATCTAGGCTAGGACAGCACACCTCCCATCATGTCCACCATCACCACCACCGCTGCCACCAATAGTGGTGTTGTCCCACGTAGATGTTTCCGTTCTGCAGAGCACTGGTATTTGTGACATCCAGATATGCATAGATACACATACAAACCCGCGTAGGAGCCCGACTACCCCACAGATATTGTCATGTCATCATCTCATTTTTTCCCTTTGTGTGCATTCATTAACTTCTTCACCACCACTTTATATGCTTGTGGTATTGGTAGACTAATGACATACCTAGATACTTGTATATTCATGCATGCCTAGTTACAGACATGTTCTTGTTATTTTCTTTCTTGCAGGTTTTGATAGAAGCACAGAGCACTTTTGCATACATGTTTATGATGATGATTCAACCATTATAGAGTCCATTTCTATTGATATTTTTTTTACATGCAATTACTTTTATGAGGTTTATGGATTGGCTCAAATTTCTAGATCTATAAGCCTCCCCTGAAACCTCTTCCATCCTGTGTTGCCTCCCTTATGTTCAACCCAGCACATTATTTGAATAGGTGTT
This sequence comes from Harmothoe impar, assembly GCA_947462335.1. Taxonomy (NCBI): domain Eukaryota; kingdom Metazoa; phylum Annelida; class Polychaeta; order Phyllodocida; family Polynoidae; genus Harmothoe; species Harmothoe impar. The sequence continues at coordinate 17,297,411 of OX381708.1, read as the reverse complement.
GAAACTTATTTGACATGTCATTCCAATGCTTTTAGCCAACTTATTGTATATTCTGTATTTAATTACACTTCATATTCATTAATATGCATGACATCTCCTGATTTCTACCCATCCTCTTGAATCATTTCAGCATCAGTTCATATCTTACACCAAAATTGTTATGTTGTTGACAATGTTTTGTTGCTGGAATAGTTTTGACAACACTGTAGACTGTAGTTGCCTTTTTATGTTTCCTCCCTACCACTAAGGTTCTGTGATGGGCCAATTAGGTGGAATGGATCTCCTGACTCGTTCGTATTTTGCATTTTATGTTATGTGTTCACTTTGTTAACTTATCCTGATCGTTATTTACATGGCATGTAGTGCAACTAAAATTGTAGTACTTCTTCCCCTTTAGCTTGTAATTTATCTCTTTTATCAAACATACCATTTATTACATCATCCGTAATATCAGTATTTGACACATCATGTATTTGCATATAAGAACATTCGATAGTAATGTATACTCAAACGACATGTAGGATTTACCAGAAAAAAGGAATGAAATTGTCTTCTAAAATCTCACCATTTCTCCATGTTTTCTCTTTAGATTTTCTTTGGCCATGAACTTCAATTTCATCAATATACTAACTATAACAGCAGTAACCATTGTGGTGATTTGTGTTCATAAGAGTTGTGTGTTGTATTCTTCTTTTTCTGTGTCTTTATTTTTATGATAAAACTGACATAAGATGCTGTTTCTTTCAGTGGTATTAGAGCGTACAATGTGCCCGTAGTGAATAAGCGTAAAGCAGCAGCCCTAACAACAGAGTGTATTATTCTTGGTACCGTCTGAACCGGGCGAGCCATCATCCATGTTTGTCCCTTCATCATTCATGTGCATTGTCTTATCATCAACATGTGGCGTCCTTACATGTGGGTCCTCTGGACCCTAATGTACAGCATCAAGAGTCCCCCCCCCCCCCCCCCATCCTGTCTGCCCATCTCCCCTCCCACAAAAACCCAAAGCCCCAAATCAGTCAGATACAAATACCCCCATCCTTCGCCCAACCTGCCCCCTTCTACCTCTTAACCCCATTCAGTCTTATTTGCCTTGTCCACCCTCTTCTAATTTCTTTCCTTTTGCATTCTACCTTTGACCTTTACTCCTGGCCATGTTTGTTAAGCTGGGCTATGTGCCCGTAATATTTCGTGCGACACTAACATATATATATATCCATGAAAGAAATGGGAGGGCTCGTCATGACCTACTTCTGACCGATGTTTATGGCAATGATGGGTGCTCTCTATTTATGTGTGAATAACAGTGAAAAACCCCCATGTTCTGGGATTCTTTCCATGAACTTAAATCCTTTGGAGGGTGTAACTTTTCAATTAATTGTACCAAAGCAAATCAAGAGTTCTTCTCCAGCCTATCTAGTTCCACCCCTGATTGATTTTTAGATATAAATTCAAATACCACCATCATTAGTGATAAAACACATGTGAGAGATGTGTAAATCTTTAGAAAAACTTGAAAATATGGTACAATAACACCAACAATAGCAAAAACATGACAAACAACAAAGAAAGGCTGTGGAAGGACCGTGTGATTTTGCGTCATATTTGTTGCTGCATCCTAGAAGCTGCAGCAACATTGGACAAATAGCTTCATGTGGTCTGTCTTGGATTGAAGGTTTTGATGGGTTCGGTGAAGTGATGAGACCGATGGGGACTGGGGGACCACAGCCCGCTGGGGCCCCCCAGATGCAGGGCCAGCAACCACTCGTGCAAGGCAACCTCGACATGAGCTTGTCATCATTGGCTAGCAACCTCAATATCAATAGTCAGCAAGGCATCAAAAAGTGAGTAAAACAATAAGTGACCCAAACTGCTTTGATTTCTAAAAGGCATTTGACACTTACAGTATTTCTTTTCGCCATTTTAAAGTAAAGTTAATGTAAAATTGACAGCTTTAAGTCATCTTTGATTTATAATATGATAACAAAAGACTAGACACTTAAAAAATCAAATCAGATCAGGTGTGCCACAAGGTGCTGTGTTTGGACCAGTCTTATTTTACATAAACTGCTGGATCGGAAACCGTAGTCACAATATTAATCATGTCTCGTCTGTTGAACCAGAATGACCAGTATGTACTTTCTAGTATAGGAGAAGATGTTTAATATATCATGTTATGTTTTCCAGACAAGGGCACCAGTGGGGCCCACAAGGAGAGAAAAAGCTGACGGGAGGAACGACATGGACTCAACCCATGGTACAGGCCGCTCCCGGTCTGACCACCATGGCACAGCCTATGACCACTGTGAGTTACACCCATTCTCTTGGACAGCATGAGGTTTTTGCATTCATTGAATGCAATCGCACTGCTCAGCATTGCGCATGTGCATGGCAATGTGTGTTGTCATCTCTTTAGATGGAGTAGATCAGAATTGCTTACATAAAGGCCTTTCAGAACAGTCATTTGAAAAGCCCCTAGAAACACAGTAGTTATAATGAATAGCAGTTATCACTTCAGCAATAGCCCATGTTTTGTGTCTTAGTATAGGCGATGAATGTGGTAGGTTAGCGTTTTGAAGTTGATGCATTGTTTGTTTTTGCGCCCATACAGCCTATGATGGGGCCGCGCTCACCCATGTACCCAATGGCTCCTGCCATGAATGGCGGCATGTCCCCTGTGAATGGCATGGGGCCAGGAATGACCAACGGCATAAATCCCTGGGTTTGTCCTCCTTCCCGCATCTTTTGCCCAGACGACTAATTATATTAAGCCCTAACCACCGTACTATTAAACCACTTGTACATAGCAATGCCGTAAATTCCTGTGTATAACCCACATCTCACGTATAATCCGCACCTATACTTTTGAGAAAATCCTATTACCTGCACCTGGGGTTTGACTTTGGCTACTTTAGACTGTAGTATACCTTTGAAAACCCTCACATAACCCACATCCCCACCTTCGAAGAATGGGGTTCTGGTTCTCGAGTGACCCGCAGGTTATCAATTTGTTGGAATTTACGGTAGTATGCATTAATAAAATCCACACCATATTCAACAGAAAAAAGTCTATAACTTGACTTATTGGCCTACATATGTGTTTGCCTACTCACCTCAGTCCTGTCGTTGAGATGACTGCAGAGTGAGTTATAACAACCTCCCTGCTCCAACTCATGTCACTACCCTCTCCTTAACCCATGCCGCTAAGTATAACACTGCCTCGTCGGGTGGAAGTAGTACTGATGTAGTCATGTAGTGCATGGTGCTAATGTTAATACTAATCCATTGGATTCCTGGTGTACCTGGTAGGCCCCTATATATGCATATATACTTAATCAGTGTGGACTTTGAAATGCTTCAATTTCGCTGTAAATTAATGTGTGCCTCTAACACTAGTGAATTGAAAATGTATTTCGATAAATCACGGTTTTGATATACCACATTATGAATGTCCGTTTTGTATGTTACTAATGAATTCCATAGTCTGACTAATTGTCTACCAAATTTTGAAATATTACGGTATGATATATTATATCCACCAATGTAACAATTTGAGGTTTTTCTTGATTTAAGTTAGGATAAGCACATTACTTAAGAAACAACACGACGACCTTTGCAATTTGTTAAACTTCATGGATAAACTATTACCTAAACAACACAGCTGTATTCATGAATAAAATTATTTGATTATTTCTTTAAGACCTAATATTCATATAACCCTTTTCTTTTTCTCATTCATTTCATGAAAATGAACGATAATTATGTATTGTAACCTAGATCAAATGTTATCGAAATCTCATCAGTACTCTGTGACAAGGCCCTCACTTCCTGGGAAGGGAAGGAATTTTAAAGTTAGTTATATAAGATGGTTTAGGTTTAGGATTATGTTTACAAAGAGCTATTACTCTAGATGGTGTTACTGATGCATGTTCTGATGCTTGCCTTTCACAGCAGGGTGCTGGGATGATGGGAGCACAAGCCGGGTTTGGAGGTCAACAGATGAGCTTCCAACAGCAGCCTATGGTCAGTATCAATCTATTTTAGAGAAAAAATATTGAAAGTTTTCAAGTTTTTTCCTGATTTAAAGTTTTTTTTCTATGTTGCAAAAAGCTGTACTCCACTACAGTGGACCTTTATTCAGGGGCTTCAATTTGAACATTTCAAGTTTTTTGAGATTCTTCACTTTCATCCCTGCTTTTTCATGCTGAGACTTTCTGCCCATAAGGCATGATGTTTAGGTTTCAAGCGAGTCTCGGGATGTATATTGTCAAACCCAATGTTTGAGTCAAACCCAATTTTACTCCATTGTAATAAAGAGGTTGAAGATTTACTGTTGTGAAAGACAGAATTCTTCAGTAACCACGGCAATACGAGGGAGCCGATACTTTATATAAATGGATACAGACCTTCCCTCTCTTCGTAATACTGCTCATATGTGGATTAAGAATGTTATTTCCTTTAATATAAACTGATATAATGTTATATTGCGATATAAGATTAAGGCTTTAATCTAATCTTAATTAATCTGATTTATTTTGATATGTATATTTAAATGTTACATTTTGCACCTGCAGGGAATGCAGGCACAGCAGCCAGGCATGTTCATGGCCCCACAGCAAGGCATGCAGCCACAACAACCCATGTTTAACCAGCCACGCCCGCCTCAACCAGGCGCACCCAACGATCCCTTCGGCTCTCTACTATAAAATAGTAAGGGAAATCTTCATTTAAAGTGTTAAATGCCACCTTAAAACATTGTGTTTGTTGTTAAAGTTGTGTACAATATATGATGATTATTGTAAGATAAAGCTTTAAAAATTAAACAGCAAAAAATCTACTGATATTTAAAATGGTACAAATTCTACTGGTATCCAATATGAGTATTTAAGCCCCTGGGGATAAGTGTATTCCAGTTATACTCATGGATTATTGAACATTTGGATACCGCTGCCAGGGTTCAAACAGTTTAGATCCCTAACAATTGCAAAGCCCAAAGTCACTTCATATTACAAATATGAAAACAAAGAGGTTAATGATAATTAGGATGTGGAGATTCTAACTCAATTTTCATGAAGAGTGTCCACTAATTCATGCATTTTCCGCTTTCTTTCAGAATGCATGGCTAATGTAGAAAAAGGGAGGAAGAAGAGAAATTATTGTATAGATAGTGATATTGTGAAACAATTGTACAAAGCAGAGTGATAACTCAAAAGGAGCAACCACTGTAAATATGACTGCGTTAGAAAGAAGAGTCTGCCCCTAACCTTCACTTGGGGCGCCGGCTGTGTGCCTGCCAAAGTGAGCGCCTCGCACTGACCGACCTACATGTATGCCGCTTCAGCCATCAACCTGCTAACCGTGCACAAGGATTATCACAGACTGTATACCAAGACTGCACTACCCCAATACCAATATATAGACTGGTTCCACCAGCCACATAGACTACCAATACCTTAACTCACATATCCTATTATACTGACATTTTCATTTTTTGTATGTATTTGTTTTAACTTGTAGGCTCAAATCAGCCGTCTGAATTGATGATTGACTTCCACCTCTGTATAAATATGTTCTGTTCTAAAATCATGATGTAAAATATGTCAGGTACCCTGTGAATTATGATCATGCCCAATTGTGTAAGGTGACAAAAAGCCATTATCTTCGTTGGAGTTGGATATAGTGTCCTATAAAAGCAATGATCAAGATCTTTGACATTTTGAGCCACTCTCCTTATTGTAATATATCACCAAGGTGTTCTGTATGGTAAAACCATTTGGGTCTTGGTGTCAGTATTGTGGAAAACATGTTCGGCTTTTTACTATGTTTGTCACATCCTGATTGTATTTCTTTGATGATTTTTTTTCCCCTTTTTTGATTTTGCATCATACAGACATGTACTTTTAGGTGGGTAATGTATTCATGGACATACACAGTGCACACCCCATGTACTTAGAAACCCCCTCCTGTGGATGTTCCCTGATAGCAGATACAAGTGTATAGTGTCAATGCAATTCTAGTAGGTGAAATGTTCCAGCTCAGGTTTAGTGTGAAGTGATTCTGATAACTGCTTTATTATCCTTTTGAATTAGTGAGATGGACTTGTTCTCTGCAGCCTCTGTACTCCTACTTAGGGTAAAGCATCAGGATGCACCTTCTGTCCTGGCTGAAGGTTGAGACAATCCATTGCCTCAACTGCAAATATTTTAGTTGATTATTAATGAGAAATACATAGCGTTAACCCGCTGATGTGTACACGGGCAATTTCAGTGACACGCATGTCATTTCTCTTTCTGCACATTCCAAAGCGAGCTGTCGGACAAGACGGCAGAAGCTTCAAATTTCTCGAAATCAAAGAGCTGGTAAGAGGAAGTATGGAGTGTGAATTGATTCCAGACGGCATGTCAGATGTCCATCTGACTGTTAATCCTATATATTTTTATGACAGCTTTGTTATGTTTAAGCTGGAATGTTACATATATAGTACATATCTCACCACAGGCTATATACAGAGAGTGTGTTCGAGTAGACAGAAGCTCAATTTGGGATTGGTCGCCCTCCCGCAATACTTCAGTTTGCTTCAGTCGTGTACGTCGGATATCATATTGTTGTGCATTCTATGGTCAGTGCCCTACCTCCTCATTGACATACAGGCACTCAACTAGTGACAACCAGGTGCTGCCATCTAGTGTGCTGTAGCAGATAACACCCGGTGCCTTGGTGCCACCTAGTGGGCTTAACGCGAAACACGCCAGCATCAACGACAGATATGTTGGGTCTCCGTAACACTATGGATATCCCTGTTAATATGTGATCTTCCAGTTAAGTGAAATTTAAGATTGCATGATTCAGGTCTCTAGCTGGATGGTCACATTAGGTGAGGTTTGGTCTTTAACACCTAGTGTTATTTGTTCACTTCCATAGAAGACCGACCGTAAAACAGGGCTACACGAAAGCGCAGACATGCGGTACATCAGTGTTAAGTGATAACGCCTGGTTGTTTATATGCAATGTAAATTGGCATTAACTGCAGCAGTAGCAGTGAAAGTGGTATAGAAGTCACATATTGTAACATCTCCATGATAAAGGACACACACTCCTGGTGCAAGCTACCCCAGCTGGGTGCTCTATTATTGTACATCTAGCTCTGGTATAATTTGCTTATTTCATGTGGTAGCTTGTGCTGATGGATGAACTAGGTAATGCTGTGTAGAGATCATCAGGGACTGACAACCCGTAGTCATTGGCTGCATGTAATAATAACGCGCACTGCTTTCTTCACAGTGTAGGCCACCGGGGCACTGCAGTAGGTATCCTGTATCACAGGCTGTATGATGATAAGGTGTCATATCAGATGTAGTCCACTCCCATTGTAGCCCTCTCAATATTGTTAGTGTGGATTTGTACAATACAGTGATATCCATAGGTTTATCGGGACCGAGGGAACGCATGCTTCACTTCAAAGGTTCCAATAAGATACTATAATTACAATAATTGCTTTGAATTATAGAAAGAGCAGAACTATATGATAAGTTTCTGTGGGATGAGTAAGAAAACCCCCATGTGTGCAATCCATTCAATGATGGTCATGCGTTTCAAAAAGCGTCTGCGCCGCTGCCGAGGCGGTGTTGTCACGAAGGAATCATTTGTACATAAACATTATCCCTAGAAGGCCTAGAATGCAGGAGGTATATATTAAAGTGTGTGTGTACTAGAGGCAGAGGCAGCCTGAAAGAGGAGGGGCAGTAGGCCCAGGCTGCCCTTGATGTATATGTGTTATCTGTAGACTGCAGACCCTTGGGATGCCATAGGCTTTAAGCAACTCACCAGAAGCTCCCAGGTTTCTATCACTCAGCGTAGTCACCCACCATCCGCATGCACCACACCATGGTGGACAAACCCATGATGTACTAAGTGTATCTAGCTTAGCTTAGGGCCAGTTCCACCAGTAATGATTGTTAATAACGCTGCTATTTCTCCAACCTGGGAAGGACGCGCACCGGTTAATGTAATGTATAAGGGAAAATGTATGAGTGTGTATATGCAATGAGTTACAAAGATCTAGGCTGTTTGGTTTGACAGGGATAATTAATTTTCCGCTCGAATTATGTAAAAATTCTTTACGGGGAGAAGTTTAACTGCAGAGCAGGTGCTCGAGAAATACACCCACCTTCAATGTTAATTGACTCGGAGAATAAATCGCTTTGCCAGATTACGGTCTAGAACATGTAACACGAGATCTTTATCAATTACACCAGTCCTTTTGCACACTTCTGACCCAGGTTATATTATTGTGTACAGTAAGAATAGAGATGCTTGTTGTAATGAGGACCCCTGTTGATGCATGTATATCTTCATTCATACCTGTGGTTTCCAAAAGGATTTTGATTTGGGGGTCAAACAAGACCCGCCCTTGCTTCAACCACTACTCGTGACCACGGCCGAGCCACACAATTCGTCCTATGACAACTCAGCAATGTACATAGAACCACACCCTGATCAAACCCTGAGCGGCATCTCGAGTCATACAAGAAGCAATGTCATGACCTGTGATTGGCTAGTCATGGTCATGTGACAGTGGCAGGGGGGCAGGCTGCCCCTGTTCTGGGTGTACAAGCATGTATAGGACTAGGCTACATGTGCATAGGAATAAAACTGCAATAATTTCATATATATTATCGGTATATGTATATCAGAAGATGTGCGTGTGATCATATCGAGGACCGAGGAGAGGCAGATCGCGGCCCCTGCGGTCCTCAGTATACTGACCTTGTACAGGGACGGTGGGCAGTCATATGTGCCGTCTCACACAAACCATAACCGAGAATAAACTGATATATCACAAACTTGTAACAACATTCACCTCGCGTTTCTCACTTATTTCGAGGTACCAATCCCAATAACAATCCATATTATAAATAAGTGTTGGCAGGCAGCTGTTTAAACTGGACATGCAAAATCTGCATAATGGACCCCTATTAACATGATCTGCACCTGAAGGATTATACATCATTTTAAAGGGCGTGTTAGCACTGTAGTACATGTATGGTTCCTGTTAACAACTTCTCCCAAAAAGGCCATCTGGAGCCAGGAGTATATGAGCACTATTCATTTTTAATGGGAGCCCAGCCTGATACCTCCAGAATAAATATTACATTCAAAAACAAAAAGAAATTGTGCTCTCATGCCTCCCACTCGCCCTATATTCCTTATATTTGATCTCTGATAAAGCCCTTTATTTTGAAAAAATGCCCTATATTGCCCTACTTTATCAGTGCAAGAGCAGGTTTTACCATATCCATGTCCTGATGTCAACAAAATAGTCAACTATATTTGTACTGAAATGCACTAGATTGCAGCATTTCCTGTCTAGATGTTTAATATGTATTTCCCAAAATTGTTCCAAAAAGTAGCACATTGTTCAGAAATGCATAAGCTTTCATCATTTCAAGTGTAGATCTTTTAAAAATTTCCAAAATCTTTCCCTTCAAGAATCATCTGCCAGATGCTCATGGGTAACAGTGTGCCCCAATGATAGATGAATTCAGATGTGAGTCTGTAAATTCTTAGGTTTTTTGGACGTGTTTAATTGCACTAATCCATCTTGACGAGGTTTTAAATAATGCTTACAAACAATATTACGTTCTTCATGTATATGTCACAAAAATCAGTGATTTCAAACAGAGGCCGAGGTCAATTCTTTTTTATGAATATATACAACATTGTATAACAGATGAGTATTTACAATCATTTTGTACACCAGACAGTGCTCTTACTATGTGGATTTCGTATCACTGGGGGATAATATTGATTATATAAAGTGGCTGTTTTTTTACACAGATTAAAACACTAAATTATGGTAACTAGTTACGCAATTGACTCGCACAGAAGTGCAAGCCAGACCACTATCCTGTTTATGCATGCCGCAAAAAGGGAAAGGAAGTCAGAACTCCTATAACCTTCACGGGTAGATCCTATAGAAAATATAACAAAGATGATTTTCTAGAGGATCTATCTTGCTTGGATTGGAACATTTTTGGTGCTACCTCTGACCCCGACAAACAATGGTTATTTATATATGATGCTATTATCAATTACTTGGATATTAATTGCCCTGTCAGGACCGTCACGGTCAAAAAGCATTCAGATCCCTGGGTCACACCTGAGACCATAGAGCTCATAAATGATAGGTCAAACATGCTCAAGGAACAAAGAATAACAAAAGACTGTGCCCTCTTAAAAGCTGTTAGGAAAATTAAAAAACGAATACAGAGGAAGTTAGAAAATGCTGAGGGTACATATGTAGGCCTACTTACTGTCCTGGAGCGGGCAGAGGGTGACCCGTCTAAATTCTGGCGAGAGGTAGGCCATCTTGTTAACCCAGTGACAAAAAATCTTACTCTTCAACTAACCAATGAGCTGACTGGTGAGATCATCCCTGTGGAGGAAACAGCAAATTATATTAATCATTATTTCACAAATATTGGCCAAGACCTTTTCAGCAAGTTACCCCCGACAGGTCTCCTTATACCTGACCCTGGGCTGGCTGACGCTGATGATGATGATGACCATGATCTCGATGAACTTGTCAATCATGATCTTGTGTATTCACTAATAAATAAGATCAATGTTGATAAATCGTGTGGGCTGAACAGAGTAAACTCCAGGGTTCTGAAGGATGCATTGCTATTCTTGTCCCATAAAATGACTACAATATTTAGGAACTCACTAAAGGAAGGCATTTTCCCATTGTCATGGTCATGTGGTTTACTTGTTCCAATACCAAAGAAAGGTAATTTTGTTCCAATATTTAACGTGGTCAAAGACCTCTTTGAGGCCAGAGATGATGGGAAAGTCACTGCTGCATGCTACATCGATTTTTGCAAGGCATTCGACAGTGTACACCACTCTACCCTAGTCAAAAAAATCTGTGCTCTAAACATCTCACGCAAGCTAAAGAAATGGCTCATGGAATACTTGGCACACCATTCACATTGTACCATAGCTAATGGCATTACATCTGAGAGCGCCCCTGTAAACTTTGGAGTCCCTCAGGGGTCCATACTAGGCCCTCTCATTTCATCCTCTTCATTAATGACCTTTCGGAATGTATTCTAAATTGTAACTACACCATGTATGCAGATAATGTCGTAATTTACATAAGTATGACCAGCCATGTTGATGCACTGAGATTGCTACAAGAAGATATTGCTAGGGTAGGCGAGTGGTGCCTGTTGAATGGGATGACAGTCAATAGTCAAAAGAGCATGTGTATGTTCTTCGGGTCAGATGGTAAATTGTCAAACGCTGGGGACCCTAACATCACACTGCTAGGAAAGGTCCTGCCAACCTGCGACTCGTACCCCATCCTTGGTGTTGAGCTAGACAGGAGTCTCACCCCCCATATTAGTAAAGTTAAGAAAAATCTAGGTAATAAAATCTACAAATTTAGTAAATTAAGAAAAAATATGTCTAAGAAGATTAGTATTCAAATTTATAAGGTTATGATTGCACCATCCCTGGAATATTGCTCTTTTTATATTGGCTGCGCCCATTCTGGTGAATTGCTGAAGCTACAACGCATGCAAAACCATGCATTGCACATCTGCATGCGCACCGGTATAAGAGCCATCAGTGTGGCTGATCTGCATGTGCAGACGGAGGTGCAATACCTGGAAAGAAGGAGAAAAATGCAGTTGCTCAAGATAATGTGGAAGAAAGCCCACGAAGGGGAAGCCTTGCAACAAGCAAATGTGCGCACTAGGGGGGGATCTCAAATAAGATTCAGAAAAAGAAGGGCTAAATCCAGTTTTTACCAGAAATCTCCCTATTACCGTGGAGTGACCCTATGGGATACCTTATTAGATAAAGATGTACAAAAATCCACCACAAAGCCTATCTTTAAATCTGCCATCCGAAAGACTTGCACCGCGAAGAAAAAGACATCTTCTCTGCTTAATATACAGGCATGCTAACAACAAAGACAACCTACTGCAAAGACTGAACCGCACCAGAGGTGATGCCAAGAAGAAAATTAAACTTGAGCGCCCCAAACGTGAGAAATACAGAAGAAGCCCACTGTATCGAGGAGTCATGGAGTGGGAAGAATTAGATGCTGACGTCCAGATGCTAGAAAGCATCCACCTGTTCAAAGCACGACTAAAGAGGATTATCAAAAATTGACTATTATTATAGGACGACGGCTGCAAACTGATTCCCCCCCACCCCACCCCCCCCCCTCATAGATTTATGCCAACAAACATGTGACTACTCTCAGAACTTAACATGGAAGCCTTTGCTGTTCAGATATTAATCTATCGCTCCTCTACTCTAAAGCTAAGTAACATATCATCTGTGTACTACAAGTAGACCCCACCAGTGTATACATAACTGTGCTAATGTATCCACCACAATATATTGTGCATACGGCCCTCCCTGCATTCAATCTTCTCAGGAATATATCTACAAGGAACATTCAAATCGTATATGGACAAGTCTATGGTTGACATTGTGTCTCACTCCCTGGAGAGTGTGTGGGCTCACTGTCCTAATGTAGATTGTTAATTTCATCTTTGTACCCAAAGGAACTACAAACAAAGGAACTCTTACAATAGTGATAATGATTAACATCATAATTGCATTATCCATGTAAATATTTCCCTGACCGGTATGGCAGAACGTGTTCTACTTTTACCTGAATATCTGGTCAATAAACCTATTCAAAAAAATTGAAAAACTTCCCCTAAATATCCCAACTGTATAACGGTGCTACCCCTACTTGGCTCAGGCCAAATTGGCCTGTCTAAGAATGACGCCCACAATTCGCACTGTAGTATCTCCTTCTAAATATATCTGTAAATTTACACAACCTTGCATCACAATCACCTGCTCGCGAATGTTCAGCACCATAAGATGGAACCCAGATGACTGTAATTGACCCAGGGGCACTACTGTGCCTCAGGGTCTTATACGACAGTTCTGAACTCAATTTAAGACTTTTTTCCCATCACTTGTACAAATAAAGCTTGCTGCTAAACAAATGTCACTGTTTTATGATCTGCTGATAAATGCTGTTAGGTAGCTACTTGGGTTACCATAACTAGTATTTAGAGAAACACAGATGAGTAGAGTTGATTCCAGTTTTATTATCCACAGGTAATATTGTAGGAGATGTACAATCATGAGGCCTTATCAGCCTCTCCAGTGTATATGTATGTATGGTAAGACACTGCTCCTAGGTCCTAGTGGGTGCAGTGTGTGTCACCTCACCTAGGCCCAGAGAGGGGGGTAGGGCAGCAGCACTACCCACCTCTCCTGTCTCCATGTAGAATACTACATGTAGCAGAGCCTCCAGCCACTGCTGGAGTAAGGATGATCTCTGATGGTCTCAGAGGGGAGTATATACCCCTGCAGGCTGGCATGGAGCAACCCATACGGGGGTTGCGACATACCTGTGCCTGCCCGGTGTGTGGCAATGACCACACCCAGGGGTGAAATCCAGCCCACCCACAATAGGTGTGAGAGTAGGCGGGGTCACCCAGTGCACCTTAGGGGTATGATTTCTTAAAGATGAAAGGTAAGGTTTCAGTGCATCCAGCAGCACCCTGACACATCCCCACACACCCACTCAGCTCCGGGTGAGTGTATCACAGCCATTAGGTTGTGATATTGACTTGTAAACTAAGGGAAGGTGTGTGGTGGATGACTGAAACCAGCCATCAGTTAAGATGGTTTTCTTTGAAGTATAGATACTGATGTCAGTAGCACGCACTCCCATAACTCAGACCAATGGCTCAGGCAAATTTAGGTTAAACTTGTTGAAAGTTAAGCTGGGTTATCACCGGTAGGCAGGAGTGGCGAGAAATCATCTCCAAAACTTGAATTTGTTTGGTTGAGATTTTCTAATTTGAAAGGTCTTAAAATTTTAAGTGAACAATTAATTCAAGGGGAAACAGAGATAGTGAGAAAGGTATCACTTCTTCATGTCTGAGCCAGTGAGTTTAGGTGCACGGTAGTCTGCATGACATCAGCAGTAAAAAATTAATCGATCCCATTTAAGATGATCCCGACAGGACGGTATGACTGTTGGTCTGTCGGGAGTCTCAAAACAGGGACCAGCATTTGTCTTTCTGTGCAAAAAAAAAAATAGGAATTTGTTATTGAGTCATAAATGAGGAGAATTGGTTCATTCCGAAGTGGTCTTCAGGCCTTCAAAAATGGGCAGTGTTGTCATTGCTGCCAGCTATTGCTTATAAAGTTTTAATCGATCAACTCTAAAACTATAATTCCAGAGGCTTTCTTATAGGAGGTGGTGTTTACCAACCAGTGGTCAACAGCAAAAATAGACCTTCAGGTCTTTAAGTGAAAGCATGGCTACTTAACAAAAGGACAAATGCACACAAGATTAATATATAGTAAATATGAGTAAATATGAAGTCTGATGGCACCCATCTGTGTTGGTTTAGCCCTGAACAAGTGAGGTCTTTAGATAAAAGGCTGGTCTTATAGTTTATGCTACTGGTAACATATAAATGACTAGTCATGACCCAGGCCAGCAGTTGGCCCTTTTATCCTTTCGACTTGGAAAATGGTCAAAAATATACCTATAAGGTAGGTCCCAACAGGATAGTAAAGTTGTTACTGGCAGGTCCTAAATGGACACATTTGGTGCCATCCTCCAGCTTCCAAAACAAGGCATGGGAGCTGGGTGTGTAATATCCAGGTGCCATGTCATGAGTAGGAATATCATGAAACACATAGAAGACTACTGGGGAGTGGCTGTAAATGACAGTCACTCAACAGTTTACATGGTATTGGGTTTGAAACACGCGTAGGCGACACGTCTAAATTAGGCCTGGAAAGATATAACATTTGGCTTCAACTAATTAAAGTTGATGATCATTTTTGAAGAATGGAAATTGTGCCTGTTGTTTCAAGCCAAAGTTAAATATGTGAATATATAATGATATATAAATAGGAACTCTGTTTTTGGTTCTCTTGGCCAGAGACGAATCATAAAACTCGTCTCCAATCAGGAAATTTTGATAATATGTTGATTGTTTTCAGAGGTGGCTAAAAAGGTATAGCCACCCAGAAATCAAATGCAATTGAACACAGTGTGGCATGCAAGAAACTACCCATTGAATGTCTCTGGGTCAATATCAATTGATACATGTTGTATATGCTAAGTGATAGATGTCAAGTTTGCAGGGCAAGATTGTTGATTTGGAATTTTTAAGTTTTAAGGGTCCCAACATTTTTAATGAACAGAAGGACAGATAAGATCAGACCTTTAGCCTATAAGTGCGGCTGGGCAACTGCATACTTGATCATCTCTAAAGAGTTTATGATTGCAAAGGCTCCCTTTAGCTCAAACACCAAGTGTAAACTCCCTGGGTGCCTGTACTAATTCTAACACACAAAACGCCGGACCTTTAGGTCCCTATCTACTGAGAGTCTTTGTCTACGTAATCAGTATCAACTCAATACATATAGATGAATACATGAATAAATAGGAAAACAAGTAGTCTGTTGTGACTAACATGCTACCGGGTCCAAAGTTGTATAAAACAACTAAAGGAAAGGGAAAATAATACAAAAAATATATATATATATATACATATATATGAATAACAGTAGTTAGTATACTACTATGCACTTAAGCATGGTTACAGTGTATCTAATCTATGTTTTTGGCAGGCTGTACATTGTGAGTACTGGGTATAAAATATCCAGTTCCCACAGCCTTTTTATAAAGTATCTAATTTTAAGGTCTATATTTCTAAGTTTTTTTTGTTTTTTTTTGTTTTTTTTTTTGTTTTTTTTGTTTTTTTTTTAAAGAAAGCACCTGAATAGGGCTTCAATAAATCCTTGGTTTATCTAAACTATATAATTATACCCAGGCGTACCCGGTGTGGTACAATGAGTGTATTAGGTTACAAATAAAATATAGTAGATTAATATACCTGAATGGGCCTATTGCCAACATTGGCTGCCCTGTGTTTGTGTGAGGTATATTAAGAATGTCTCTTTGAGGTCCACTTTGCTGTGTTTTAACCATCACAAAAATGGTTCTGGCCTTGCCTAAAGATAAGCAAGCTGTAGGCCATTTAGTTCGTGCAGCAAGGTGCCTCAGCGATTAGTGGGGCACATATGTTTATTAAAACCGTCTGCGCTTTTCCTGTTACCGTCCACTGGTTGCTTTATTACAAACTTCTGGTGGCTAGTGCTTTCGAAATGAGATTACTGTTTATCCTATCAAAGTGCTCTAGCACCATGAAGTGCAGGAGGCCCAGGTGTAGCTACACCTTATGTTGGGGGCAAACCTCCAGGAATTACGAGCTAGCCCTGGCATTCTGTCTGTCAGGGGTGTAAGCCTTAGTGCAAACGGGGGCTCTCCTGGTGAAAAATGTTATCAGCCATTTGAGGGTCAAAAGTACGACTTACCCGATTATTGGAATGCTTAAAACTAGAAATATAGTTGAAAAAGCACCTAGTGGGTTTCGGGTAGGACCTGGCAACAGCAAGCAGATCAGAGGTTCCACACAGACTGTTTCCTCTCTGCGGCATCTTGTTGTCCTTGATCGTCATTAGTCATAGTCCTTGTATGGTTGGATCGCCCTCATCTGGGGGCCTGTTCGAATTATGTAGCCCATAAGGTGTTTGCCAGTACTCAATGTTGGTGAGGTGGCATCTGTTTCAAATGTTATAGCCTAATAAGGCTCTTTCACATAGTGTACAACTGAAAGCGGTAGGACACCACAAATACCAGGCCCCATACCATGTCCCATTATAATGGGTGACTGCACCTTGGATGAGGGTCTGGGCCGGGTTGTCCCACGCAGCAGTTAGGTAAAGTAACGGTGTTCTCAACATTATTGTTTTGTAGAGTGGTAAAGACTGCGAATTGGCTGTATAGTATGGACTTTCTCTGATTCTCCTCTCCCGCTTGCTAGTAGTGTGTTGCGGGGGAAAGGTGAGGAACACATGACGTAAAGGCAGGACGCAGTAAATAGGTATTAATCGGCCCAGTACATGCGTGAAGAAATCACCTCAAAATAACAGGTTTAACAATGAATCAACAGTCACAGGTCACACAAAGGCTCACAATGTCATGGTTACATGCCGATCTGAATTATCTTACATGGCTGTGTATAAGTTCCACATGGCTGGGAACCATCCTCACACAGCTGTGAACCATCCCCACGCAGCTGTGAACTATCCCCACACAGCCGTGAACTATCCCCACACAGCTGTGAACTATCCCCACACAGCTATGAATGGCCCCTCCAAGCGCATGCGCACATGTGGAGGGGGTGGTGGGTTGAGTGGATAAATTAAAGGTGCGATGTAATATATGTACTGGAGGATTGAATGTGGTGGGAGGGGGGGGGGGGGTTAGTGTGAGGGGGGGTCTTGGGATGGTGTAGAAAATTGTTTGGGGGGGGGGGCCGGGTGGGCGGCTGTGGGGTCGGTGTTTCAACATGGGAGTGGGGGGGGGGGGGGGGGGCAGTCCAGCCTGATTGGCTGGGACAGATCAGAATTAATTATTTTGGGGTGTTGCAATAGGGGGTGGGGTGTTGTAAGGTTGTCGGGGGTAAATGGATCTGGGATTTGGAGTTTGTTATGAAAGATAAAATCTTTAAATGGGAAATGGGGAAATTTTAATGTGTTATGAAGAATACATACGTATTTATTCGGATAAAAATATATGAAAAAGATTTTTAAGGATTATTTTAGTCGTCTTGATCTCCATAATGTGCCCATAAGGCTGGCTTATAGATTCGGGGTCCCTAGTGCAGTGGTATCATCCGTATGGAGGGGATTAAAATAGTCGCGGGGGAATTACAATGTTTTGGATCATGCCCACGTGGACTTGTTCACCTAGGACAGTCATACTTTTGTAAGCTGTAAAGAGCCCACAATCCCAGGGAGTACTGCAGCTGCTCATTTAGCCTGTCACCAGCGCGTGGCCCATTTTAATGGCGTGTTGTGAATATCGAACATTGGGCTTGCTCAAACTAGATGTAAAAATGATGTAGAAAGGCTAAGTTATATTTTGTAGCTTTAAAGTGATTTTGAATAAAAAGGCTTAGATTGAAGAGAAGCCACAGATAGGTAACCCTGAAGTTGGCTATGTTTCAGTCTGCCTATTTCCCTCTAGGGGCGTGCTCATCTCTCAAGTAAAATCAGTGAATCTGATTTTGGGAACTTATGCTTGGTGTGAGGGGGAAAATATGCCTATTTGTCCCTTATAAGGTACAGCCTGTACACGCTGTAGGCAAATTATATTGGTTATGATTAATTAAGGAATATGTGTTAGGGTAGGGTACCCGGTAAAGGTTGGGTGCCATAACCATTTTGATATAGCCGGTATTAATATATTGAGTGTTTTCTCAAGCCATTTTATCTAAGTTTGCTAAACAGAGGCCTTCCTGCCGTCGCGTCCAATAAAAATAAATAACAGGGTTTTATGTTCTTGCAACCTTCCCCGTCTGGGATTGGCAAGTTCGTGCTTGTGCACGCACCAAGTGATACATTGGTCCCGATAGTCGACTGGTTTAATGAATACAAAAACCGCTTCATCTCCATATCGGGCATTGGGGCACTGCACCAGAAAAATATGTACAAGATCTATGTTATAGTAAGCCTTGACTGAGAAATGGATAGACAAAAAAAAATAAAAAAAATAATATGAGCAGAAGGAACACAAGAGATTTAACCAAAACTCCTGATTTATTATATATAGGATTGAATTTAAGTCAATAGAACAAATGGATTTGTATTATTTATAGATTTTTAGGTGTAAGTGGCAAAGTATTGTATGTTATGACACCGGGTGAGGTGTGTAGGGTGGAAGGATGGGGGGGGGGTTGGAGGTGGGGGGGGGGGGGGGGGTTGGAGGTGGGGGGGGGTTGGAGGTGGGAGGGGGGGTGTGCAATCTGCACTGGGGTTGGGTTATGTGGGGGGGGGGGGAGGTTGGTGACATATAGGGAAAGCTGGTGCTATTTATAGGGGGGTTAGTGATATGAGTATGGGGGTTTATATTGCCACCTATATTAAAGCTCCAGACAGGTTGTCAGTGTGTCTTCTATGGAGGCAATGATGCATAGAATATATTGGTACATTTACACCTATATGATATATGTATGCATAAACACAGGATGCCAAGTACATGATTTTAGGTAAATTGCATTAGAATGGTCAGGGTAGCCAGACACTTGCATTCACTGGTCCTCCACTGTTAAGGTACAGGGGGTTCACCATACCAAGTGACTGCTAACATCTATCACCTCATGGGGGCACACAAATATACTCACAACCATCCTGCATATCCCCAATGGGAGATAGGGTTGGTGGTTGGAGTAAGGTGCTCATTCACTGGTTGGGAGGTGTGTGAGTGGTTGGGTAAGGTGGAGGGGGGGGGGGGGTGGGGTGGTGTAGTGTCCATGTCTGGGACTGGGGGGTGAGTCATCACTCCAGTGGAGTTACTCCAGTAGGTCAGTGGGGGCTCGGTGAGGGTCAGAGCCCAGGGGTGGGGCCGGGTCCCTGTAGGGGTATGTGCAATCTGATGCTGTGGTTTCTCAAGATGAGTAGTTGGCATTATCCCGCTACTTGGGGTAGCTGAGGGGGGGGGGGGGCAATGTGTGTGTGTGTACGGCTCACACACAGGCATACAAATTCCAAATACATAGACCTGATGGTAATGATGCCAAGAGGTTGTGATGAAAAAAAAGGTGGATGGGTGTTGAGCCCATACAACAGGCATATAGCAACTAAACAGGGGTAACAGAGTATATGTTGTACTGCATATGCCTAGTGACTTCTGTCCTATGGGGACACTATGTTACCAATGCTATATGTGCAGTACTCAATATCTGCCTACCAGGTATTGTGAAATATGGTTTTCAACATGCGCCATTTTCACCCTGCCCTGTCATGTACATTGCAAAGGATTCCCTATGTGAGATTACTGTGTGTGTGTGACACCCTGATCAAACCTGAAATCTCAGTGATACTCCAGCAGTAGTGTAACTGGACCTACCTTTATCCACCCTGGCCTCCAGGTAGGGTGGTGGCATATAGCAGTTGCACTCCTCCTGGGTGAGTGCCTCCAGGCTGGGGTGGTGAGACAGCACACTTGTCAGCAGGTCAGCTGATGGTGGTGACTCAGCTGCAGCCATGTGCTGTAGGTGGTGTGGTGGCAGTGGTTTATACTCCTGTGTGTGTACTGAATCAAACTCAATATCATGTGTCTCATTGTCACTTATGGCATGTGAAGAGGTTGTCTTCTAGTGGGGTCAGCCAAGCGGTTCTCACACCAGTGTTAGGTAGCTACTTGGGTTACCATAACTAGTATTTAGAGAAACACAGATGAGTAGAGTTGATTCCAGTTTTATTATCCACAGGTAATATTGTAGGAGATGTACAATCATGAGGCCTTATCAGCCTCTCCAGTGTATATGTATGTATGGTAAGACACTGCTCCTAGGTCCTAGTGGGTGCAGTGTGTGTCACCTCACCTAGGCCCAGAGAGGGGGGTAGGGCAGCAGCACTACCCACCTCTCCTGTCTCCATGTAGAATACTACATGTAGCAGAGCCTCCAGCCACTGCTGGAGTAAGGATGATCTCTGATGGTCTCAGAGGGGAGTATATACCCCTGCAGGCTGGCATGGAGCAACCCATACGGGGGTTGCGACATACCTGTGCCTGCCCGGTGTGTGGCAATGACCACACCCAGGGGTGAAATCCAGCCCACCCACAATAGGTGTGAGAGTAGGCGGGGTCACCCAGTGCACCTTAGGGGTATGATTTCTTAAAGATGAAAGGTAAGGTTTCAGTGCATCCAGCAGCACCCTGACAATGCCCATCTCCCCATGCAAGTATTGCAAATGTGGGTTTCCTCAAATGCTCAAAAATGGCATTTAAAAAACTGTCACTTTTGGCTTTTTTTGCACGAATTTCCTTAACATTGCTGGTATAGGGAAAACCTCCCTCTGATGTCCTCCACCAAAGTGTCGAGCCTATAGAGTTCCATGTTAAAGCAGCCAGGAACGTTTTTTTGGGACGGTATATGAGACGCTTTGTGACTACCTCCCTTTGAGTTTTTTTTTTGTTTTTTTTTCCTATTCTTTTTTTTCCAAATCTTTTTTTCTTCCTCCCTTCCCCCCTCCCTCCCTCCCTCCCTCCCTCCCTCCCTCCCTCCCTCCCTCCCTCCCTCCCTCCCTCCCTCCCTCCCTCCCTCCCTCCCTCCTTCCCTCCCTCCTTCCCTCCCTCCCTCCTTCCCTCCCTCGCTCCCTCGCTCCCTCGCTCCCTCCCCTGGGTCACATGTGATGCCAATCGCCTATACCATTCATTCCTCTTTTGGGTGCGCCGTAAAAACGTTCCAATACGGACGATAAGCGCAATAAACTATTCAATTCAATTCAATAACCACATTCGTACATTGTCTTTAAAACCTGTGCAGATAAAAGTAAATCTCACAGACATAGTATTCATTGCAGCTCTAACTGAATTTGAGACAATCAAAACCTTCCGATATCACGCATGTTGATAGTGGAACGACCAATCTTGTTCCTGACACAGGGTGTTCCTCTCCCAACTTCAGCTAGTGCAGTCCTGAATGGTCGTAGAGTAGTTATGTAGACGATGGGGTTCCACAGGGAGTTTAATCCAACCAGGCGGATTACAATGAAGTCTATCACCGGGCCGGAGGTTGACCTCCCTTTGGTCATCTCTGGAATTCTTACCATGGCAGTGTATGGCACCCAGGCGATGTAGAAGCCTGAAATGAACATCTATTTTTTAAAGTATCTTTTTATGTAAATTCATAAATTAAATGTTAGAACATTGGATTTGCCTCATTGTCATTCTGCCTCAACGACCCGTGCTTGAATTATAGTCAACTTTACTGCAAGTCTTTAGTTTGAAAGGGTTTGCTGTTGCATATATCCTGGTTAGATGATACTCAATAGGTCTGTAACCAATTACAGATGAACAAATAATCAATTATTTGAAAAATAATCTCTTTGAATAACATTGTTGATTCATAGCTAGTATTATATCACTAACTGACGTGTGTCCAGTCATTTTTAAATTTGTAGATGTTGGCCCTATAATCTATATTTATTTTCATAAATGACTTAATGCATACAAATACAATACATCAAAGTGTGTTCAAAATGGCTTAGTCGTGCAATTCAACTATCATGAATCATCATGCGTGTCACATATGCGGTAAAACAACTTGACCCGAAGGACGAGAATAAAACAATCATGCTTACCACCGGTGATGAAGGCAAGTGTTTTCAGAATCTTGGCATCATGTTTCCATTGTTGATTACGATTCCCCTGTGGGACTTTGAGACTCTGTCTCTTTCTGTGACTCTGCTGAGCAAAATAGAAATACCCCACAAAACAAATGACATTGATTCCAAGTGGAATAATGAAGTACACAGTCATAATAATCATCTTGAATGAGAAGTTCATTGAACTGTCTGGTTTACACAGGAAAGCATGTTCGTAGTATCTGACGCTTGTCCTCAAAGCGCCCACTGCATTTGGCAACAGGAAAGCAATCGTGCACAGCCAAATGACCAGATTCACAATATTTGCTTGTCGCTTCGAGAGATGATACTGGAGTGGAAATGCGAATGTGAGTAGGCGATCGACATTTATGAAAGTCACTGTCATAGCTGAGATCAATGATACAAGAGACAGCACTGCGCCGGTGATTTTGCACACCAGGTGCTTTGTCTCCAACATGTAGCCTATGTGGGTGTTGTATGACATGCAAATTGTATCTATCAAACCAAGTGACAGATCAGAAACGGCTAAACCCACAATTCCAGATATGGTACCTGGTCCAACACTCTTCATTCTTGGAGCCACAACCAAGACTAGACTGTTTAGGATTACTATAGACATGTCTGATATCCAGATCACTACCACGTGTGTGGGGTGAGGCAGCAGTCTACTGTGGGTGGTGTTACCATCCTGGGTATAAAACATTGTGCTGTTTCCTCCCTCCATGCTGAGATTCCTCCTGGTGCCTCCAGACGGGTAAAAAGAGACCTGGGCTGTTTTCCTGGCGATCTGCTAATAATATAAGGGACCTGGAAACTTTTGGAAAAATTTGGCTATAGTAAAAATGGTCTAACAAAGCGACTTCGTGACCTGGAGCTCTTAATTTCAGCGACTTTCCGACCTGAGGGGGGGGGCCCTCTGCACCCCTCCTGCTGTGCCCTCTATGCTGCTCGGCTCCTGTATAGGTGTGACTATGGAGGCAGGGTGGTGTGTACCATAGCTATATAGCATCTACTGAATGAATGATGACACACATACAGCCAGACACGATGGCTTCCATTATAGCCCTACAGAAATGGTGTTTCTATAGACACCAAACTAGTTGTCCTGTTCTATGGGGGTCTTCATTTATTAATCACTGGGGGTGGTGAAATCTCATACCCAGGCGGACTTTTTTTTCCGTCAAATGCTCTGAAAATTTTCAGCGCCTCCTCGGCTAAAAAAGGGGCATAATTTGTTATACTCCCCCCTCAAGAGGGGTCAGAATTGTTTACGCCCTCCAAGGAAGGTTCCAAATTGTGAAAGACCCCCGAAACCTAAAGGGGTTTTGCAACTACTAAACGGCCATTGACCTCAGGGTTTGAATGCGACTTTAACCCTTTAAGGACGGATGTCTCTATAATATGACATTTGTCGGTATGATGTACCAATGGAGCCCCAGACTCACCAGTGCTGTATTGCTACATCATGCCGACCCTTCGGAAGTGTCTCAACCACATAAGGTCGGCATGATGCTTGAATGCAGCCCTGGTGAGTTACTCGCCATGTATCATAACGACCAAAAGCATGATGACCATGATGCATTAAATGCCGCCCTAAAAGGGTTAATGGTGTCTGTGGCTGCACCTACCCCGAGGTATCCACCCACACATGTGGGACACAATAAGTGTTGGGTTGATGGACTCGTGTACCCATTTTGAACGATGCTGAAGAAGTAATAATTTATAGCTTGCTACACGTTTGAATATCAGGGTTTCCATTGTGAATGATTTGGAAATCCATACACTTCTCTCGTCCTTTCAATGCCCTAATGGGCCTAATGGTGCCACAATGTTACATAGCTGATAGGGAGGCTATTGTTGATTTGTACACACACAGAGCACAGTCAACCTTATTGTTGCGTAGTATGAGTCATTGCCTAGTAAACCCAAAGTGGAGTTCTATCATAAGTGTCATTTTTTAAAACATGGATCAGCTATGTCTATACAATTTCTTTGTCAGTCTTACATATAGATAGGCATATACAATGTAGCTATGACATCCGTATGGTTTACATAATCATATTTTAAAAACATATGATAACTATTGTAAGTATACATTCGCGATGATAATGATAATGAGATGGGATGAAGGAAAAGGTTGTGTATGTCGGGTGATAATTATATAACATTCATGAAACAGTGAGGATAGTCTTCTTTTTGATAGCCAGCTTCACTGAAAATCCATAGCTTGAAAGGGCTAGTCAGTACACACTAACCTAGGTTGGTCATATGAGTGTTAGTCACAATGGCAAAGTTATATTCAAAAATGACCGAGGGGTCAGTCAGTAGTGGCTGACCTAGGTTGATCGTTGGTGTGTTGTATTTGTATACCACTAGTTGGTGCCACCTGTGATGACCACTCCGTGGCTTCCCCTGGAAATAAAAAGACTAAGATGGGTTGGTCAGTAGTGACCAGCCTGACAATAATAATTAATCTAGGTTGGTCGTATAGGGAGCCAAAAAATGACTAACTAGGCACTGAGAGATTGGTCGTATAGGGAGCTTAGGAATATCAGTGTTGAACCTCCAATAGTGGTAAGATATTTATTTTATAATACATACATTCATGCCAGTCAAGCCTATGTCAAGAGTTATTGTACAGTTATAAATATGATAGGGGTGGGGCAACCTAGAATATGAAGTCATGAAGATATTATATGTTGGACTATATAATAATGTTACCTGGCCTTGTCAGAGTTGTCTCCCTATCTCTGACTAGGAGGGAGGGGGTAGGCTGAGCCAGGTAGCTCTGTATGTGGATTGTATATGTGTCAAAGTAGTTTAACCCATGGTGGAGGGCTTAGACAAAGCATCTCACACCTTGGTTATATTGTATACCGAAGGTTAAGTCAGATAGACAATGGCTATGAAAGGGTATTAGAATTAACCACAGTACACTGGTAGGGCGACTTGGACTTCACCCTCATCTGGCCCCACCACTCTTCTGTGGTTAATTCTACTTAACCCACGGTGGAGGGCCAAGACAAAGCATTTCACACCTTGGTTATTTCTACATACTCGAAGGTTAACTCAGATTTAAACCACAGCGGAGGGCTAAGACAAAGGAATTCACACTTTGGTTATTTCTGTGTAGACTCACATAACCTCACAGCTGTGGTTTAAAACAGATAGACAATGGCTATGTGAGGCTGACTCAAAGGGTGCCAGCCAGTTTACCGTGGTTATTTTGAGTTAGCCGCTCATAACCATAGTTTATCTATTACATACACTCTGACTTAACCTCCGTTACTCGTAGGGTATCTACTACTTACCCTTTCATACCCATAGTCTATCTGTTACATGAACAAAGTGGAGTTACGGTCTGCACGTGCCAGTATGTGAGGGACATGATGTGTTGAGACAAGTTGAATCAGGTGTGGCTCTATGTGCAGCAAATACAGTATAGGCAGTAACAGCCGTTGGTGTCACAGTGTTTTCTATACCTCTCTACGGCTAACCTTAGACTGGCCATTTACAACGTGTGAAAACAGGATGCTTCAACCCACATGCTCTCACACCTCTATGGGAACATTCACAAATGACATCACATGTTGTTAGTGTATTACTATTAGGCTAGAATTGACGTGTCAGAGCAACGAGTAGGATCAATTAAAACGGTCAATTAAAGGTGGAGGATATAGATTTTTAACACCAGGGCGAGCTACTGTGCCACTATTCGATAATGCTAAGATGCCCCTCCCCACGCTACCATATTAGGGAGTGGTCATTTTTTAACAACAGGGGGGGGGGGGGGTTGGTGGATTTGGGGGGGGGGGCCAAAAAAATTTGGACCCCTTGAAGGGGGGGGGGACCAAAAAAATTTGGACCCCTGTTGAGGGGGGGACCAAAAAAAATACACCCCTTTTTAGCGAAAAAGCCCGCGCGTTACTATAGCTCAAAGGGGTCGGCCGCACTCATTTTCAACCTGCCTAGGGGGGGGGACCGAAAAATTTGTGACCCCTTCCGCGGGGGGGACCAAAAAAATTTCGACCCGCTCGTGCGAAAATCCACCGACCCCCCCCTGTTGTTAAAAAATGACCACTCCCTTAGTATATTAGGGTTGGTCTCGCCTTCTCTTCTTGCAATAGGCCAGCTTCATAGACGGCTCTGTCTCACGCACCAACAAGGAGGTCTAGATGGGGGGTCCCCATGTCGCCTGTCAATTTTAAGAAATGCCCACGTCCCTTGTAACTATCTTTCTATTCCTCCTGTCGATTTTAAGAAATGTCCATGTCGCCTGATAATTAGCAAGCTATAGGATAAAAAAAGCGGGCCAAAAAATAGGGATTCTGCAGCTTTAAGCAGATAACATAAACATATTATACAATTTCTAAAATACGAATTTTGGTCATGAAACTATACTTCCCTATACATGTTGGTCCCCAGAATGGAACCTGATGAATGAAAAAGAAAACTGCCGTAAAACCCCTCCTTTAAGACGACCCCGCCTTTAAGACGACCCCCTACTTTGAGATAAAAATCCGTTTTGTATGAAAAAGACTTTAAAATGGTTCTTTCTTTGATCCTATATAATAAAAACCCACCTTTAAGACGACCCCCTATTTTGAGATGAAAGTCCGTCTTGGAGGAAAAATAAATCCCAAAATAAATCCGTCTTAAAGGCGGGGTTTTACGGTGGTTGTGATGATGTCATGTCCTCTGCAAACACATTCTCAAGCAGAACTCGTGCCATTCTTGAGTCATTGCTCGTGATCCCTATCAAAATTTCAGAACGTTTCTTGAACATTTCCTTGCGTCAGATTCACATCATTATTCTACTTGTGGGATTTTTTGTTATTTGCATGAATGAAACACGGTGTAGAATTGATTATGTAACATTACGTAACACAAAATAACAATTATGAATTATGAATATTAATAACTAAATGTAGAATGAGGGAATACAGAATTGTAGGTAAACCATTGATTATGTAATTTGTGTAACCCGGGATAACTATCTCTAATTATAAATATTAATAATATATAGAATAAAATGTAACTCGAATAAGCAATCATGAATCAACATGGAGAAATTGTATTAATACACCTGGAACAAACCACAGCTGGTCACTCCCTGTCCGACTGGAAGGGGAGGGGGTCGACCAGGATTTCTAGTCAACTCAGTAGCAACAGGTAGCATTATGTATGTATTGTTGTGTTGGATTATCGATGTGAATAGATTGGGGTCTGCTGTGAGCCCAACTCTAAGTGTGTCGTATTAGCCAGTGGAACCTGTCTGAGCCTACTTGGAGGATTGTTGTAGCAATGAGCCATGCGTGTGCCAAACTCTGACGGCCGATTAAGCCTATCGTCCACCAGACTCCAGAGTAGAACGACAGAAAGGGCAGATAAAGACTGACGGGACTTTTTTCCCCTTTCACCCCTTTCCCTGTCAGATCTGTTCATAAAGATATGCCGGTATATTTACTCTGTGCCATTCTAACGTCCACCAAGGCTCTATCTTGGCCATAGAATCGGTTATAATATAATACCAAAATGACAACACAGACTTAAATTTCCTACTAAGGATTCTAAGTCGGGTCTAAGTCGGCCCTTTCTCCCCCAACAATATCAAATATATTTGATATTGTCGGGGGTCCTAAATCGGCCGACTTTTAATGATTTTCCTAAGTCGGCAGACAAAGCCCCCCTTTGCAAGATCCTCCACACGTTTCTGTCAGCCGAGAAGGCATATCAGAAGGGGTTTATGGTAGTATATTTGAACCAAATCTAAATAATTAAATCATTTTTAATGGTGAGGTATGAGAAAGTGGTGGCCTGGGAAGCTTATCTGCCTGAGATATGCATGAGTTTGTCACCAGGGCTGCATCCATGCATCATGAGAAAAGGGACAGCACATTAAAGCACTCTGCAGCCCTTAAAGATGGTGTGTCAGCTAAATGTTTGGAGATTTTTTAGTCTTATCACATCCCTATGGTATATCCTATCCCATACATCTTCCCTAACTTTTAAAAGTATTAGCAGTGTCTTAGTCTAAAAGATGAGCACATGCAGTGCAATATCTTTTACTGTAGGTCAACACTAAAACTCCCTATGTGGTGGAATTGCATGGCTCAGTGCTTTCTCTACCTCTAGACTCACATGGGGGAGTGCCTGAGTCAGTGGGGTTAAAATGCTACACTCTTATTCATCTCAAATCATCTATTAATAGACAAATGTCTGGCAAATACTGGGTAATATGTATTAGCTAAAATGACAATGGAAAATATGGCAATCTTTTTTAAAAAAAGTTTGGGAAGTGTATTAGCTGAAACACCATCTATAGCTAATAGACTGGAGGCGGAATCTCAAATGAAGCCCAGAAATCACTTTAGGAGGAACGGAATGTTACAGGGTGGCATCCATGCCAGACTTGAAGTATAACACCTACTGAACATATTTAGGGTGGATGCCACGCACAGAAATGGATTTTCAGGTAATTAGGGCTCGATAAAGGCGGCCATTAGCCAAATTTACTATTTTTGCAATATCATTAGGAATAATGATGGTAGACATGTAATTAGGGTGTCTAAATCCACATTTTCTGGGTCAAGGAACACACTGGAAGCATTATCTTTAGTCTCCTTAGCTTATTTTGCCCCTTATAGGCTTAGGGTAGGCCTAAATGAACCAAATTCTCATTTTTCTTTAGGTGTGCCATTCTTATTATCACACTTTTATTAATGCAGCAGGAAAACACTTCCAACCAGGGTCTTTATATTCATCTTTGTCTTTGTAGATATCTAGCTTGATAGTTTATTAAAATAGCTATAATAAGAATATAGGCTTGACGTGCCTAACACATACTTGGGGATACATTATTGGAAGCCATCACAAAATGAATGTGGTGCAAAATGATGAAAGTTTATTCACAATGCTTTTATTCAGCACATCTGGTCTATTTAACAATTGTGATATTGTGAAAGGCTTATATCAAGATCCATCTAAGTCTATAACTTATCCAAAGTTCTAAAACCTGTAGCACCATAATGTTTCAATTCTGCGAGGGTTATCAGCAAATGATTAGGACGCTGTCTGACACATAATGTCAATCAATGATGCTAGGGTTTTTGCAATTCCCATTGTTGCATTCACAAGCTACAGTACAGGGTAGCTTCTTTTGCCTACAACTGCACCTGCGGGTGGCACAACTCTTGCACTTGCAGTAGGCTAGTTCAGGTACGATGTCTGGAACTGCATCTTGTGTCATCAACATTGGCAAGATATTGCCGTCTGTGGATTCATACCAGCCATTGCCTATAGGTGACAGGACATCTGGTTGGGGTGTCATTGCAGTATACCAGATGTGACTCTGGTAATGCACACGTTTGATGTGTTCAATCAAAGCATTCTGGGTAGGAGGGAGTCTTTCTGGCTGTTTTGCTCCCTTGAGAAACAGGTGCAACCTCACATCATTTACATTATGGTATGAGTTTCCTGCATATAAATGACATACAAATGATTCTACGTTCTTTAATGTCTGTGCAGTGACACAATCACCAGAGCCCAGGCCACCAAGCAAATGTGCTTCATCTCTGTAGAACTGCAAAATACATGTGATCAACATCTTTCAGATTTATATGGTACTAGAAATGCAATACATTAGTAATGAAGTAGTAGAGCAAAAATGAGGGGAAAAGATTTGTCATGCATCAACAGCTTCACACAAATTATAGATTCTATAATGTCCTACCTTCCATGTCGTCTTCTTCCCAAGGCCACAGAACTGGCTCACTACATCGCAGCCGGTCAAGGCATGGTAGCCTAGCAGGTTCACACGGATCTGTTCCTCCAGAGGAATGAGATGGCCTGCCACAAACCGTCTTTGTTTTGATGTCCCAGTGCGAAGCCACACTTCCTGACAGAGGAGTGGTGCAAAGTGGATCAGGAGCAGAAGGACATCAGTGTCCCGGGCAGCTACGATGATTTTTTCAAACCCCTCCTTTGATAGGGCTGCTGAATGCACAATGATCCGTGTATCTGCCTCATGATGATTAGACTGCAGATCAGTAACATCAGTTCCATGTGCTGATTTCACTGCCAGTGTATCCTTGAATCCCCCAGATACAACAACCTCATGGTTCGGTGGTCCTTTTTTTGCCCTAGAAATTAATGTTGAGCTCAGGAAGTCTGCCAAATCAGCTTTATTCTCTGGATGATGAATGAAGCCCTCCCAGTTACTTGGCAGTGGTACTTCTTTGTTTGTTATCTCTCGACGGATCAGTTTCATTCCTCCTGCCCTGATGTTCTGGGTGGCATCTTTGACAGTGTGTCCATCATACCTGTCAAAAACTATATCTATCCGAGAAGAGACACCACCAAAATGACTCAGAGCACATTTGACAAATGCATCTGATAAGTCACCAAATGTTTTTCCTCCAGTTGGCTTCCCAATAGCCCTGACCAAGGCTTAACCATCGATGATTGTTGCAGTTTTCAGACTCGATGTTGGAAGGTATGACAATGTTTGAGAATCTCCTAGCAGTGTACCAAGTGCAGCTTTGTTTGTTGGTCTTAACGAGCCATCTGTAGCTGCTAATGCTAGAGGTACTGGGGAAAGTTCATGGCTCAACACTATCTTCAAGTCAACATCTCTGCCAGAGTCTTTGCATACTAGGAGGTGCTGGAACAGAGTTCTGTCTGCTCTTATAGTCTGTTCTTTCTGTTTTGCTGTTGACTTTGATTTCCTTTCATATATCATTTGGAGTGTTTGGGCTTTTGTTTTGGGGATTTTGGAGTGGAATTCTGATGGTGGTCGAGAGCAAAAAGCCAACATTTTTTCCTCACCACATGATTGAGCATTGAGAAGTGCAGATGTGATGTCACTGGATGCTACATCGTGGGTTGCTAAACACACCACACAGGTTTCATTTTTCACTTGAAATACTTCAAACTTGGTTAATTGCTCTTTTATCCTCTCCACATCAGACCTATCTCGTTCCAGTCTTTTTGGACCCAACTCCTTTATGGTAGGTTCAGCATCTTTATCACCAGTCCTGTCCACGAGGCCTCCGGCAACTTTTGACACCTTATTCACGTGTTCAAGAGCCTGATCAGTGGAGATCTGGTTAAATTTGTTTCCAGTCTCTTTTACCACAAAGTTTCCTTGTTGGAACTCTTCAAACACCTCTGGATGGGTTGTTGGAAGTGCCATACAGTTGGCTATGTAAACCTTTCCCCACCGGTGGTAATTTACACGATCATACCATGCAAACCAGGGGAGCATGGCAATGAAGGATGTTACATGCAACCTCCAGTTTCCTGTACGCTCTGCCCTGATGAACTGTAGGAGGATCATAACCAGTTTCAAGTAAGTAATCCAATAGTTAGTTGTTGGGGCCTGGGCTTTCTGAAACTCATCCAAAAGGCTGAGTATTGAAGTATGGTTTCTGCAACATGCTCTAGAGTTGCAGCTCTCAACTCATTTTTGTCTTCATCTGTGAATGTTTCGATCAATAACCTCACTGCTTCTTTGATGTCATTGGTTATGCCTCTGTCACCCAGCCAAGCCTTGAACTGAGGCCATAAAATATGCCACAGTGCCTTGAAGGTCAACTTATGGGCTCACAGTGCTCTGTTGTATGATTTTGCTTGCATGTTGTTGTGAGCAGTGTTTTCACCAAACACCATGCTTTCCCTCCACACCTCTTCTATACCACAGTCTGCCATATGGTGACCAATCACCTGCATGAAGTTTTTGATGATGTAAAACCCTCCTAGCCTGATGAATATAGTGTTACATTGCTCTGCATTGGCCCACTGGAGCTCTTTTGCCCTGCAATAGAGTTGTTGGTCAGATGTGATCATAGTGGACTGACCAGGATTTACAGCATTGGAGATATTGACACACCTCATCATGGCTGTCCACAGTGTGTCAGTTTCATGTGCTGCAGCATTTATGAGTGGGAGATTCCCAACTGCAACAGTTTCCTCATCGTTAGTTGAAGTCAGTTGGTTGAACCCAGTCCATGCTGGTACTGTAGCCCCGTCAAGGCTATGGAATCGTGCAAGGACCCATGCTAAGTCTTTGGCATTAGCTTTGTAAGCAAGCTCCTTATTTGGAGAGTACCACTGCTCATCAATCTCATGGGAGAACCCTGGCTGACACCCCTTACCAGCTATCGGAGGCGACTGTGTCAGGCAGTGTCCAAATCATTTGCTAATAACCCTCGCAGAATTGAAACATTATGGTGCTACAGGTTTTAGAGCTTTGGATAAGTTATAGACTTAGATGGACCTTGATATAAGCCTTTAACAATATCACAATTGTTAAATAGACCAGGTGTGCTGAATAAAAGCATTGTGAATAAACTTTCATCATTTTGCACCACATTCATTTTGTGATGGCTTCCAATTATGTATCCCCAAGTATGTGTTAGGCACGTCGAGCCTATATTCTTATTATAGCTATTTTAATAAAACTGTCAAGCTAGATATCTACAAAGACAAAGATGAATATAAAGACCCTGGTTGGAAGTGTTTTCCTGCTGCATTAATAAAAGTGTGATGATAAGAATGGCACACCTAAAGAAAACTAAGAATTTGGTTCATTTAGGCCTACCCTAAGCCTATAAGGGGCAAAATAAGCTAAGGAGACTAAAGATAATGCTTCCAGTGTGTTCCTTGACCCAGAAAATGTGGATTTAGACACCCTAATTACATGTCTACCATCATTATTCCTAATGATATTGCAAAAATAGTAAATTTGGCTAATGGCCGCCTTTATCGAGCCCTAATTACCTGAAAATCCATTTCTGTGCGTGGCATCCACCCTAAATATGTTCAGTAGGTGTTATACTTCAAGTCTGGCATGGATGCCACCCTGTAACATTCCGTTCCTCCTAGGGTAAAATTTCAGAATTCTGCCACCAGTCTATAACACTACATTCTGATAAGACATAATTCAAACATGAAAGTACCCTAAAGTTAAAGGAAACCTAGGTTCGACCCTGTTTTGATCAATAGGTTCAGTCGGGTGACCTGAAACAAACCATTTCTTTTGGCCCAAGTGCACAATGTGCTCAGCAAATCATTAAAGACACATTTCTAGTATGAGTTGTAAATAGTTTAATTAGGCTTAAAACTTAACAAATTTGGGGTAGTTTAGCATTAAACAGTTTAGCATTATAATTTAGTTACATGTCATGGTAGAGTCCACCGCTTCTCACATGAAGTCCATAGTTGGTCAATGATACCTGGGGTGGCAAGGTGCACACTGTACCACTTGCCCTTACCTGGGCAGCCTTTATTGTGCGGCAGTCCAACCTGGTTAGCTTCTATGGTAAATCCTGGCACATAAGTCGTTGGCATAGCTATTTTTTTCATGACCATCCCAAAATAGGCATCCTCTATGACAAAGAATGGGACATCAACAGATGCCTTAAGAAACTTAATTGTAGCGTTCCTGTGAAACACAAAGGCAGTACCAAGACAGTACTCAGGAAAAAACTTATACTTCATGTTGAGCTCATTGCTTGTTATGTACCACTTCTTATTTGGGTATCTAAGGATATCCAGGCCTCCTACCCTGCTACCAATCTGTGCATAGTCCATGCGGTGACCCCTGATGGTCTGGTCCTTTTTCTGCAGCAGTTGCAACACCCTGGGGATGTCAATAAAGTTGTCACTGGCAGTGCGCATGATGTACTTGGCACCGGGACAGTTATTGACCACCCACCTGTACCCCATGATGGCCTTGTAGGCCAGGTTGTAATAATTGTCAATGAAGTCCTCTTGGAGGATGTCCCCATGTTCCCTGCTCTCCTTGTCAATGATAGCCTGGGCTGCCTCACTGATTCCACCACCAAACAAGAACAGATGGCGGACCTTGGCCGTGTTTTTAGCTGTGAGACTGCCCCATGTCCTCCTCACAGCCTCCCGCTCCTTGACCTCCTTGGGAATAGTTGTGATAATGATAAACAGCACAATGTCCTCGTGCCCCCGGCAGACATGGGTCGGGTTAATCATGTTCGTAAAGTTGTATTCCATGCATCCCTTACATGTGTCAGGTCTGGGTGTCTTGGAGAATGGCCGAGTGCTGAGGACCTTCAGATGGTAATTAAGTTCATTCAGGGTCATACTGGGCCTCCTTTTTTTGGGCTCCACAGTTTTCTCATTGAGGATTTGTACCATCTTGTACAGCGCCTGGATCCTCTCATGGTCATTAGATGAAGTCCAAGCTGACCTCACCTCGTCCATCAGTGTACTGGCTGCTTTTTCATGTCCTCTCACTTCTGCATCACTTGGTGCTTTATCAATGTGTGGCTTTAATGCCGTTGTGAGGATGCCTCGCATCTCATCAGTTAAATACACAGTTTTGCCGACTGCTTTTGCATGTCCTCTCCTTTCTGCATCACTTGGTGCTTCATCAATGTGAGGCTTCAATGCTGTTGTGTGGATGCCTCCCTTCTCTTCTGTTAAATACATAGTTTTGGTCTGAGGCCCCTGCATGTAGTTGACAAGTAGCAGCAGGAGTAATATACAAATAATGACATTACTTTGAACTTGTTTATTTCTGAGGTGAGTCCTCAATGTCCTCATATTGGTGCCTACAGCCATGGTACTAATCGTGGGGTAGAGTCTAACACAACTCTGGTCTTGTATATGGGCAGTATGGGTCAAGCCCAGGAACTACCCTAAATTCTCCTATATAATCCTAACCCTACTGTAGCACAGTACTATCCTCTGTATAAGCCACAAAATCCTCTGTCAAAGCCACGCTTAGACTTTGAGAAAATCCTACAATGTACACTGGGTGTGACTCTTATCCGTAGAAGCAGCATAGATTTTACAGTAGTCACAGTGTAGAGTGTAGTCTCACGGTGTGGTCTTGTATATGGGCTGTCCTTGTAGCTTGGTGGGCTGAACAGGTAGATGGCCCTGGCTCCTCTGAAAATAGAAACAAGATGTTGCAGAAATCTGATTTGTGTTGTGGAATACAATAGGTACCTTTAAACCCTGCATGTGAGCCATTCGTGGACTATCAAATTGACTCTGAAAAAGCCCCATAATTATTTTTATTATAATTTTTTTTTTTAAATTGGATAAAAATATCTAGGGTCGGCCCTAGTTTGCTGGGTAGGGTCGGGTAACCTAAAACACACCCTTTTTTGGCTCAATGTGTGAACATCAACTCAAATATAGGACCCTTATGGCTCTAGACCCCTAAATTCGATATGGCGACATGGGCCTTTCTTAAAATCGACATGCGACATGAGGCCTAGTGACATGCGACATGGGGCTTATTGACAGGGGACATGGACATTTCTTAAAATTGACAGGGGACATGAGCATCTTTAGCGACATAGACATGCGACATGCGACATGCTCATTTCTTAAATCCGACATGCGACATGGGGACCCCCCCATCAAGGGCCCCACCCTTATCACCAAAATAGAACCTATGCACGGGAAATTGAGGAGAGAACTGTCACTAATCAAAGGGGACAAGAAAAATTACCCTTCAGAGAAAAGCTGGATAAAATGTCAAATGAGAGTTTCTCCAGTCGTTGGGCCCAAAAATGTCCCCCTTTTCATTTAAAATTGGCTAAAAAAAAAAGACCCCTTTATAAGAGCCATCGTGCTCCCTTGCCTACGGACCAAAAACATACCCTATCCCTTGGATCATAGCAGCGATACATAGAGTTCTATACCCCATGCATATAACACTTAAGGTTGATCGCTACTCTTAACTTTCTATCCATGAAATGTCCTGTTTTTCACCCCAAAGGTAGCTCTCATCATTTAGAAATGGAAAATAGAAAAAAAATGGGGGGGTCCCGAACTACTTTTTTATTACAGATTTTTGAAAAGAAAAAGTATTCTATATTTTTGCCAAAAAATACAAAAAAAAGGGGAAATTTTCATGATTTTTTTCCTTAGTGAACCAATGCCCACATTAATTTTGTATTGCACATGAATAATTCTAAGTCATGTCCCTTAATGGGAAAAATAAAATGATGGTCCAAAAGTGTACCTTTGTATGAAAAAACGTGATGATTTTATGACGATTATTCAAATTTAATGCATAATTCTTCGGCAATATCTAAATATCACTGAAAAAAATCCATGAACTTTTTTTTTCTTTTTTCAAAAAATTGTTCAGATCAATAGCTAACATTTTAAAGGACTTTTGATAGGTGGTCCCGGGCATATTTTTATGGTTTTGGGCCTTTGAAGTTAAAAAATAGTGCAAAAATGGTCTAAATCTCATATTTAGAGCCTAAAAAAATGGGTAAACGGGCAAAAATGGGGGTGTAAAATGGCTGTTTTTCCTACTCCTGGTTATTTCAAACAACCTGATGAGATCTTTATATCTCTAGATAATGATTTATTGATTAATAAGTCCAATGTTCTAACTTATATAGAAAATAGCAAATATTATCGGCTATAAATACATCAAATATTCAAAGTCCAATAAAACACTCAATTTTGCTTGAAATTGTCCGATCTTTTTATATAGATTAGTCAGCATATATATGTTTCTAGTTTATTAATATTAGCTCAATCTGAGACATATAAGCTATATGCGCAAAGACCTGCGCAGTGGTCCGTATTCAATGAGTAGCGATCAACCTTAACAACAGGAAAGCTCTCACACCACACTGCGCCGCTCCACATATTTGGTTATACATGTATCATAGTTGTGCCAGTGGCTTAGCTGCTGCCGATACTGTGAATATTTTAATAGTGCATG
Organism: Harmothoe impar; assembly: GCA_947462335.1. Lineage (NCBI taxonomy): Eukaryota > Metazoa > Annelida > Polychaeta > Phyllodocida > Polynoidae > Harmothoe > Harmothoe impar. The sequence goes on along the minus strand of OX381708.1, from coordinate 17,260,372 downwards.
GGGGGGGGGGTTGCCGTGCGAGGAAACTTGTAATAACAACGTGGCGACGGGCCACGCATCTACCGACCAGGACCCAACAAAATCGCCTCAAGCCTATCGTCCACCAATCTATACTGACTTAAATAGCAGATAAAGAAAGTCGGGAATCTTTTCCCTTTTCCCTCTATGGGATCTTGTGTTTGGGTTATGTCGGCCGACTTTCTATTATTCTATCAAGGTCCACCAGGGTGTTTGTCTGGCTCAGATAAACACAAAATGTAAACACAGACTTGTCGGAGGTCCTAAATCGGCTGACTTTTAATGATTTTCCTAAGTCGGCAGACAAAAAAAACCTTTACAAGGTCCACCAAACGTTTCTGTAGGCCGAGAAGACCTCTGTCGGCTGTCTAGTTGGCCGACAGAGCTTGGTGGATGATAGGCTTCATGGATATCAATATGGTCCTAAATACGGGACCGGTACGGGACAGACCAGGTACACGAGCTGTAACAGCGTGCTCACACCTCAACCCCTGTACAACAACCCCCCCCCTACCCCCCCCCAACTCTCAACACACACGTACCCCGGGGAGGTGGGGGACACTCCTGTCTTTTCTATAGTAACTATCGTATTCGACATAATAAGCGCACTTAAAAATGATTATAGACACCTTTTAGTATTAAATGGAATAAAAAATTGAGATATTTATGGTTACTTGTAGTATAGAAAATGGCCAAAAACGGGGGGAGGGTGTGCGCTTATTAGGGGGTGTACGCTTATTACGTCGAATACAGTAGGCCTAATGCGTAAACATCACCTCAAATTTGGGAGTCTTATCACGGGGGTGATTCAGCAAAATAGCACCCTTTTCATGGGAAACTGAGGAAAAATACCTGTCATTTCTAATCAAGGGAGAAAAGCTGGTTTAATGTATCATTTGAGAGTTTTATCCTTAAAATATACCCCTTTTCCTCCAAAATTGCCTAAAAAGCAACCCTTTTTAAGGGTCCTCGCGGGCCCTTGCCTTGGACCCAAAAACATACCCTTTCGCTTGGAATTTGACGTAAAGTAACGTTTTTTTTTGTTAGCTGGGTTTTCTTAAAATCGACATGTGAGATAGGGCCTAAAAAGATAGTGACGGGGACATGGGTATTTCTTAAAATCGACATGTGACACGAGCATTATAAAGCGACATAGACATGTGACATGGCCATTTCTTAAAGTCGACATGTAACATGGGGACCCCCCCCCCCCTTCCATCTACTATACCCCATGTACTATCTGCTGCTTCTACGGAGCTTTCGCGGTAGATATAGATATAGATAAATAGTTCCACCCCATCATCCTACGACCAAACAAAATGCCTACATACCTATATACTTGTATAGAAATGCAGTCCTTTATAAGCTTGCTCCGGTAGAAAGTAGTGGTGTGTGGTCTGCTCCAAATCTGACCTCCACACCCTCCGTAACACAATACAACTGCTGGTCACTCAGAGGGCCAAGGAGAAGTATAATCCTTGCAGGTTCAGACATGCTTATATAGCCAGATGTACAGTTATGCTAAAAGTAACAGTACTTGGCTTTTTCGCAGAAAAAGGTGTGAAATCCTTTTTGGCTCATTTAGCCAGTTTTCGCACCTCGCCATGTTGTGGTGTCACTGGGGGCTTGTACACGGGGGGCAGGGGGCATGCAGGTGTAATTCTCTCTCTATGTCTAAAACAGTTTTACTATTATCATACATTTCGAGGTAAAATAGCACATATATCGGCAGGCTAATATGGCGCAGATCTGCACATCCGTTATAACCAATAAAGTAGGGAAAACGTGTTATTCAATTAAAGGCGCAGCTCTCGGTACCCCTCCAGTGGCAGTCGGAGTGGAGCCGGGACAGGTACTCAGCCCTATATATAGGGGCGCTGGGGCTGTAAGAACATGTATCTAATATTGCTCCCATGCACTCTTGATCAGCCTTGACTGTCGCTAATATGGATTAATATCCTGAGTAAAGTCTCTAGCTGTGGCGTAACTGACTTATGTCACACCAGTGGTGAGTTTTTTCTCACACCTTTTGTATGACACACATACAGTGGGCCATTTCTTTTGTTCTGCCGACCAAGTGTGGCATAATATGTATTACATGTATAGTATTAAGGCCCAGCGGGAGGTGCGGGGCCAGCCACAACCATGCAGCTACACGCAGAACCTGGGTGGCGTCTAGTGCGTGGGGTGAATAGGTACAGTTACATATGAAGAGTTTCGTTGCAAAACGCAACAAATCCATTACAGGAGTTTGGAGATAACAGCGTATTTCTCATTTGGAAAAACTGACGAGAAAATTACTAATGATCAATGGTACATAGTATACGATTTTTGAAATTCCTGAATTAAAAAAAAATCAAAATAGATGATTTAATTAAATTTTTCAGTTTTTTAATTTTTTATTGCAAAACGCAATAAATCCAAAGGATGCTTTTCTGTATGTATCCATATAATAGGTAATAGGCATTTTTCTTTTTATACTTCCTTTTCTTGGTTTAGTCGGATATTGATAAAACAACAACAAGTAGCATACTCAGAATCAGTTTTAGTTTTTTTTGCAAAACGCAATAACCCCAAAGATGCCTGCATAGCTCAAGGTATGACAGGGCGAAATGGGGGCGTTAGGGGCGTGATACCGTTTTAACGCAGATTCTTGTCGCCGTGGACTTTGGCTTTAACACATGGCTAACATATATCCAAAACCTCTAATTGTGATTCATGTGGGATGTGGTTCCTACCACCGCCGCCATCGGCTGTAATTGCTCCAATTACTTACCAAATAACTATTGAAACTGTGTAAGCTTACATGAACTGGCGGGAAATTATCCCTTTTTGGCTTTTTGGGGTCTAAGGAAGGGCCTCTCTGAAGTTTCTTTGGGGGCCAGAACTGATCCTAGAGGAAATACGGTGAGCTTTCTAAAACTGGAAGAAATCGTATCAATATCTCGGGGGAAGTGGTACAATATATTCTCTCCAACAGAATGCCAGTAAGAGAACACCATTTTTTCTGCACTGAAACCCCGATGGGACTGTAAAGTCGTCAGTAGTGGCGACCTTACGGTGATCACTGTGCTAGTGTCGAGAGCGATCACCCCCTCGTCATTAGGGTCGTCACTAGTGACGACCTAGGGTCGTCATTTTTAGGAACTTTAGCCCTAAATGAGGTTGTTATCAGACGACCTGTAATCATCAGGAGTAATCACATATACCGTAAAACCTCGCCTATAGGTCGACCTCACTTATAGGTCGAATTGGAATTTTGAGGGAAAAAAATCGACCTATAGCAAAATACATTGAACTTTAGGAAAACCCCACTTATAGGTCGAATTGGAGTTTGAGATTTTTGGGGGGGCAAACCCCACCCTAAACCCCCCTAGAGAAGCTTTTCCCGAGGCCAAAAAGACTATTATTTCTGGTATCTTGCCCTTTAGACAACCCCCTACTTCTTGCACAGGGATAATAATCTGAGAAAAAAAGGTATGTTTTCCAGCATTAAGAATGAAGTTTTTTTTGGCTCTTTAAATGGTTTACCATTTTTCAAAACCCCACCTATAGGTCGAATTGGACTTTTGGCAAGAAAAATCGACCTATAGCAAAAATTAATTCCAAATAAAAATCGACCTATAAGCGAGGTTTTACGGTATGTTTTTTTGTATGTCATTTGTTGGGGGCCTATCAGTATCAATAGACCCAGTAGAATAGAGGTAAAAATAGTTGATGGCATTACACCATACTTTGACATAATATCCCATCAAAAGTACAATTTCCCGGGATCCCCTCGATATATTTACTTCCTTTTCTTTCTATTGATTTCTGCAGATCAACCAATTACTTTTTTTTGCCTTGAGTGCACTTGTACGTTCTGTCAGAGACAATTTGCACTCATACACCAAGATGCATATGTCGTAATCGTTGCCCACTGTCAATAGTAGATTCTATGTAATATAATGTATCATAAAAACCTTCCTATATTAATTACTTAACTAATTGCCAATCTGTAGTGCAGCTAGACATATCGGTCATAGTGACCCAGTTTTGGACAAGATCCCACCAGCGTCACCGGCGAGCCTCGGTGCAATTGGTGGACCATATCTGACCTGCTATAGGATAGGGGTTTATAATGTCATGTTGACGCTGCAGAGCATTATCCGGTAGCCGCCAATGAATGATAAACATTCAGTCGGCAACTCCCATACACCCCATTGTCCCATATGATAACAACCGTTATTCATATTAGGCACTGCCATAACAGTGAGTTATGGCTGAGCCACATATAATAATGTAACTAATTGATGTCCAGGTATACTAAATGATGTACATAATGTGGAAGCACCAACACATTAAAACCTCTCACAAGCCAAGCCTGATGTATGCATGAATTGCATATTGCTATATTGTAATAAGATGTATATACACTGTTGTGATGATCATCCATATCTAATGTCAATAAAAGATGTTAACTGTATCTATTGGAGTTCATGGTTCTATTTCCACATGTCAAAGACTTGACACCACCAGTCACGACTTGCACAAGAGGCGAAGATGCCATCACTTGCGTATCTCCAACTTATCACAAACCAGAGACCTTACGTAAGATATTTTGCCCATTGTTTTCACTTCTAGTTAATCCAGAATCTCATATCTGATCCATTAAGACCAAAGTTGTCATAATGACGACCTTAGATATTCACATGGATTGGGTAGTCAGGATGAGTACCTTAAGGTTGTTGATTTAGGTATTGTCAAATTTAAGACCTAAAATCATCAGTATTGACAACTCTCAGCACCACTGGTTGGCATTGGGACAACCTAGGGCATATCTGGATGTTGCACATTGCACATGCACTTGCACATGCCGCCACCCTGTGCTAATTGAATGAAGTAAATCAACATAACTCTCTCTATCATGACCTATAAACTGGTGACAGGGAGCAATGTGGTCTATATACCTATGGGGCCATCATTCTCACCCATTGGTAACTTATTTACAACAAGTAAGCTACTTAGTTCAATCAGGAGTACATCAAATATGTGAAAGGGATGCCTCACATTAAGAGGTAAACTAAGTACATTTTGTAGAGACTATATTCATACACCATTCTCCAGAGTACCTGCCATTATTCATTATGACAACCTAGGTCGTCATAATGACTAGGCCCCTTCTTCTGGATTTTCAGTGTGTAAGAGGGTTTCAAGAGTGTCCCCCAGCTCATCATGTTTGTAAAATTGAAATTACAGCTATGCGCCATTTACGTATATTTGCTTGCAATATTTTACTGATTGTATGCTATAGTAGACCGGTGGCTACTGTTGTGGAGAGTTATGTTGAGTATATGCGCCAGGGGGCAGCAGCGGGTCCCATGCTCCCATTCTTCCTGTATGGCATTGCCTTTGTCACAAGAGACACATGTAAGTAGGCCTGCCATTCAGGTAATGCATGTCACAACATGTGCATGCCAGGGTTCTGGTCAATGTATTTGTGGCAATACACTCGCCATCTGAGCTTTGGTCCGTATAGGCTTATACAAAAAAAATGTAGTATAAGACAGTGTGGGACACTCCAATAGTGGGTGCCAGGGGAAGTTGGGTGCCAACATTTGCCAAGGAGCGGGGCAAAAAAAACATATGGAAAATCCCTCTTTTGGGCTACCAAATGAAGATATAGCGAGAAAAATACCCAGATCCATAAGCCATGTTGAGTTTTTACTGGTCAGCATATTCTCAAAAAAAATCCCGGGGGCAGCATTTGCCAAAATTCCCATCGGCGGATCCGTAATCCAAGTTGTCAGAATAAAACGGTCTTACAGTGCATACGAAAGGGTTGGCAAATCCAGAAGTTGATATGTCCATTATGATTAACTAACTAGTCACTGCATGCTCAGGTGATTACTTAAAAAGGATACAATTTAGACCTGGCACGTTTTTAGCATCTAATTCCGTTCAAATTGTCCTTATTGGTCAAGTTACCCAACGTCATAGGATATGGTAGATATGAGTTCCCTACACTGTTGGTGATATTTCTAAACCTCAGATTGTGTTGACTCTCAATGTAGGGAGGTAATAGTTGAATGCTTTCTCCCCACATAGATTGAATCGATGAATCATAATTAAATTCTTGAGTAATTAAGAACGTCTCCCTTGGAAGGGAGTGTAATTTGGGCTGAAAGTATAATATATGGAATTTGATCACGGTTGGGTATAGTTACGCATAGTTCTCAAGTTCAATGACAAAGAGCAAAAAGTAAAAATGTGACTTTACTTTAGACATCTATCCTTAAGAATTCTGTTAGGAAAGTAGGCTTTATTTAATTGTTATACGATAATACGTTTGAGATATTCAGCCCCTATATCGGCCCAGTTATACATGCAGATAACATAATACAATGTATAGCCATGCAACACAGGGTTATAACATCTCCGCTAATAATATACAATATCCACAAAGTCATATTGAATATCAGCCATGTCATTCTTTCCATGAAGGCAAAAACATGTAATTTAGGTATAATTATGGGGCGGCACTGTCTATAGCCACCCATGGACAGTAGGGCCATCTGTAATGTTAAAATATGACCAGCTGTTTCTTTTGTTAAACCACGGTGGAAGGCTAAGACAAAGGACTTCAAACCTTGGGTATACGCTATTAGGCCACCAGCCAGTCTGTCGTGGTTATTTTGACATACACTCAATTACTCATGGGGTATCTATTACTCATACCTTCTGCTTTATAGAACACATACCAGCCAATTCACCATGCTGTCCTGTAGAAGGACTGCTATGATGGGGTGTTACCTTGGTCCTGGAAAGGCCTCCCTACAGAACAATAATGGCCACCGTCCACAGAGCATAAATCGGCCGTATATGGATAACATTGCCATACTTTTCCTATGTAATTTGCGTATAAAATGGCCGCATACGGCCGATTTATGTTCTGTGGATGGTGGCCCTTAATAAGCATAAAATGATGAAATGGTCGCACACATGTGCCTACCAATAAGTGAATAACTCAGTGGTGGGTATAGTCTCGTATCAAGCCCAAGATATGAGCGCACATACTAGATATTTACATCTTGCATCCCTGTTATTTTTCTTGTCATTTAAATTTGTAGACCTGTACAGTGCACTAATCTGCCAGTTGTCCCTTTGTGAGTAGGCCGCTCATGGCACATACCTATATATGCTATATGGCAATTAAAGACCTGTCTAATCTATGGACAAATCTATATATCCCACACTGGAAGTATAGCCCAAAATCCACGGCGGTAGGAAGCTGCGTTAAAACGGTATCGCCCCTCTGTCGCCACTATTTCACCGCTATTTCGCCCTGCCACGCTGATTTCGCCCCTCTAAAGGTCAAATCCCACAACGTGAAAATTGGGTCTGAAACTGTTGCATATTGAGCTTCTGACAGGGGGGAAAGGCTGCCTGGACAAGATTTTGTAAATCACAACACCTCTGCCACATAACTAGTGTACTCCAAATCCCACTGTGGTCAATAATAAGCAAGCAGGTGTTGCCTATAGGACTGGTTAATGGATCTACTTGAGGGGAGTTACTCCATGGTATGATTTGTCTTGATTATTCCCTCTCAACTAGCCTAAGGGAGTGCTCATTTTTTAACAACGGGGGGGGGGGGGGGTTGGTGGATTTGGGGGGGGGGGGGGGTAAAAAATTTGGACCACTTGACCGGGGGGGGGGGGGGGTAAAAAATTCAGACCCCTCTTGAGGGGGGGGGGGTGAAAAAAATGTGCGCGCTCCGCGCAAAATCTCACCGCCCCCCCCTGTTGTTAAAAAATGAGCACTCCCTAAAGATATCTGGAGTGTCCCCCCTGTATAAACCAAATCGTTGGCCTATTCTAATAAGCAACATATTTGAGCATAATGAGAGCAAAATATCTAAATGTTTTGATATCTCATTTATCATAATCACAAGACTTAGACAAGGGTTATGACCAACATTGGGCTTGTTTTAGCAGATATAACCAACCAATATTGGCTAAGTGATCAGGATTTCACAATAAACTACATTTTTCAGCCCTCATTCGCGTTGTGGGATTTGACCTTAACGCCGTGGACTTTGGTGGCACAGACGCGAAAAAGGCACGGAAGGGCGAAATGGCGGCGAAATAGTGGCGACAGAGGGGCGATACCGTTTTAATGCAGCTTCCTGCCGCCGTGGATTTTGGGCTTATGATGCCAGGCACTTTCTATACATACATTGGAACATCCCTGTTATTCTGTACGATGTATAGTTGAGCAGCTTTGACAAAAACTAGATTTCCAAGTAAAATAATCATAACAGAAGTAAATTGATAATTCAGAGAGTGTACGAAGGCAGGGCGAAATAGCGGCGAAATAGTGGCGGCAGAGGTGCGATACCGTTTTAACGCAGGTTCCTGTCGCCGTGGATTTAGGGCTTTAAGCCCAAAATCCACGGCGGCAGGAAGCTGCGTTAAAAGGGTATCGCCCCTCTGCCGCCACTATTTCGCCGCTATTTCGCCATGCCGCGCCTTTTTCGCGGCTGTGCCGCCAAAGTCCATGGCGTTACAGGGGAGAAATCGGCGCGGCATGGCGAAATAGCGGCGAAATAGTGGCGGCAGAGGGGCGATACCCTTTTGAAGACCACCTCCGGAGGTTTTGAATAATATGAGAAAACCAGAATATACCACTGCAGAGATACTGTTTTGAATAATCCTTTAGTATATGTGACATAAGTATGTGAATAAAGTGGTGTTTTTAGCAAAAATAGTAAATCCCTCCAAATACTGAATTGGTCAATGTGTGCTTTCCTCACTTTGCACAAGGGGGAACTGCTGTACATGGTCTGCTGTGAGAGGCCGTTGCTAAGTACATGTGTGAGAGAGAGAGTGTGTGTGTGTGTGGGGGGGTGTAGTTGTACCCACATACCCCCCCCCCCCCCCCCCCCCCCCCACCTGCTTGCAGGGTAACTACCGTAAATTCCCGCGTATAACCCGCACCTCGCGTATAACCTGCACCCCGACTTTGGGAGAATCATATAACCCGCATCTGGGGTCTGAAAATTGCCGTTTTAGTACTGTATTATACTAATAAAACCTCTCGTATTACCCGCACCTAGACTTTGAGAATATTGTATAACCCGCACTGGGGGTTTGGTTCGCGTATAACCCGTGGGTTATACGCGGGAATTTACGGTAACAACTGTTAACTACCCAATGGATTGCCCATTGTTACACTTTGTATTGAAGTATGGTGAGTGATCAGGGCCAGTGCTCAGTGATTGGGTGGGGGAGGGAGGGACGGCCAGTGGGAGGTAAGTGCTTCAGGCAGACTGACCACTGCAGGGGCCAAGGGGGGGGGGGCACTCCCACAGTTTTGGCTAGCATGTGTCACCATGATTCCAAGGGAAAGGGTACTTTCTGGGGCCCTTTATAGATAGGGATTAGGAGGGGTTTCTCATCAAATTAGTGCTAGTTTGTTGATTTACCTCTTGTAATAAGAATACCAGGTTTGAAGTGATATTTGCACATGCATGTAGTTTCCATAGAAAATATATGGGGTGGCCTCCCCATTGGGTTGGTTGTCACCCAATATGAGATCACATTGGGTCAAGCTGGCCCCAACTCGCGCTTGGACAAGTCCGAGCGACATCGCTGGTATTTAGGAGGCCATGACCGCATCACTTCCCCCGTATATTGGGGGGGATTCGTACGCGGTACCCATCTGCACTTTTAGTACAACAGCACCAAGCGCACAGGAACTATTTTAACCAGCAACCTTTGGTCCCAGCGATGACGCTCGGGAAACGAGGTCGAGGTGGTGCCAGCTTGCACATTGGGTATTTGGGCTGTAGTTCATGTGCTTCTCACTGGGGACAGCACAATCACTGATATTTAGGATATGAGGTCTCATGGATTGGCCCCCAACTAAACCAAGTAATAAAAGAATAAATATAGCTCTACAGGAGTTACCTTTAGATAGGAAGTCAGTTAACATACCTAGGTACCTGATTACAATAGCGAAATTGCCAATTAAAAACCTCCGGATGTGGTCTTCAACGCAGCTTCCTGCCGCCGTGGATTTTGGGCTTATGTACATGTTTTTGCAGTCAGAAACGAATTAGATATATAATGCTTCAATTTTCCACCCTCGTTCGCGCTGCAATAGAGTCGACTGGGTTAGAGACTGTGCGTTAAGCTGTAGGACTGGGCTAGATTGGCCCCGACATATCCCCAAGAGTGTGATTTAGATTACACAGAGAGAATGATCCGAGTCATAGGGGGAGTCCAGGCTATAAAAAGAGAGCCAGGCCCCCTTTGGCTCACTTTTCACACTGTCTGACTCCCCCTCCTAATGGCCCTGACTCCTTTTCAATTAGATCAAACAGAGTCCAGGTCAGCTGAGGTGAGTAAATGGTTGCCTGGACTCCCTAAGGGAGTCACAGAATTAAGCATACAAGACAGAAATAGGTGGCACTGCTGTACAAAGACCATAATGCCATCTAGCACATATGTTTAGAAGCTATCTGACTCTCTTTATAATTAGAGTCAAGGTCAGTTGGTTATGATTAAGCCTGCTAGGTGGTAGCACTGTACTCAAAATGGTATTATTCTGAATGCTCAGATCTCTAGATCCACATAGTTTGTGATATTTATAATTATGCTATTACATGTATATAATTGTAGCATCAAATTTTAATGTCAGAATTAGATTTCATAAAATAATTGAAGTTAACTTAAACCTGCGTCAAATAATCTCATACGATGGTATTTGCATTTCAAGGCTATAGTGGTACCAAGATGATAGTCGCTGTAAACAAGATGCACTGAAACACTCGAGCACGCATATTTCAAAAGAATTATATGATAATTAAAAATGGGGCTTTTACTGGACTATCATTGGAAATCACAGTTTCCTTCTAACTCTACAACTTGAACAGCTCTGTAGATTTTAATAATAGATACATATAATGTGTTGCATTTCTATCCCATAAGGCTGTTGGTGAAAGCACGTCTTTGTTTTATTCGCATTCCACAGCCATTAAACGCCAGACAAGAAAATCAATTTAAATATAAACATTATATATCCATGGTAGTAATAATGTAAATTATACGATATAAATATATTTTAGTGGATCCTGCATATAGCGACCTTTTAATTGGACTGAAGCAAGGGTACTCACATTATCGATTTTAGTACATGTATATATACAGATGGAATTGGTTGTACGTTCTATTCTAGATCTAGGTGTGTATATTTACTTTGGCACCATAATGAATCTATATTAATAACGGCTTGTTATCATGATGTATTTTTGATGATAACATTATTCCGTACTGAGTCGGATGGCATATGATTTATTATCAGCATCACACATCACTCTCAACTTCACCAATTCCAGACTGTCTTGTTTACTGTGATGTAGACAGGTCAGTGATGGCGACCGTCTACTCGGCCGAACCCTCTAAACACACTACGTAATTCCAACGTTGCTCAGAAGTTTGTATAGGTTTGACTCTAATCAAAGGTTTGAATTAGGATTTTTTTCCCCAACGTTTATGGACGTCAAAACGTTAAGGTTTACTTATATTCACAGCCATTCATGTCTGATTTACGTTTTTCTTCCTCATTTAGACATAAATAAGCGTAATAAGTCTAGGTTATATTTCATATTTAGATTAAAAAAAATCTGTGTAATGCTTCCCTCGTGTAATACTAGGTGCCAACACTATCATATATGGAGAGAATCTTACAGTAGCTGAGCAGATCTAGGCCATTCAAAGCAATGCAGTGTTGATAATTATGAGTTTAATGTTATAAAAATCAGCTACAAATCACTGGGCATCCATACATAGGAGAGTAGACGAAAAAATGTATTAATGCATATGCATCAGGGGAATTTACTGATTGATCTCACATAATGAAAGAAAGCCTCAGTGCAGCCAAGACCTAGCATGTTTGCCTGTACTTGGTGCAAGTGATGCTCTGTCCATCACGTTGTTCCAACAGGGCAATAAACACTTGTAACAAATCTAGCATAAAGAAAAATGGGAGTTAACACTGTCTCATAGTAGTGCTCCATATATACAGATAATGTTCATTGGTGTAAATATACAACAATGACACCGATCTATGGCTAAATATGGCTATTCTACCTGTTATGTTTTGAATTGGATAAAAGTTTCTAGGGTCAGCCTTGTTTTGCTAGGAAGGGTCGGGTAACCTGAAACACACCTTTAAAATGATTTACGTAAGGGAGAAAATTGGCTCAATCGTGAGTGTTACATATGATTTGCCTCCAGTGCAATTTTAACCGTACAGCTTAACCATGGGGTATAGTACTTTATATCGCTGGCTTAACTTATTGAGCTATTGGCAACAACAGTATAAGCACTTTCTAGAACGTTCCATTAGATACCAAAAGGAGACATCGGTGCCAGAACTATGCATTAGAAGCTGTTGTTGATACCTCTCAATGGTGACATGGGGCCTCCTGGTACGGCTTAACCCTTTTAGGACGCATGTCGCTAAAAGGTGACATTTGTCGCCATGATACACCAATGCAGCCCGGGCAAGTAACTCGCTGATGGTACATTGGTGCATCATCTAAACCCCCCAGGGTCGGCATGATGCTTGAATGCAGCACTGGCGAGTTACTCGTCAGGGCTGCATTCATGCATCATGACGACCAAGGGCATGATGCATTAATGCATTATGCCATCCTCTAAGGGTTAATTACATTGTACTGGCCTTGGGCTTTAATCCGCCAGTCCAGTGTCCAGTGCTCTATACAATCCAGGCACCAATCTACTTGAGAACCAGCATGCCATATTTCGCTATGACCAGATGACAGCAGGGTCAGGGTAAAGGCCTATTAATTGTTGTACCTGGTACCAGTCCCTATATTTTTGGTTTTAGTAATTTCTGTCGTTCACCTAAAGAGGATAGGCCCCTACTAGATTTTTTTTTTCAGAGTGTGGTCGCACAAGGTAGCGTTTGTACCCAGTACGCCCGTCTTACATACATACCAGTCCCTATATTTCCCACAACGATTCCAAGCAAATTCAATCTTTCCAAGCAAATTTCCACCATGTAAGATGGTAAATTACTAGTCTCTACAGCTGTGCAGGTATTTTATAGCCTCATTGATTTAACGAAGAAGAGCCTATATAACCCCCTCCCCCCATTTAATAACCGTCTCCAGCCTATCAAGTCATCCAACTACAGGTACTCAGTTAAACAGAATAGAGCTTGTTCATTTGTATCAATGTAGCGAATGATCTCCTGAAATAAATACTACTCAGTGTGACCTTTATTGCCTTATGGGATTACCATTACGTTCTCGTGGACATTTGTCCAAGTATTTATACTCGACTGAATATGGGGAGGGAGGGTAGGAATTAAGGCTGGTAAATCACCGTCCACTGTGATGCTTTCTTCCATCCGTATTCAATATTTGCTCCTTTTTTTGGCGATTGTATAAACTTCTATGTTCTGAATCTATCATTAAATCTGCTTTGCCCGATAAAAATTACACAATTCATTCCTATTAATTTTATTAAGCTCATAAGCCGCTCTACTGGTGCCGACTTTACCCTTAGGTTTCTCTTTTGTAGCCTTTTTTTAAGATACTTTGATAGAGAAACTGTGAAGTACATGTTGTTGTATATTTAAGAAGAACAATGTTAGGCGTTTTACCAGGCAAGTTTCATAGTATTATGGTCAAACTAGATCCCGTTGACAATGTGAAGCAATACGAAATTATATGTATTGTGATTTCTTTCATTGATAATCTCCCTTGCTGTTGTTAGCACTACAGGTGTTCAGGCTTTTGTAATTTAATCGAATAAATTACCTTTAACCATATACCAATAAACTGGGAGTGAATGACAGGCTCATTGCTACCTTAGAAGAATTCAAATCCAACAGGAAGAAATTGCTTGCCCCTCTTAGACTGTAATTCAATTGTGATAACCATGTTCATATACTGTTCAATACTTCTGTGCTTCCTCACCATATTATATTATATCATGTCTCACCCTTTTACACCTTTACATCTACTCAATGCCATAATAAATTAAATTAGTTCTGTGACTGTCTGGTACACGCCAATAGCCTGTAAATTGCAATATATAAAGAAACAACCCTCAGGAGCCAGGAGTATGTAGGCACCACCAAATATTTAAGGATCCTAACCTGTTTTCTCCTGATTAAACGTTACTTTAAAAAAAGAAAATACCATGGGTGTAGAGTTCAACGTTGGGAAAAAGTTCGGAAAGGGTAGTGGCAGGGAGCACTCTCCGGGGGCACTCACATTCCTTGTCAAACACATTCTTGTATTGTAACTTCTTTTATATACTAAATGTATAGGTCAAATCCCACAGGGCGATCTATGCTGGAAACTCTCTGCGAATTGGGGATCTGTTGTGAATTAGGGACCTCCCTCCAATTCGCAACAGATGCAACTCTAAGAGGGAGGTATAACTGCAAGGAATCTGTTGTGAACTGGATAATTAGATATTCTCCCCTGCTTAATAGGAAAGTTTCTGCGATTTCAACATATTACAAACATTTCAAAATTATGGGGGGTCACTTCTCATATCTCTTCATGGCTAGTAGTGCAGGGTATAACAATGCAATACATTGTAAAGTAACCCCCCTAACAATAACTACAAAATGCAACAGTTGAGGATAAAATACAGAGATAGAACCCTAAGTATACTCGGCAGTGGGATTTGCAATTTCCAAAGATGCGTGAATACCTTTGCAATTTATAGAATAACCCAGACTGCAATAATTATGTATAGAATGCAGAGGATTCCAAGCCATAGATCGCATTGTGGGTGTTGGCCTAATGAAGATCAATTACCTGAGATTATGTCTAGATTTGCAGATTTGGAGGGGCTTACATATTTTCCAGACCGATAACTGTGTACATTGTAATGTTGGATTCCCGGGTTGATTTGAGTTTGAGTTGAATAATTACCTCTGAGCGCAGTACACAATTGGCGTTATAAATTTCACTGCTCCAATCAAATGGAAGCAGACTCAGTCTTAACCATCAATAAACTGTCAAAAAATATCAACAAACTGATATAAAATATTAACACACTGACTCTTTATTGACCAATTGTAACTGAATCCATCCCCAAATCTGCTTCACCCGATAGACATTACACCATTCATTCTCATTTATTGACCATTAAAGGTCAAATCCCACAATGCGAAAAATGGACCAGAAAGTGTTGATTATTGACATAATAACAAGGGGCAACTGTTGCCAATATTGTAAATCGCAACACTTGTCCCCCGATTTTAGGCCTCTCCAAATCCCACTGTACCCGATTTGGACAGAGAGAGTGTTGCGATTTGGGCCATGTTGGACATGGTATACGGTTTGAATTCGCAACAGAAGAGACTTTAATATTCAAATCTTAAGGAAAATTGATGCAATTACATTATCTGCAATTACATTCACCAATATATGCATAGCTAGACATTATAAATCGTAGAGCAAAATATCTTATACATGGATCAGGTGGGATTTGGGTAATGATTAATCAGTAACACAACCATTGCAATATAGCAAGAAACCTTGACATATTCCAATATGCAACATTTTCTAGGTCTTCTGGGGGAAAATATCTAACTTTTTTGATCCTTGCAATTTCCAGAATCACAAGACATAGGCAACACTTTGTCACCAATTTGGACATGTCTTGGCCAATGTAGGCCCCAAATTCGGTGATACTACCAATTTGCAACATTTCCCAGCCCTCTCTCGCGTTGTGGGATTTGACCTTAACAGGGTAGGTCATAAGCCTCTCTGCTACATGGTGCCAACTTTTCCATTGGGTTTCTCGTTTGTAGCTTATTTTAAGATATTTTGATAGAGAAACTGTAAAGTACCTGTATTTGTATATTCACAGAGTTCTGTGCCAAAAAAACCAAAGCTGCTATTAAGCTTTGCGTAGTGGATATTCCAACTATATATGAGTGCATGTGATTTCCTTTTCGACACAAAGCTCTGACATGGAACCCTTTAAGGACACTATGAGATGCCATTTCTTGGCATGATACAGCAATGCAGCCCCAGTGTGTCACTCGCTGGGGCTGCATTGGTGCATCATGTTGACCCTTCGGGAGTGTCTCAACCCCCCAGGGTCGGCATGATGCTTGAATGCAGCACTGGCGAGTTACTCATCAGGGCTGCATTCATGCATCATGACAACCAAGGGCATGATGCGTTAAGGCATGATGCTGCCCTTAAAGGATAGTGCCAATTCAAAGTACCACAACAAGAGTGAAGCAACTGAAGTGGAACTGGTGTGTGGCGTTTGAGCAGGCAGGTTTCATAGTTGAACTAGATCCAGTCCACAACGTAAAGCAATAAAAAATTGGAGTAGGCAAAAATCTTAAGGGGTTTGTATTGTATTGTATTGTAATTTCCTTCATTCATACTGAAAGGATGGTATGAACGAGAATGACCTGAGATTATGATACATCTAGATTTATGGAGATTGACCCTTTTTTGGAGGGGTTTACATCTTTTCTAAACCAATAACTATATACATAATTAACTTGTCCAGTCCTTGTTATTCAAATCACTATATTATTACACCTATGGGTGCCATGAAAAGTTGGATGCCACTGAATGCGATACACCCAAGGCATTATAAATTTCACTGCTCTAACCAAATGGAATCAGAGTCGTCTGAAACATCAATAAACTGTCAAAAATATCAACAAACTAATGTAAAATATCAACACGCTGACAAAAACTGTCAACAAATTGACAAAAAACATGGTGTAATGAAGAGGTCAATACAGGTATGCGTGGTGTTTGGTGTATACCACCTCCAGTTTGTGTGTAGACTTGATATAATGCCAGACGCAGGGATCACACAGACATGCAGTGACCTGTGAATATCACAGGCTTAGCTACATTATTGTATTCCACTTGTGTAGGAAACCACAACCACCTACAGATACACAGTGTATTCAATAACAGTAAGAGCTAAGAATATGACAGATCGCATAATAATACCACAATACATGTAATCATGGAAATTAAACGTTTTATATCAAATTTTATCTATGAATTATATTGAAGAAGAGATATTTTCAGTCTGATTTCAGAATTGGAGTCCTGATACTTGCTATAACAAAATGAAATTCTGGACACATATGCAGATAAAATAAAGGCTTCACAACTAGGTCCACTTCTGGATAATACCGGAGAAGTTGCATCATCTCGGTATGGAGTGGGTATTTCATTTTCATTGTTTTAATCACCTTGGAGTCAAAAATCGACCTTATGGCCACCGTCGACTACAGAAGCAAATCTTCATTGGGTGGGGGGGGGGGGGGGAGCAAGGGGGGCCGACTCCAACCAACTTAAAGTATCGTTTTATAGAACTCGGTATAATAAGCCTTGCAATATATCGGCAACTTATACCAAAGTTTTCTAAAAAAAAGGACAAAATGAATGGCTTGAGTGTATATCATGTAGAGGGCTGTATGCGGATGCGGTTCATTGAGCAGCCTCCTATCAGTATCAGCAGCATAGGTGTTATAAGCCGTAGATATAGGTAACTATCCACAGCTGGTGCCTTGGACAATTACCCCGTCCTTGGCTTATAACACTTAGTCTTATGCAACTACTCACCTGTACTAAATCTAGCACATACACACGGTATGCTGCTACACATCTCATTTCCGACCTCTCCCATGTTTGGGGATTTTGGCTTTAAGGTATAACACCCTGGCAGCATAGACTCTACATTACCACCCTTAATCCTTTAATTAAAGGCGCATTCTCACCACTCACACTTACCACATAGCAGACTAGAACAGTACTAGAACTGTGAGTTGGATACATTCGGTGATTATGTCACTTTAAGGACGGATCTCGCTAAAAGACAAGTTACTCGCCGGGCAGCATTAGTGCATCATGCTGACACTTCAGAAGTGTCTTAACCCGTAGGGTCGGCATGATACATTCATGCATCATAACGGGCAAGGCCATGATGCATTAATGCATTATGCCGTCCCTATAGGGTTAATCCTGGCCAATACTCGTGATCCCAGGCCCTCAGCCCACACGTGTTTAAGTACGACGTGTGTGATGTATCCCACTGAGGGGACTAGTACACAATGTATAATAGGTGTAATCGAATTGTCAAAGTTAGATTATAATCCCAGGAACTGGGTGGACTGGCTTTATAAGTAGTTCTTTTGGCTACTTCTTGCAGTCTAGAAAGGCATGCCATGATTATTAATTTCTCTTTTATAATAGCTTTTATACCTGACAAAAGTCGCCCACCATCTTCTCAACTGTTTCCCAACATGAGTAATCTTTCTACCAGAGGGTTGTTAGAAATACTATTTTCTATATTCATAATTCTGTAGTATATTACATAAAGGCAACTGAGAGAATTGTCACTTATATTTCTGAAACCAAATAAATTAGACCTTTATCATGTAAAAGTTACCTTAGTATAGAAATGTACGTGTGGTAATAAGACCGAAGCACATCTGTTTGTTGTAAGCAAAATTCGTTGTAAGTTTATTGTTACCAAGTTGTGCATTATAATTGGTTCTTTTTATACCAAACCTAAAAACATACAGTCATTTTGAGGCGATATAGAGGCGATATAGAGGCGATATTCACCAGAAAAAAATATCTAGGTGTCCATGATTGACCGAGTAGCAGCCCGCAGTGACGTCACGGCGTCACTGGCGGGAGAGCTGGTACCACCCCCTGTCGATCAATAGTCATACTAACTGGTTAGTCCATATCATAATTGGTTCTTTTTATATCAAACCTAAACATCATATATGTTTTCCTCAACTATAAAGCAAGGCTATAGTATATCATGTAAATAAACAAAGATAGTGACACATTCTAACGAAAGGTGTAAAGGTCATCCCAATTGTCTTTGAGATTGCTTATTGACTCTAAACCCATGTAGAAGAACGTGTTGGTATAGCATAATGATCATAGAATAAGGAATAACTCACGTATTAAACTAAAGGTCAGTAGACTCCAAAAGGAAATTTATCGGACTATAGCCCCTTGTATCGAGGCAAACCCCTATGGGATGAGGTAGATCCAGCTGTCCAACGTGCGGTGTCCATTGATGTGTTCAAAAGTAAGCCCTAAGTCTGTGATTTATCTGAATATCAATGCTTCCTTGTTAGCAGATATACTTTACAATTAATACTTTATTATGTAACTATTCCACATGGTATATATAATTAAGCTGGTACAGTCTTTTTTGGACAGATATTGTGTGTATTAGAATAATGCTCGTGGAAACCACTGTATAACCTATAGCATTCAAAATAGTTCAACCAAACTCAATTATGGTTCTCTACTTAATATGATGATTTCCCTGGTATGTTCTGACAATCAGATGTATCATATCATAATATGTGTATTTGGCTGTAATTGGAACAGCATCTCAGTTATGAAACTATGGCCAATAAAATGATTCAAAAACTCAAACTCAAACTCATGAACTGCATACAATTAAATAAACGTGACAGTCACAGTCACATCAGTACATGCACGGGTCAGATTTCTCAAAAAGCTCCAAAATGGGGTACCAGGGTGTCAACAAGGACAATTCATCAAACTCAAGTTATCTTAAGAAAAGTTTATTACATTGTAGAATCTTGGGTCTGTTAACAATACTCGAGGGAAGGTTTAAAATCCCAGGGGGTCAGTTTTTAATCACCCTGTGAACACAAACTAAAGGTAAGGTGGGAGAGATTACATACTCCAGCTCTCAGTGAGAGATTAATGTCTACACTTCAACAATAAGTGTGACTTTATCATCTTTGTTCTAGTAGTCTGATATATTTTAGAAATGACTCAATAAAGTGAAC
This sequence comes from Harmothoe impar, assembly GCA_947462335.1. Classification (NCBI taxonomy): domain Eukaryota; kingdom Metazoa; phylum Annelida; class Polychaeta; order Phyllodocida; family Polynoidae; genus Harmothoe; species Harmothoe impar. The sequence goes on along the minus strand of OX381708.1, from coordinate 17,240,482 downwards.
AATGTATAATAGGCATGTTATCTAAATATTATCACCATATGAGTTATAATTATTTGGGAGCACCTTTGGGGGCTTCCATAAAGTATGTACGCACCAAGGGGGGAGGGGGGGGGGGTCCTGAAAATATATTCTATTACTTGCCTACATTGACCTGTATAAAAAGAATACATAAAACAAAAATCGATCATGAAAGTATATGCAAAGATAACATGCACGGGTGAGTCAGTAAAACTCTTCCAGCTTTGGTCCTGAAATATCTTGAAACAACTGTCTTGCCTCTCGCAGTTAAAAGTTTGTATTGATTTCATACGTTTAACACTGCATATGGCATGGATCAACATTTTAAGCAGTGATATTGACTGCCACCCACTGGAGAAGTTACGACTTCTGAGCCTATACACTTCTTACATAACATCGGCCGGTTAGAGCCCAGTGGGTGATGGGCATTAGTAATTATATAGATTACTACATGTAGCATGGAACTCAATCCCATCGAACTCTTGGTCAACCCTTTGTTGTTATACCCAAGGGGATTAACTGCTTGGGCATGGGCCTAATCCCCAGTAATGTACAAAACAGCCGGTGAATGATTGAGTAAATAGGTGGTATTATTCCAATGTAGGGTCCGCGCTAACCAGGTGGCAAATCGCAAATGGTTGATCTAGATGCATTTTCGCAAATCCAATCTGGACAGAAATCGCTTAAATTGGCAAATTCTGGTTGTGAGGTGTCCCCCCCCCACCTCCATTTTTCACATTGAGGGGTTTCCCTGTTGGTTTTTTAAGACCTAAATACAGATACATCGAGATGGAATGTTTATGCACTCAAAATTAGCAAGGGCGAATCCCCTGCTTCAGCTTTTTATAAGAGGCGGAAATGGATGGCGGGGAAGGGGCAGGGGGCACGGTATTGGTTGATTGTAAGATAAAAATTCCCTGGACAGACATGATCCTCTTGTCAATGTATTAGTCCTATCCCCGGATAGGGCTACATGAAACAATTTGAAAGCATAGATATATTATATGCCTTGGAGAAATTAGTATAATTTAGTAGGGCTCCAGTCGTAGGTTGTAGGGGGCTGATAGGAGTCTAAATGTGTGAATATCTGGGTAGTGGTAACATGGATTAAATGATTGACGTTCTGTAATTCTGTGTTTCTGGCATGGAACAAATATTGTAATCTCTATTGTAGTAATCTCCATTGTATTGAGATATGTCCTCTAACATCAGGAGGCAAGGCAATAAGCGAGGGGGTGCACATCTTACAGCAATACTAATTTTGGCTAATCAACATTTTTACAAATTCGCCAAATTGACTAATAATAAATGCCTCCTAGCGCTAACCCAGCACTTGTACCTACAGCATCAGCTTAGTAAATGGTGACATAATCTATACATATTCTTACAAAGGGGCTTGCCCTGTAGGCTGCATCATGGTGAGTATTCACTCTGTGTGCACCTAAACACGGGGAGTTGGAAATTCAAACTTAATACATCTGATTGCTCCAAGAAGATATAATATGATTCCGTGCCTTTTAGTGCATGTTACTTATATGCCAGTTTAAAGGGAGAAACTGTGTAAATGTGATCATAACTATTGCTAACTCCAGGAAGAGAGATTTATAAATAGGGAACATTTATTCTATTAGTTTTTGCAACAAATATTTAACTATTGAGAATATTAAAATGGGTTATTTACTGATACCTGCTCCAATATCGCTATAATCAACTAAGGCCGAAAAAAGGTGTGTTTCAAATTCAAGCAACCTGACCCTAGATACCAAAAAGGGCAGACCCCCGGGGGCAGGCCCTAGCACTTATTTCCACTTCTGGGGATTTTACTTTTTTTTGTGCGTCATCAGGATGATTCACTGATTCTTCGAGATCTTTGCAGTTTTCAGTCAGGAAGAACACATTCCCATGCCCAATTGCTTATCTGACCTCAGGTAATTACTTTTTAACAAGAAGATGCAAAAATAACATGATGCATTGAGAAATTCTGTAAGAATCATTGAATCATCCTGATGACGCACGATTAGACATGGCAATTTACGAATCACTCCAGGTACTTCGGAGATTTAAAAAAGATCCGATCTATCTACCTAACTGTTTAGACCATGTTGCCTCAAACAGACCTTGCTTTTGACCTGAGGTGATGCACTTAATTCCCCTATAGAATCCTCTGTGCCACATACTGCCTACCCGCACATTGTTGGGCCAGGGGCTCACTGCACTTTACAGGCCCATTAGTATAAGAAAAATAATGATGTGACAAAAGTTTGGACAACAATGGAGTAACCTGTTTAGTGAAGCTGCCGGGGTTGTTCTATATATGCCATCCAATGGGTATACACTGGAGAGCATATATGTTAGCTACCATTTACACCTATATTATAGGTACTTTATGTAACTCTAAACCATAATACAGCACTATTGGACACTGCATATCCTTAATAATATATCACCGATCCATGTATCAATTGACATGGCTCTGACTAAGTCATCTATTCGTTAACCATGAATATCTACTGCACTTATAAAATCAATATGCATGTAACTCAATCTGATAAGCATGCTATTCTATTTATCCTTCATTAATTAGTTTATAACTACTCAGACTACTACCTGTACTATAGCCACCATACACAAGTATAGACATGAGAGACAACCACAGCCCCACAGCCAGATGGGCTTGTCAAATAGCATAACTTTATATAAACTCAAACTCATTACAACCGCATAAATAGGTTTTCACCAAGTGAAATAATGAGTGACACATATTATACCTTTGAGAGACATTTATGTAGACCATAAATACGGCCCCTCTATCAATATCTGGCTGGAGCGAGGGACCATTACAGAGTAACGTCTGTACAGCCCCTGATTGGATGCAATATTTGGCGCCATTATGACGTCATATAAGAAACGTATGGCCTGCGGGGCATCCTGGGTAAACTAAGACCGTAAACTTTCCCCGGACTGTAATGGGCCCTCGCTCCGGTCAGATATTGAGAGGGCCCGCTCCTATGGGCTAGACATTTATGTGGGGCCATGTCTCGAGACTATACCCGCCCTGTAGAGACAATGTCACGGCTTATGTAACACCCTAACTCTCTAATTAACTACTATTAAAGGGGCATTCTCACCACTCCCACTTAACCACATTATTAGTAGACTAGAATGGTACTATAACGGCACTAGCGCATTAGGCTATGGAGGCTGCCATCTTGACTCGGAGCAATGCATTCTGGTTAGGCCCCCGACTGCAGAGCAGTGCATTATGGGTGAATTTGTTATCAGTCCCTTTGTTCCAGGTGTGAAAGGAGGAGATTAGGCTGATAAGGAGATACGGGTGTGGCCCCCGACTACCTGAGGTACCAGAATGTGCTAGTTACCATAAATTCCCGCAGGGGTAGACACTAACATTTAGTAGTGGATGTGAGGATAAAGAGGTAGGAACCTTAAATATTATTGGGTCCTTACAAATCATAATGTCCAACCCCTTCCTCTCACGTCCAACCCCTTCCTCACATCCAACCCCCTCCCTCACATCCAACCCCTTACCGCACGTCCAACCCCTCACTCACATCCAACCCCTTCTCTCACATCCAGCCCAATTCCCTCACATCCAACCCCCTCCCTCACATCCAACCCCTTCTCTCACGTCCAACCCCCTCTCTCACATCCAACCCCCTCCTCACGTCCAACCCCATTTCCTCACGTCCAACCCCTTCCCTCACATCCAACTCTCTTCTCTCACGTCCAACCCTCTCCCTCACATCCAACCCCTTCTCTAACGTCCAACCCCCTTTTCCTCACATCCATTACCACTTCCTCACGTCCACTACCACTTCCTCACGTCCACTACCACTTCCTCACGTCCACTACCACTTCCTCACGTCCACTACCAACTCCTCACGTACACTACCACTTCCTCACGTCCACTACCACCTCCTCACGTCCACTACCACTTCCTCACGTACACTACCACTTCCTCATGTCCACTACCACTTCCTCACGTCCACTACCACTTCCTCACGTCCACTACCACTTCCTCACGTCTACTACCACCTCCTCACGTCCACTCCCACTTCCTCACAATGGAGATAAGGAGGGGTTGGACGTGAGGAAATGGGGTTGGATGTGAGAAAAGGGGTTGGATGTGAGGGAGGGGGTTGGACATGAGGAAATGGGGTTGGACGTGAGAAAAGGGGTTGGATGTGAGGGAATGGGGTTGGATGTGAGGGAGGGATGTGAGGAGATGGTAGTGGAGGTGAGGAGGAGGTAGTGGACATGAGGGGAAGGTAGTGGACGTGAGGAGATGGTAGTGGACGTGAGGAGATGGTAGTGGACGTGAGGAGATGGTAGTGGACGTGAGGAGATGGTAGTGGACGTGAGGAAATGGTAGTGGACGTGAGGAAATGGTAGTGGACGTGAGGAAGTAGTAGTGGACGTGAGGAAGTGGTAGTGGACGTGAGGAGATGGTAGTGGACGTGAGGAAGTAGTAGTGGATGTGAGGAGATGGTAGTGGACGTGAGGAAATGGTAGTGGACGTGAGGAAGTAGTGGTGGACGTGAGGAAGTGGTAGTGGACGTGAGGAGATGGTAGTGGACGTGAGGAAGTACTGGTGGACGTGAAGAGATGGTAGTGGACGTGAGGAGATGGTAGTGGACGTGAGGAAGTGGTGGTAGACGTGAGGAAGTAGTAGTGGACGTGAGGAGATGGTAGTGGACGTGAGGAAGTGGTGGTAGACGTGAGGAAGTAGTAGTGGACGTGAGGAGATGGTAGTGGACGTGAGGAAGTAGTAGTGGACGTGAGGAGATGGTAGTGGACGTGAGGAAATGGTAGTGGACGTGAGGTAGTAGTGGTGGACGTGAAGAAGTGGTAGTGGACGTGAGGAGATGGTAGTGGACGTGAGGAAGTACTGGTGGACGTGAGGAGATGGTAGTGGACGTGAGGAGATGGTAGTGGACGTGAGGAAGTGGTGGTAGACGTGAGGAAGTAGTAGTGGACGTGAGGAGATGGTAGTGGACGTGAGGAAGTGGTGGTAGACGTGAGGAAGTAGTAGTGGACGTGAGGAGATGGTAGTGGACGTGAGGAGGGGTGGTCAATCATTTGTTAGAGACACTGAAACGGACATATGAAAGGTTGTGGACGTATGACAGGGTTGTGGACGTATGACAGGGTTGTGGACGTATGGTAGGTTTGGCCTATAGACAGGGGGCCTATGGCCAGGGGGGCCTGAAGGCAGGGTGCCTAAAGGCCGGGTGCCTAAATTCTGTGTACCTAAATGCAGAATGCAGATTAATTTCCTTTGCAATGAGATCAAGAGAAATGAATAAATGTGCCAGTTTAATTAATCATAGATTAGCTACCGGTCAGTCTGCGTTCCCGGATTTGTGAGCTGACTAATATCCGAGACCCTACTTATAATACATGTGTTTGTACTACATTCTGACCACGGATTGTGGCAGGGGGGGGGGGGCACTCTGCATGGTTCGCAACAAGGGACGAACTTGCGGAGTCACTATAGACGCCACCCATTCTGTACGTAATCTTAAATCTTCACTTCTGGCGTAATCTTAAAGTCTTAATAGTACTCACCATTATTAAAGAAGGGAAAAACAGGAAAAGAAGAACGGGGGTAGGGGGCAGAGCCCACCTATCAACATCAGATGCCATCCATATTAGGATTAGATTGAGTTTCGTTATTAAGATTACGGGAAAAGTGGGGTCACATAATATAAAAAGTTATGTCTTTGACTGGGCAGAGGAAGAAATATAACATTATGCTATAATGCATGTAAAAGAGCCTACATATAAATATAACAAACTTTAAATACATTTCCTTTCATATCGTGTGAAAATATCCTTTAACGTTTTTTTACCCATTTCTCACTCTACAGGTCTAGTTTATGCTATAATAACATTTCCTGGTCAAAGACGTCTCCCGGCCAAAGATGTCACCCGATCAAAGACGTCACCCGATCAAAGACCAATATGGTACTCTATTAGTAATAGTATTGAATAGTGAGCCCACCAACGCTCTACGCTCCAAGTCACTATCTGGTGAAATATTTAATATCCGTTGTCCCATAATTTCTATGGACCTAGTCTTATGGCTTAACAGCCTTTATTCATAAACATAAGACATAATCATATGACATCTCAATACTCAGTATGTACATATGTTGGCGTTCTTCAGCTTCTGAAAATCACAGCGCAAGCCGTGAATTAGCTCGAATAAAAATCTTGAATCTTGAATCTTGAATCTTGTCACCCGGTCAAAGATGATCAAATTGAAACAAAGTCGTGAGATTGAGCCTACCTGATCATATCATAGAATCGGCCATAACATGGCAAGCAGCATGTTCTACCCTGAAAAACTAGTTTTTCAGATCGATTTGCAAAACTAGTTCTTTGCATACTGAAATTTCGATTTCACGGATGAACATCTGGCTTGCCACAGTATGGCCATATCAGGGTGATATTGGAGTTATTTTAAACGTGCCGGACGTAGAGACCAGAAACTAGTTCCCACGTTTATCAACCAGCCAGGTTACCCGGTCCATTTCCCGCGCCACAACAGTGTACAGGCCCTGAAATATTCGCCTGGAGTAATGACTTTTTTTGTATCATAGGTTATGCCGCTTCTCGATCTAACGTGTATTTTGGTAATATATGAGTCTCGAGAGGCCTCATTTTAACAAAAAGTATGTAATTTATATAGGATATGTATGGCAATTTCAGTTGGGCCAACCCCTGTGGATGGTGGCTATAATCCCCTACGCAGTCACTACCTTAAATGGTCGGGGTTTAAACTTTGAAATACATAAAACGATTCAATTGACACAACTGCGTGTTGACAGCTTTCTCTATTATTAGCAAACACTAAGTACCGTATTACTTCCCCATCAATACATTATAGCGTATACTATTATTGAAATGGTACAGGGTAAAATTATCTGACAAAATGAATATAATGGCTGGTGTGTTGATAGAAGTAAAATATTTCATTCCAGAGGCCCACCCCAATCAGTTTTATAGGCCTACATCAGATTTTAAGTATGATGGCGTTTGTACATGTTTGTACAGATATTGGCATTGTATAAAAAACATAATTTTTGAGCCCCCTTGGTGTGAAAGCCTGAGACTCCACCTGCTATACCAGCCTTATGTGCTGGGAGAGTGTGAAAAACCTGGATAAACACCCTGCCTGGAAATACTCCCGGCCTGCGACACCAGCCTGCGCAGCCTGCATTAACAGGCTGCCTGGAAATACGGACCAGGCTGTACACCTAGTCCCGTCCACCACCTGATCAAATATGTAGGATAGAATGTAGATGCTTTTAACAAAATTAACATGAATGATTGCAGCCCTGATAATAACAGCAAAGTATTTAAATACCGAGTAATATATATATATATATATATATATATATATATATATATATATATATATATATATATATATATATATATATATATATATATATACATAATAACTTGAATAAGCGCAAGGGTCTCACATAAGCGCAGGTCTTGAATAAGCGCAGATTGAATGTGGCTATTGAAATGAGTATTTAGGCCATGTTTGTTTCTTGAATAAGCGCAGGTATTGTATAAACGTAGGGTAATTGGTAGCATCTTAATTTAGTGTGCAAGTGTGCTTATTCAAGCCACTACGGTAGGTTGATGTGATGACGTTTCATTAACATTCCATGAATGTTGATTTAACATCGTTTTAGGGTCAAGCAAAAAAAAAGAGATCAACGTTGATATAGCATTGACAGAGAAAACGTCTTAATGTTTATAAAACGTTTTTGCAACCAGTTTCAATCGACGTGAATAGGAGAAACCTTTAACCAACATTAAATTGCTGTTTTGCAAAAAAAAACCATTCAGCTGACTAACCATCAGAAAACATTGATCGACGCTGGAACAATGTTCCTTGTTACATGGGAGTGTCTTGTAGAAGTGACATTTACATATAACTACGTTTGGCATAACCTGTTGTAAACTTAGAAATTGTTTGTCTATGTTTTCCCTCTCCGTGCACATATAACTTCATAAGCTTTAGCAGCCTACACCACTGTAATCAACTTCAACTGAAGGAATAGAATTAATGAGCTCAGTTCAACTTCTCAACCTGTGATTGTTGTGGTGCTTAGCGGTAATCCTGATTAGAGACTACCTGTGACTTGCACCAGGTCTGTGAAAGGTGGCTCGTAGCTAATTTGGCACATGCCGTAAATTCTCATGTATAAGGCTAACTAAAGTATAAGCCCCCCCATAATTTTGGTGAACTTTGCAGAATAATTTTACAAAAGTCTGCAATGATATTTTATGACAGGGTTCGGTGTAATAGGGTCATGAAAAACATGTTATTTTGACAATAAGAAAACTATATTTTGATCATTTAAAACTTTATTTAATATGGGCATAGGGTTCTACAGTATATACATTATTTGGAGTCAACGTTTTTAAGTAAAACAAACGCTAGAAACAAACGGTTTCAATCCTCCAGGAAACGTTTATTGCGGGTCAAAAGAATGTATTTTTGTTGAGTGGGTGATCCTATAAGCTACACTGGTGATCTGACTTGTGTACTAGCCGCAGCTTCTACGTGAGACTTTATGGTAATGATTGTTTAGACGTCGTCAGTGGTGATCCTCATTCAGCACTCTCGGTGCCGTCCCATGTTGGTACAAAGTAGATCTTACATAATATAACTTGGCAAAAGACTCCACTCTCCCTCCCTCTACACCCCCCACCTGCCTGCTAAGGCAGGTATATAAAGCCCAGCAGCATTCTCTACAAACAGACTGGGACTAAAGAACCACTGCAAACAGCAGGAGCAACTTACCAACACTGTGCACTACAAGACGAAACAACAAGTAGAAGAAACAAGAAAGCATGGGGTTCAAGGTCGGGCTACTAGCCCTGGTGCTGGCCATTTGTAAGTTAAACCTTCCATTCTCCAGTCAATGTATAATAATTGCATTTCTCACCTGATCCAGTTTTTCCTATCTATGAGGGCACAAATGAATGCTTCCATATTGTATATCGAGCGTCAGTACCTTTTAGAGGAGGACGGCCAAAACATACTGATGTGGGGAAGAAAAAGGGCTTTTTATTGGGGGTCTGCCAAAACGTGTACTAGATTTGTAATTTATTTTGATTTCCATACAATAACAATGCAATTTCAAGGACTTATTTCTTATATTCTTTATATAATTTCCCCTGCCTAAGGCCGCTTAAAATCAACTTTATGGACACTTTTGAGGGTGGAGGCTTTTTTTAATTTTATTTGATATTTGTAACTTAAGCTATGAGGGCGGTCTGTTTGTATTATTATTAAAAAAAAGCCTTGTATTTTTCATGTATATCATGACATTTTCATCTTCATGAAAATTTACCATGGTTTTCATAATGCACAGATAAATAAGGAGCAACACACTATTTAAATTGGATTTCTACACAAATGATAAGCTGCTCTATTAATATTTTGGTATTTTGCTGCATTACATATTTATACAAAGTGGCCCTTTTTAGGTGGTGTTTGCACAGCTGATTTTTTTTTTCAAAGTGTCCTAAGCGCAAACAATACTAGAAGAGAACACTTCAGGAGGTCCTCCATCAGTTACTCAGATTGTCTCTCAGCAATCAAATAACCAACAAGTGTGACAATAATCCCTTTTATGAGATTACTGCAGATATCTTGTTTTAGATAGCTGTAGTACTCCAAGTGGAATCAATGTACAATTGACAGTTCCCAACTGAAGCCATTTAGCCTAAAAACCCTCTGTAACCCCTATTTCCAAGAATATTTGGTCCAAATTTGTTCTGGATATTGAAATTATTCCAGCCACTAGAATGCAGTTTGGTACTAGATCGAGACACATGGGGAGTCATGTGACATATGTAAATATTTGCCCATATACATGTGTGCCACCATTTTTAAATGGGTTTGGATTTTGATATGATAAGAAATCCTGCTGAAATGTTTTTGTAGCAACCATTTTGTTGAACAGCCTGATAGATTTTGGTAGAAGAGGTTTAATGCCAAATTATTTTCAAAACGTTTCGATACATTGATGCAGTTTTGGTAGGGGGGTATATTCATATAAATGGGACCCCTACAGCCAAAACATTAAAAAAGGTTTAACCCTATTGTAAGGGCAGTGGTTACCGAACCGACCCAGTAACCTACGGTGCTGTTAGATTGTCAGAAGGGGAAGTAGCTCAGTGGTAGAGCACTTGGCTCCGGAGTCAGGGGGTCGTGGGTTCGAGTCCCGCTTTCTCCAGACAATTTTTCCGCGACCGTACACTATTATATTATATATAGATTTTAAAAATTGAAAAGAGATATTGCATTGGCTCTGCTTGATTTTTTTGTAGACAGAAATTGAATGTGGGATGTAACAGGTGATGTCAGGAGGTGTAACATGATAGCAAACATGGGGTACTTGGACTGGATATTGTAAGCAGATTTTCTTAAATTCTTTTCTATATCAATTTTGAAATTTCTTCCTTGAGACATTATAGATGATAATCAGGTTAACATCAAATTGTAAATTTGATGTATTCCCGGGTCTCATTACCATGTAAATGTTCATTGTTGAAATTATGCAGAAATCACTGCCGTTTTGAGTTATTCAACCTCCAGAATTCTAGCATCGATGTGCCATATTTACTCTCATTACCAGTTCTTTCTGAGGGTCCCCTGACAAAAAGCATCAACATTTGGAGTGGACATTTTGCTACCCACACCACTAAGTCTGAGGGCTGACTTGACTAAGGCAATAGTGTTTGAAAGGCACTTTTTACTACTTAAGTGTTTTCAGATTTAAGATCTTGTTTTAAATAAAAATGTTCTTGTGCTCCTTCACAGACCTGGTTGGCCCAGCTTCCAGTCAGAACACCACTCCCGGAGGTATGGATATGACTACTGATATGGGTAACTGTACCCAGGGTAACGGCTCCAATTGTAACAACATGGGACCCGGTGTAGGCCCGGGTGGCGGTGTAGGCCCAGGTGGCGGTGTAGGCCCGGGAGGCATTGGAGGCGGAGGCATTGGAGGTGGAGGCATTGGAGGTGCCGGCCCCAGACCATCACTTCCCGGTGGCCTTTCAATCAGCAAGGATGGCGTTGACATGAGAAGCCTAAAGGCCCTGGATGTAAGTAATAAATCAACAGCAAAATTGTATGCAAATGATATGAATAATACTTCTGTTAGACAGTTCACAGCAGTTGTTTGACCAAGATAGTATATATGGCTTACTATTATTGTTATCACAGAATTCTTATGAAATTACAAACCCTATCAATGCCATGTATTTACTATTCTAATTCTCAATTCTGGTGGAATAAGATTCTTGAGGGCTGGTATCTCTTTCAGATATTTGTTATACTTCCCATAGGTTTCTATCTGTCTTTCTGCAGGGGCCAGCTCATTCCATAAGCTGGCACATTATAATACACACTGCTTTATCATTTAGCCTTCCACGGTAGCTGGATCTGTGGCCAACATGAGCCAATCTGAACAGGATGCTGTCTGCATGGGTATCATGAATGGAGGGGGAGACCCAAAACTGATGGCGTCCTTGGAAAGTTCTGGAGTTGACTGCTTTGCTGCTATGAGCCGTGATAGTTCTGTACGTACATTGTTGAGGCAGTCAAAATATTCACAATTTAATGTAGAAATACAAAATGTAAAAATCATCCTTTCTTAATGCAATTCAGATTCTCGATACAAAGCTTAGAAATAAAACAAATTGTTGGTCTAGAAAGGTTCTATTAACACCTAATGCTTGGCCTATCTATAATGTATTTTATGAGTTAATCAAGGGGTATAGTGGCTAATGCCTGTTATTGTTCTGATCCTCACAGTTCAAACCAGACAAAAGCCAAGGTGCAGCAGCTCTCGCAAGGAAAAGAGAATCTGCCCCTCCATCATCCTGGGGTTCCTCTGACTGGGAGACTGTGTTCACCTCAATGCCAGATGCAGTCACCTCCTCCGACCTCAAACAAATGGGAGGTGCCACTCTGCGATCACTGTAAGTACCCGGCACATATAACAAGATCAATGACAGGGCTCTTCTTATAATGAAAGAGGTCGTAGGGTGGGGCTGGCAGACAGTACTTGTGATTTATTCCCAGAGTGTATTTCTGTAGTTTCCCCCATTGTTTGAGTGTGTCATACTAGCACTGATGTTACGTGAGTGTACTACAATGTATGAAATTCTACTCCTCACAGAGTTTCTGGAGGCAGTCTACAGAGTGCCCCTGATGCTTTCTCCGATCCCTCCAAGCAACGTGCCCTGGAAAGCCAACTCAAATCTGCATACGGTCAGCCAAGTGCATGGGACAACAGCACCCTGCGTCAGATGGGATCCCTTATTGGCTCAATGGACCCCTCGACCATTAAATCCATTTCACCTGCCCAGGTTAGTAAGGGATCAATTATTAGATAGGCAGAGCTGCACGCTAAAGTGTCCAAACTGAGGGTTTCTCCACACGCGGTCCTGTGAGCCAAACTGCACTTGGTAATAGACACAGCTAATGGACAAACAGGAGGCAAGAACACTTTAAAGTGGTGCTGTGTATTTATTTCCTGGTTCTACAGTACATCCTTGCCCATATGGCAATGTATTTAGGTGTACATCCATGATATACATTTCCAAGAGGATCACATAACTACTCAAGGGTGGTGCAGAACATCCTGTGAAGAACAGTGATAAGTTTCTTTATGGGATGCGTGAGAACAGGTCTATCTTTATATATAACACATCGTCTGCTGTTCTAACCATAGAATAATAAATTAACCAGATAAATAGACAATGGTTCACAAGATTTCGTCTGTTGCCTGGTTTATTTCATGAGTTGTAGATGGGGCTGTATTTCACGAGGCCACAAGCTGAGTGAAATGCGGCCCCACCTTCAACAAGTGAAATATCCCAAGGAACAGACTTAAATGAGTGCGCCTTTGTGTTTATTTTTTTGATTCAAATTAAACTATTTCATGGGGGAGGGCCTAAAGTAGCTGAACTAGCTTCTTTCTTTCCTGTTTAAATGTAAACAAAACACCATTTTGAAGATGTCATCGGGTCGTGAAATACGGTAATGCATTATTTCATGGGTGTGTGTGAAATACGATGTTCTTTGGATAAGCCAATAGCATGACCGTATTTAATAGAAAATAAAATCCTATGTTAAACCTTTTCCGTGGAGTATTAGTATTGAGTAAATTCAAAGCTTTATTCCTTTTTGATTTTTTGAATCAAGCAATTAGTATCACACATGTATGTATGTCGTATGCAGAGAATAGAGATTAACAAGCGATTGAGTTAATTTTTCTGCTAGTTATTCTAAATAAAATGCATTCATGACCCAGAACCAAAATCCTAACCTGGGTAATTGTTTCAGATGAGGGATGCAGCCTCCAGCTTCAAAGACATTTCCTTTGATGATCCCAGCAGGAAAGCTGCATTGGGAAACCAACTAATTGAGGGTCTAGGCAGAGACAGTTCCTCATGGAGTGCTGATGATCTAACAAAGTAAGTCAATGTTCTTCACTGAATAGCAATCACTTACAGCAGTTTTGTAATTGGAAATCTTGAGTGGATAATGATTGTGTTAAGTAATACTTTTGTGCACACAAGACTTTGTACTCATTTTTCCTATAATTCTGGTATTTTAGCGCTGATCAGTTCATCCGTAGCAACCCTTCTATCATTGGCAAATTGAGTGACGCTGCAATCACTGGCTCATTGAGTGACCTTGGAGCACGTCAAACTGATCCACGTGGTGTAAGTATTGGTCAATGAAGTATTGATACAGACATACCATACGGGGCTCCACTATGAAATTTTGATGCATTTATTTATTTTCTTTTGCTGGTGTACCCAAATAATTATGTAGATATATTACACAGATAGGACAATAGTTAGTATGGCATTAACATATACCACTGTGAAAGTTTCATAAAAATGATCTGTTTATTGTAAGACCACCCATAAACCCTTGCTGTTCATATCTCGCTATTATAGGCCTCCCAGCTTGGAAAGCGTCTGAAGTCAATGTCTGCATACAGTGATCCCACAGCAATTGACAGCACCAAATTAGACCAGATGGGCCAACTTATGCAGGGTATGGGTCGTGACTACCTCAGCAAGCTGCCCCTGGATGCCATCAATGGGTCACTCTCCACCTTGTCCAACATCACTTTCCCAAGAGGAGATGCCCGTGAGCTTATGGGCAAAATCAAGGGCACGGTAAGCTCTGATAGAACTACTCAGAACACAAACAAATATCTTCAGTGAAAACTATAGTGTAACAAACAAAACAGAGTTACCTAGTTACTGTCTGTTGTAATTTAAAAAGAAATGATTGAATCGTGTCTTGAATGGATATTATTGAATCGTGTCTTGAATGGATAGCATATAATATTAGGCTTGATAGTGTTTCCCTGGTGATATATATACTTCTTACTTGCTATTCTCAACATTTTGGACACATATAAGGAGAAATAATGTTACTTCTCTTTACAGCCATCCAGCTATGATGCCTCAAAGATTAGGGAGTTTGGCCATCTCATCACTGGTCTTGATAAGAGTGACATGGACCAGATCCCAGCAGCTGCCCTTGCAGATTCTCTCTCAGACATTGCTGATAAGGACTTTGATAAGAGCCAGTGCCGAGCCATTGTTTCCAAGGTAAGGGAACTATATATATCTTTTCTAAAATATCAAGTTTATAGTTATATTTCTCACATTTATGACAATTTCATGATGTATTTGAGTAGTCCACAAGTTTACAATGTCTCCAAGAATTTGTCTAAATTATAAGCGCTCACTAAGCCATACAGATAATATGTAGGGCTTCATAAGCCCCAATAAGTAGTCTGTGTCCACTTGATCAAAAAGCGCTTGATCACCAACATGCGTAGCAAAAGAAAATCAACATGATATTAATTTTAAGCATGTATATTTTTGTGATTTGGCTATGAAGTACAATTTTGCGTGGGTTAATTTTTTTGTAATATAGTAGTTGTATAGCTACACTGGATAAATATTCATGCTATATATATTTTCGTGCATTTCATTTTCACAAAAATCGTGAAAATAGGTACAGTGCAAAATAAGATACGTCTACAGTATGTTGTACCATTTTCAAAAAGAAAAGGGAAAAAATTTGTTTCAGAATATCAATCATGATTGTGGCAAATAAACTCAACAGATTATATTGCATGCCAGCTGGGTTTTATTTTTTGGTGACCAATTCAGTCCTCGACCTGGAAAGTCAAGGTTCAGAACAAGGATTTCTTTTTTGTCTGTAAATTGCTAGATTGCCTATGAAACATCCCTGCCCATGGACAATAATATCAAGCAACCCCAGAGCACTCCCTCTCAATATACAATACATAACTATGTGCATTTCAGATCAAAACTGTAGGTGGATCATCAATGAAGAATATGGGAAAGCTCATGGAGAAATGCATGACACCTGCCGATCTTGATGGCATTTCAATTGACGATATGGGACTGAACTGCAGCGACAGCACAGCACCTTCCTTTAACCCTGACAAAGCTACTGTAAGTTACTGAGGTCAACATATATATGTGACCTGTACAATCTCAATTTTTGTAGATTGCATATAGAAAAAAAAAGACAATTAGCACTCTTGGTTGATTTTGAAATTGGGCTGTTAATATAATGACATTTATTAAGTTTTGGTGTTGTTTTTTTAGGCTAAGAAGCTGATGGCCCAGGTGAAGGAGCGTTTTGGTGACATCAACAGCACAAACACAAACTACACATTGACCTGCATTAAGAACTGGGGTGCAGTAGCAGCCCTCGGTATGGACCCAGATGATTTTGATAACCTACCTGACAATGGTGACCTCGGCTCAATCTTTGAGAAAGTGGGTGAATTTGAGGATGAGATGGATGACGCACAGGTTAGTATCAGCATATAAATGGGATGTGGCCGATATGTACCGATAAATAAAAAGTGCAGATAAATAAAGTCTACAATACTGGGTTCCAGATGCCTGGTTCTTCAATATCAAAATCCATACATCTTATAGTCATCAACATCTTAACTGGTGGCAAGGGCTATTTCAGGAAATGAAGCAAGAAACCAAGTATGGGCAGTAAAGCACTTTATATAGGTGTCAAACTTCAATTTCAGACCAAGGCTATTGCCAGGCGTGCACGCACCTACCTTCAAATGGATAACGCAACAGCTGTACAACTTCATGACGATTCCACCATTGAGCAAGTTGGAAAATTCCTAAAGCATTTCAAGTAAGTTTGAAAAGTACATTAATAATAGGGGTTTGACTGGGATGAATGCTTTAATTTATGATGATTTCTGGTTAACTATTGTTTTTTTCATAGAACTTTATGTATAATAGCTTTATTACTCACTTTATCTATTACTACAGTGACGCTGACCTGGGAAAGTTCAACTCAACCGTCAAACCAACTATTGCTAAGAAGATTGGTGCCTCCAATGTGGACAAGCTACCACTTTCAGAGATCAAAAGAATGAAGACATTTGCCCTGCAGAACGTTGTAAGTATTCTTTCATTAAATCAAAAGCTTAGGAAAAAGATCAAAAATAGATCTTACTTATATTCAGTGGTCTTTCAATCAGCAACATCATTGGTTCATGAGCTCTCAGTTAGACATCAATACATATATTCACTACTGATTGGACTGGTGAAGAGCTGAGAAACTGTATATGTGGATATTCACATCTTCATCCTTACCCTATATATTTGCATTTAAACAATTTGAGAGTAATATATATACAAGGCCTGTGTTGTTCCTCTATTTCTGTTTAGCTTCGTGATGACACCAGTGCAGTGACAGACCGTTCTGGTGAAGCTGCTCTTGATGACAATGATGTGCGTGATCTTGGAAACCTGTTTGCTGGAATGGAATCAACTGACATCGACAAGCTGTCCTCAGGTGCCCTCACCTCCAACATGAACAACATTCAAGATAAAGTCCGTGGATACAGTTCTCAGAGGGCCGTAGTTGAACGCGTTGCTGCCGTAGACTCGTGAGCAACATTAAACATTTAACCGCATGAGAGTGACCCCCAAAAAAGAAGCTAACCATGGGAACAGGATTTTGAGAAAGAATTAGGCCCCAGGCGGGCCTATATGCTTACTGTAAAACCTAGCGTATAAGCCAGACTCACGTATAAACCGCACCCCTGCTAATTCGGTACTATATTATACTTATAAAGACTCTCATATAAGTCGCACCATATAGTGACATGTTGGAATGAAAAGAAAGCTGAGTCTGACTCGTGTACAAGCCTCAGCTTCTATGTGAGGTTTTGCGGTAATCAAATGAAGTTATGTTGATCATATTCAACATTTGCCCCCTTCCAGTGTACTAGAAATTTTAAATTCAAGCTGGGATTGATGTAGACTATTCTACACATTTGCTCAATGGGTTAAGAGATACATGTTACATAATGCATACAAGCACTACATAGCCCTCATATGTTGCCTATAATAGAACAAATCTATCTTTATTTACTGAATCAATGACAAATATGAAGAAATATATTTCTTTTTTCTCTAACCCAATATCTTTCAATGTCTCTGTTTGCAGAACTTTGTTTGACAGCTCTGACAATATCATTGCCTCTGCTGGACTTGTTGGTGGTGTGGACTCTACAAGACTTGCTTCCATGAACCAGGTATAGATTTCTGTTTGGATGATATAATGTGTGCAGATAATATTCAGCTTAATACAACAATTGGTATCAGGGCATAATACAAACTAAAAAATAAACCTTTTGAGAGCTGCCCAAAAAGTATTTGATAGGGAGGGGGGAAGGTTTCATGAAAGCTCTCCCCCTGGGGGCAACACTTTGCCAACTATAGTTGATGTTTGGGCAGTCATGGCATCAACTATAGTCCGTACATCAACTATATGCTTGTCCATGAAGTGTTCACACTGTTAAAAACCATTGTCTTGTGACCCAGCAGTTCTCAGCACACAGATACACTTCACTGACAATGAAGGAACAGCCCATTATAACCAGATTAAATTCACACTCTATATCATAATAATCAAGCTTGTCAAAGGAAAATACTAATTTATCCTTTATCCTTAGGACTGCCAGCACTTTCTGTAGGAGCCCTGCCATAGCGTATTGTTTTGAATGCAAACGCAAAATCTTGGCTCTGGGAGGGCCCCTTTTACTACCAACATTGGTACGCTATGGCAGTGCTAAGGATATAGCACTTGCTTGTATTATGCACACATTCTATTGCTGCCTTTATCATTTCATTATCATATTGCAATAATAACACATGAAATGTGTTAAAATTATAAAAAAGTACATGAAATCAATTCTTTTCTTTCTATTTTAGACTGTCCTTGGTGAGGCTCTGTCAGATGCTGCAGGAGTCATGGAGGACAGGGATGTCAAGGACAAGAAACGTGATGAAGCAGGCTTCAAGTCAGAAGTTTCTGGTGCAGATCAAACATCCCTCGATAACAACAAGAATGCATTCATTGGTTCAGCATTCACTGCTTACAAAGCTGCTGAGTCCACATCATCGCGTCGTAAGAGGAGGGCCACCGGTAAGTCTCAGCTCATTATTCTTAAATACTTGCATTGTGTCTAGATCTGTATCCTAAAAAGATTATTGAGAAGTTATCTCTTGAAACCGAGCAAACTATTTAGTAGCTTTATCATTACATATATGTGGTTTCCTTTTTTAACATGGCATATCGTAATCATCTAAGGTATAAATAAATAATCAAAGGAGCTAGACACCAT
The DNA here is from genome assembly GCA_947462335.1 of Harmothoe impar. Taxonomy (NCBI): domain Eukaryota; kingdom Metazoa; phylum Annelida; class Polychaeta; order Phyllodocida; family Polynoidae; genus Harmothoe; species Harmothoe impar. Next base: position 17,221,664 of record OX381708.1, on the reverse strand, counting down.
TATGCACTTTAAGTAGTCTTTAGGTATGTGACTAACACATACAATTGATTAACCATTTTGGATATTTAATGCCATTGTTCCTTTCCTGCAGCAACCATCACCTGCTCTGACATCCAAGTTCTTGGAAGTAACGCAGTCTCCCTGACTGTTTCACAAATTGGCACTGTCTCAGACTCTGACTTCAAGGACTGCACCGAGACTCTTGGTGCTCTGACTACATGGAGCAGCGATCAGCTCAGTGCCCTTACCCTTCGGGCCAAGTCTGTGAGTTCCTGGTTGATTTTCAATTTGTTTGACCTCCCTTCCCCTCAAGATAAAGGTCCAACCCTGCCCCATCAGGTTATTCTTTAGTAACACAATCATTCCTTTAAAGTTTGAAATACCATTCCATAACATAGATCTGTTAATAATTACTCATTTGCAGTAGACAAATAGAATTACCTCATAAGAAAACATTTGTTATTGACAGGCCTACAATGCTGTTTCAACCTGGAGTTCTGCCAATGTCAAATTGATTGGAACCATTAATGCTGGTCTTACAAGTGCTGAGATCTCCACCCTAGCTATTGCCTCTGCTGACACCTTGACCACCATGGGCACCTCCTCCAGCTTTGCCTCTGGGCAGGTATGCATGAATCTAGTGTGAAATATTTATATCATGTGTATATACGAATTATTATGATGTAGCACTTTAGAGAGAGATTCACAAATTACACAAGTAAAGGTAAAATATCAATCAAAGTCATATTTGTAATTAGGTTTACTCCTTTGATATCTATCTATATTAGACCCAATTTCCCAGAACTGTATTTACAGTAGGTTTCATATCATAGATCATTGCATTGACAATTACATAGGCAAACTATTTTTCTATTTAACATCCACTATAGAAGTGTCATTCTGTCCTTTTAAAACAGCTGGCAGCTGGATTCAGTCGCTACCTAAACCAGGCCAGAAGTGATACAGCTTCTGCTGTCACCGGTGATGACCTTGTAACTATGGGATCCTTTGTCTGTGGGGCAACAACCGCCCAGATTGATGCCTTTACCAATGCCAACTACAAGTAAGCTCTTTTTTCTAACATCAACCAAAGAAAAATACATGCATGGAACTAATCTAAATCCTTATACTATATTCACTCAGATTGTGCTCTACTGATTGAAATTTGAGAGGAAACATAGAAATTGTGTGATTATGTCTTCTAGTAATACTGTTTGGTTTGTTTGAACAGAACTGCAGCATCATCTATCGGCCAGCAGACTGGATGTGATACCAGCCAGCTTGAGTCTTATGCCACCCAGGCTAAAACCGCATATGGTGCTAGCAGCACCTGGACCTCCACAACCGTGACCACCGTCGGCGTTGTCATTGGTCAGTGCAGTTGCTCAATATAACTTCATTTAAAATAATAGTACTTTATTGTGATGTGAGGTGAGCAGCAAGGCCTCTTAATCAGCGGACCAACGGTGTGCTGATGCCACCACCGGCCACAGTTCCAACAAATTAATATCAGGGTTATTTACATACAACAACTCTTCAGGTGAATTCATAATACAATCAGTAGAAACCAGGCAACTTGCGTAATTCATAAACCGGGGTCCCCATGAACCCAGCAAGTAGTCAGCATCCCCGTTCACTGCCCCAAAACCGGACATTGAGGAGTCTGTAGCTATAGTGACTGCAGGAACCTGGCTGACAATGGCCGCCTTACCATTAAAAATCTTTACAAAGGCAGACCACCATTTGACATCATCGGCAAACCAGTCTGGTAGTCTCACCTGCTTATTGGAATCGGGTAGACTCTTTATGAGATTTATTACCCTCCTTGAAAAGGTCCTACCACCCACTACCACAGTTGCTGCATGTGCAAGGTGGCCGGCCAGGACCTGCACCTCCTTCTTTGTAGCTGTTGACTTGGTAGTGAACACGTCCACCATCTTTTGCAGCGCCACCAATTTAGTAGGGGGGAGAGACAGCTCCATAGTAGTAGTATCTATCTGTATGCCTAAATAGACCACACATTGAGAAGGCATGACAATTTTAGGATATGAAATGTAAAAACCCAAAAACCTGAGCAATCTCATTAACACTCCCAGGGCTAAGTTACATTCTGCCAAGGTGTCCCCTATAACGACAAAATCGTCTAAGTACCCATAGCAATTCATGAACCCTCTTCTTCTCATACCCCTTACTACAAAGTCAGACAGCATCTGAAAAATGTAAGGGCTGGATCTGGCCCCAAATGCCAAGCAATTATCCTTGTAATATTGAGTCTCACCATCCTGTGTGGGCCACATGATACCCTGATAGTCAGTGTGTCCAGGGAACACATTCACTGACCTATAGGCTGAAGAGACATCCACTACAGACAAAAAGGCATTAGGTTTCAAGTTATGACAAACATCCCGGACTGTAATATAGTGGAAAGGTTCCACCACCGACTCCATGAAGGAGTTAACGCTACTGTGTAAGGGGCGTTTCATATCAACAATGGGGCGCAACTTCCCATTTTTCTTAGGAACGGCGCCTAGGCTATGAACACATGTAGGGGGGAAATCCACCTCCGTAAGCTTACCTTCCACTAATTCACTAGATACAATCGTGTCCATTTGAGCCTTAAATACAGGACGATTAATACTACGATAATTAGTCATGACATAACTAGTATCAACCACATCATCCATAATCTTAAAACCTTCTAGGACCCCATCATAAATGTAGGCAGCATCAATATCTTGGCCAACTGGATGGAGGAACGCTTCCTTATAAAAATTACAAGGTTTCAGCTGCATTGAGGTACCACCCACCGAGTGCGAACACATGGAGCCACATAATGGCGGGGACCCTTCTGGCGGACATCTGTAGTAACCGTCCTCAAATAATTCTGAAATCACATTTGGGTTATTGACATCATAACAACACACAGGGGTGGGCGGCCTACGCCAACACAAGTCATAATCAATAGGACGACTAATTTTCCTCGAACTGTAACATACATGAGATATTGGGTCTATAATAGGATCATTAAATTGAGCCCCATTAACCTCCTCAGTAAAATTACTAGAATAGAGTGCGTCCCAGTTATTGTCAATTAACATGTCAGAATCACTAGAATCCCAAACAGACTCACCAGCACACAAGGGTTCACGACCATCAAGACCACAGTGGGCAGTAGAACCAATTTCCACCCCTACATGGTTGTAACATAGACCACTGGGTGTATTTATGATACCCTCCACGGCATCACCAGTGGGAAACACAGGAATGTCTATGGGTGAGCGACCCAAATAGCTATCATCCAATACACTGATAGGGCTATTACCAGGTACGGAAGTCAACTGGGAAAGAAACAAAAAACCCTCCTCACTTGGAGTGGAGACCGGTTTTAACCCATTCACCGCTGACGGCCCCTGAGCTTCCTCAGAACCGCTAAAATAATGACCCCCTTCTAGGAGGGAACCATTACCGCAGCTTAGACTGTTAGTACAAAGGGAGCCCTTAACTATACCTACGGGTAGCTCACCCACCAAATTATCCTATGTACCAGAAGGTGCGTTTGCAGCTCCTGCAGTACAAGCTAAGCTTGTATGGTCACCGGAGCACGTAGTACACACATGTTTATGGGGGCAAGGTGTACGTCTACAAGCCTTCCCCACATTCCACCTCCAACAGAAGCCTGGAGGCATATTGCTGCTCTGCTTCTTACTCTTACTCCTATTACCCCCACTAGCACTAGCTCTATGGGGTTCCGGAGTGGGGAGTAGCTGATCAACCCCCAAGTACCTGGTGGACAACTCCCAATCCCCATAGCCCAAGACATAGGCCCCAGTGAATTCCGCTTTTTCACGGACACCCAAATCATAATGAAAAATGGCTCGAGGTTTGAAAATTTTTGCCTTCTCTGTTACAAAACGAACATGCTTCATGAGACCCCCCACTGGAAGGTTCTGTTCTGACAAGTAGGAGACCAGCCCCATAAGAGCTGCTATGAGATCATCTACAGTCCTCTCCTGTTCTGACTTGTGGTAACAATAAAAGGACTCAATGTCAAAGTAGCGCAACTTACGTCTTCTCATCTCAGTAGCCCCCGCCTGCTGAACATAAATCACCTGTGGTCCCCCTCCCACTTGACCATTGTGAATAGGACCCACTCCCCCAGGGACTGGTGCCACCGGAGGGTAGTTGTAGAACGGATTGCCTAAGTCTGAAGGGCCTGGGAGGGGGTCGGGACCTGGTGTGGGATTAGCAGGGTCAGTAGGTGGAACAGGTGGAGTTGGAGGCACGGTAGCCGGGGTGGGCGACAATTTTGAAAACTTCTCAACTAACTGTTCTATCTGCCTCCTCTGCGACTCAACAACATCCAACAAATCAGAAACAGATGCCCCCTGCTCCTCCACGTCGGGAATATTTGCGTCGACAGGGCTAAGTTTTAAAGGAGCCATAATGGCTGAAAGGTACTCACCGGCGTCGTCACGCCCTTTACCGTCCTTCACCGCCGCCTCCACAGCTGCTCTGACATAGGTACATAGCGAACCACCAGGCCTAGGGTGTCTGAATTGACAACCCTTGCAGTTAATGTCCTTACCAGACGTAGCCATGGTGAAGTTCAAAGTCAACCAAAGTCAAACTGAAATCATAACTCAGTGTCTCTGCGAGCAGACGTGTGCAGCGGCGGTGTGGCGGTTGTGAGGGCAAGCTCCCCCGGCCTCTGCTCTATATTCAGTGTGCCCCTGGTGAGTGAACACAGCAGTTCAGTCCTTCCCCCACAGAGGGAGCAAATGGGCGTGTGGTGATCAACCAGTCCTTACTGAATAGTTCTCAAAGATCCACCAGGGGGAGTATTCTCTCTCTCTCCGCTTTACTCATATAATCCGCCCTGCTTCTTATATTTCCTATAACTTCATTTAAAATAATAGTACTTTATTGTGATGTGAGGTGAGCAGCAAGGCTCAAAATCTTAAAATTGATCATTCTTGTACCTCTGTATAGAGATTATTATGTATTATCCGAATCTGAAATATACATCTGTGTACATGAAAATGCAGAGGGAGTCTTCTATTGTAATCTGATACATTTTAATGATAGATGAAAAAATCTGGCTACATTACTTTCTCTGGTGCTTTAATTCAAGAAATGATGCATTTCTTATTTTCTGTCATTAACAGGTGGACTTACCACAGCAGAGATCAGTGCTCTTTCAACAACTCAGATTCAGTCCATTTCTACCACTACTATTGCTGCTATTCCTGCTGGCAAATTTGCTGTAAGTCACTAATTTTATCATTTTTTCATATGCCATTATAAATAACTATTTATATCTGCTGGATATTACTACCAATATCTTATATCATTATCAATTTTAGTTCTGCATAGCTACATAAACACTATTTGGATTTCTGACAGGCCTTCACCGATGCCCAGCTGTCTTCCTTCTCGACTGCCCAGGCTAACTCTGTCACTGCTAGCCAGCAAAATGCCCTGAGTGCATCCCAACGTTCCAGTCTCATCTCTGCTGGTGCCTCAGACCTGTCATCCAGTGCTGGTAAGTAGGGACACTACAAATAGACCAATTCTTTAGGCCAATACATCTATCTCAATTATGGCCACCGTTCACAAAGCATTAAATGACTGCATACAGCCATTATATACACAATTTACAGAAGAAATGTATGGCAATTTTGGTCATAAACGGCCGATTTTGATTCTGTACACGGTGGCCCCTCCAACCCAAAGGGACGGCTCTATCATTCAAAGAAACATAAAATCACTTTAATTTCAATGGAATAATACTTGGCAAAAGAGAGGGAACATATTACTGAATACCTTTTGTATTGAATCAATCTGAATATAAATCATCATTGTCCTAAACCTTTGTATTTCTCTCCTTCAGGTTCCGTCCGCGCAACATTGTTCTTCCTATTGCCCCTGCTGGCCCTCCTCTTGTAAGAACTTATCGTCAACTTATTGAGTGGGATCTTGAGTTCAATGAGGTGGATGTAGTGATGTTCTAGGAAGTGCAAAGCCATGGAGTTAAAAGTATCTGCAAGAGCTCATAGAAGGCTATGATGGCAGTGACGACCCTCTATAGATTACTTCGATCATCTTGAGATGAACAGTATTTTGGCATTGTACCGCTTTAACAATCACTTTGTGAAACCATTCTTGATAGTTAATATCTAAAATCTCTGTATCTATACTTTCAGCATGCATTTACAATAAACCTTTTCTTAAAGTTTACATGTTTTATGTTGTTGACTTATCATCCTAATTATAAATTTTGCCTTCCTAAAGGTGTTATATTGATCTGTTATGATGAAGTAATAGAGAATATTTGTAGAATTCTACTCTTATCTTTTCAATATAGTAGAAGGTGGTCTAGCACCATATATAGCTGTGCTGACTTTAATTGGTTATGAATAGTACTTAGTCATTGATATGATAGCAAACAAAACCATCAACGGAAGATACAAAACATGATATATATGATCAAGAAAAGAGACCAATGAGATACTCAATTCAATTATTAGTTTGTTATACATATAATGACTTGTGAAAGCATATCTACATAGCATATTCATGTGCCCTCCACTTCTGAAACACAAGGAACAAACTAGCCATTACATGGAGCAGGGTCCAAGTGATCAAAGCTTAAAGAAATCTTGAAAGTCTGCAGGCTATAAATAAGCTATCCCAACATACATAAAATATTAGTCTTTGGGAGTTTGAATCCAATTAATTTAAGTGATTGTTCTGCAGCTACTTTGAGTTTGACACCCTAAGCATCTTTGAAATCCCACCAAGAGGAAGGGATATCATTTTGTCCTACCAAACTGAAATATCAAAATTCCTGAACTTTGATTATCCTCTCAAATGAAAACATTACATCAATAAAGCTTTGGTCAGACTTTTAGTCTAGGAAATTGTCTTTCCAAAACTGAAAGTATTTTTTAAACCTTAGCTAACTATAGGACTCATTCATAAAACATTGGTGATAGAATAGGGGCCGCCATCTGAACTCTGGTTTTAAAGTTAGCTTTTGGAATCAAACATTGAAAATGAATTATCATGAGGAAAATTTTGGCATGCTCTATCACCGTACGCTCATATAACCTTGTCTGGCCTTTATCTATAGAAAATGTTCAGCTAAATAGACACATATCATAGCAATCCCCTAAGGATAGCAAGAAAGAAATGAACTCTGCAATGAAGTGTATTTTTTCCTTATCTCTACCAATGGACCTGCCAACAGCCCTATCGGCTGCTCCTACAAATCAACTAATGGAATATGGGCCTTAACTCTGCAGATGGTAGGACCATGTCAATGTTCCCAGTCATACTGTTGGTCTGTGCATTGCTTACATACACCAACGGCCAACGTTCGCTGCTGGTCAGCGTACCATCAACCCAGACGGAAAGCCACAATGTTTTGGTTGACTGTGATTCAGAGTGAAATATGTCCGGGTATAATATCTTGAAATATTGGAGAATGATTTTAAATTGGTGTATATGTGATGTGTTTTTTCCTAACCAGTCACATCTTGCACATTCTGGACCAGAGAAAGGTCAAAAATACAAATTTTCATGAACATAAGTTTATTTGGTGTTTGCATAGATTATTATGTTTACTTTATTACTGTTTAAGGATTAATGCAAAAAAAGAGAGCAAAAAATACTAGAACTGATCATCACCAATTATAAATTATTGTCAAAAAGTATCCGTAATAATATTATGATCTATGTTTAGGCATGTCTTCCATTGGGGAAGTTATCCTCATATTAGTGGGACTAACAGTGCCCCCTGGTGCCTCCCCTTGGAAGCAATGCAACTCTCCACCATAGGAGGGGGTAGCACCATTACACAAAGCAAGCAGCAAGCAAGCAGAGCAACAGCAACAGACTTTGGTTTTTGTAATTTTTTCACTTGTCACCTTCACAATGGTGACCTGTGTGGCATGTGACAAGACATATGATTGCAATAGCAAACTGTGCTCTCACTGTGGAGTGCCAAACCCGGCTGGGGAGCAGCCCAAGGAGAAACCATCTGAGGGCCAGGGACAGCCGGCAGCGGCCAGCAATGGCGGCCCCAAGGGGGTGCAATTGACTAACGGAGCTCGGCAGAAAGATAGGAGTCAATTGTTAATGTCTTTATGTGCCTGGTATGAAATGATTACAATAGTGAAATCAAATTTTACGACATTTGATTGGTTAGGTGAAAATGCATCACATAATTAAACAGACTAAACATTGAACTGTGCAACCTCCAGATACATTTCAAACACTATATGGCTCACTCTCATCAAATCAATAAAGCTAAAATATGGCCGTACATGATCGGTGGCCGTACATGATCGGAAAACTATAAAATCCACCGTTTACCCTATGCACTCCGCTATTTAACTTATCTAACCATACCTACTGGCTGTGATGTATTGTTGGGGAGTTTGTTAAGAAAAAAAACTCCCAAAATATTTATAGGGGCCAAAAGGGGAGTGCCTCAATGTACAGCCAATATTGTACATCACATGACGTACATGACTGGCTTGGAATGTCAGGTAAAATTTTCTTATTACCCACTGCTGCATATGTCTATGATAATACATGTTAAGACCTACATCATATGTACACCTTATTATGATTGATTTATGTTTTGAATATGGTCAGAAAGCGTGATTAAGGCAGTCAATAGATAATGGCCGATCATATACGTCATGTGACGCACATGATGGCTATTGAAATGTCATGTAAAATTATCTTTAATAGTCGCATCTACACATGTCTAAAATCTTACATGTCAAGACACACATCATATGTACACCTTAGTAAGATTTATTTATGTTTTATCATGGTCAGAAAGGGTAAGGCAGTCAATAGATTACCGAACATATACGTCACATGACGTACATGTACGGCCACAGATCATGTACGGCCACCGATCATGTACGGACACTTTTTAGTTGCACTGATTTGGTGAGAGTGAGCCATATACTTCCTCTGCAGTGTAATATATAACAATGCTAACAGGTAAATAGTTTAATATTCATGTAATATATATATAATGTAATAGGTCGTACCTATACCATTATAAAAGCTGTAAATCTTCTTGGTTACCGTAAAACCTCGCGTATAAGCCTATACTCACGTATAAGAGTTTGAGCCGATCCTATAAGCCGCACCAGAGATCTGCTTTTGGTGACTTTTAGTGCTGCACCATAGTAGCGAAAACTTGCGTATAAGCCGTACCCTGACCCTGGGCTGATCCTATAAGCCGCACCGCCGATCTGATTCGCGTACTAGCCGCGGCTTATATGCGAGGTTTTACAGTATCTATGTCATATGATAAGAAGGTGCTGTTATTGTTAAACCTCATGTATATATTACATGTCCTACAAATGTTACGTAGTCGGGTTATATCCAAGCATGTGAGTGACTACAGACTGATATTCCTAGGCTCCCGATACGACCAATCTCTCAGTCACTAGTGCCTAACTTAGTTAGCCATTTCTTGGCTGCCTATACGACCAACCTAGATCAGTTATCATTGTCAGGTTGGTCACCACTGACCAATCCATCTTAGTCTTTTTATTTCCAGGGGGAGCCACTGAGTGGTCATCACAGGTGGCACCAACTAGTGGTATACAAATACAACACACCAATGATGAACCTAGGTTAGCCACTACAGACTGACCCCTCAGTCATTTTTGAATATAACTTTGCCATTGTGACTAACACTCATGTGACCAACCTAGGTTAGTCTGTACTGACTAACCCTTTCAAGCTATGGATTTTCAGTGCAGAGTTTTTTTTGGTGACCTGGCAACCTGGGCTGTTTCCAGGCGACTTTTCGACCTGGTGCAAAAATTAAAGCAACCTGATGACTTTTGGAAAAGTTTGATCATAGCATAAATGGTGTAAAAAAGCGACTTCATGACCTGGGCCCCTTAATTTCGCTGACTTTTCGACCTGAGAGGGGACCCCTCTGTACCCCCATGTGAATACTGGCAACTAGCTGACACTAGTGGTTGTAGTCATGTGACCCCTCTCTAATCATATACAAGGACAACTATTCTAAGGCAGTCTAGTGTGAATGGTGCTACCACACACTAGGTTAGAGCTCAGGCTAGTTACCTTGACAAAATTTCCGATGGTATCAAATACTAAGACTTCATTATCCCCTGAGGTAACAAACCTGCTTGTACTTTGATATGGTGAAATAAAGTCTACATCTATCACAACTGTACTCTCTTACTCATGTGTCATTGTCTCTTGGTTATCAAATGCTAGCTAGACCAGCTGCACTGGTGCTGTGACCAGGGTAGACTGAACCTGCACACCCATGTGTGGGGGTTCTAACACAATGTTGCATAGTGCTTTGATATCATTGTTCCTTTGTAGATCTACAATATGATGCATGATCAGTTAGGATGATGTAGAACAGGCAGGCCTGATGCTTGAATGCAGATCTGGCAGGTCGCTCACTAGAATTGCATCTTTGGTTCTCACGGTTTTCCTGAGACTTTCATATGGATTCCAAATCCCGAAGACATTTGGAGTAATGATTTTGAAAGTATGTTTTTCAAACCTTTTTAACTCTCTGTGCAATTTTAAAATGACCACCTTTTATCCTCATTGTTATTGTATAAACCTCAGCTAAAGGCTCATGGTCTTCACACTTCCAAAGAGTGTATGGCAGCTAAAGACTAAGGGCCACACACAGCTGTTCAGCTGGGAAAACCTCAGAAATTTACAGGAGTTGGATGCTATAATTTTGCATATGATCATGAACTACATACATCTTTATGTAGGTGGACAATTATTAGGATCTTAGAGGTGCATGGGAGGAGAGTTTCTCAAATTCTTCTGTACAACATGGAACAGCCCAGCTGTAATCAACTAAAGGAGAAGAAATTAAAGAGCTCAGTTAAATATCTCAACATGTGATTGTTGTGGTGGTTTTAGGTTTTAAAAAAAGATTTTATTGCCTTCCACAATTTAACAAATTGGTTATAGACAATCTTCAGATGTCCTCTGAGGTGTATGTGAATTACAAAAAATGTGACCCATCTAGGCAAAAGACCCCTTCAGGCAGGATTTTTAGGTCTAGTTTTGGCCACCAGGGGGCACCATAAATGCAAAAGAGTGTAAAATACATGATAAAATGTTCTAGGGCCATTTTTGGTGTAGAATACAATAATCTCCATGAAATTATCCATCTTGATGCTAACAATCTATATTTGGAATGCAAAAAGAACGTTTTTTTTATGAATAATTAGCACATATGACACTTTCTGGTTGCCACGGAAACCATCTCAGAAGGCAAAATTAGGGGTAATAATTCTGATTTATTAAAAAGTGCCATCAGTTACCCAAAACTGAAAACAGACCGCAAAAATCCCATCTAGAAGCAAATTTAGACCAATAAATCCAATTTTATTCCATTACATCTAAATAAAACAGACTTTTCATATTATTATTACCGTATTCGACGTGATAAGCGCCCAGGGCACTTATAAAAATATTTCTATAGCGCTTTTAATACTTAAGAGTTTAATTGTCTCCAAAATCATGAAATTTGAGCCTTTGTTCTAGTCTAAAAATGCCCCAAAAGGGGGGGGGCGCTTATGAGGAGGAGGGCGCTTATTACATCGAATACGGTATATACTATGGGATACAATGCATTTAGAGCTTATTTACTATTTTTAGTTAGTGGTATGTAGTAATGTTTGAAAAGGGATTCCCACAAACCTACCAGGAATTTTTTAGCTCATAATATCTTATTTTAAAGATTATGAGACCAACTTTAAATATTAATTTCCCCCCTGGAGGGGTCTTTTTCCTCGTCTGGTCACAAATGTTTACGAATATTGTGTCCTTTCTTCATTATTCAAATATGCATAATGAGATACATACATTGATAATAATAAGAGAATACATCAATTTACACAAGCTCAACAAAAATAAATGAAAAAAGACAAGGTTAAAAACATGTTCATGTAGGGGTTTACTATTTACCTAAACCATATGCACATCATCTACACCCCACACAACGCCCTTTGGGCATGGTTCGGGTCATCTCTACACACATATTACCCACTTTGAGCGTGGTTCGGGAACGCACCCCTAACTGATATCGAACCACTCTGGCCTATGTCACTTTGTCTCCATCACCAAGATCCAAACCATGTGTGTTTAGCTGATGTAGGCAGGCTATCTCAATAAAAGACTTGTTGTTGAAAACCGAAGCAGAACCGGGTTTGTTGATATCTCAATTGACTACATTTATATGAAAAATATACTTACATCAAAATGCACCATATTTGTGAAAGGTGGCAAAAATAATACTGAAAAAAATGACATAATTAACCCTAGTTTGCATATTTATTGTAGAATATTTCTGGGTAAAGTCAGTTATCTAAAAGATTATATCATTCCCCTTTTCGGGTGCAAGGTATGTAAACACCCATTTCATGGAACTGGGACTTAGACATATACTATACCTGTTCCACCCAAGAGGCATGCATCACCACATGAACCTTAATGTGCTTGCTGGTAATCAAAGTAAAGGTCATAGAAGACATCTCTATCCAAGTGACGTATTGATTATAAATAAATTGCAAAAGGAAATGGTCACGAATATTAAAGGTTAAATAAAAGCCAACCAACTTAAGTTAAATTAATATAAAAAATCAACCCTCTATCAACGTTGTAGCAACGTCAATGAGATATATATGGCATAAAAATAAGGTTATGTTAAGGTTGAGCAATCTAATGCTTTTCTGTGTACGTTTTTATCAGCATTTGATTAACGTCAAATTAATGTCAAATTGGCAGCATTCTAACATTGCAAAAATGAATATTTGAGTCCATGATTTTCACTGCAATCTAAGGTTAGCTCATAACGTTAATTCAACCTATTAGATGAACGTTGAATTAACCTTTCTTTTAAGCTGGGATAGCTGATTACTTATCTTCACAAATTCTGACCTTTGAAAACACACAACAAAAATAAAAATTGAGATATTTCAATGAATCAAAAAGTAAGATTAAGCTTATGATGTTCTCTTTATGAAAGCAGTATAATCCCGGAATCCATGTTTGCGACTTGAGACTGGTTTTGTAAAAACACATGACGCTTATTATTGGTGAACCTCATTCAGCACTCTCGGTGCCGTCCCATGTTGGTACAAAGTAGATCTTACATAATATAACTTGGCAAAAGCCTCCACTCTCCCTCCCTCTACACCCCCACCCGCCTGCTAAGGCAGGTATATAAAGCCCAGGAGCATTCTCTACAAACAGACTAGGACTAAAGAACTACTGCAAACAGCACGAGCAACTTACCAACACTGTGCACTACAAGACGAAACAACAAGTAGAAGAAACAAGAAAGCATGGGGTTCAAGGTCGGGCTACTAGCCCTGGTGCTGGCCATTTGTAAGTTAAACCTTCCATTCTCCAGTCAATGTATAATAATTGCATTTCTCACCTGATCCAGTTTTTCCTATCTATGAGGGCACAAATGAATGCTTCCATATTGTATATCGAGCGTCAGTACCTTTTAGAGGAGGACGGCCAAAACATACTGATGTGGGGAAGAAAAAGGGCTTTTTATTGGGGGTCTGCCAAAACGTGTACTAGATTTGTAATTTATTTTGATTTCCATACAATAACAATGCAATTTCAAGGACTTATTTCTTATATTCTTTATATAATTTCCCCTGCCTAAGGCCGCTTAAAATCAACTTTATGGACACTTTTGAGGGTGGAGGCTTTTTTTAATTTTATTTGATATTTGTAACTTAAGCTATGAGGGCGGTCTGTTTGTATTATTATAAAAAAAAAGCCTTGTATTTTTCATGTATATCATGACATTTTCATCTTCATGAAAATTTACCATGGTTTTCATAATGCACAGATAAATAAGGAGCAACACACTATTTAAATTGGATTTCTACACAAATGATAAGCTGCTCTATTAATATTTTGGTATTTTGCTGCATTACATTTTCATACAAAGTGGCCCTTTTTAGGTGGTGTTTGCACAGCTGATTTTTTTTTTCAAAGTGTCCTAAGCGCAAACAATACTAGAAGAGAACACTTCAGGAGGTCCTCCATCAGTTACTCAGATTGTCTCTCAGCAATCAAATAACCAACAAGTGTGACAATAATCCCTTTTATGAGATTACTGCAGATATCTTGTTTTAGATAGCTGTAGTACTCCAAGTGGAATCAATGTACGATTGACAGTTCCCAACTGAAGCCATTTAGCCTAAAAACCCTCTGTAACCCCTATTTCCAAAAATATTTGGTCCAAATTTGTTCTGGATATTGAAATTATTCCAGCCACTAGAATGCAGTTTGGTACTAGATCGAGACACATGGGGAGTCATGTGACATATGTAAATATTTGCCCATATACATGTGTGCCACCATTTTTAAATGGGTTTGGATTTTGATATGATAAGAAATCCTGCTGAAATGTTTTACTTTGTAGCAACCATTTTGTTGAACAGCCTGATAGATTTTGGTAGAAGAGGTTTAATGCCAAATTATTTTCAAAACGTTTCGATACATTGATGCAGTTTTGGTAGGGGGGTATATTCATATAAATGGGACCCCTACAGCCAAAACATTAAAAAAGGTTTAACCCAATTGTAAGGGCAGTGGTTACCGAACCGACCCAGTAACCTACGGTGCTGTTAGATTGTCAGAAGGGGAAGTAGCTCAGTGGTAGAGCACTTGGCTCCGGAGTCAGGGGGTCGTGGGTTCGAGTCCCGCTTTCTCCAGACAATTTTTCCGCGACCGTACACTATCATATTATATATAGATTTTAAAAATTGAAAAGAGATATTGCATTGGCTCTGCTTGATTTTTTTGTAGACAGAAATTGAATGTGGGATGTAACAGGTGATGTCAGGAGGTGTAACGTGATAGCAAACATGGGGTACTTGGACTGGATATTGTAAGCAGATTTTCTTAAATTCTTTTCTATATCAATTTTGAAATTTCTTCCTTGAGACATTATAGATGATAATCAGGTTAACATCAAATTGTAAATTTGATGTATTCCCGGGTCTCATTACCATGTAAATGTTCATTGTTGAAATTATGCAGAAATCACTGCCGTTTTGAGTTATTCAACCTCCAGAATTCTAGCATCGATGTGCCATATTTACTCTCATCACCAGTTCTTTCTGAGGGTCCCCTGACAAAAAGCATCACCATTTGGAGTGGACATTTTGCTACCCACACCACTAAGTCTGAGGGCTGACTTGACTAAGGCAATAGTGTTTGAAAGGCACTTTTTACTACTTAAGTGTTTTAGGATTTAAGATCTTGTTTTAAATAAAAATGTTCTTGTGCTCCTTCACAGACCTGGTTGGCCCAGCTTCCAGTCAGAACACCACTCCCGGAGGTATGGATATGACTACTGATATGGGTAACTGTACCCAGGGTAACGGCTCCAATTGTAACAACATGGGACCCGGTGTAGGCCCGGGTGGCGGTGTAGGCCCAGGTGGCGGTGTAGGCCAGGGAGGCATTGGAGGTGGAGGCATTGGAGCTGCCGGCCCCAGACCATCACTTCCCGGTGGCCTTTCAATCAGCAGGGATGGCGTTGACATGAGAAGCCTTAAGGCCCTGGACGTAAGTAATAAATCAACAGCAAAATTGTATGCAAAGGATATGAATGATACTGTTAAACAGTTCACAGCAGTTGTTTGACCAAGATAGTATATATGGCTTACTATTATTGTTGTCGCAGAAA
Organism: Harmothoe impar; assembly: GCA_947462335.1. NCBI lineage: Eukaryota > Metazoa > Annelida > Polychaeta > Phyllodocida > Polynoidae > Harmothoe > Harmothoe impar. The sequence continues at coordinate 17,205,901 of OX381708.1, read as the reverse complement.
TCTTATGAAATTACAAACCCTATCAATGCCATGTATTTACTATTCTAATTCTCAATTCTGGTGGAATAAGATTCTTGAGGGCTGGTATCTCTTTCAGATATTTGTTATACTTCCCATAGGTTTCTATCTGTCTTTCTGTAGGGGCCAGCTCATTCCATAAGCTGGCACATTATAATACACACTGCTTTATCATTTAGCCTTCCACAGTAGCTGGATCTGTGGCCAACATGAGCCAATCTGAACAGGATGCTGTCTGCATGGGTATCATGAATGGAGGGGGAGACCCAAAACTGATGGCGTCCTTGGAAAGTTCTGGAGTTGACTGCTTTGCTGCTATGAGCCGTGATAGTTCTGTACGTACATTGTTGAGGCAGTCAAAATATTCACAATTTAATGTAGAAATACAAAATGTAAAAATCATCCTTTCTTAATGCAATTCAGATTCTTGATACAAAGCTTAGAAATAAAACAAATTGTTGGTCTAGAAAGGTTCTATTGACACCTAATGCTTGGCCTATCCATAATGCATTTCATGAGTTAATCAAGGGGTATAGTGGCTAATGCCTGTTATTGTTCTGATCCTCACAGTTCAAACCAGACAAAAGCCAAGGTGCAGCAGCTCTCGCAAGGAAAAGAGAATCTGCCCCTCCATCATCCTGGGGTTCCTCTGACTGGGAGACTGTGTTCACCTCAATGCCAGATGCAGTCACCTCCTCAGACCTCAAACAAATGGGAGGTGCCACTCTGCGATCACTGTAAGTACCCGGCACATATAACAAGATCAATGACAGGGCTCTTCTTATAATGAAAGAGGTCGTAGGGTGGGGCTGGCAGACAGTACTTGTGATTTATTCCCAGAGTGTATTTCTGTAGTTTCCCCCATTGTTTGAGTGTGTCATACTAGCACTGATGTTACGTGAGTGTACTACAATGTATGAAATTCTACTCCTCACAGAGTTTCTGGAGGCAGTCTACAGAGTGCCCCTGATGCTTTCTCCGATCCCTCCAAGCAACGTGCCCTGGAAAGCCAACTCAAATCTGCATACGGTCAGCCAAGTGCATGGGACAACAGCACCCTGCGTCAGATGGGATCCCTTATTGGCTCAATGGACCCCTCGACCATTAAATCCATTTCACCTGCCCAGGTTAGTAAGGGATCAATTATTAGATAGGCAGAGCTGCACGCTAAAGTGTCCAAACTGAGGGTTTCTCCACACGCGGTCCTGTGAGCCAAACTGCACTTGGTAATAGACACAGCTAATGGACAAACAGGAGGCAAGAACACTTTAAAGTGGTGCTGTGTATTTATTTCCTGGTTCTACAGTACATCCTTGCCCATATGGCAATGTATTTAGGTGTACATCCATGATATACATTTCCAAGAGGATCACATAACTACTCAAGGGTGGTGCAGAACATCCTGTGAAGAACAGTGATAAGTTTCTTTATGGGATGCGTGAGAACAGGTCTATCTTTATATATAACACATCGTCTGCTGTTCTAACCATAGAATAATAAATTAACCAGATAAATAGACAATGGTTCACAAGATTTCGTCTGTTGCCTGGTTTATTTCATGAGTTGTAGATGGGGCTGTATTTCACGAGGCCACAAGCTGAGTGAAATGCGGCCCCACCTTCAACAAGTGAAATATCCCAAGGAACAGACTTAAATGAGTGCGCCTTTGTGTTTATTTTTTATGTTTTTTGATTCAAATTAAACTATTTCATGGGGGAGGGCCTAAAGTAGCTGAACTAGCTTCTTTCTTTCCTGTTTAAATGTAAACAAAACACCATTTTGAAGATGTCATCGGGTCGTGAAATACGGTAATGCATTATTTCATGGGTGTGTGTGAAATACGATGTTCTTTGGATAAGCCAATAGCATGACCGTATTTAATAGAAAATAAAATCCTATGTTAAACCTTTTCCTTGGAGTATTAGTACTGAGTAAATTCAAAGCTTTATTCCTTTTTGATTTTTTGAATCAAGCAATTAGTATCACACATGTATGTATGTCGTATGCAGAGAATAGAGATTAACAAGCGATTGAGTTAATTTTTCTGCTAGTTATTCTAAATAAAATGCATTCATGACCCAGAACCAAAATCCTAACCTGGGTAATTGTTTCAGATGAGGGATGCAGCCTCCAGCTTCAAAGACATTTCCTTTGATGATCCCAGCAGGAAAGCTGCATTGGGAAACCAACTAATTGAGGGTCTAGGCAGAGACAGTTCCTCATGGAGTGCTGATGATCTAACAAAGTAAGTCAATGTTCTTCACTGAATAGCAATCACTTACAGCAGTTTTGTAATTGGAAATCTTGAGTGGATAATGATTGTGTTAAGTAATACTTTTGTGCACACAAGACTTTGTACTCATTTTTCCTATAATTCTGGTATTTTAGCGCTGATCAGTTCATCCGTAGCAACCCTTCTATCATTGGCAAATTGAGTGACGCTGCAATCACTGGCTCATTGAGTGACCTTGGAGCACGTCAAACTGATCCACGTGGTGTAAGTATTGGTCAATGAAGTATTGATACAGACATACCATATGGGGCTCCACTATGAGATTTTGATGCATTTATTTATTTTCTTTTGCTGGTGTACCCAAATAATTATGTAGATATATTACACAGATAGGACAATAGTTAGTATGGCATTAACATATACCACTGTGAAAGTTTCATAAAAATGATCTGTTTATTGTAAGACCACCCATAAACCCTTGCTGTTCATATCTCGCTATTATAGGCCTCCCAGCTTGGAAAGCGTCTGAAGTCAATGTCTGCATACAGTGATCCCACAGCAATTGACAGCACCAAATTAGACCAGATGGGCCAACTTATGCAGGGTATGGGTCGTGACTACCTCAGCAAGCTGCCCCTGGATGCCATCAATGGGTCACTCTCCACCTTGTCCAACATCACTTTCCCAAGAGGAGATGCCCGTGAGCTTATGGGCAAAATCAAGGGCACGGTAAGCTCTGATAGAACTACTCAGAACACAAACAAATATCTTCAGTGAAAACTATAGTGTAACAAACAAAACAGAGTTACCTAGTTACTGTCTGTTGTAATTTAAAAAGAAATGATTGAATCGTGTCTTGAATGGATATTATTGAATCGTGTCTTGAATGGATAGCATATAATATTAGGCTTGATAGTGTTTCCCTGGTGATATATATACTTCTTACTTGCTATTCTCAACATTTTGGACACATATAAGGAGAAATAATGTTACTTCTCTTTACAGCCATCCAGCTATGATGCCTCAAAGATTAGGGAGTTTGGCCATCTCATCACTGGTCTTGATAAGAGTGACATGGACCAGATCCCAGCAGCTGCCCTTGCAGATTCTCTCTCAGACATTGCTGATAAGGACTTTGATAAGAGCCAGTGCCGAGCCATTGTTTCCAAGGTGAGGGAACTATATATATCTTTTCTAAAATATCAAGTTTATAGTTATATTTCTCACATTTATGACAATTTCATGATGTATTTGAGTAGTCCACAAGTTTACAATGTCTCCAAGAATTTGTCTAAATTATTAGGCGCTCACTAAGCCATACAGATAATATGTAGGGCTTCATAAGCCCCAATAAGTAGTCTGTGTCCACTTGATCAAAAAGCGCTTGATCATCAACATGCGTAGCAAAAGAAAATCAACATGATATTAATTTTAAGCATGGATATTTTTGTGATTTGGCTATGAAGTACAATTTTGCGTGGGTTAATTTTTTTGTAATATAGTAGTTGTATAGCTACACTGGAGAAATATTCATGCTATATATATTTTCGTGCATTTCATTTTCACAAAAATCGTGAAAATAGGTACAGTGCAAAATAAGATACGTCTACAGTATATGTTGTACCATTTTCAAAAAGAAAAGGGAAAAAATTTGTTTCAGAATATCAATCATGATTGTGGCAAATAAACTCAACAGATTATATTGCATGCCAGCTGGGTTTTATTTTTTGGTGACCAATTCAGTCCTCGACCTGGAAAGTCAAGGTTCAGAACAAGGATTTCTTTTTTGTCTGTAAATTGCTAGATTGCCTATGAAACATCCCTGCCCATGGACAATAATATCAAGCAACCCCAGAGCACTCCCTCTCAATATACAAAACATAACTATGTGCATTTCAGATCAAAACTGTAGGTGGATCATCAATGAAGAACATGGGAAAGCTCATGGAGAAATGCATGACACCTGCCGATCTTGATGGTATTTCAATTGACGATATGGGACTGAACTGCAGCGACAGCACAGCACCTTCCTTTAACCCTGACAAAGCTACTGTAAGTTACTGAGGTCAACATATATATGTGACCTGTACAATCTCAATTTTTGTGGAATGCATATAGAAAAAAAAAAAGACAATTAGCACTCTTGGTTGATTTTGAAATTGGGCTGTTAATATAATGACATTTATTAAGTTTTGGTGTTGTTTTTTTAGGCTAAGAAGCTGATGGCCCAGGTGAAGGAGCGTTTTGGTGACATCAACAGCACAAACACAAACTACACATTGACCTGCATTAAGAACTGGGGTGCAGTAGCAGCCCTCGGTATGGACCCAGATGATTTTGATAACCTACCTGACAATGGTGACCTCGGCTCAATCTTTGAGAAAGTGGGTGAATTTGAGGATGAGATGGATGACGCACAGGTTAGTATCAGCATATAAATGGGATGTGGCCGATATGTACCGATAAATAAAAAGTGCAGATAAATAAAGTCTACAATACTGGGTTCCAGATGCCTGGTTCTTCAATATCAAAATCCATACATCTTATAGTCATCAACATCTTAACTGGTGGCAAGGGCTATTTCAGGAAATGAAGCAAGAAACCAAGTATGGGCAGTAAAGCACTTTATATAGGTGTCAAACTTCAATTTCAGACCAAGGCTATTGCCAGGCGTGCACGCACCTACCTTCAAATGGATAACGCCACAGCTGTACAACTTCATGACGATTCCACCATTGAGCAAGTTGGAAAATTCCTAAAGCATTTCAAGTAAGTTTGAAAAGTACATTAATAATAGGGGTTTGACTGGGATGAATGCTTTAATTTATGATGATCTCTGGTTAACTATTGTTTTTTTCATAGAACTTTATGTATAATAGCTTTATTACTCACTTTATCTATTACTACAGTGACGCTGACCTGGGAAAGTTCAACTCAACCGTCAAACCAACTATTGCTAAGAAGATTGGTGCCTCCAATGTGGACAAGCTACCACTTTCAGAGATCAAAAGAATGAAGACATTTGCCCTGCAGAACGTTGTAAGTATTCTTTCATTAAATCAAAAGCTTAGGAAAAAGATCAAAAATAGATCTTACTTATATTCAGTGGTCTTTCAATCAGCAACATCATTGGTTTATGAGCTCTCAGTTAGACATCAATACATATATTCACTACTGATTGGACTGGTGAAGAGCTGAGAAACTGTATATGTGGATATTCACATCTTCATCCTTACCCTATATATTTGCATTTAAACAATTTGAGAGTAATATATATACAAGGCCTCTGTTGTTCCTCTATTTCTGTTTAGCTTCGTGATGACACCAGTGCAGTGACAGACCGTTCTGGTGAAGCTGCTCTTGATGACAATGATGTGCGTGATCTTGGAAACCTGTTTGCTGGAATGGAATCAACTGACATCGACAAGCTGTCCTCAGGTGCCCTCACCTCCAACATGAACAACATTCAAGATAAAGTCCGTGGATACAGTTCTCAGAGGGCCGTGGTTGAACGCGTTGCTGCCGTAGACTCGTGAGCAACAATTAAACATTAAACCGCTTGAGAGTGACCCCTGAAAAAGAAGCAACCATGGGAACAGGATTTTGAGGAAGAATTAGGCCCCAGGCGAGCCTATATGCTTACCATAAAACCTAGTGTATAAGCCAGATTCGCTTATAAGCCGCACCCCTACCTTTGACAAATTCTATAAGCTGCAGTTAGGTTGATCATATTCAACATTTGCCCCCTTCCGGTGTACTACAAATTTTACATTCAAGCTGGGATTGATGTAGACTATTCTATACATTTGCTCTCAATGGGTTAAGAGATACATGTTATGTTTCTTTTTGTCATAATCATGCATCATGACATATCTTTCGGAGTGTACCAACCCTGTAGCATCAGCATGATACATGAAGGCAGCTATGCGGTATGGACTAATCAGGGCTGCAATGCACACAAGCACTATGTGGCCCTCATATGTTGCCTATAATAGAACAAATTTATCTTCATTTACTGAATCAATGACAAATATGAACAAATATATTTCTTTTCTCTCTTACCCAATATGTTTCAATGTCTCTGTTTGCAGAACTTTGTTTGACAGCTCTGACAATATCATTGCCTCTGCTGGACTTGTTGGTGGTATGGACTCTACAAGACTTGCTTCCATAAACCAGGTATGGATTTCCGTTTGGATGAAATAATGTGTGCAGATAATATTCAGCTTAATACAACTATTGGTATCAGGGCATAATATAAACTGAAAAACCTTTTGAGAGCTGCCCAAAAAGTATTTGATAGGGAGGGGGGAAGGTGTTATGAAAGCTCTCCACCTAGGGGCAACACTTTGCCAACCATAGTTGATGCTTAGGCAGTAATGGCATCAACTATAGTCCATGCTAGCCTTACCCTGGCATCAACTATATGCTTGTCCATGAAGTGTTCACACTGTTAAAAACCATTGCCTTGTGACCCAGCAGTTCTCAGCACACAGATACACTTCACTGACAATGAGGGAACAGCCCATTATCACCAGATTAAATTCAAACTCTATATCATAATATCAAGCTTGTCAAAGGCCAATACTAATTTATCCTTTATAGTACTCGCTTGTTTTATGGACACATTCTATTGCTGCCTTTAACATTGCATTATCATATTGCAATAATAACACATGAAGTGTGTTAGAATTATAGAAATGTACATGAAATCAATTCTTTTCTTTCTATTTTAAGACTATCCTTGGTGAGGCTCTGTCAGATGCTGCAGGAGTCATGGAGGACAGGGATGTCAAGGACAAGAAACGTGATGAAGCAGGCTTCAAGTCAGAAGTTTCTGGTGCAGATCAAACATCCCTCGATAACAACAAGAATGCATACGTTGGTTCTGCATTCACTGCCTACAAAGCTGCTGAGTCCACATCATCGCGTCGTAAGAGGAGGGCCACCGGTAAGTCTCAGCTCATTATTCTTAAATACTTGCATTGTGTCTAGATCTGTATCCTTAAAAGATTATTTAGAAGTTATCTCTTGAAACCAAGCAAACTATTTAGTAGCTTTATCATTACATATATGTGGTTTCCTTTTTCAACATTGCATATTGTAATCATCTAAGGTATTGTAATCATATAAATAAATAATCAAAGGAGCTAGACACTGTTGTGCACTTTTAGTAGTCTTTAGGTATGTGACTAACACATACAATTGCTTAACCATTTTGGATATTTAATGCCATTGTTCCTTTCCTGCAGCAACCATCACCTGCTCTGACATCCAAGTTCTTGGAAGTAACGCAGTCTCCCTGACTGTTTCACAAATTGGCACTGTCTCAGACTCTGACTTCACGGACTGCACTGAGACTCTTGGTGCTCTGACTACATGGAGCAGCGATCAGCTCAGTGCCCTTACCCTTCGGGCCAAGTCTGTGAGTTTCTTGTTGATATTCAATTTGTTTGACCTCCCATCCCCTCAAGATAAAGGTCCAACCCTGCCCCATCAGGTTATTCTTTAGTAACACAATCATTCCTTTTATAGTTTGAAATACCATTCCATGACATAGATCTGTTAAAGATTACTCATTTGCAGCAGACAAATAGAATTACCTCATAAGAAAACATCTGTTATTGACAGGCCTACAATGCTGTTTCAACCTGGAGTTCTTCCAATGCCAAATTGATTGGAACCATTAATGCTGGTCTTACAAGTGCTGAGATCTCCACCCTAGCTATTGCCTCTGCTGACACCTTGACCACCATGGGCACCTCCTCCAGCTTTGCCTCTGGGCAGGTATGCATGAATCTAGTGTGAAATATTTATATCATGTGTATATATGAATTATTATGATGTAGCACTTCAGAGAGAGATTCACAAATTACACTAGTAAAGGGAAAATATCAATCAAAGTTATATTTGTAATTAGGTTTACTCCTTTGATATCTATCTATATTAGACCCAATTTCCCAGAACTGTATTTACAATAGGTTTCATATCATAGATCATTGCATTGACAATTACATAGGCGAACTGTTGTTCTATATAACATCCACTATAGAAGTGTCATTCTAAAACAGCTGGCAGCTGGATTCAGTCGCTACCTAAACCAGGCCAGAAGTGATACAGCTTCTGCTGTCACCGGTGATGACCTTGTAACTATGGGATCCTTTGCCTGTGGGGCAACAACCGCCCAGATTGATGCCTTTACCAATGCCAACTACAAGTAAGCTCTTTTTTCTAACATCCACCAAAGAAAAATACATGCGTGGAACTAATCTAAATCCTTATACTTTATTCACTCAGATTGTGCTCTACTGATTGAAATTTGAGAGGAAACATAGAAATTGTGTGATTATATCTTCTAGTAATACTGTTTGGTTTGTTTGAACAGAACTGCAGCATCATCTATCGGCCAGCAGACTGGATGTGATACCAGCCAGCTTGAGTCTTATGCCACCCAGGCTAAAACCGCATATGGTGCTAGCAGCACCTGGACCTCCACAACCGTGACCACCGTTGGCGTTGTCATTGGTCAGTGCAGTTGCTCAATATAACTTCATTTAAAATAATGGTACTTTATTGTGATGTGAGGTGAGCAGCAAGGCTCAATATCTTAAAATTGATCATTCTTGTAGCTCTGTATAGAGGTTATTGTGTATTATCTGAATCTGAATAATACATCTGTGTACATGAAAATGCAGAGGGAGTCTTCTATTGTAATCTGATACATTTTAATGATAGATGAAAAAATCTGGCTCGATTACTTTCTCTGGTGCTTTAATTCAAGAAATGATGCATTTCTTATTTTCTGTCATTAACAGGTGGACTTACCACATCAGAGATCAGTGCTCTTTCAACAACCCAGATTCAGTCCATTTCTACCACTACTATTGCTGCTATTCCTGCTGGCAAATTTGCTGTAAGTCACTAATTTTATCTTTTTTTCATATGCCATTATAAAGCACTATTGATATCTGCTGGATATTACTACCAATATCTTATATCATTATCAATTTTAGTTCTGCATAGCTACATAAACACTATTTGGATTTCTGACAGGCTTTCACCGATGCCCAGCTGTCTTCCTTCTCGACTGCCCAGGCTAACTCTGTCACTGCTAGCCAGCAAAATGCCCTGAGTGCATCCCAACGTTCCAGTCTCATCTCTGCTGGTGCCTCAGACCTGTCATCCAGTGCCGGTAAGTAGGGACACTCCCAATTCTTTAGGCCAATACATCTATCTCAATTATGGCCACCGTTCACAAAGCATTGAAGCAATTTTGGTTATATACGGCCGATTTTGATTCTGTACACGGTGGCCCCTCCAACCCAAAGGGACGGCTCTATCGTTCAAAGAAACATAAAATCACTTTAATTTTAATGGGATATTACTTGGCAAAAGAGAGGCAACATATTACTGAATACCTTTTGTATTGAATCAATCTGAATATAAATCATCATTGTCCTAAACCTTTGTATTTCTCTCCTTCAGGTTCCATCCGCGCAACATTGTTCTTCCTATTGCCCCTGCTGGCCCTCCTCTTGTAAGAACTTATCGTCAACTTATTGAGTGGGATGTTTGAGTTCAATGAGGTGGATGTAGTGATGTTCTAGGAAGTGCAAAGCCATGGAGTTAAAAGTATCTGCAAGAGCTCATAGAAGGCTATGATGGCAGTGACGACCCTCTATAGATTACTTCGATCATCTTGAGATGAACAGTATTTGGGCATTGTACCGCTTTAACAATCACTTAGTGAAACCATTCTTGATAGTTAATATATAAAACCTCTGTATCTATACTTTCAGCATGCATTTACAATAAACCTTTTCTTAAAGTTTACATGTTTTATGTCGTTGACTTATCATCCTAATTATAAATTTTGCCTTCCTAAAGGTATTATATTGATCTGTTATGATGAAGTAATAGAGAATATTTGTAGAATGCTACTCTTATCTTTTCAATATAGTAGAATGTGGTCTAGCACCATATATAGCTGTGCTGACTTTAATTGGTTATGAATAGTACTTAGCCATTGATATAATAGCAAGCAAGACCATCAACGAAATATTCCAAACATGATAATATATTATATGATTAAGAAAAGAGAAAAATGAGATACTCAATTCAGGACTAAACAAGCCATCACAAGTAGGTCCAAGTGATCAAAGCTTAAAGAAATAATTTTGTCTTAAAAGTCTGCAGCCTAAAAATAAGCTATCCCAACATACCTAAAGTATTACTACTATTAATCTTTAGTGAGTTGAATCCCATTAATGGGCGTGATTTTACTGAAGCAAACTTCGAGTTGAACACCGTGAGCTGATATCATCAAAGCACCAGCAAGAGGTAGGGGTGTCACCAAACGGAAATATCAAAATTACTGGAAAGTATTTTTCAAACTTCAGCCAACTTTATGAGTCATTCACATGACATTGGTGATGGAACAGGGCCCTCCATCTCAAGTCTGGATTTACAGTTGGCTCTCAGAATTAAGCATTAAAAATCAATTATCATGAGGGCAATTTTGGCATGCTCTATCACTGTACGTTAAACTGTGAGTGCACAACTGCCAGTACCTCACCACGGTTGCTTATTTATCGGTCACCGAGGCCTGCAGGGGTAGGACCATGTCAGTGTGACCCCCAGTCACACTGTCTGTCAATGTATTGTTTACCACCGACAGCTGATGTTCGCTTCTATACTGAATCTAGCTCAACCTGGTGGAACTCCTTGAATGTGAGGTTGTGAGGTTGTTATGTACCCTGGATATATATCCTATAAATTACTCACTAGGATTCATAATTTGCGTGTTTAATGGACACTGATTTATCTACTGACATACTAATAGGCAGAGCTGTAGTAAGACCTTTTACAGCAGTTGACTAAAACAAACTCACTTGTATAATATTTAACATGCATTGTGTAACTGATGATCATATCAACTTCTTCCAAAGTATGTAATAACATCCTTTTATAGACTAATTCACAGGTAGTGACATTGTGCATCCGATAAGTGCACAGTTTCACATCCTATTAGTGGCCACAAGAGTCACTTAATTAATACCCACTTAACCCAGATAACCCTACTGTCCTACATGTAGGACACCTATATGACATATAACAAGAGATTGTTTACTAAAGATAAAATCCATAGATTTTAAATTGTGTTTTTGGTTCATAAAGCTCAAGTCTCCAAGTTCCCAGCAATTTTTGTCAAGGGTTGCCATGGTTACCGCTATGATGTCAGACTGAGGTCCCAAAATCCATACATCTTGGAAAATGATAACCAGGAAAATGCTGGAAATAATTCCTGTGTTATCTAGAACATTTTCCAAGCCACATTTATCAAAATGTCATAACATGTGAAAAAAAAACATGTCTGAGGATGTGTGTCTTTTTTTGTGAACATGATGTTAAGCAATAAAGGTATAATTGGCTCATTTTCCCAGCCGTCCTTACAGAAGGACAGTAGGACTATGGGCTACTGAGTGTTACGCAATTGTTGGCCAACTGGTCAAAAAGTCAATATTATAATTCAGTGTGAGTGGATTGATATAGTTACTTTGAAAATGGGTTTACCCTAATTTTAGTATGCTGATTTTGAATTTGGTGTGCGTAGTATGATGTAGGGGTCAGGGAAAGGTCAAAACTGAGGTCAAAGGTCAGGAAAATGTACACATAGTGAGTGCTTAATTAATGTGAAGTAACTCATAACTCAGTAAGCCAAATATTGTTAGTCTGTACCATTGTGAGACACCAAGCTTAATGCAATTTATTTGGAAAGATATAATTTATGCCTGAAAATAACATTTTTGTAGCGTAGCAGTCTGGCATGTTAGCCATCTTTGTGTAATCAGAGGTCAAAGGTCAAGGTCACGCCTAAATTCTAGTTACCATGAAATTTCAATGAAATTTCAATGAATTGAGTATATCTTAGAAGAAAAATTACATAGAGCTCTAATATGTTGTTGGTGTTTTGAACTAAATTAGTCCTCCAGTTCATAATCATAAGATGACCTTGGGCCAAGGTCAAGGTCATCTTTTCAAGGTCAAATATCAAAATTTTGGTCAGAATTATGTAGTTTGTCCATATTCACTCAATATACATACATTGTAGAAGGAATATGGTTAATTTCTTAAGAGACGCCATAATGTAGCTCAAGACTTGACCCTTTATGTAGGTGTGTAGATACCATCTACGTACCATTAGACTGAAAGGTCAAGGTCAACCCTAGTTACCATGAAATTTCATTAAATGGGGTAATTTTGAAAGGAAAAACTAGCTAGATCTTTGATTTGTTGTGGGTTTTGGAAATAGCATAGTTCAACAGTTCATGCTAAAAGGATGACATTGGGTCAAGGTCAAGGTCATATTTTTAAAGGTCATACATCTACATATTGGTTGAAGTTAAAGTTGTACCTGATACAGTTTGTCAATATTCATCTTCTCCGAGGTCAACCATGAAAACATTGGCAAAAAATCCATAGATCTATATTTAAATAGTAGTTCTTACTGGCTGACTAACTTGTACTAACATATAAAATACAGGGTTAGATGATAATTTTCGTGGGGCTAGCTATGGTTGAAAATGAGCTAAAGGCCAGGTTAACATGTGTTGCTAGGCAAATAAACATTTAGAATGACTGTTGCTAGGCATCCCACATCCTTAGCAACATGTTTATAACTGCCCTGAAACCATTGGGTCCATTTTAGTAGGGTTAGGTATGATTGAAAGTGAGCTAAACTCCACGTAAACGTGTGTTGCTAGGCAAATAAGCAATTGGAATGGCTGTTGCTAAGCAACAACCCCCCTTGGCAACACATGAATAACTGCAACAGAACCTGTCGTATCATTTTAGTGGGGTCAGGTATGGTTGAAATTGAGCTAAGATCCCATTAACCATGTGTTGCTAGGCAAATAAACAAATAGAACGGCTGTTGCTAAGCAACTAGTTACCTTAGCAACAAACCAATGAGATGGATGTATCCCTTGGATGCAATATAGGAGGGCAGATGTACTTAAACTGTTCTGGCAGCAACATTTTTAAAGTTGGAGACAATATTCAGCTACTATTGATAACTATCTATGGGTTTACAATAATATAGGTCCAGGCAGAGGCCACAGGACAGTAGGGCATAACCCTACTGTCCTACATGTAGGACGGTAAAGAACGCTAATTATCTCGGCAACCGCTAAAGATAGAGCTTAGAAATTTTGTACAGGGCATACATGGCCATATATTGGTCCACTTATCAATTTTCAGTGGTCTCTGATAATAACTGCCACTTTAGGTGTAAGCGGGTAACTTAACGGATATATGTATTATACAAGCAAAGGCTGTGGAGTACAGAAAACGACCTACAAGGTCATGTAACTTTCTCAGGATAATAATAAATGAATAATCAATCAATCAATCAACCATATTAGTGGTATCATTAAACTATCAATTATACTATGCTTGGCACCCTATGAGCCCCATCTCCCAATCTCGGATAAGGTTTTATAACAGCCATGAGAGCAAGTTGCCCTGCAAATTGCCCTGCCCCTCCCTGCCCTCCCTGCTGCTCCCTACTGATCCCTGCCGCCTCCTCCTTCCCCCTGCCGTTCCCTGCCGCTCCCTGCCGCTCCCTGCCGCTCCCTGCCGCTCCCTGCCGCTCCCTGCCGCCCCCTGCCGCCCCCTGCCGCCCCCTCCTTTTCCCTCCCGCTCCCTCCCGCTCCCTATTTAACCCTTACACAATGACCATAGTTTTATGACCCATCAATGAAGTCAATGGTGATATATATATATATATATATATATATATATATATATATATATATATATATATATATATATATATATATATACATATGCCCTGGAATTGGTGTGAGTTGCATATGGAAATGTCCATTTCTATCAGGTTATCATTGCAGTCCTACCAGAGCAGGAGTACTTAGACTAGCTGTAGACTATGTCTTTCAAAGAAAGTCTGATCACTGGAAATAGCCACTGGAATTAACCAAAAAGTTGATGAATCGGGCAGGCGAATAAACGTTGTGATCAATTCCTCTATACAAAGTTATCTTGTGTCATGAATTAAAAGCCTATCCAATCAATTGAGAATGTGTATCCACTCAAGTTAATTATAAATTCCTCATAAATGTGGTCCTATACATTTATTACACTGGCACTAATGTATCAAAGCATGAGCCCTGCATAAAAGGCATTGCCAATAAAATCAATATTACACCGCCATAGGCAAACATAGGTTATCGATATTATAATACCATTAACAGGTAATATGTCATCTGAGTGTGGCCCAGTTATTCATCTGCATACAGGCCCAGGACAGCTGATTGTACCTGTACCTAGACACCTCCTGCATACATTAACATGTGCATACATTAACTCTATCGGGACACCCACGTCACTCCCTTAACCCTTTAAGGGCCGTATAATGCTTTGATGTGATAGGTCCTTTGTAGACATGATGCATGATTGGTGGACATGATGCAGCACAGGCAATCCTCATCGCCAGGGCTGCATTCGTACATCATGCCGACATTTGGGAGTGTATCATCATTGTAGGGTTGGCATGATGCTTGAATGTAGCTCTGGCGAGTTACTCACTATGGCTGCATTTCTGCATCATTGATAAGCAATACGCGACCCTTTATGGGTCGAGGGCAACATAGTGCATGCATGAAAAAAGAAAAGGTTTTTCCTGTTAATCCAGCCACATCTAGCTACTCATTTTACTACAGATCTCAATAAGCGTGATGTAACAGTCATGAGAGTGGTGTGACGACCATAAGAGTGGCATGTGGGCACGAACCCGCTGAGTCACTATACGCCGCCCATTCTGTGCGTAATCGTAAAAAGCCCACTTTTCCCGCAATTTGCTGGATGGGGGGGGGGGGGGGGGTACTTTGCAAAATCAGAACTCGGTCGAGTCTGCTTATGGCTAATTGGGGGAGGGATAACAAATATTTGCCATTTTGGGGAAATTCGCCGACAAAATTTTGAAAATGTTTGGATATTTAGACCCAAAAAGGTACCAATTCTAGTCCAAAGTAACCAAAAAAAGCGGCCCTATGCGTATATAATGCATATGCAAAAATGGGCCTAGACGCCCCCCACCCCTCTGTACGCAACTGTACGCAACTGTACGCACCTGTACGCACCTGTACGCAACTGTACGCAACTGTACGCAACTGTACGCAACTGTACGCAACTGTACGCATTTGGCCTAACCCCCCCCCCCTAACCCCCCTTGGCCCCTATGCTATCTAGGTTAGGTCACTTGGAAAACTTTCAATTTTAATAGCAACTGCCAAAGCACACTTAATTGATCCCTAGCATTAAATCATTATAACGCATTGGTAAGGGACTTTGTGTCCTAGGTCTACACGTCATTCATTCTGTTTCCTCCCTGTAATTACCTTCCTTATATCTGTTGTAGCCTACTAAAGAGTTGATGCTGCTTTGTAGTATTCAACATTTGTTTACACGTCGCTTGACTCATGGAAGTTCCTGGTTAGTTACAAGCTTATAAATATTCACTTGTTATTCCTCTTGTGGAATAACATTAAAATATTGATAACTGTGTGCGTTCTGCGTCAGGAGCGGCCTTGGTCTGGTAGGTTTTAAATATTGTAGGTGACATGTTGTTTTAACTCAGGGAGTGGCATTTTATGTCTTATAACGGCTGGGCGGGGGTGCTCCATTTCCCAGTTGGCGGACATTCTTCTGCCCCGAGGGTATGATATAGCTCAGTCCCTTTTTGATCTGTAGTAAGCCAGCAAACAAATTATGTTTCCAAACGTTTGAAAATGTTTTGGAGGAAAGTCTTTTTCGTACAAACCTACAGAGAAAAGTTTGCATTCAAATATTTTAAGAACGTTTGCAAACAATTGGAAAACGTATTTTGTTTTGGGATTCCTCTGCCCACACTCCTCTAGAATTAAGGCTATGATTTATCTCACTCCCTTTTTGATCTATAGTTACCCAACTAACAAACGTTTTCCAAACGTTTGAAAACGTTTTGGTGACCTACAGAGAAAAGTTTGTATACAAACGTTTTAAAAACATTAGTTGGGAAAGCGCTGAGAAGCTGTGACATTTCCGGGTACCTCATGCAGGGATTGGAGTATTTGTCACTCCATGAAATCCACCCGACATCCAGGTTGTTCATTAATGACCGCTCCCTAAGTGGGAGCTAGGTGGTCTGTATGGAGTATGTGTGCACAACAAAGCGGACTTGACTTCAGACACACCATGTTTAGAGACACGTCTAAGGACGCCATCCTCAGCCTTCATTGTTGATTACCCGAATAGGGTAAGTACCTTCTTGATGTGTAGACATGTACCATATATATCTTATATCATATATACCATATACACCATTTGTGCCAGTGGCGTAGGAAAAGGGGGGGCAAGCCCCCCCCCCCCCCCCCGCCACCACAGAGGAGGGGGGGGGTGACTGAATATGTTTGGCACCCCTCTCCCCCCCCCCCCCCAAAAAAAAAATTGTCAGGACCATATACTATAATACACATAATTCCTAAATATTTCCTGTCCCACATGGGAAAAAGTGGGGTGCAGGGGTATGGGGCCCTAATCAGAATTAAAGGGGGCTTAGATGCTACTTTTCTATCTTAGATATATAGAACACATCAGAAATACCTTTACTAAAGTCTAAACTATTAGTGGAACATATTATGTGGGCACATTGTAAGCATTCTGGAACCCCTGAAAATATAAGATCCTGGAAAATCCCTGATCTCTGACCACCATATATATCCCCTTTATTCAATGAAGCTTCAATAAGTGCAGACCTCAACTTTTATTTTTACGGATCCTGAAAATTTGGATATATTACATATGTTCTCATAGATCTTGCACAGAAATGGTTGAATATCTCAAATTTGGTAGGGTCTCATTTCATCAACATGTCAGATATCCTGTTGGTTCTGTAGTAATCCTTTTTATAAGTCATGGAGACTGTGCTTATTTTTTTCCTGATTTATATAGTAGTTTGTTGTACCCACAAAGCCAACAGCCCTACCTCAAAAGAGCACCTCAGACCTCATCTACTGTATATATTCTAACTAAACCCTGACTGCCGCCTAGTACATTAAGACTCATCTCATCAAAAATGACTCTCATCCTTTTTCATCACCCACCCACTCAATCCCCCGACAAGGGATGTGAGTACCCAAAAACTCTTTATCCTCACAGCTATACACTCATCAATACTATTGGAGTCTATACACTCCTAGGTATAGCAGGCATCTATCTTACCCATCTCTTACATCAGCCTGTTATATAACCTACACTGGCCTCCTGCACCTCTCCCTTTCTAAGTGTCCTGGTTCCACGTCCCAATTGGGGAGCTTTGAGTCTCATATGCGTCCGAGTGTATACAAGCTCCTAAATCATTCAGCATACAGGGTCCCCACCCTTTATCATTATTATAGTGCACTTGTCAAGGATTTAATTCTGTGTGAAATAAAGGTTCAGCAGTCACGTAAAATCATGAGAATGATGTGACCAAGTTGGATCAAAAAAAAAGAAAAAAAAGATTGATTTCACAATTCTCTTTCAAAAATGAGGGAAATACTAATTGTCCCAATGTCTCTGAACAGTGAAAATGACCAGACTCCAAATCAGCACTACACAACTGTTATTCCATGTATCAAGTTGAAATCTTCTATAGGCATAGTTGGGTATGGTATACTTCATTTCCTAGAAATGTCTATACAGTAAAGTTATTACATAATACTGATTGATCTGATGAAAATCATGAATTTCTCTAAAACTGCTGAAATATCACTAGCATCAGGCTACTTTATAGAATCTTAGGACAACATTTCTGCTTGTCCTCTGAATCCAACTTTTAATAACAACTCATTTATACTATTCCTATAACCTAACAACACAATTATGTAACCGTTAGGCCCATTAGATAATGATTTAGAAATCCTGATATTGTGGTTTTCTATACTGTGAACAAATGGGTTTGCAATTGATATATTTGTATGGAACCAAACATATGAGGATCCGGAGGGGTGTATCTATATTAAATGTATTTATATGGTATGTTACGTGACCTTTATGGCCAATATGTGAGGACACAGGCCTTCAGACCTGGACTCTGGTGCAGGGGGTTAGGTACTTTATTCTACTCTCACTCTTACACCATTAGTTATATAAACTAAATAGTTAGGGTCTCTCATGGAGCAATGAAAGAGCTTTCAAATAACCCCAAATATGTGTAAACAACATGCCAAAAGTGCTAAAAAATAGCTGAAAATCGCCAAAAATATCTTGTTTTTCAATATTAAAATACTTTGAATCGGTTTACCCCACTTGCTGTACCTCAAAATGAAGCCCAGAACATTCTGCTTACAGTGGTAAACCTCATGGGACTATATCCCTAATGGCATGGGAGCGAGGGCACTGTTTAATCCATGGTTAAAGGGGCTTGGGCCCATTAATCTTCTCTCACTCTTACGCCATTAATCATATTATATAAGTAGTTAGTGCATCTTATAGTGCAGAGAGATACCTTTCAAATGACCCCAAATATGTGTATACAAACATTGTAAAAAGGGCCTAAAATTGCCCAAAAGTTCTTATTTCTTATTTAAAAAATACTTATGATAGGTTTACCCCCACATATTACAACTCAAATTGAAGCTTAGAGTGCCCTGCTTACAGCTGTGAAACCAAGACTGTATCTCCAATGGTGTGGGAGCGAAATCGGTATATTCAGCTCTAACAGGATGGCCCACTGGAAGCTCTGGATGGAGGCAGCCATCTTGTAGGACACCAAATCTCGGTCCTTTGGCAAGACTTCTCACTCCTTTGGCGAGATTTCACAGCTTTCTTGGCATGGGGGAGGGTAGGGGTGTGTGTGTAGAGCACTCACACCTACCAGCAGTTGACCTCTCTACACACCTCTGAGCCCAAGTTTTTTTTTTTTGTTCAATGAGCACTAAGGGTACACGTTTATTTCAGATAATTTTCACATGTGAGATGCGGTGTATTTCTGCGTTTCACTAAAACCAAGAAAAATCTCCGAGAACTTCAGATTATAAAAATTTTTCAATTGTAGCATGTACTAATTATTTAAAGTTAATGGGGTGGCCATTGTTTTAGGGGTGTTCCTTAGTGACCACACCTGATGAATGCCCACCCTGCCTGTAGTAACAGCACCCACTCAGTGTACTACCAACAATCAGCCTAGACTCACTACCTGCATGACTTCACTCTCCATGCAGTTATTTGGTCTCTCTCCAAGCAGAATTTAGTTTTTTTAATTCTTATTTATTTCAGATTTATAATAGGAAATTAAAAAAATAACTTGGTAGATGAATACATGATGATATACAGTTTTCATGTATGCATAAACCATAAATTAATTAATCAGAAATACACAGTTAGACATGTCCAAAGTAGACTGTACAAAGAGGCTCAGTGCCAGCTTGTCCTACCATTTAGATATGCTGTGTGCCTCTAGGTGGCAGCACCCCATAACGTGTTAGAGCCTAATAGACAGTGTGCCATCTACAGCTGCATGGCTCGTCTGACGTCACCAACAACAGGTCCCGTTTTCTGATTTTCAGTAAACTTCACAGCATTAGTAGGGGCACTTACAGCTAATATGATACATCAGGGCGATGCAGATGGATCGGATCTTTCATGAGCATATTTCAGATAGGCCATACTCCAGATATCATGAAGAATGGATCAATTCCAAAAGTAGGTGTTTTAATGAGTTTATACTCGAGGACACGGCCAGCGGCTGCCTACTGGGATACCTAATTGTAGCCTATGCTGAAAGCAGTCAGACCAGAGTTAGGTCAGAGAAAGGCGTATTTCAAATTGCATGGTCTGGAAATCTATGTTGTTACAAAAAGACTGCACAGAAACACTGTAAAATAATACATTGAATCACTGACTGTATATGAAACAAGTGATATATACCTATAAAGTGGTACAATGAGGTGCTGTTTAATAAATGACAATGTTTAAGACTTAAACCATCCCAGCTTCGAATCCCATCCCCAGAGGAAGGGATTTGAATCGGAAAAAAATGCATGTGACCTCATAGAGGTTTTGACATCACTTTTACAGTTTAGCAAATCTTTTACAGTTTAGCTCATTAGAGGACTTCAGAAATAAACGCAGTGCAAAAGACATAAATATGGTACGTTTGTGTTCAATGACACATGTCGTCATATCAATTGATTGAACAGTGTTGAAATGATAAAAACCCTAGACTCAAACAAAACAGGTAGTGTTTGTCCGGGATTTGAACCTGGGACTCCAGCACCCAAAGCTAGAATCATGCCCCGAGACCAATAGTGACCAGACCAATGAGCCGATATGCTGAATGATGTTTTTATGCAATGATTGTGATCATTTGGCTCCACGCAAATTCCGACAGACAACATAATATTAACGGAATAGTTTCTGGGCCTATATGGGAGTTGAACCTGGTACCTCCGGCACCTTAAGCAGGAATCATGCCCCTAGGCCAACATGCCTGCATATATAAATGTGCATCCAAACTTATATACAATATATAATTGACAATGACTTTATTTCTTCAACCTCTATAAGGTCTAAGGGACCTTTAGCAATCTCGACATAGCTCAATAAAGTGGACGTAGGCATCTATAAGCGTATTGGTGGCAATGGTTTAAAAACAAACTATATTACGTCTATACTGGGGACCATTAGCACACCTAATATACTTAGTAGACGTAGCTGTGCTGAAAGCAAAATGTACGTCTACGTTTAATTGTCGGGTTTGTTAAACGTTCCTACTAATATTGAACAATTATGCATATTTCCGAACCAAAGAAAAAATCTAAATGTCAAATAAAGCAAGGAATTTCATAATGACAGGTTTACTTGAAGGCCAAATCCTACAATGCAAAGAGGGTAAGAAAATGATGTGTATACATTAGGGAATGGTGGATTGGTATTCGATTTTACAGTGCGTTATCGGCTACAACAAGCCAAATACCAACAAGAACCCTTGCCAAAGTGTAGAGAATTAGATATAGTTAACATCAAAATATTTCGATAATTTTTTTTCAACTTGATTATAGTATGGCAAAGGTACAATTTTTATAGGGGCGGCACTCTATACAATAAATTATGTAGCCCAGTAAACACAGACATAGCAGTGCTAAAGACATACCGTATTCGACGTAATAAGCGCCCAGGTCGCTTATAAAATTATTTTTATGACGTTTTTAGTACTTAAGAGTTTAAATGTCGCCAAATTTGACCTTTTGTTCTGGTTTTAAAATGCTTCAAAAGGGGGGGCGCTTATTTGGGGGTGGGCGCTTATTACGTCGAATACGGTAAATATATTCGGATATATACCCTCCATTCTGTATGTATGGTCAGGTAACCTTCCCAGTAAACCAACAACGTTGTACAACATGTTATATAGTTATATAACGTTTCTCTAAGGCTCCTTACTATGGTATAACGTTATATGAAGTTTTAAAACGTTATTTTGACGTAAAATAACGTGTGTTTTTTTGTTAGCTGGGTTTTTTCATCTATCCTCGGTGTAAGATCTCGTTCCCGGGTGTCAGCCCCGGTCATCTACACTGAAAAAATCCAGAGTCGAGAAACCTGGCACTGCCTTGTCAATTTGACAAGGAAAGGGGCTGGCAAGCAAAACCCTTCAGTAAGAAGACCCAACTAGCTCCACCTGGTACATGCCAGCCCTAAACTTGTCTAGAAGTTTCTCACTATTTCCCCTGCAGGTGGCCATTGTCCAACATAAATGTGTACCCTTGGGAATAAATTGATTAATTCCTATCTTAATATAATACTGAGTATTACCTTACCTATATGTTAAAACGGAGAATTCTGTGAAGTATCCAGGGAAAACATAAGATAATGTAAAGAATGCATGGTTTTGGCAGCATTAAGGAAATAGATGATAGATGTAGAGTAAAAACATCTCTTTTCTGTCATTCACCAGGGCAGAAGTAGGTACATGTCCCTGCTACTACAGAGCACTGTGGGCATCCTTATGCTATTATAAACCCTCTGTTATATACATAGGAAGAAACAGGAAGATACTAATACATTTTTTATTGAAACTCTCATGATTGTAAACATGAAAGAAAAATAGACAAGATGATAAACAAACCATAACCACTCGTTGTAATACACACTGTACCCGGCCTAGTGACTCTGTACCCGGCCCTACTCCCTCTGTAGTCTGTACCACGACCTAGGTAAAACATATTAAAGGCAAAGATCCCTTGTCTCTGTACCCAGCCTAGAGTACCTGGCCCTAGGGCCTCTGTACTCGGCCTCGGGTGAGTGGACATCAAAGCCAGAAGTCCTCTGGCTCTGTACCCGGTCCTAGCACCTCTGTAACCGGCCTCACTGCCTCTGTAGCCGGCCCCAGGTGAATAAATATCGAAGGCAAACGCCTAGGTGAGGAAAAATCAAAGAGAGAATTCAGGACCTGACCCCCAAACAGTGGCGTAGGAAAAGGGGGGGGGGCAGGGGGGCCTGGGCCCCCACCAATCACTGAGGAGGGGGGGGGGGGGCTGAATATGTTTGGGCCCCCCCTAACTGTACCAAGACCCTGTGATGAAATACACAAACTTTCCTAAACACACCTTTCCCATATAGGGAAAAGTAGGAACATTAGGACCTGGCACCTAATTATAATTAAAGGGGGCCTAAAATACAACTTTTCTATAAAATTCCTATATGAGTGTGTATATGCACTTTCATGATTGAAAGCCAATGTTTAAGGCCAGTTGGGTTGGGCCCCTCTGGGCCCCCCAATGAAAATTTGCTTCCTACGCCTCTGCCAAAAGATTCATTATAAACAAATTTACATATGAAAAGATTCGTTATAATGGAATTTTATTACTATAAGAATGTATGGAAAGCGATTTTGGCAACCTGGCAGGTTGTCAATTTGACGAGTTGAAGCTTGGTGATTCTATGCTGTTCACTTAGAAGACCCTAGGGTAGTCCTGTAAGACGACCTTATGGAACCCAGAGCTCTCCAGAGTTTTTCAGTATACCCCACTATATAAGGCGTCCCATAACACCTGGACCTGACAAGGCCAGCCTGTGCTGAAATGATTCCGCGCTCCCCTCTCGTGAATAAGGGTAACCAGTCGGTTCTATTTATGGGTGATTGGGGATCAAACAAACCCACTGCCCTGTGCTGGGAGCAGGCAACAGGGTCAGTCCAGGTAAAACCAGCCAGTGAGGATCAGCCAGTGCTATATATGGGTGATTGGTGCCAATTGAGGGTGGGTATGGGGATGAAAACACAGCTGTATTCAGTATGTAAACATGCATGCACCTTCAGTTTATGCAAACTGTTGCAAGGAACTGTTGTAGCATGCCTCAAAAACGTTGCTTATGGGGTACCTATCGTCTGTCAGCCCATTTGGGTCCCTAGTCAGTCCTATAGCTGCAGCAGCCTTAGACAACTCTATGAGGGGAGCTTTTGTAAGTTTAGACACAGTCACACCACGTGCCTTAAGATGTGCCTGTAACTCTTTCAGAGTGAGAGCTCCACATTCTGTCCAGTTCTGCCATGGTTTAGAAGTGATCCCCATGCACTGGCTGATTTTACCTGCACTGACCCTACTGACTGCACCCAGCATAGGGCACTGCGTTTGTTTGATCCCCAATCAGCTACATGTATAAATAGAACAACTGGACAACTCTATTGGTCCCTTACTATGCTCCACCACCGCCTTGTGGGGACCCCTCTAATAATGGAAACTTGTGCATCCAGTTCAAATCAAGTTACACATACTTTGAGCCCGGTCCGGATCACCTAAGTGACTGAAGGCACTCATCCCCAACCGTGCTCCAACTACCTATACGGGACTAGCGCATTAGGCTGTGGGCGGCCGCCATCTTGGCTCAGAGCAATGGATTGTGGTTAGGCCCCAACTCCAGAGCAGTGCATCAAGGGTGATCTTCTTATATCACCACCTTTTTTCTAGGTGTGGGGGGGTGGGCATTAGCCTGATAAGCCACCGACTACCTGGGGTACCAAGATGCAATAGTCCTGTATAGGGCTATACCGGGATCGGACTTGTTCCCGCAACCACTCTGTACACATTGACACCAGCAATCTCGTGAGACCTTGGTTCTGCTCTCGTATTGTAGCCTGTTCCCCGGAAGTTATGGTGTGTGACTGACTGGTCACTGCCTAAGTCTCACGATACATTGCGAGCTCAGAACTAACATGGCCGCCCATACGGAGAAACCAGAGTCATCGCTATACTATCGCACATGGTCAAAGACGCCGCCGGTCAAAGACGTTTCAACTGTTACAAACTCATGAGACTGAGCCCTATATAACCAGGTTTACTTGAATAAAGACGCGTTACCTCCATACACGCAGAACCGGGTTTGTTGATTACATCGACTACAATGGTTTCCCACTCTCTAAACGTGTACTAACTGACTAATACAATTTCGATAACCAACTCTCCACCCTCCAACTATTACATAGCATAATCCTAAATAGTAAGGGAGTGGTCATTATTCAACAACAGGGAGGGGTGGTGCAAACATTTTTCCGCCCCCCCCCCCCTCGAGATGCATCAAAACCTTTCTGCCCCCTCGAGACTTATAAATTTTTCTGCACCGCTTTAAAATATAGTAACACGCAGGCTTTTTCATTGAAAGGGGGTGACATTTTTTTCTGTGCTCCCCCCCTAGGCGGGTCAGTATTCTGTTGGCCACCACTCCCTGATAAATAATGACTTTTACCCACCACAAAATGATCCTGTAGCTGTGGCCTTAGAACACGGGCCACATATTGTACAGGTTCTGTGTGACTGACTTCAACTCTAAATAATTAATTTCGTTTTATTACCCACATCAAAATTGCAGTGACTGCTAGTAAGCTCTGTGAGTCAATCATAAAACATGCATACCAGACCGAGACACCAGCCATC
This sequence comes from Harmothoe impar, assembly GCA_947462335.1. Lineage (NCBI taxonomy): Eukaryota > Metazoa > Annelida > Polychaeta > Phyllodocida > Polynoidae > Harmothoe > Harmothoe impar. Next base: position 17,180,683 of record OX381708.1, on the reverse strand, counting down.
TTTTAATGACTTAAACACAACATGCCTGCGGATGGGAACTGGGAAATATTCTAATCTATATCATAATATTTTTTTTTATCAAAGATCGTCCCTGTGGAGTACCCAAAGTCACCCACACTGAAAATCTAGGCCTATGCGAAGGTCGTCACTGCAGACAACTTTAGGGTCATCATGTCTTGATGACGACCCAATCGAATCATATTTAATAACCTAAATTTCGCCTTTTATCCCCTAAGGGGCCTAACTGTACACGGATGTATATTATATGAACTATTCTGACCAATATCTATCTTAATATGAACCATAAATACTACATTACATTGTCTCAAATTAGGAAAGTTGGGTTTGAATTTATATAGGACAAAAAAAAGGTGTGTTTCCTAGTCTGAAAATCTAGGTAGGGTAGGTGGGATTTAAATATTGTTTTATACGTTGGCCTGAAAAGTACCCAATTATTGACTCACAAACTTTAGCGCAACTCAACGCCAAAAGCATTGACTCATGGACTATTATATTGACTCTGAAACAACCCCAAAATTACTTTAAATATAAATATTTTCTCAAAATTGGATAATAATTTCTAGGGTCGGCCCTGTTTTGTGGTGTTGGGTAACCTGGAACATATCTTTTTTTTTTAATTTGGCCTAGGAATTAATGTCTTTAACTGATAGACACCTCTGTTATGTATTAAAATATAGTTTAATGTCAGCAGTCAGTGTCATTGGTATTACATGCTATATACATGTAATATACATGTCTCTTGGATGGCCTATGGACCGATGGATGCTCTCAGCGAGGCTTTATGATGGGAGAAGGGGGTTATTATAAAAAACATATTGAAAGCTAATAGAAATATATGATAATGTGTAAAAAATCAATGAACATAATCGTATTGATCACTTTTAGTTGTCACTCTGATTACACACCTTCTTCTCTAATTAGGTCAAAAATATGATCAATATGACTGCCTACCAAGCCTAGAGGCTATGACCTACCCCAAATATCAAAGATGTAGAGAAACTCCATCGCCCATTAAAATTCCTCCTCCTCACTGGTCCCCTCCCCCCAACCACTACCAAATATTTTCCTTCCCCCTTTAGGGTTAGTGTTAGGGTTATAGGTTTAAGCGTGAAGGGACAGGTAGGTATTTATTCCATACTTAAGAATATATACCAATTTCGCGGATTTTTCATTTCCCCGAAAATATATAGCCAGCGAATAGTATACTACATTTTATAACGTTTCTCTAAGGCTCCTTACTATGGCATAATGATATATGAATATCTAAAACGTTACTTCGACGCAAAATACTTTTTTTTTGTTAGCTGAGACATCTCTCATGCTTCTGCATTTGTTTTGTCAGGTTTCTCGCATCCACGATGATGCGGCAGCGGTGGTGTTGTTTGCCCCTGCTGATGTTGGTGTTGGTGGTCCAGCTCACATCGGCCTCACAGTGTGACCTGGCACCCAACATCACAGGAGCCACCCATACCATCAACATCAACTACATTGAACCGACCACGATAGAAACCACTACCTACCAAGACCCGACTACGACTGATTCTGAAACAAACACTACATATAGCTCCCCTACAAACTCCACAGCAATAGAGGAAAGGGGTTTTAACAGTACCGACCCCACAACTACTGATGTAGAGTTGAACAGTACAGAACTTACAACTACTGATGTAGAGTTTAACAGTACCGAGATTACTACTACTGATGTAGAGTTGAACAGGACGGAGCTTACAACTACTGATGTAGAGTTGAACAGTACTGACCCCACAACTACTGATGTAGAGTTGAACAGTACAGAACTTACAACTACTGATGTAGAGTTTAACAGTACTGAGCCCACCACTACTGATGTAGAGTTGAACAGTACTGACCCCACAACTAATGATGTAGAGTTGAGCAGTACCGACCCCACAACTAGTTATGTAGAGTTGAGCAGTACCGACCCCACAACTAATGATGTAGAGTTGAACAGTACCGACCCCACAACTACTGATGATACCAGCAGTACTACACCTATGGGCAGCACCAACACTATGCAGCCTAGAGTTGCTGACAATTCTAACAGTACTGAGCCTACAACTATGGACAATTCTAACAGCACTGAGCCTACAACTACTGACAATTCAAACTATACTGAGCCTACAGCTACTGACAATTTTAACAGTACTGAGCCTACAGCTATGGACAATTCTAACACTACTGAGCCTACGGCTATGGACAGTTCTAACAGGACTGAGCCTATGGTTATGGACAGTTCTAACAGTAATGAGCCTACAACTACGGACAACCCTAATACTACTCAATCTACAACCATAGACAGTTCAAACACTACTGCTCCGTCAGTTGGTGAAAGTTCCAAAAGTACTGAGCCTACAACTACAGACAGTTCCAAAAGTACTGAGCCTACAGCTATGGACAGTTCTAACACTACTGAGACTACGCCTATGAACAGTTCAAACACTACTGTGCCTTCAGTTGGTGAAAGTTCCAAAAGTACTGAGCCTACAACTACAGACAGTTCAAACAGTACTCAGCCTACAGCTATGGACAGTTCAAACAGTACTCAGCCTACAACTACTGGCTACCCTAATAGTAATGCTTCTACGACCATGGACAGTTCAAACTATACTGAACCTATAACTACAGACAGTTCAAACAGTACTGGGCCTACAACTGCTGACAATTCAAACAGTACTGAGCCTACCACTTTGGGCAGTTCCAACAGTACTGAGCCTACAACTACTGACAATTCAAACGGTACTGAGACTATGGCTATGGACAGTTCTAACAGTACTGAGCCTACAGCTATGGACAATTCAAACAGTACTGAGCCTACAGCTATGGACAATTCTAACAGCACTGAGCCTACAGCTATGGACAGTTCTAATAGTATTGAGCCTACAGCTATGGACAATTCTAACAGTACTGAGCCTATGGCTATGGACAATTCAAACAGTACTGCGCCTACAGCTATGGACAATTTAAACCGTACTGAGCCTACAGCTATGGACAATTCTAACAGCACTGAGCCTATGGCTATGGACAATTTTAACAGGACTGAGCCTATGGCTATGGACAATTCAAACAGTACTGCGCCTACAGCTCTGGACAATTCTAACAGTACTGAGCCTATGGCTATGGTCAGTTCAAACAGTACTGAGACTACAGCTATGGGTAGTTCTAATAGTATTGAGCCTACAGCTATGGACAATTCTAACAGTACTGAGCCTACAGCTATGGACAGTTCTAACAGTACTGAGCCTACAGCTATGGACAGTTCTAACAGTACTGAGCCTACAGCTATGGACAGTTCTAACAGTACTGAGCCTACAGCTATGGACAGTTCTAACAGTACTGAGCCTACAGCTCTGGACAGTTCTAACAGTACTGAGCCCACAACAATAGAAGGACAGTTAAACAACTCTAACATCACTGAGTCTATGACTACAGAGGATTCTGATAGGACTGAGCCTACAGCTACCGAAGTTAACATCACTAATATAGATTCTAACACAACATATGTAGACCCCAGCACCCCTGAGAATACTACTACAACCACTACTACACAAGAGCCCACCACCGTGGTCCCTTCCACTACTACAGCACCCACTGAGGTCCCTACTACCACTGCAGAACCTCTTAGCACTATCACAGATGTACCTCCACTACAGGATAACATTACCTACACCTGTGAGCCCCCTAAGCTGTTCCCAGATGGGGCACCTGAGAAGACCTTTGTTTGCGAGGAAACAAACTGGACTGAAGTCTCCTCTCTGCAGTGTAATGGTATGTATGGAATATATTAAAGGGAACACTATGTCTCACCGCATCAAGTGCCATTACTGAGTTCATGCACTACACCTTAACCCTTTAAGGACGTCATCATGCCTTAATGCATCATGCCCTTGGTCGTCATGCTGCATGAATGCAGCCCTGGTGAGTAACCCGCCAGTGCTGCATTCAAGCATCATGCCGACCTTATGAGGTTGAGACACTCCCTTCCGCAGCCCTGGCAAGTAAATCGCCAGGGCTTCATTGGTGCATCATGATTACAAATGTCATCTTTTAGCGACAACCATCCTTAAAGGGTTAAAGAGGTTGATTTCTGTCCTATACATAAACTGTTTTAAAAAGGCCAATCCCAGATGTAGGATCCCACTCCCGGTATAAATGAACATGCTTATAACACAATTCAATTGATTAAATGCCTCTCATGTAGGAATGCGTACTCAATAGTGGTTACCGGTATATAGAATTCCAAATGTCCATAAGTTTTGCATCCAGTGGCTGGCATGCTAGAACAAATTGGCAGTAGCCACATCGTGACAACCAATGGCTATAGTGATCAGTTGTTATGAATTTATATCCAAATATGTGCATGTATTTCTAATCAAGTTTGACAAAAGGTTAGCGATAATCACTTCTAGTATTACATCAAATTATAAGGCCAAGGTTTGTTTCAGGTTACCCGACCGACCCTATCAAAACAGGGCCAACCCTACCTTTTTTATGCAATTTAAAAGAAATTTTTATATTTTTACACTTTTTTGGGGTCAATTTTAGGTTTACAAAAAAATTTCTCTCCCATTTTTACACTATTTTTTTGTGTTCAATTTAAGGGTATTCGTGTAAAGTATCCGACCTATCGACCCTCGACTTTCTTCCCATGTTACTTGAGACAAACCTTTTTTGAAAAAGAATTTGACCTAAATACTTGTTTCTTTGTAGATCGATTGGCCCATCATGTCTGCTTTTGGACCACGACACTTTATCACAAACACTATAGACTGCACAGCGATGCATGCAAACCTGCAGGGGGGACACTGGCTGAAATATACTCGGCCTCCGAAGACCAGGCTATTCATACAATGTGATTTTTATTTTTATTTTCTACAAGTCCATGTCATTTCATGACTGTTTGGCTATCTGATAGTAACAATAGATACTTTTACAAATGTTAAGAGTTGATTTAATTGTGAACGAGTTGAGGCAAGGTTAAAGGCATGTCATGGTAGGAGTAGAATGCCCTTTACGCTAGCCCCATATATATACATTTAACAGTATATTAATCGGCACCAAAATAACTTGACATTTTTCTTATTGCTGTCATATTTGCTGATAAGCTCTTTACTGCTGGCAAAACCTATGTAAATTCAAGCAATGAGAGTTCTGTGGTCATTGCTCTGAAGTATCTCTCCATCATCTATAAGCAGCTTTAATCAACCAATGTTCAATTGGCCTATAAAATCTCTGTATTACATAGCCCGGTTTGGTGAATCATAAGACAAAAGAACATTAAGGGGTCATGCCATCCTTAAAAATGTTGATCTATTGAGATCTATTGAGAGTACTTATGCATGCCTTTCTTCTCCTAGGTCTAGATTTGCAAGGGTTCATATTGGTCTGAAAGATAACACAGAACAACTACATAAATGGAAATCTACTGGTGTAATCCCTACATACAGCAACTGGAAAAGTCCTCCACCGTGGAATACAAATAAGAACTGTGTTGTCAAAGCGGGTGCTACAGGCCATTGGTACATTATCAAATGTGGCTCCAGAGAGTTTGGAGCTTGTGAGAAACTGATGTGTAAGTTTAACGGGTTCATCGATTGATGGAACCCTGCAGGGGGCTGTTACAAAACAAAACAGACGCTAAAAGCGTATTTACACTAATGCTTAACTTTAAAAAAAAAGAATTTACATTAATGTTTAACAATTTATGCTAATACTAGTGAATATTTCAAAGTTACGCTGTGGTCTTCAAATTGACGGTAATTTAGGCTAATTTACTCTATTTTTCAACACCTTCTTTGAAGGGGGTGTTGAAAAAATAAGTAAAAAAGCGTAAAAAAACCACGTCAATAATGTAAAAAAAAATCCGAAACGTAAAATTTGTTTTGTGACACCCCCAAAAAATTATGTAAAAAGATGAAATTGGATAAAAAATAACCCTCAAAACTTGCTCTTTGATTAAATTAATTGGCACTAAAAACGAAGTGGGCTATACTTCATGGAAACTTGTTTTTCTGTCTCTATTTTGAATCGATCCTATACTTGTTTCACTATTCTATACATTCATCATTATCATTGAGTGGGTTGTTTTTCCAATCTACCCCTCAAAGGTGCCGAGATTCCTTTTGCATCCAAAATTCCATTGCTATTGGTAATGTACTTGTGAACAACCGATGGTGTCCAGGCACATATTTGCACATATATTGTATCACAGTTGAGAGTCACAGACACAGATTTTTATTTGTGTATCATGTATTCGCGTAACATGTGAATTAATGTAAAGCTCATGATACGTAAAAGCTTGAAAGCTCAATCGCTGTTGGTTGTCCTCCCTCATGGAACTTCCATAATATATCTATATACCTGACTATTATTGACTAATTGACGAAGAATCATCCTTTTTTGCACTTGTTTGTATGTATTTGATTATTATATCTGAATTTACAACATTGGCGAATATGAAAAACGTATGTAATATGATTATTTTGTGCCAATAAAAATATTGAAAACTGAACTGATCCTAACACGTTCTGTACCACCAGATACACTAATTAGAACATTGAAATCCTATTATCTCCATCAGATGACATATGTCAAGAGGCGCCTGGCCTGCTGAATGCCACCGTGGAGGTCTTCCCCCTGTATGTGGTGTACCACTGTGATGCAGGACTGTCCTTCCCCGACGGCCGCGTCTCTGCCCGGGTACCATGTCCCTGTGGACAGACATGGGATCAAGTACTCACTGAGTTTGTATGTAAAGGTAAGCATACACAAACTCTACAGTTTGTGGATCAATATACGATACATTTCCATACATTTTTAGTAGGAATATATATATTTTACACCTTTGTACATTTTTTAGTAGGAATATAATCAAATATCGTGAAGAATAAGAGAAGCAAAATTTTGAAAGATTAGAGCACTCCATTGTATTCAGTCAAGAGACAAATAAATATAATGTTTTCAAACAAAATAAAGCACAAACTGTAATTGCTGTACCGCACTCTTGTCTTTAAGTCAGGGACCCTGGAATGATCTGTCTACAAGAAGTACCTTATGCAGACTGTGTCAATAATGGTGGCTATCCTGCTGTCATCCCCAGTGAAACCTTCAATGACAATATAAAGAACAGGTACAGTTATGACATTTTTAATACTATTGTCCTCTAGTAACTGTTGTCATTGTAACTGTAAATGCATGTAATATTTTTTCCAACGCTGGACCATTTAAAAAATGGTGTCAATCACTCGAGGAACCTCAAATGGCCACACACAACAGCAAGGAAAAATATCTTTGCATGTAATCATAAAGCTGTTGTGTTGAACCAGGCAGTCTCATATTTCTCGGACGCTAGCTAATGTTACAACACTCTGGAACTTTTAAAAACATGTATGCATGTATACAGTTTTATTACCAAACTAATTCACCCCTTGATTGAAACAATTAGACCTCAGGCTTAACATCTCAAACTGTTACTTCCCCTCATGTACATGTCTTCCCTGTTAGTAAGCTCATCTGGTTTTACACTTAACAATTATATAAAAATTAGAAGTTTTATTTAAAACTTCTATACCAGTTAATATATGTATTTCTCATCTACCATATCTGAACAGAGGGTTGACAGGCTACATAGGGCTACAGTATGATCCAGATGACCTTATATGGCAGTGGCAGGGACCCTGGCGGACAGGTGTCACAGGGTTTACTAACTGGCTCACTGGACACGAAAATGTACCTGAAACAGAGATGTGCGCTGAAATTGACTCTAATGGGAAATGGAGGCAGTCGCCATGCAACCAATCAGGTGCTACAGTGTGTGAACGCACAATACGTATGTACCCATTACCTATTACATTTTGATTGTGAATGTTCCTTCTATGCACTCAAATCTGCCATGGAATAGAAACCATTGGAATGTAGCACTTGGATTAAAATGTAGAATTTTAGATATTTCCGAATTTATTCAGGAAGAACAGGATAGTTCCTTTATCAATTCAAATTACAATTACATCAGGCCTGCTTCCACTAGCATTTATAAAACTGTTTTGTCGCCAAAAAAGCCGTTTTGGTGCCAACAAACCCGTTTTCGCTGTCGGCGCCAAAACATGTTTTTCAGCGACAAAATAGTCTTAGGCCTATATATATGCCAGTGGACATGGGCCTATTGTCTAAATACTGATTACATTTCAAATCTTTCCAACTTGTATTGCAAGCCAAATGTTGATCCACATTAACAAATGTTATTGAAATCTGTTCTGCCCCTACAGATGACCTATGCCTCGGTGCACCTGTAATCCCCAACAGTTATAGGACAGTGACCAGCGTAGAAGTGATATATTACTGCAACAATGGGTTTGTGTTTAATGACTGGCCTCAGACAGCAGAAAAACATGTCCCCTGTGCATGTGATGTTGACTGGGACTATTTTAAGGCAACTACGTCCTGTATAGGTGGGTGTGACTTAAGGCAGTGGTCATTTATTAACAACAGGAGGGGGGGGGGGGGGGTCGGTGGAATTGTATTGCCCCCCCCCCCCCCATGGGAGGGGTCGAAATCTTTCACCCCCCCCCAGGCAGGTTGAAATAGAGTCTGGTCGACCCCTTTGAGCTATAGTAATGCGTGGGCTTTTTCGCTAAAAAGGGTCCAATTACTTTGGTCGCCCCCTCAAGAGGGGTCCAAATCTTCTTGGTCCCACCCCCTCAAGGGGTCCACTTTTTTTGGGTCCCCCAAATCTACCCCCCTCCCGTTGTTAACCAATGACCAATCCATTAGGAATATGGGGCAAAACAGGGCAAATGTGTCGATCATGTCCATTCCTGCAAAATGGCATTTGTAATAAATAAAATCATAAAAAACTATGTCATCAAAGATGACTGAAGTAATAGAGGTTTTTCACAGAACCAACACACACATACAAAAACTACAGACCACTAAACTGCTAAACACACACAAAAAAATAGAACTGTAGTTTGAGTTGCAATAAACCATATTTATTTTCAATTTGGAAGATCAAGAATGGTATCTTCACAATTATTAACGATATAAAATACTACATGTTATAATGATATTTCCTAATTGAATATCATTAAACTTGTTAGGTTCTTGATTTGTATGTGTTCACTTCTTACAGAAAGAACAGCAGATGATGTGTGCTTCTTCAGACTAGATTACACCACTCAGTGGTTACAGGCTGATGATGCCTGCAAGTCAAGGGGTGGAGTTCTGGCAAGGATGTTCTCCTTTGATGAAAGGAACAAGTTTATAGAACATTGGGTGTAAGTGTCATAATCAGATGCCTTATTTTGTTATTTCAAGAGTGGTAAAATTAATATGCAACTTTTAGACAAATTTTACATTAAAGAGATTTTATTCATGGGGGGCACGCATTGACTAACTATCTGTAATAAATGTTATATTAAATAGGTTGAAAGGAGACCATAGGAAGGGATTGTCATTGTTTACTTCCTGTCAGCCATCTTGTTTTGTTACATCACACTTGTGACATTAATCATTACAGGGACAATGTTGGTTGTTCCACTGTCTTCAATGGGATCATATTCAAATAATTTAGACATGATTTATATAGTGATGCCCTATATTGACACAAATATTCCAGGCTATAAAGGACCAATAATAGTTATAGGTTGTCACATATGCAATTAAAAAAAATCCTATGTATGCTTAGTTCGTCCTTAAATCAACAATCATCAGTAGGTCATGTACATCAAGTTGAATGGTTAGACTATTTTTGAATGTCATCTGAATTATCTGTTTGTTTTTTGAATTTATGAAGTATTTTATTTCACCACAGTACAGAGTCAAAAGGATAAGATAATCATGAATGATGTACTTATCATGGTCTATGTATGATGTTGTAAACAATCTTATCAGTATATTGCACATAATATTAAATGACTGTCATCTATACCATTAACGTACAGGTCAACGGGAGACCGATATCATACGGCTCTTATTTTTGGTGCTTTATCATTTAATTTTTTCAAAATTGCAGTGGAAGTGGATGGATTGCTGCCAATGATCGTAGGAAGTTCATGGACTTTAACCAAGGAGTGCATGGACCTAGAATTGGGTACAGTGGTTTTAGTGGTGACCGTACTTCTGTCCACACGCGGGAACGATGTGTGAGAGCCGGACCCGGCTGGGATGATCTGGAATGTACAAGCCAACAGATTCCTATCTGTGAGAAGAACATCAGTAAGTGCTACCCATTATCTACTGTAAAACCTTGCATAGAAGCCGCGGCTAATACACTCAAAAAGTAAACTTGTCTCCAGACTCTTCAAAGTGACGGGCATAAAATAAACTAGTCAAAAACTCGTCTAAGTGACAAGGAAGCTGGAGATAGAAGACCCACTTGGCATGTGCCAGCCCAAAACCCGACATGTGCCAGCTCAAGATTCTATTTGTAGGATGGTAACCTGATAGGCTAGACAACTTTTGACTCGTTTATTTTATGATAGTCACTTTGACGAGTCTGGAGACAAGTTTAATTTTTCAGTGTACGCGAGTCAGATCGCTGGTGGGGCTGCCCAGAGTCGCGGTGCGGCTTAGAAATACGCGAGTTTCTAGCTGTATACTACAGTACTAAAGTCTCCATAAGTAGATTGCTGGTGCGGCTTATAGGATCGGCCCAAAGTCTAGGTGCGGCTAATACATGCATGAGTTAGGCTTATGCTAGAGGTTTTACGATGATACAATGTACCTCTCACTATAAGACTATTCATATATTCCAGTTGGTGTCCACACCTCATAATACTTAATCATCTCAAGTCAACCACGTTTTTCATGTTGTATATGTGTACATGACTTACATTATTCTAATGAAATACATTTATATAAGCTAGGTTTTGAAAAGGAATTATTGTATAATTTACTTCATTTAGCCCATCAATAGCAGCAAATCATTTCAAATACAGATTTCCTATCTAGTATTACAAATCATTATCTCATATATCTCTATTCTAAGTTACTAACATGTGCGACAGGCAGTGGCTGAGTAAAATGAAATTCATTATGTGCCTGCGTTGGTGTACAAATCACTTTTTACATAACGTTTTACATTTTATCTTCAAGGTCAGAGTTGTAATCCACTACCCAATAATCCAAATGCCACTTTTGAAATAATTCCTGGAAACATCATGAATGTCAGATACACATGTGACTTTGGACTGACACTTTTGGGAGGATTGCGAACAATTGAAGCGCCTTGTTGTGCTCATACTGGTCTCAGAGAGAAGCCAGCTGACTATACTTGCTATCGTAAGTTAAAGATACAATATCAGTTAAAATGCTCCAAAATTAAATTGAAGAATAACATTGCAATTGCTTTCAGTAACTATTTTCCTAGTGTCACATTATTCTTTATGGTATCAATCTTTTCCTTATTGTGACTAGGAGGTAGGAAGAGACTGAATGCTGTGGTCATATACAGTGTACGTGTTATGTTGTGATTGCAGGGTAGAGCAATGTAAATCCAATAGTGCATCCCTAACAGGTCTAGATTTCTGTCTTCTGAAAGCTACACTGTAAATACTTAGTGTAGGTACACAGTAGAATCTACTGTAGTCTACAGTAGAATCTACTGTAGAATGGATTTACAGTAGAATCGGCCATAGATTTACAGTAGATTCAATAAACTGTACACCTATACTAGAATCTACTTATACTGTACACCTACAAAAATGGCAACCAACCTTTTACAGTGTATTAATTAGCTGACATAGTAGCTTTAACATTTAATTTTTTCTCATTTTAGAATAGTTTGCCTTTCATCAATTTCAAAGGATTAATCATTCTTTAAGTATGTGTATTTAGCAATCGCCTTGATATCCACTTTGTTTCGTTGCAGCTCGGGATTATGTTAACTTTTGCTATTGGCGAGCAACGGACGCTGCAGGGTCAAACATTCCCTGTTCAGGGGCAGAGGCTATGTGTACAAACTCTAGTGGCACACTGGCAGCAGCTAATAATCAGGTGGAGAACGATATCATCGGGAATCTTGGAGGGTAAGTGATTCACATTGCCAAAAGAAATCAAACATGCAATAAAATGGCAAACTTTTAGGCAATTACATATTTAGACAGTATTTTCCTAAGGAATTATTAGCCCCTCAGTTGAGAAATGATTACTCCCTAAAATAAAAACAGTGAACAATGGTATAGCAGTCTCTTTATTCTCATGAATATTCAAATCCAATCGAACAAAAGCATTTTAAGGTACTTGTTGTTTGCCTTGATGAGATGACAAATAACAACATTTTATATACTCATGTAGGGGTCTGATTCCCCGTACCCTGGTGGAGAGCCCGAAGGGGTGAAACACCTGGGTAATCCTCCCCCTCTGTACCATACCGTTCCAGTAACGTAGGGAGCGGAGAACAGTCAGACACGGTTTGGTAGTGTAACGGTTAGCACGCTTGTCACCGGTGCGAGAGGTCTGTGGTTCGATTCCCGGCCGATCCAATGACTAAGTTTTCCGCGACCTCTACACTGGTGGATCGGCCGCGATGAATCGGGTAGTACGTTGACTGCGAACGGTAGGAGCATTCCAGCTTGCTGGGGATTGGCCACCTGCTGGCGGTTGGTAGTTGGAGGAGCAGGTTGGGAAGTGTTGGTCCCTAGTACGGGCAGTTGGAGTTCAGCATGGAGTTCAGTTAAACAAATTGGCTGAATCGGTATGGTGTAGAAAGCTTCCATCACTGGGAAGTCAGGGTATCTCAACAACTGCTTGATAAAGCCCCATTGAGACCTTCGGTCTCCAGTGGGTGAGAATGCCTGGTGCTAGGTGCCTCTATACTCCGGGGGCTGGGACTCTCTGTAACTGCTTGATAAAGCCCCTTCTAGGAGGGAGAGAAAGCCCAGGGTTGGTAACCCCCCGGAAAATCCTAATCTAGAGGACATGATGGAAGCTGATGGGGGCAGTGTAGGGGTCGGATTCCCCGTACCCTGGTGGAGAGCCCGAAGGGGTGAAACACCTGGGTAATCCTCCCCCTCTGTACCATACCGATCCAGTAACGTAGGGAGCGGAGAACAGACACGGTTCGTAGTGTAACGGTTGGCACGCTTGTCACTGGTGCGAGAGGTCTGTGGTTCGATTCCCGGCCGATCCAATGACTAAGTTTTCCGCGACATCTACACTCACATATTAAAATGACCCAACTGTATACGATGTACAAAAGGTGAGAAAACACTCACTACTAGTGTGGCAATAAGTTAGTTAAACCACTTGCAGACCCCTGTAGTGAGGATAATGGCTTAGTCACGGCTGGGCACTCTCGTCTGTGACTCGTGATCAGCCTTGACTGTCGCCAATATCCTCAGTACAGGGGTCTGCAAGTGGTTAAACTACTACATATTCTTTGGTATTTTCTAAGCTAAAGGCACACTGGTACACATTTCCTTGCTGATTATACCTTCAGATTCATTGATTTGAAGGAAGTGGAAGGAGAGTGGATGTGGAAAGTCCATAATGAAACTTTATCATGGACAAACTGGAATACAACTGGCAGCCAGAATGGATCTTGTGTCACGGTGGAATGCTCTGCTGGGTCCGTATGAATAATTACTTGGCAGATTAGTTTATAGCTTAGACTACTGGTGGTACTACTATTTATTCTTGTTTATATATGCTAGGCATGGTGAAATTCTCTGATAAAGAGATACCATGATGGGTATCAATATCAATGTCACTTAAACCAGCTTAGCTCCCTGCACCCCTAGACGACAGGTCCCCATTAATATGACCAGAGCTAATATAGTATGTCTTAGATATGGTATTGTAGATCTGCAACTCAAATGCAAAGGCCCAGGGCATTGAAGATCAATATTTGTACTAATTCTGAAAAAATACACATTGACTTAATACTGCAGATATTCTCAGTAATTTGCTTCAGTGTCTGTGCATATAAACTTGCAATCTGCCCCTGACCCCCATACTTTTAGTTGTGCACCATTGCCTATTAGGCCAGTATTTACATCTACAATTAAGAAATGTTAAAGTTAAACTGATTGGTTGTCTATTCACAGTATATGTGACTGGCACAGAGCAGACACTGCAGAGGCCGCCATCTGTGAGAGGAAGAGATGTAAGTCTACTTCATTTATTCTTTTTAACGTGGATTTATTGGATCTAATCACCCTTGTGGGCAAAAACTAGCTCTGGCGCATTGCCCTTCTACCGCCAGCACCCCTATCTATATAAAGTTCTTTGACGGTCTCAAAATAATATTATTATGACTATGGCATCACCGATGGCATCCATTGCCATTGAAGTATGTTGATTTGCATGATATACCATAAATTCCCATGTATAACACGCACCTCGCGTATAACCCACAACCCAACTTTGGGAGAATCCTATAACCCTCACCTCGGGCCTGAAAATCGGCGTTTTAGTACTGTATCATACCCATAAAAACTATTGTTTAACTCGCACCTAGACTTTGAGAATATTGTAAGATCAGCACTGGAGGTTTGGTTCGCGTATAACCCGTAGGTTATACGCGGGAATTTATGATAACTATTGTATATCAATTTTTTCCAATATTAGTCAAATTATTGACCAGTAAAATACTGACCAATGATACATTGTTGCATTATGTCTGTGTGTATGCCTGGGAAGGGGTAGACACTAACACTGGGCCACCCCCAGGAGCCAAAGGCCCATATTTTTAAAGTGCCAGTCTATAGCCCTAAATCCACGGCGACAAGAGCTTGGGGGCCTTCCATAAAGTATGTACGCAAACTTTCTCCAGAAATTGACGCCCCACCCCCTAAAGTTCTTGTACGCATTAAAGCAAAGGGTTTATGTAAGCAAAATGTTCCAGAAATAGACCCCCCTCACCCCCCCCCCCCCCCTTGGTGCGTACATACTTCATGGAATGCCCCCTGCGTTAAAATGGTATCGCACCTCTGCCGCCGCTATTTCACCCATGTTCACCGTGAAACAGAGGCGAAATGGGGGCAGCAGAGACACGATACGGTTTTAATGCAGGATAACGCAGTGTTCTGATGTATCCCAAGGAGGAATATCAAATTAATGAAAAATGATTAAATTAATGAAAAATCATAAATGTTATCATTTCTCTCTTAGAAAAATGTAAAAGTATTAATCCCGGCCTACAGGTCTGGTGCAATTTACTTCTATAGCATCTCTTTCTATTAACAGCTGACTTCTGTCAGAATGCCATCGACATCCCAAATGCTGCCAAGACCATCAACGTCAATGATGTATTGTACACGTGTATATCCACCATGAGGTTTGAGAGCCGCAGCAGATATCAGAATGTACAGTGCCCCTGTCCCCCAGACACCTGGTCCACCCTCACCATGCCGACATGTGGTAAATATGCCAGGGATCAACACCAAGAGTTGGCTCCTGTGTTAAAATGGTTTAAATCATGCTATTTAATATGTAGAGAAAATAACTTTTAAATGAAATTTTTCATGATCTTAAGAACTTGACTGATAAATTCCATGAACGCAATAATATTCTAATGGCGTATAATGACAGTCAACTTTACTCAGGTTATACACATGCTTTTTGATGGGTTGGGAGTCATGCAAAAAGTTCTAAATTATTTCACATTCATAATCAATTTGATTTTATTATACCAATCTATGAAACGCGAGTCCCATACTAATCATATATAGTGTATTCACACTTCCGCAAACGCTCTCCGTCTCTTGCATGAAGGCGCCCAATTGCAACGGCCATACTGAGCATTTCAAAACGTGAGATGCTGCCGGGTCTGCATTAAATTCATCAAATATCGTCAGTTCGATTTCATTTAATGAAAACACACAGAAATATGTTGCGCTCTGCACTTGAATTATTTGATATAAAATAATACCAATACGATACACGGTGGGTCGTGGGACCACTTTCATCAGAAAGGACTGAGCTCTATGCCAAGGTCGGCACTCTGGCAGGTAAGCTGTGCGTATCCCCAACAAATCAACACTCAACATTCTCAAAACTATAATGGTAAGTAGAACTTATATCATATTGAAAATAATTAGAGATTTGTAGTATTTTGCAATATAACGTTTACATGGCTTAATTATCATGTAATAAGACTGTGCTACAATTAAGGTACTGTGAAACCTTGGGTATGGGGGTGGATGGCTAAATTTGACACAGTGACCCATGAAACACTCTACGTAGTTCCAACGTAACTCAGAGGTTTCTCTAGGTAGATGTCCAACCAAAAGGTTTGAGATTGGTAATTTTGGAAGGTTTGTAGACGTCAAAACGTTCAGGTTTATTTACGTTCAACAGATGTAGACGTCTGATTTACGTTGATCTACCTCATTCAGACGTAAAAATTCTACATAGCTCTACGTTAAAAGACGTAACTTTTCAACTTCAATTGGGTAGATGACTTTTCTGTGTCACACTAGGTGGCAGCACTATCAATTATGGAGAGTATATTACAGCTCCTTAACAAATCTACCACATTCAAGCAGTAAATTCTCATTAATTGTGAATTCAATATCATGCAAATAAACCGCATTCAATAGAATATTTATATATAAAGGACAGGTGATTAAAGTATTGTGCAAGAATAGGTGCTTTGAGGCACTTTACTGTGAGGACACCGCATTGGTGGTAATGGAAGAAGTACAAAGCCTCTCTGCAGCCAAAACTATTCAACAGATCTTTACTGTCAGGCTGTCCAATTGAACTACAAGAATATACTATGTAGAATGAGATGAGATTGAAAATTATAGTAGTTACTTTGTATGAATATTGTTTGTAAATGTAAATTTGTCTCTAATATATTACAAGTCTTTGTCTGAGTCCCACTATGTAGAATCATATGTAGTGTGTTAAACATAGATTTACCTCTTCAGGAGCTACGTAAATCAGACCTGCAGGTTTGAGATTGGTAGATAAACCTTAACGTTTTGACGTTGATAAACCTACTAGAATTACGTAGTTCAGACCAAAATTCAACGTAGATTTACGTCTGACCAACGTCGTTGTGTTTACTGGGGACATGGCTATTTCTTAAAATCGTCTTTCGACTTGAGGCCTAGTGACATGCGACATGAGACTTAAAAAGATAATGACAGGGGACATGAGTAATTCTTAAAAATGGACATGGGACATTGGCATTATAAAGTAAGCGACATTGACAGAAGGGGTAAACGCTAACGCTGGCCCGGGAGCTAATGGCCCGTAGTTCTGGGTCCGGGCCCGCAGTTTTCTAAAAAATTACCTTCCTATGGGCCCGGGTGGCACACAGGATTGGATGAGTACATTTTCAGGATATCATATCTATACTATTATGGTTGTGTTATGTTGATGGGAAAAAAATCCCTAGGAAACCAGTCATTCTAATAAGGTTCTGGTATGGATTTACTAGCGATACCTATGCTGTTCTCCTTGAGAATAACAAAATAATTATTCCGGGCCCACAGATTAATTTACAGGCCCGTGGATCTCTGAAACTATGGACCCAGGTGGCCCATGGCTAAAAAAGTTAGTGTCTATGGCCGTATCGCATGTCGTTGACATGCGATACAGCTGTTTTGTAAATCAACATGCGACATGGGTACACCCCCCCACCACCTTCCAGACCCCACTTATGTTGTACATGTATTGGCTTAAGGAGGTACAACATTGAGCCATACCTTGTTTAATTAAACTAAACCACATCAGGGGTTTCATTGTGTTCTGCTACAATAGAATCCTACTCTGGTATGCGACCCGTCATTCACCTTCTATACAAGTACTGTACAATGTGGCGGACGACCCAGTGTGTGGTACATGCATTAAGTATGGACAGGATAAGTACAGTCTGGGCAACACCATGACGGCGCGCCTCATACATAATTATAGTACCGTAAAACCTTGCATATAAGGCTGTAACTCACCGGTGCTGCATTTGTGCATCATGCCAACCCTTCAGGAGTGTTTCAATTCCTTACGGTCGACATGATGTAGTATTTTGCAATATAAAGTTTACATGGCTTATCATCTACGACGACTGTGCTACAAGGTACTGTGAAACCTTGTGGATGGCGGTGGATGGCTAAAATTTGACACAGTAACATGGCTAGTTCGTTAAATCGTCTTTCAACATGAGGCCTAGCGATATGCAATATGAGACTTAAAAAGATAGGGACATTGGCATTATAAAGCGACATTGACATCCCCCCGCCCACCATGATGCATGATGCTGGTGAGTCACTTGCCAGGGCTGCATTCATGCATCATGACGACCAAGGCCATAATGAATTAAGGTATCATGCCGTCTTTAAAGGGGCGCAAACTGCTTTAAAAGTCGTCATGATGCATGCATGAATTCAGCCTTTGCGAGTAACTCGCTAGTGCTACATACATATGCATCATGTCGAACCTTCAGGAGTGTACCAACGCTATAACTAAGGTTGGTATGATGCATAAATCTAGCTCTCCAAGCTAACAATATCCGCAATTCTACGTCAAAATAATGTTTTAACGTTATACAAACTTTTTACCGTGATAAAGAGTGATATAGAAACTTTTTTGAAACGTTGTTTAACAATTTTTGTTTGCTGGGCTGGCTCCCTACCATGCCAACAAAGGGCATATACTATATAGCGCATTAATGCACGATGCGGCTCTTAAAGGATCAATCGATCTATAGGCATACTATTGAAATATGCATTCAGTCATTCACTTCTACAGAGAAATCACTCATTTATCTTATAAATGCATTACCTGTACCTAAACTCCCTAGACACATTTCGGATATCTGAACTGGACAGTACGATGATATCATTATATATTTATGGCTGTTGCATTGTCAACACTGACAATTATTGTGACCCATTCATCACCTACAGATAAAAGCATGAAATATGCATCATTATGCTGATTGGTTCCTAGTGCTAATTGATTCCTAGTATTTAATAAGGAAGTGATCCTGGTCTGGTAGCAGGGTATAGGTTTTACAGACTGTGGGGCCCTAGGTGGGAGCTGGTCACATGCCGCCGCTCCATTTAAGAAATGCCCATGTTGCTTGTCATTTCTTTCTGTCATTGTTCCAAGGACCCATGTCGCATGTCGATTTAAAAAAAATGTCATGTCGCCTGTCAATTTTAGTGGTCAAGACCCATTCTTAGTAGTTATTCAGATGGACCTTGGTGATGAACACAAGTGTGGCCTGTAACAAAGCATTGTGCCTCTATGTGGGGTACAGTACTATCAAGTGTTTACAGTGACAATACTTCAGATAATCAGATAAGGCCGTTCTATTTTGATAACTTGGATTATGGATCCGCCGCTGAGATTTTTGGCACTGTGCAAAAAAACAAAAAATTTTAAACTTTCCCCCCTCTGAGAATTTTGCCCCCAAAAAGTACATGTTGACCACCAAAAGGTAGAATTTTCAGATTGGGGATATTTCTCGGCATACCCTCATTAGATTACCCAATAATGAGTTTTTTTCCGCCTCTATCCTCAAAGTCCAGCAATCTCAGGAAAAAAAACATATTTATATTTATATTTGAAATATGGCACAAAAAACACTTCTGCACAATATGAAAAAATTAAAATGGCATGCAGCGGCATTCATTTTCCACAAAAGTGTGCTATCCAAAGTAACGATTTTTTTCAGAGTAGGGTAAGTTTAAGGAATAGATTTACATAACAACTCCTTCTCTAGAGGATAATTACCTAACTTTATTTGAGCTTTACAAAGAATGCACTGATTCAACCAGATAAATAATAACCTGTTCCTAATTGAAACTATATCATTCTAAATTATGCTGAATTTGAACCACTGCCAGCGACTGCTATTTACTGCCTGTCAGTGGTAAGCACAGGTACCCAGTGTGAGTGCTCTTCACTATGTCATGTGCATATACCTGCCAGCTGCGCCAACTCTGGTGTGCGAGGTCAGGACACGCCACCCCTTTAACACTGTCTGCTGGTAGGTAACTGACAATAGGAGATGATTATAAAAGCTATAGTTTATGTTAGAGATGATATTATAGGGAGCGATGATATTATAGAGGGGGAGTCATGTGAGCACACAAATTCTTTTTAACCCCCCCCCCCCAGAGAAGAGGGGTTTTTCACTCAAAAGGGGTGACAATCGCTAAAATATTCTATTGACAGTTCCTTTTTGGAACTGTCAATAAGAGAAAATTAATCGCTTATTGCCAGTGTGAACTGTCAATAAGAGAATTATATCCTGGCATTGACAGTTGGAACTTTCAATAAGGGAATCTTAATCTGTTATTGACAGTTGGAACGGCCAATAAGAAGATTAATTTCCACTATTGACAGTTTGCACTGTCAATAGCTGGCCCACCTTGATTTAGCTATTGACAGTTCAAACTGTCAATAGAGGGAAAATTTCCTCTTATTGACAGCTCAGACTGTCAATAGTGAGTTACTTCTCTCTATGGACAGTTCAAACAGTCAAAAGTGGCAAATTATACTACATCCTGGCTCGACCACTGCCTCAGCTCTCAGGATGCCGATGGTGCTATAGATAGGGTGGTAGTAAACTATAAACTGGCAACAACTGACCACATGCCGGTCACCATTTATATCAATGTAGAGGATGTCCCTATGGTGACCGAATCAACAAACGACTATAGGAAAGGGGGACCAAACTGGTCACGCATGCAATCATGCGATATTGAGAGCTACTGCCTTCAGTCAGATATATTCCTAGAGGCAGTTCACTGGCCTCAGGAGGCACTGACTTGTAGACATATTGAATGTCAGAATAATGAGCATGTGGAAGCTCTTAACTCTTTTTACAATGACATTGTAGATGCTCTAAACAAGGCAGGTGACACTATCTCTGTAGATACTAAGAGACATCGAAAAGGCATACCTGGGTGGAATGCACATGCTGCAGATCTTCATCAGGCTGCAAGAGAAGCTTTCACCCTATGGAGGGAAGCTGGTAAACCAAGACATGGACCGATCTTTGATACAAAGAAGGCTGCTAATGCTAGATTTAAGTATGCTCTGAGGTACATAAAGAGACATGAAGATGCTATGCGAAGGGACTCTCTAGCCGATAGTCTGATGCAGAATAATACCACCTCTTTCTGGAAGGAGGTCAAGTCACTAAATAACAGTAAAACCCCCTTACCAACAAATATAGACGGAGTGGTAGGGGAACAAAATATTGCTGACCTATGGAGGAAGCATTATCAGTCCTTGTTCAATAGTGTCCATAGTAATGTTCAGGATGTGGATTATGAACTAGTCTACTCTGATGAAATTGTAATATCTGATGATGAAATATGAAAATGTGTTGTGCAATTAGACAAGAATAAATCTTGTGGTGCTGACGGTATTTATGCAGAACATCTAAAATATTCTAGTCAAAGGTTGTTAAAGATGCTCTCCTCATGTTTGACAGGTTTCCTCCTACATGGATCTCTCCCAGATAGCATGCTGGCGGTGGTCCTCGTCCCAGTTATAAAAAATAAGACAGGCAAAATCAGTAGCAAAGATAACTACCGGCCCATAGCATTAGCTAGTATTATATCTAAAATACTGGAAATGGCCCTTCTGGCTCGATTGGAAAATTACATTATTACTAATGATAACCAATTTGGGTTTAAGAAGAAACATGGCACTGATATGTGTATATATGCACTAAAGGAGCTAATTCTTAAGTACAGATCACTTAATGCTACTATGTTTATGTGTTTTCTTGATGCCTCAAAGGCATTTGATAGGGTAAACCACGCTAAACTATTCGATAAGCTAGTTCAGCGCGGAGTGCCTGGATATATTGTGAGAATGCTAGTTTACTGGTACACCTTTCAGAAGGTTTCCATTAGATGGGGCAGTACTATATCTGCAGATTTTACTGTTGGTAATGGTGTCAGACAGGGTGGGATACTCTCACCTCACCTATTTAATATATATATGGATGAACTATCTTCCAGACTAAATGCCTGTAAAACTGGTTGTTTGAATGGAACAAATACAGTAAACCATCTGATTTATGCTGATGATCTGGTTATATTCACCCCAGCTAGTTATGGGCTATCATACTTGTTAGATATTTGTGGTCAGTATGGTATTGACAATGATATCAATTATAACCCACTCAAGAGTGCACTGATGATAGTACGATCCCCTTTGGACAAACAAATGAGGGTTCCCTCTTTTAGCCTTAATAATGTACAACTCAATGAATGTGATGAGGTGAAATATTTAGGGCACATCATCTCTAATACACTTCCCACTCAACAAAAAGACGTTATTTAACCCTGGAAAAAACGTTCACTGAAGGATTGAAAAACGTTCGTTTTTAACGTTTGTTTTACGTAAAAACGTTGACTCCAAATAACGTAAATAAACGTTTTATAAAAACGTTTGGATGTGCAACCTTATCCCCATGTTAAATAACGTTTTTCGATGATCAAAATAGCATTTTTTAAGGGTCAAAATAACGTTTTTTCTGTTAACTAGAGGGCACCGAACTAAGCTGAAAAATGAGCATATCAGCATCATATATTTTTGGTTTGATTCATTTTGTATTTTTTTTTTCATTTTGTTTAGCCATAGAGACTGTGTTCTGGGGCTGTAATAGAAGATCATACATACAGCCAACAGTAAGATTCAAAGCCATTCACTACCTTTGAGCAGTCAGGCTACACAAAGAAGGCTTTGATACCTTTAGGTATTACAAATCCTCATATGAACTGATGTGACTATATATTTTTTAAATACCCACGAAATGGGTGTATACATATATATTCCAATCCTAGGCTACATAAATACCATTCATCTTGCTGCTAGTCTGTGGAAAATGATTTAATTTGAAATTTTGCAACTACTTCTGATTAGAATAGTTTAGTATAATCATCATTATGGCACCATTTGTATGAGGTAATGTGGTGAAGGACCAGCAAAATACCATTCAATGGATAGTGCTGCCTCCTAGTAGAAGATACTGGCATCAAGAGAAACGTTAATTAACATCAAAATAACGTTTATATGCAAACGTTTTTTATCCAAACCATGTGGAAATGTTCAATAATGTATTGCATAAAAACGTTTTCATCTAAACCATTTAGAAATGTTCAATAACATTTCAAATATCAACGTTTTTATCTAAACCCTGTAAAAACATCATAATAACGTCATGGAAACAAACATTCTCCTCTAAACCTTATAGAAAGGTTAAATAACATTCTAGATGGCAACGTTTGTAATATGAACTATATAGAAACGTTTAAACAACGTTTTTAAAGAAACGTTCTCCTGCAAACCCTGTAGAAACGTTTGCAAATGTTAAATAACGTTTTTTGTTGAGTGGGTTAGGGATGATGCAGACATGATGCGACAGCGAAGGATGCTCTATGCACAGGGCAACATGCTAGTAAGGAAGTTTCATATGTGTAGTACTGAGGTAAAAATACAGCTGTTTAGATCCTACTGTACACCTTTGTACACAGCTCAGCTATGGTGCTATTATAACATTGCCTCGATGCGTAAGTTAACTGTAGCTTATAATGATGCTTTACGTATGCTCCTCGGGATACCGAGACATGCTCGTGCTGGAGAGACATTTGCTGTCTGTGGTCTCCCAACATGTGGTGCTACTATCAGAAAACTAGTTTATAGTCTAATATGTCGACTTACAGCTTCTAAAAATGAACTAATAAAAAGCATGGTGGACCCCACAAGAAGTGATATCCGGTACACATCCCATATATGGAAAGGCTGGTATCAAGATCTGTATATTCACTTTTATATCCCATAACCGTACCCTTATACTTGTATGGTAAGTTTGTGTGTTTTATATACTATGGACCTTTGTAATACTATTGAGTCTGAAATAAAAATTGAATTGAATTGAATTTTTATACTGTTATTGACAGTTCTTCACCAAACTGTCAATAGTGCGAACTTTCTCTCTTATTGACAGTTCCTTGCCATAACTGTCCAAAATCCGAAGCTTAGAGTGCAAAACGGTTTCTGAGTGCAAAACTGTTTATGGGTGCAAACCGATTTTGAGTAGTAACGGATTTTGAAATTGAATTTGAGTGCCAACCCGTTTTCCAGTGCAAACCCGTCTTTCAGTGCAAAACTGTTTATCAGTGCAAAACCGTTTTTCAGTGCAAAACCATTTCAGTGCAAAAAGTGAGACCTGTCAATAAGACAGAAATTTACCACTATTGACAGTTTGCATGAGGAACTGTCAATAAGACAAACATTTGCGGATATCCCTAAATTTGCAAAATTCACATTCCATACATTTGCGAAGCTCCACAAATAGATACGGAGGTCCTTATCACAAAGATTTTAATCATCATTTTTATTTTCTCCACACATGTATGGAATGTGTATTGCGGATATGTATCCGCCAATTTGTGGAGAAACAGCACCCAGAGTCTGTGGTGGAGGTGTGTCAGGGAATGTTTGTCACGAGTAACCTTGAGGAACGGCATAGCTATCACGTAGACCTACATAATATGCTGATAAGAAATATCTTTAAATAGTCTTTATTGGCATTATGTGGAGATATGCCAGTTACGAAAAAAACACGTTTTCTAAACGTTGGCAAGCGTTTTTTTAAACGGTCAAAGATCAGTGCTCAGTGGACCATGTCCACATACAGCCATGTTTATAGAATACAGTCAGGCTATTTCTTTTGTTCTCTCGGCCAAATGTGGTGTAACGATAGGTGAGATATCTACCATATAATGACACACAATAAATGTTTTCGGGAGTGGTCACTTTTTTAACAATGGGTATTGGAGGGGTTGGTGGATTTGAAGGGGGTGGCGAATGCAAAAACATTTAGACCTTTCTTGAGGGGGAGGGGGGAACCAAAAAAAGTGTCACCTCTTGCTAGCGAAAAAGCCCTCGCCTGTGCTCTTTCAAAGGGGTCGACCGCGGTATATTTTTACCCTCTTTGAGGGAGGGGGACCAAAAAAAATCACTACTCCCAAACGAAATTGCACCAACGACCTCTTGCTGCTAAAAAATAACCATGCACTCCCTTATCATTATGCACGGTAATGGCTTGAAAAGGTGAAGAAGTTTCAAATAATTGTTGGAGGGTTTTTCAGAACAGACTCGTCAGTCGTCAAATTTGGATTTTCATCAACAGGGAAATATTTACAATTGAAGAGGGTATTTGTAGCTGGAAAATGTGGTATTTACATTTATTTTCTATGGATTTCAGCAGGACGTCTTGTGAAAGAAATTTTACTTGTGGTCGTGAAACAGGTTTCGTCACACCACCATCTGCCTATGACCAGGTCAGTTGTTCTGAAAGACCTTCCAGATCTTGTACATGTACAAGTGATGGGTAAATGAGGGTATTTGATTGCAATTTTGGCCATCTACTTGTATCTAGATCTCAGATTATGTAGGCACAGATCGTGTCCCAGTAAACAAATAAGTTATACACCATTTTATAACGTTATAAAACGTTATATGTCAACGTTTTCTAAGCTCTTTGATATGGCATAACGTTAGGTAAAGTTTAAAAGATTATTCTGACGTAAAATAATGCTTTTTGTTAGTTGGGGTATATATGTAAGCGTAGTGAGAATCCCATGTACATTCCGAGAGCAGCACCAACATCCCGCGAGAGCTACTATCATACTTGTGACCGTAACGTGCACTTGAGGTCATTTTCTGGTGTGAATGTGAAAAAAAAGCTACACTCCAATGCAATCCATATCTGGGGACTACGCTACGAGAAAATACATGGTAAAACACATCCACAAACAGAGATATAGGTCCTGCTCTATATTGATCGCCAAGCAATGATAATGTGCATGTATCATCTTACCATGTATGTATGTATCGTTATTTTGTTGTAGCTTAGTCCCATTATCTATTATCATTGCTTCGAGATCTATATTCATTGATGCTAGGCGCGCATGCAGATTGATATTAGAAACATGTGACTGAGGACATGATTATCTCTTGAAGTCACAAGACAGGGAATGTGACAGTAGTGACTCACTATATTATTGCCCAACACACAATCCATACACTTTTATTTGGGAGCCCAATGATGCCTGTTTTATTAGATACACCTTGATAATTATTCACTATCGTTATCAATAGACGAGCAATTGAAGTGAATAAATCTATTTCCTTTGTCTTTACAAATAATGTAGATCAATATATTTCCTTTGTCTTTACAGCTACTTTGAATGTAGTATCCTGCAAAATGGATCTATTTTTCTGATCATTTGCCATTGACCGCCATAAGGAAGTGGTCATGATTAAACAACAGGTGGGTGGCATATTTTTTTAGTGGGCGTACTGAAAATATTTACGCCGATTTTTAGCTCCCCCCCTCCATTTTTACGCCCCCTTGTTATCAGTAAATGGCCACTCCCTAAAGGGGCAATATAAGATATGAACCGCACCAGTTGTGGTCACAGATTGAGTCCTACAGCACCCACCTGCCAATCTTTTCTAACATCAGGATTAAAAATGCCAGGATTAGGAATGCCAGGGTTAGGAATGCCAGGATTAGGAATGCCAGGGTTAGGAATGTCAGGTAAGTCTTCAAGTTACTGAACTCACTTATTATGTAATGGATAACCCACAATTAACTGAGTGTATGTCTAACTAACCACGACAGACTGACTGGTGCCCTCATAAGCACTTTGCCAGAGTTATTATTACATAACTCAGTTACGATGGAGTTATCTGACTAAGATTTGAGGGCATACAATATAACCAGATTGACGAGTCTTTTGTTTTTGCCCTTCACCGTAGGTTAAACTGGATGTAACCCCCAGTGGATGGTTAAGAAAAAGGCCTCACACCTTGGTTATTTGACATAATACATAAACCCCCTATATAAACCTACTATAATCATCCCTTGGTTATCCCAGGGCCTGTACTTTCAATAATATACTATGCATGGCGCTTATGGATATGGTGTTTATAAATCCCAGAGTTAAGTAGTGAATATTTCTCTTTTCAACTCCTACTCTTTAACCCTAGCCCGTATGCAAGAACTTGTATATTTCAGACCACAGAGATTTATCACCTGGGGAAATGAAATTTATTTTTATAGATTACGTAGAAACATTCAGAAATTTGACAGGAGCGTTGCACCCGAATTGTGTTTCCAAAAGCTTATTAATTAACAGTAGCGTTACATTATCGATACTCATTAAGGACGGCATGTCGCTAAAAGATGCCATTTGTCGGTCATGATGCACCAATGCAGCCCCAGTGGGTAACTTGTCGGTGCTGCATTGGTGTATCTTGCCGACCCTTCAGGAGTATCTCCACCCTGTAGGGGGTGGGCATGATGCTTAAATGCAGCCCTGGCAAGTTGCTTGCCAGGGCTGCATTTATGCATCATGACGACCAAGAGCATAAGGCATTAAGGCATCAGGTCGTTCTTAAAGGGTTAATTGATGTATTCGTTTCAAAATGAACATGATATCACACATAGTGAGTCTCAGCTGCCAAACACAACATCAATCCTATTTGATGAAATAAATTCCCTCGCATGACCCGCAGGTTATATGCAAACCAAACCTCCAGTGCAGATTATACAATATTCTCAAAGCCTAGGTGCTGGTAATACACGGGTTTATGGAAGTATAATACAGTATTAAAATGGCAATTCTCAGACCCCAGGTCCGGGTTATAGCTTTTCCCCCCGAAAATCTAGATGCGGGTTATACGCATGCATTTACAGTAGTTAAACTTGACTTTGCAGACAATGCTGGAGAAGTGATAGGCCAGCTGCTGAGTGACTACGGCGATGTGTGGCCGCCACGAGCCGACTTCACAGACTGGCCTCCGTCATGGATGCCCTATGTGGGGCTATGTGACGAGATGCCGCCCAGACTAGCCCAGACACAGGACCCTGAGGGACTCCGGCGGTGGATGAGGGACCGCCTCACACAGGTGAGGTGATTGGTTAAATGATTGATATTTTATTTCTGATTATCCTGAGGAAATACATAATCTGTCATAGAATGTGTTGTACATGTAGTATTCCACAGTCAGTACTGTAAATTCCCGCACCCCTAACTCAGGAACATCCTATTCTATAGTGATAAAATACCTCGTATAACCCGCACCCTATATAGGCATGTTTGGTATCAAATGAAAGCTAAGTTTGGTTCGCGTACAACCCGCGGGGAAGTACACGGGAATTTACCGTAGTATGAATACAAGTGTTAAATAGACTACACCTGGACATGGTTCTTCCATATACCCACTGCCCCACAGGGTCAAGACGAGGTGTTATACACTGAGTCGATGACCAGTGGGCAGTGGGTATGTGGGAGAATTGTGTCTAGGTTTAGTCTATCTGACTTAACCCTTGGGTATGCAATATAACCAAGTTTTGAATCCTTTGTCTTAGCCCTCCACCGTTCAATGAAGTTATAGTTCACAAAGTATGTCACGCTTTTTTTGGCCATTTTTAACAACCCCCCCCCTTACCACTCCAATGTCACACTTTGTCACACTTCTTTCAACACCCCCTGGAAAAGTATGTCACAAATTTGCTGATACCACCCCCCTCTGCATGTAGATTCATATCAGTCTTGTCCAATAAAGGAGCATGCATTATGATTAAGCAATCTTAACCCAGTGCTCAAGTTTTATACACAATTAGATTGTTACTAAAATGCATTTTTAATTTTAATTTTAATTTTGACTTGAAATATCTGTTTTGCTCGTTTGTTAATCCATGTATGTGACCTGTATTGCATTTTGATGTAATCAGTTATTGTAACATGAATATTGCTTATCACATATGTATTTGGTGTAAAGAATCATTTCAATGGATTATTGAGAGATTGTCTGTAATCACTTTTTTGATTGTGGAAGACAATAAACATTTTCAAACCAAAAAAAAAGACCCCTTTTAATTACAATTGTTCAAAGTGGCGGTATCATTTTCACACTAGTAGCCATTGCACCCTAGATCTTTGTGGCTGAGGTATCCCAAATCTATGGATTCTTGACAGTGTTTTGAGACTCTGATAAGGCATTCGCGGGGTCCACAAAGCATTTGTGGTGCTCCATGTGCAGCATTATGTCATTTGCAGAGAAGCAGTGCCAAGAATAAAACATATAATTAAAATTCTCAGGTCTGCTGACAGACACCGCACACATTCTTCTCAGTAACACAAAAACAATTTTTTGCCATGATAATTGTAGATAAAATTGCAGCCAATCCCTGTTCTCCCTGGGAAAGTCAACCGGCCGACCTGTTTAGGGATTGTTAGTCAGGCTGGTCAATAGTAATTCATTTTTTGAATATACGGTGGTGGATAGAAAGCATGTTGCCAACAAAAATCTGTTCAAAATTGTCGTGATAAATTGCTGGTTTCAAAAGGCGACGCTACATGGCGACATTACAGTAACCGAGTAAGAAGGGAGTCCTTCCGGTGGCGTGCAGTTCTGTTTATGGCATGCTATTCTATTTAACTATTTATAATTATAATCTTTGATTATTCATAATTCCAGGTAGACACTGAGGAGGTGATGGTTGACGTCGGCCGCCACCTGAGAAGGAGTGACCAGAAACTGATAGGTTTTGCTGCCTGCCTGTCCCACCTCCTCAGCGGCTACCGGTGGGGCTGTCTGCCCGTCGTCAGGGAGGAGAGAGACAGGATAAAACTTGAGTTTCCTGACGAAATAACCCGTCCATTTTACCAGGTATTTATAAGTATTTGATTCAGCTGTCACCCAGTAAACAAAAAACGTTATACAACATTTTATACCGTTTTATAACGTTTCTCTAAGGCTATAACGTTATATGAAGTTTTACAACGTTATTTTAGTTCAAAATAACGTTTTCTTGTTAGCTGGGCATGCCTTACAACATGGTCTTCATGGCTAATTTTCTTGCTCACCCATATAAATTGTATCATTATTCATTTATGGCATAAAAAGGATTATTAATTACTTAAAGAATATAACTATACAAATAGTACAGGAATAGTACAATTGGTTATTATGCATGGTTGGCTATACGACATAGCCATTGCAGGTTTACACCCTGTAAACTGCCCCATCTTGCCTCTTTCACTGACTGTGACATGTAACAGGCAGTAAGTGGGGAGTGGTCATTTTAAACAACAGGGAGGGGGTGGAATGTCGCGTGAGAGTGGTGAGATCCTTTCGGTCCCCCCGTGAGAGGGGTTAGAAATCTTTTCATCCCCCTCCCCTAAGACAGTAATAAATCGACTGCAGCCGACCCCTTTGCAGGCCTTTTCAATAAAAAGGGTAACATCTTTTTGCTCCCCCCTCAAGGGGTCCAAACTTTTGTGCCCCCCGGCCAAATCCACCAATCCCTCCCTGTTATATATAGGTCCTATATATCCAATGATTTATTCATCATATATTTACCCGAACTTGAAAATAAACCCATTGTCCAATTCAATTCCAGGAGTATATAAAAAAATTTAACTTAAATAATCTCCAGAACAACAAATTTCTTTCAGATAATGGATCTGCATGGTACGTGTAAACACACCAACTTCTTCACCCTGTTCTACGGCAACGTCACCTACAACAAGCACAACGTGCCGAGCAGCATGCGGTTCCGCTTTAACACCGACCCAGAAGTCTTCAGTGTCGAGGAGGAGTTCTTCGTGAACACTCTGACCATGGAGGTACGGTTTGCCCCTGTCCTGAAGGCTGCGGCAGAGTTCCTATGTCTGACCGAAGAGGCACGAGCCTCTACAGATGCTGCACTAAGAGCCCTGGAGCGGAGATCTCAGCTATTGAGCATCATCAAAGACTGTGTCACAAAACTCTCCCAGGAATTCATCTGTTTCACCACATGGCCTGAGGTTAAGAGACACCATTGGACAACTTGCATCCAGGCTGTGATGGCCTGGGGTATTGATGGTGTGAATGGCACAAGTGGTGGGGAAACCATCATTGCCAATTTCCTGGATGCCTTTTTGTGTGTACCTGGGAAGTCGTTGGTGTTCAATGCTAAAGCAGCGAACTATGCTCGGATGGCCAAGGGCATTGTAGATGTACTCAATGCATTGAGGATAGAGGACCCAAAGTCACGATTCACCACATTTCTTGTGTATCAAATTGAGGATGATAGGATTTGGGAACAGCGCGCGGACATCCTCCGCCTATTGCACATATGGAGGCTGTCACATGCACGAGTAGTCGGGCGCGTCCTCCGCTCTAGTCAAGGGCTCGCTAGTGGATTTGAAAATAAAATCCCCCAGAAAAATACTTTGTCTGACAGTGTGAAGAAACAACTTGATGAGAGGGCAAAGGAAACAAAAGACGCTTATAATCTCAAGGGAAATGACCAGTATGAAAAACCTGTGACAAATGGCTACAAAAGCGATATTCTGCATTACGTTATGACAAAGCTGTTTTAAGATCATGGGACGGGTGGGGTATGGGGATAGATAACACACAAATAAACTACTTAATTGACAGGTGCTTGAAATGACCAGCACTTGACAGGTTAATAATTTAGGAGATGATGTAAGGTATATTACGGGACAAGTTTGTGAAATCATAACTGTTTGATGGAATGTTTGAATGGAAGTTTGAATGGAATATCCTTTCATCCTTGATATCAAAATATAAGTCCAGTGGGTTGTTTCACAAGGGGGGTATACAATTAATTGTAGAATAAGTGTTTCTATAGTAGAAGTTAGTCGTATACAATTAGTAAGACCAACATAAGTTTTATCAATTGTATACTGGTTATGAAGTGTTTCACAAAGGTCTACAACCAAGATGTAAGGTCTTTGGCCTACAATCAAGATTCAACTAATGTATGTATTATAAGTGTCTCACAATGCATATTAGCGTGTACCCCATACCATGCCCAAACAGATTTTTTCACATTTTTTTCATATAATATATGTGTAATTATAACATAATAATGCAGTAAAATCTGTATACATTTTGCATTCAAATAAGGTAGTAAAACACAATAGAACAGGACGTTTGGCCAGTGGGACATACAACTGGCATTATGTTGATTGTACATTACGGTTAGGTGCGTCCATATGTCCATACGTGCTATAGACATACATCTACAATAGTTGTATCATGCTTATTGAAGAGGGTACCTCGGCCCCTGTTAACACAATGAGTGGAAGTTGTTTGCCAAAATGTGGACTTACAATTGATTGTAACTTAGGCAGTTAAGACCACTTAAGTTAGACATACAGGGTAAAAGTAAAAGTGACATTGGAAAGTATCATGTTGGTTGTAGAATACATGTATAAAATTGATGGTATTTAATTTCGCCTTGTGAAACACCCCACATAGACTGGAGGCAGAATTTCAAATGATGTCTAGAAATCACTTTAGGAGGAACGGAATGTTGCAGGGTGGCATCCATGCCAGACTTTTAGTATGACCTATACTAATCAGGTTTAGGGTGGATGCCACGCGCAGAAATCATTTTTCTCTGAAATAGGGCCCGATAATGGCAGCCATTACCGAAAATCATGAATTTGGCCATATTGTGGTGAGAAATGATGTTATTGAGTCATTTAAGGTGTCCAAATCCACATTCTCAGGGTCTAGGAATACTATGGAAGCATCCAATTTCCTTCCCCATGCATATATTGTACCATATTGGGGTAGCCATTACCAAAATTCATAAATTTGGCCATATCTTGGTGAGATATGATGTTATTGAGTCATTTAAGCTGTCTAAATCCACATTTTCAGGGTCTAGGAATACCATGAAAGTATCAAATTTCCTTTCCCATACATATCTTGTACCCTTTTGGGGTAGCCATTACCAAAATTCACAGTTTTTGCTGTGTCTTTGCAAATATCAAAGTGGCTAAACTCACATTTAAAAGGTTTGAGAACACAGTGGTGGCATCATCTATGTTTTCTTACTCCGACCTTGCCTTAGGCTTAACAATAATAAAATGTTGCAAAGCTGTTTCATGTTTGAAGCTTTTCATCACATAAAATACCCTGGGTAGCACAGATTTTCAGTTTATAATGGTATCCACCTAGCTATGACATCTGCGTGAGTCATAGAAAGGATATTGAGAGCTTACAAGTTATAAGCTCATACAGGCTTAGCCCTTGAAAGTCAGGGATACATTATAACAGAATGCATAAACACATAGTTATACACAGTATAGACCTATACCCGTATAAACCCAGGGCAGGGGGGCGTGGCATCGAACCGCTGGAGGTAGTTCCTCCAGCCCTCCTGGGGGGCGCCAGCGGCGCCCTAGGAGTTCCAGCGGCCGCCGGGAGGTGGCGCCCCGGAGTGACGTCATCCCCAGGCGTGACGTCACCAGCCGTGACGTCGCTTAGCGACTGTTCTATCTGTTGTACGGGGACTAGAAAAGGGCACACCCTTTGAACGTTGGTCAGTCGGCCGGTCAATCTCTTTGTGTACACACCTCCCGCAGAATTTTCAAATTTTCCCGAGGCTTTTCCCGAGGTCTACTTGAGTTTCCAAGCTACCGAGGGCGTCTAAGAAGTTACAATGGGTCGTGTGAAGAAAACCCCCAAGAAGTCGGGCCGGCCGGCCGAACCTGAAGAAGATGTGGGCGGGGCAGCCCAAACGAGGGATCTTCTCGAGAGGACGAGGGCAGCTGTCGCAGAATCCGAGGGCAGATTGGCGAGGGTAGAAGGAGGTTTCTCCCGGTTGGTGTCGATGGTGGAGAAGGTCCAGGAGTCGGTAGAGAAGAGTCTCGAGGGCGGCAGGATTCCCGAGGGCTCGACCAGTCGCCAGAGCAGACCCAGGAGGAGGCGTCAGGAAACCCCACCTAGGTCTGAGAGGGACTCATCTGATGACTCGAGGGCTTCGCCAAGACCCGAGGGCGCTCGCCACAAGAGATCCAGAACAAGATCCAAGTCTAGTAAGCATTCAGAATTTGCCCAGAAGAATTTTCTCGAGAGGGGGGTCAGAATTGATTCCCTCGAGGCCCTATTGCTTGTAAATGTCAGAACCGTTCTAATCATGTTGAAACAAGGTATTGATGTTGAGGGATTGTTAGCTCACATGGAACTCATTTGTGAGAAAGCCCTGACCAAAGTATACAGGGTCAGTTCCCTGATCTCATATGACAAGTCTGTAAGGGGTAGGGCAGATGAGGGGGGCCCGGAAGTTTTTGGGCAGGTATCAAACAGTGACGTGTTGAGATATTTCTCATATGATAGCACTATCATTTCTTCCAAGGGGGGAAAGAGTACCAAGGTCTCCTCATCCAGGGGAGCTGAAAAGAGACCCTGTTTCAGTTTCGATAAGGCCCAGGGATGTGATTTCCAGGGGTGCAAGTATCAACATGTGTGTATGTTTTGTCGTAGCTTAACCCATGGCTCAGCAGCATGTAACATGTCTAACCCTAAAGCTGATAAGTAGGGTAGTAAGGGTAGGCCTAGTCTGGAAGGTGTCGTATGTAGTTCCAGCGAGGCTATTACCCATGATTTGTATGGCCATGACAAACCTCCCTTCTCCCTTAACCCTAATTGTCAGGAATTTGTCCCTAGGGGGGGGGGGGGGAGGTAGTTCAATCGTCTAGCCAGCTAGAGGTATCAGACACCACGTATAGAGTATGCCCTGTTTCAACTTTGAATCCTATGTGTGAGGAGTTCATCCCAGGGAAGAGTTTTAGCACTGGTGAAGTTTTTCACCCGTGTGGTGCCTTAGCATTGAACCCTATGGTAGTGTCGAGGTTGGATCCAACCTGTCCACCCTTCACTCCGGGAGCAGTAGCACATGATTTTGCACCTAGGGGAAGGGTTCTTCTATTTACCATTGATGGTAACCGTGATATAGGGGATGTTAGAGTCTTTAGTGATTGCCTAACCGGTACTTGTACTTGTACTTTTTTTATTGGCTCTGAAATTACCCAATTAAAACCCTGTAGGTTTGCTGCCTTTATTTCAGGCAGCGGTAATGTTTTTCCTGGCAAGCCCTTAGATGCTGAATACATCTGGGAGGGGGTAAATAGGGGATTTAAAATTGTTGATGAAAATTGTGATACAGAGTACTCCTGTAGCAACTATAAGACTATTTTGGAACCTCAATTCTATTCTGAAATGTGTGATATTATCCGCCAGGAAATAGCTGATGGGTATGTAACAAAGGTGTGTTCATGCTATGGGGGGGGGTGGAAAAATCCAATGGCAAACTCAGACCCATCACTGACTGTTCCATGCCTGCTGGTAAGGCGATAAATAACTTTATGTGTACCACATATGAGCCTTTTTCATATAATTCAGTCTATACGGTAGTGGATCAATTGGATCAAGGTATGTTTATGTCAGTGGTGGATTTGAAGTCCGCCTATAGGTCGGTAGGGGTATATGCTCCACATGCTGAGTTCCAGGGGTTCGCTTGGGATCTGGGCAAGGGTAGAGAATACTATATAAACAATAGGTTGAGCTTTGGCCTCAGGTGCGCTCCTAATATTTTTAATGCCCTGTCTAATTTCATGGTTAAGGTTGCAAAATCCTATGGGGTAGAGAAGGTGGTTAATTACCTTGACGATTTCATTGTATTGGCGAGGTCAGAGGCCGAGTGTTTGCGCCAGAGAAATGTATTAATTGAAGTAATGGAGTTTTTGGGTTTCGGTATATCCTACGGCAAGGTTACCACCCCCAGTCAAAGGACTGTGTTCTTGGGTATCACTATTGACTCTGCGGCTATGGAACTTTCCCTACCCCCGGAAAAAATTGTTAAATTAAAGGATGCCCTCGACGAATGCTTAGGTATGCAATATGTACATAAGAAAAGGTTGCAAAAAATAGGTGGGTTAATGTCCTTTTGCTCTCAGGTTGTTAGGGGGGGTAGGACATTTAGCCGCAGGTTATACGATCTATGTGCTAAGGCAAAAACAGGTAGAGCTATTTTCCTTTCTCAGGCTACTAAGGACGATCTACTATGGTGGAGACAGTTTTGTGATGTTTTCAATTGTCGTGCCCTATTCAGGAGAGAGCTGGTGGACCTACCCATGGTATCAGACGCATCTAAGAGAGGTTTCGGCGCCTGGATGGGTTCTGATTACTTTTACGGTTGTTGGGAAGGTTTTAGGGTTAAGGATATTAGTCCACTGCATGAGGAGGCTGCCCCAGAGATGGACGGTATTCGGGTACATAGAGGTAACATTAATGTTTATGAACTTTGGCCTGTCCTAGTTGGTCTGAAGAGGTGGGGTGCTGCCTTTAAAAATAAGAAGATTAATATAGTTACTGATAATATGCAAGTCCTGGCAATGGTTAATACCGGTAGAAGCAAAAATAAGCTATGTATGGATTGGCTGAGAGAGCTGTTTTGGACTTGTTTTATTTTTAATATCGAGTTGCACGCTACCTATATAAGGTCTAAGGATAATGTTCTGGCTGATGACCTGTCGAGGTTGCCCTATAAGGGGGTGGTGGATAGGTGTAAAAAGAATTTAGTTGTTTACGGTATGTCTGATTCCCTTTTACAGCAGTGAGACTTCAGGCGCTGCGGACTGCTCAGTGGATCCTAGCTGACCATGGTGTAGCCCCTACTACTAAGGCGACGCGTCTGGCTCAATCTAAAAGGTATATCAAGTTCTGCAAGAAATTTACCCTTCACCCCTACCCTAGCTCCGCCAGCCAGGCTTGCCTTTATGCTACATATTTAGACTCTGTAGGCTTTGCCCCCGTTTCTATTAGGAACTATCTGTCTGGTTTATGGTACCATCAGAAGATGCTTGGATTTCCAGGTTTTGCTGAGGATTTTATATTAAAGCAAACCCTTAATGGTATCGAGAGGAAGTATGACCCCTCCAGGAGGGTCACTAGGTACCCTTTTTCTCCTAATGACTTGTTGAGAATTTTTTCCATGTTAGATATGTCTAATTCTAATGATGTTTTGTTCTGGGTTGCAGTCCTGATTGGGTACAGATGCCTTCTCCGAGCCTGCCACCTGACAGCTTCGCAGCACAGTATTGGCGTGAGGCATTTATTAAGGTCGGAAGGGTATATCCGTATTAAAATTGTTTCCAGTAAGACTGACCAGTTTGGCAGAGAGGACTTATATGTTTATCTACAGGACATGCCTGGTACCCCGTGGTGTGTGCGCCCTTTACTTGACCAGTTGTTGGTAGGCGCCAATCCTGGGGACCCCCTGCTATGCCACAGGGTGGGTAATACTGTTTTTCCATTCACTTATGATGAATTATATTCCAGAATCAAGTATTTTGCGTTGGTTTTAGGCTTGCCTGTTGATAGAGTGTCTACCCATTCCCTCAGACATGGCGGCAGTACCATGCTACAAGACCTTGGTATGCCTGTTCAATCTATAATGAGGAAGGGCAATTGGCGCTCAGCGGCTGTGCGGCGGTACCTACATCAATCTGTATCAGAATTGTCTGTTTTGGAGCAGGTCCCCTGTACTTATCTAGCCTCTTTGTAATCCTTCGGATTAATGTTCCATTGTGTGTGGAGGTTGTTGTTTGGCTGTTATTTAGGTACTATATATTTCCACCACACTAATGTCTCGTGTCTTCTCTTATATTAATATTATATTAATTATATTAATAGCCTATATACCGGTAGCTTATTGTATGGGGATATCCCCAAGTTTCCATGGTAACTTATCTTTCTATTATAAGCCTAGCCCGAGTGCTGGCAGTAGTCTATATATTATTATTGTGCTAATAATATCTTCCACCCCACCTAACCCTTTATACACAGTATAGACCTATACCCGTATAAACCCAGGGCAGGGGGGCGTGGCATCGAACCGCTGGAGGTAGTTCCTCCAGCCCTCCTGGGGGGCGCCAGCGGCGCCCTAGGAGTTCCAGCGGCCGCCGGGAGGTGGCGCCCCGGAGTGACGTCATCCCCAGGCGTGACGTCACCAGCCGTGACGTCGCTTAGCGACTGTTCTATCTGTTGTACGGGGACTAGAAAAGGGCACATCCTTTGAACGTTGGTCAGTCGGCCGGTCAATCTCTTTGTGTACACACCTCCCGCAGAATTTTCAAATTTTTTAATTTTTGGGGTAAAGTTCTACTAAATATTGAACTTTGGGATATTTATGATATTTATGATATTTGTGATATTTATGATATTTATTGATGTTCATATTTATTACTGTATAATTCTATTCACCTGTCATCTTAGCTGCTGTGTCTGTTTAGACCTGTGTTAGGCGCTAAAGAATGCTGTTATTGCGATACAGGACCGTGGATTGTCCTAGTCTGCTGTGTTATTTATGGTTATTGTTGGTTATTGGTTATTGTCACTAAAAAGATGAGTGTGACTGCTATTTGTAACTGTGATAGTACTTCAGTGTTAATAAAAATATAGGCTGTTATTTAGGTACTATATATTTCCACCACACTAATGTCTCGTGTCTTCTCTTATATTAATATTATATTAATTATATTAATAGCCTATATACCGGTAGCTTATTGTATGGGGATATCCCCAAGTTTCCATGGTAACTTATCTTTCTATTATAAGCCTAGCCCGAGTGCTGGCAGTAGTCTATATATTATTATTGTGCTAATAATATCTTCCACCCCACCTAACCCTTTATATCCAATATAAACCTTGCAAATTTTTCATTACCATCCACCAATTATTATGTATCTAGGCTGTAGGTCGTATTGGTGTAGTTCATGTATTCTCGGGTGGGTGTATCTGGGAATAGAAATAGATGGGCAAAGCCTGAGTCTAATTTTTACAATAATTCTATGTGCAAGTCATCTAAAAGTTTGTGAACAGAAATATATTGAAGGAGTGTTCACCATGTACAACCTTGCTACGTATTTTGGCACACCTCTAGGATTGGTTTCTCTTATTGCTGTATCTCATCTTTATATCTTTTTTTTAAAAGTTTGAATACGCTTTATTCATTTTCATGATATTCGATACTGCGAGTACAGTTAATTCATTGAGTACAATCTGGAACTAGGTATTAAATAAGTATAATAGATGTTGATTGATTACACAAAGTAGGCTACTGTCAGCTTTTGGAAGATATCGGGTATTATTGATTCCATCTTAATATGTTGTAACACAGCTTCTTGTCAGGAGGCTAGTGTTATGTCCGTTGGCACCACTGTACCATTGTGTATTAAACTCATCTTTATATTATCCTACGATGAGATATTAAATTGGCGTACTATAATTTGATGGCATCATCATTTATTGTCACAATTACCAATGTAAATCCGGTGTTTTTGGCAATAAAATCATTTCCAAACCAAAATTCCTACTCCTATAGAAAATGTATATAATTTTATGCCACTTGGTGAGGTTTGGGGTACCAGCCCTTGATACAACATATCCATTATTACTGGAATCACTATCAGTTAACTAAGATCTTCTTGGCTATTACAGTATAGAATGAGTAAGAACATTTTCTAAATTTGACGAAGTGAGGGCTAACTACATGTAATTCGCTGTGGATCCTCACCCTGCCATGGCATCAACTATAGTTGATACATTTAGATGTCACATACCCTGACTTAATAGGAATGGAGGAGGGTTGCGCAGTGTCTTAGGATACATTACACCTGACTCATTGCACACTGTTGTATGAGCTCAGAGGCACCTTGCATTTTGACTCCACCTTTGCTGCCCTCTTTCATGCTGTGGTATACTCTGGATTCCTATCATGGGCCAACTGAAAGTTTAACTACACAAACAAACAAACAATAACAATTCTTAACAAATAGAGTATTTCATCATAATTATGTGACAAGATCTGGGGAAAAGGCCATTTTTCCATTCCTATTCCCAGTATGTGTCACATATGTAGGGAATAGTAGGGAACCATGGAATATTATGAGTACAAGTGTATACCTAAAATGGCTGCACCCTATACCTCCATAGTGATTGACATTTACAAGATAACCAGCTCTGACCACTATGAGCTGGATTGGTCATGACATTGTGGTTATGACATTGGGATCTCAAGGAAGGAAGCATGAGTTCAATGCCAACATCTGCTGAAACTCTTTTCACCTGGTACCTTTAGGGGCCATTTAAGTATGACATCATTACATTTTTAAGACCCAACCCTTCTGTATCGCCATTTTACTTTTTTGTAAAATGTTATACTAGGGGAACAGCATGCTCATGTCATCATTCCCCATATAAACCTGTACCCTTTATTGATTACATTATACTTACACCCTGATGAGACCACAGTTGAACTGCAGATCTCACAGCATTGAACATGTAACTCAGACTATACAACAGATATATTTAGTATGAGTTAGGGAGGGGAGAAGAAAGCTCTTCTTGTACAGAAATTGGATCCACTGGAAAAGTCTGACTTGCAAGATTGCAATTATTAGTAGACAAAGTAAATGCCATGTCTATCAGCTACGGTTTAAGTTTTTGAAGGGTGTTTTTTTATGAGGGATTGGGAATTTTAGCTTCTCTACCCAAAACAGATATTCTGGCCCCACATTTCCTATGCAAGAGTTTAATTCAGCACCAGCATGAGACCATCATTAACCCTTTAAGGGCCGCTGCTGCCTCTGGGCAGCATCTAAAATACCCCTGAAAAACCGCTGCTGCCATGGGGCAGCAAAAGTGCTGCCCTATGGCAGTAATACCACTAAATTGCAGCTCCTGGTATGAAATAAAGAATGAGAATTTTTTAATCAATCCAAAAATATTTAACATGAGTACTACATCCCCTTTTCAGAAAAGTCCAAAGTATGTCTCCGATATAACTTATGTTACTACTTAGCCACTATCACAGGGAGCACATACTTGTAAAGTTGCATATTCCCATGGCATAGGGCCGGTGGTTAAGGCCCAAATTACATTTTTCAAGGCCAGCAGTTAAAGGGTTAAGAGTTCTGATTACATTGGATCATCATGGCACCAATAGATATTTGGTATCATCAATGCATCACTCTTATTTTATCAATGCACTACCCCTTAACTCATCTGAAAGTACATTGTTAAACTCCCAACCCCACTAAAAGTAGTATACCGATTCATTTCATCTATTATTCTGTTGTAAATCAGTGGTTGCTGACATGTTCCCTATTTGAAATGAAGGTATAAAGTAGTTTGTAAATTATAGTGATGGTCCTAGCATCACAATAATACTTTAGTGCTAAGATATAAGCCATAATGCACCCTTATAGGACTAAGCCTTTTTGGTTCTCAATAATATATGCCTAAACTAATTGAGATTCATAAAGAGTCATTACTATATACTTATCTCTACAGCAAACAGGTAAATCTGGTTAATAATGCAATAGCATGTCAGGAAAGCCTAGATGAATGCAGTACAATGAGGTCATTGTTAGGCATATGACATGTAATGGGCAACATATGTCTAAGAGAACATAAGTGATGCCACCACTGCGTTCTTATACCCTGGAAATGTGGATTTAGCCACTTTAATATTTGCAAAGACTGTGCATTTTGTTAATGGCTACCCCAATAGAGTACACAATATGCATGGGAAAGGAAATCTGATGATACCATGGTATTCCTAGACCCTGAAAATGTGGATTTAGGCAGCTTAAATGACTCAATAACATCATTTCTCACCAAGATATGGCCAAAATCGTGAATTTCAGTAATGGCTACCCCAAAAGGGTACAAGATATGCATGGGAAAGGAAATCAGATGCTTCCATAGTATTCCTAGACCCTGAGAATGTAGATTTAGACAGCTTAAATGACTCAATAACATCATTTCTCACCACGATATGGCCAAATATATGATTTTCACTAATGGCTGCC
This sequence comes from Harmothoe impar, assembly GCA_947462335.1. Lineage (NCBI taxonomy): Eukaryota > Metazoa > Annelida > Polychaeta > Phyllodocida > Polynoidae > Harmothoe > Harmothoe impar. Next base: position 17,138,975 of record OX381708.1, on the reverse strand, counting down.
TTTATCGGGCCCTATTTCAGAGAAAAACTATTTCTGTGCGTGGCATCCACCCTGAACCTGATCAGTATAGGTCATACTAAAAGTCTGGCATGGATGCCACCCTGTAACATTCCGTTCCTCCTAGAGTGACATTTCAAAATTCTGCCACCAGTCTAACAGGGCATGTCTTTCTAATATCTAGTATATCTGAAGTGTGACATATACATAGGACATGAATATAATAAAAGATCAATGCATTAGAATTGCTCTTAGTTGATCATATATGTGTTTCTATAGAGTTCCCGAGTTCTGTCCTGGCCCCCAGTAGGGTGGACATGAGGCACTGGCTGGGGTAAGAGGCCAGGTGGCCCAGGTAGGTGGTGATCATGAGAGTGGAGCCACCTGGGGAGTTCTTACGTCACCAGCCAATCCTGTATAACTATAACATATATTGGTTGGATCCATTAACTGTATGGGTACAGACAACTAGAGGCCTAGGTACAAGATTATGAATCACACAGCCAAAAATCCTTTCTTAATTCAAGAAACTAAGATAGATAAACTCGAAATTCTTTTTTTTAACCAGTCATTTATCCGCCAGTCGAGTTTATTTATCTTAGTTTCTTGAAATAAGACAACTATTTTTGGCTGTGCATTTTATCACTTAAAAAGCTGAAAAAAACATTTTGATCGAAGTTAATCTTCTTCAGGTGATATTTATAAAGGCATTAGTTGATAAATATGCATTCTATATGTTATCCATATGCATGGGTGTGGATAAATGTCAAGTAGACCTTGATACCACCTTACCACACCATAGAACAGCGCACACCTCATTTGTCGTTACCTGTGGTTTATCGTGCAACAGGAGACATGGCGTCACCCTTAACAGTAAATAACAGGCTCGCAGTATATTGGGTGATAAATCGTTCTTCAATAAGGCATTGGCAACAAGGAGGGTACAAAATGAGTACTTTGGCAACAAGATGATTTGTCCTATATAACTGTGGAATTCCATATATTAACCAGAATTTTCCCACCCACCCATACCTTTTAGTCTACATCGTCATAGTTTGGGATGAAGTCATCGTATTTATTATAATAGAAGCTACCCTTTTAGTAACTACTCTATACATTAACATTACAGCATACATAAATAGACATTGTCAATTCTCACAATGTGGGATTGACATGTGCAATGGACACTGCATTACACTAAAAGGGTTTTATTTGTAGTATTCATTAATTGCTAATAATCACATGTGGCTTAACACAAACCTTATGCCTCCATGTTTATTGTACATAATCTACACACTTATAACTGAGCAATTCGCCAGCATCATTTGTCAATATACAGCTACCCAGGTACATTACCATAAAGCCTAGTGTAAAAGCCTAACTCACACTTAAGCCGAACCTAGACTTTGGGAATATCATAAAGCCTTATAGAGGGTCTGGTTATGGCGACTTTAGTACTGCAGTATAAAAATTAAAACTCGCAAATTTATAAGCTGAACCTTGACTTTGTCCTTACCCTATGAGCCACACTGGCGATCTGCCTATTAGTCGCGGCCTATACTATATAGGTCTTACGGGGATGGTACCTTTATAACTTACCTGCGGCGAAAGTGACATAATTTGATTTGAGAACACCACCTATTCAGCTAGGAATTTTAACACCCTCAAAAGCACTCTTGTATAGTACTAGTTTAAAGGAGGAACTCAAATAATTCTGTGAACCAGTAGCATTCCCCACATCTAACACCAGTTGATTGAAAATTCAAAGTCTCTTGAATTATTACCTTTTTACCCAGTCCTGGATTCAAGTCAAAGCCTGGCTCTATCTAACATTTACAAGCTACGTCTTTATGATACTTCTCTCAGTGTACGTCATAGCTACTCATATAATCAATCAGTCACGCCAACACCTATTAGGGTAACCAAGCATCTAATGAACTGTGTGTACCAGGAGGTCAATAGGTGAAACATGGCTACCGTAAAACCTCCTGTATAAGCCGCGGCTTGTACGCGAATCAGACTCAGCTTTCTTTTGATACCAAACATGCCTTTATAGAGTGGTGTTTATACGAGAGTTTTTATAAGTTTACTACCGTGCCAAATTAACAATTCTGAGATGGCCTCTGCAGCTTATAGGATCGCACCAAACTCGGGGTGCGGCTTATACGCAAGTTAGGCTTACACGTAAGGTTTTACGGTACATGCATTAGCACAGTCTTGTGGTTTGGGCATAAGTGAGAGTGGAGTCAGACGGAAAGCCAAACTTGTCAAGACATGGTGGCTCTAGAGTGAGTCAATGCTGAATAGGATGATTATTTTCATCTTATAGTGTACATATTGAGGGATTTCTACACGTTTACAACCTATACATCAATAGCCTTGCAGTACATATCTACATCAGCTGGTAGGTAAACATTAAATGCATTAATGGTTAACATTTCTCCTCATATAGTTCCTAAAATTATCTATTTCATGGTGAATGTGGCAGGTCCATTGATTTAACCAACGAAAGCCGTATCGCATCCCCATTAGATAAACCTCTTCAGTATCCACCTGCCCATACTCTCAAATTAAGTTTAAAAAAAATTTCAACTGCGAAATTGAATTGTTCACCTCGTAGGATAACCCTCAGAACCTCTGGCATTAATCTTGAGTGTTTTCCACTATCAATGTTTAGTAGGCATTAGACATCAGTTACCTGCCCCGACCTAGCAAAACAAGGCTGACCATAGAACTATTTAACAAAATTTTGGCGAAATAGAAAAGATTGATGGATTGTAGGGCTATTGTAATAGTCAATTACGTTGCATATATAACATGAAATTAGTCTCCACTTTGATTAGAAATACAAGGTCAAAAGGAGTAATTTCTAAATTACTTAATTATGTAATTTGATGAATTTATAGGCCATGATATGATGAGCAGGATTATATCTTTCCTTAGTTAAATCAATGGAGCTACTGTATTCACCCCAAGATAAACTATCTACATCAAATCTGGCTGGGAAAACAAGGTTTTATTTTTTGAAAGACAAAATTTACTATGCTTAACCATAGGAAGGGCCGTATTCAATGCTCCCATTGAATACAATCTGGCCGTATTCAATGGGCTAAGAAAACACAGTTTTTCTCATTAAATGGCTTCAAATCAAAAAGTAAATGCAAATGCCAACTACATTGATATCTCTGCTGTATTTCACTCATGAGGGCCGGGGCATATCCCACTCAGCCTGTGGCTAAGTGGGATATGGCCCCAGCCTCCACTAGTGAAATACAGCAAGAGATGGTATCAATGGGTGTTGGCATTCGTGCATTTATTTTAGGGTTATTGTAAAAGTCAATTTGACAAAAGAGCGAATAATACCATTTTGTGCTCTTTGATTTGATGGTCCATAAGGCGTGTCAGTTGATGCCACCAAGTCTATCAACTTGACAGTAGTTAAAAAGGAAATCTGGACTTCCTACCCTGAATCTTCAGGCCATGTAAGCTAAAACACCTTCTTTTTGCTGGTATATTACTTAGTATTTGGGAAGTAAATATATTTCTAACTAACACATGAAATGTAAATACACACTAACTGATTCCTCCTTACAGGCAGATAACTACAATCCACAATGGCAAAGAATAGCACCCTTTCTGAGAAGCAACCTATTGAACAGGAACTGGATGAAAATTCAACGATGCAACTGGAAAAGGAAAGACTGATAGACGTAGTACAGTCATTTCTCTCTACAGCATCAATGCATGGCCTCAACAAATTAACAGAACAGAGGCATATTGTGCACAGGTTATTCTGGATTATAGCCACACTTGTGTCATTGGTTGTGGTTTCGATTCTTGTCTCCAATCTGACAGATATGTTTTCGTCATATCCCATTAAGACAACATCAAATATTAAGTATGAGCCAATCCCATTCCCCGATGTCACAATATGTAACCACAGATATCTTGACATTGATATTCTATATAGCCTGATTAACCAGTATACAAATATCACCAACAACCCAAAGACACTAGCTAAAATAAAAGGACTTGAAAGAGCAAGACCAATTATTGAGAAAGTTTTCCTAAATACTCAAGCAGATTTTGTAGATGCAATGCTGGCATTTAGGGACACATCTGTGATTAGGGAAATGTTCAAGAGGGGTGTTCTCTGGCCATCACTGAACTTAACGTTAGATGAAACAATGTCTATAGTCACCCCTGTGAATGAGATGATACCTGTCTGCCATTGGGGAGGAAAGGGCTGCTCAACTCAACTACTGAAGGAATTGGCAGATCCATATTTTATGAGATGTCTGACATTGAGAGCCCCACCAGACATGGTAGTCCAAAGTGGTGTCGAACATGGCTTGTCATTAATATCCCTTGTTGGATCAAATATGATCCCTTGGGGTCAATTTGCTAAGCATGATCCACATATCATCCCTTCCTTATCGGAACACAACCATCCTCTCGGTGGAGCTGACGGCTTACATGTGATAGTCCATGAGAAAAAATCTGTACCTTTACCAATGACTGAGGGAATTACTATTCCACCAGGTCATCTTGGGTCTCTAGGTATCACAGTTCATAAATATAAAAGGTTGGGATTACCTTACTCGAATTGTTCCAACTTTGACCCTTATGAAGAAAACAGACATGAAGTCTATCGCCTGCCTGTGTGTCTGAACAGGTGCATTCAGAAACATACAGTAGAAGTCTGTGGCTGCACTAGTCCTTACCTACTTACCCCCTCACAGATTCCCATAGGTACTCCAAGCTGCACTAACCTTGGACCTATTCCAGATAATTGTAATGGTTTGAAGATCCCTATACAATGTTTAAACCCATTAATGCAAATTGTAGATAACATGAATTGCTCTACACATGTAAAGGATAGAATTCTGTCAAGTAAAAGTGTCATGAATGATTGTAAATGTTACGGCCCATGCCATGAATATTCTTACAAGGTGGGGTTCAGTCTGGGATCTTGGCCATCAGGAATGGAGACTGACAGTATCTGGCTTAGGGAACTGCAGCCTAAGATACAGGCCATCCTATCATCACCAAACATCTCGGAAATAAAACGAAGATTGTACACCAATCATTTCACTAACACCAACAGGTATAACGCAATGAGAGATTTTGTGAAAACAAATGTCTACATTTCTGATGGTTCTGTTTATGAAAGTGTTGAAAGCGAAGATTACCCTCTGATTAATCTTATCTCAGATATTGGTGGTTCTCTAGGACTTTGGGTTGGAGTATCAGTGTTGAGCCTCATGGAAATCATTTGGTTTGTGTTTGATGTGTGTATGGTCCTTGTCAAACGCTTCCGGATGACATCAACCGGTAACAAGAATATTACGCTTGTTAGCCCAGTTCAGAATTGATAGAGCCATTTGCGACATTTCTGATATTATTCCATAATGCTGTAGTCGTTTAAGAATCAACAAACCCTGTTCTGCTTCACTTGTGCAACATGTTTATTCACTTATCCAGTTCTCCTTATAATGAACATGACAACATGTATACTCTAGATGTATATGGATTTACTATTGAAACAGGCATAAATAGATATGTAATGTTACATAAAATGACCTCATGCCCCATTGGTTCAGATCTATAACATTGATAGGTTAGAGTTTCTTAGCAATGTCCAGGTTAACATATTATTGACAAACCCTGTTCTGCTTTGAACAGTTGTGCAACACGTTTATTCAGTTATCCTACTTACATCAGCTAAGACACATGTGGTTCGGGAATAGCATGTGTACGAGGATAATGCAGTTCAAATAGGGTTCAGGGCTAATGACATTAGCCACCGAAGTGAACAGAATCCGCTGTGCCGGATAACGACAACCTACTACTTAGGTTACCTCTAGACAGTGGACATGAACAATTTGAATTTCACCAATCAATGGTTATACAATTGCCTGGAGTACTGCTACAAGAGAAGGACTCAAGCACCCACCCCACCTGGTGGGGGAGGACAGTACTATTGACCAGCACAGTAGGTGACCTCAATGCAGACTGAGCCCCAATCACTATACTAGAGATCGGAAGTAGCCAAATTTGCTGACCTTGCACTATGGTCGCAACTGCTCATTTGCATATACTTTTACACTTTTTGTTCATAAGAAATGTACTAAAGCAGAGCAGAGCTGTCACAGGTACCTGGTCTGACGCACAGGACCTCAGTGTAGGTTCTGCGACCAGGATGGTGACCGTGTGTCATCAAAACATGGTGGCAACTTCCGGTCTCTAGTATAGTGACCGGGCCTCAGTGTACTCAGTGCACTGGTCAGTCAGCGGTTAGCAGCCGGCAGAAAGACAGTGAGCAGTAGGCAGTGGGCTGGTTTTTTCTCTCTTTATAATTTTCAAATATTCCTAAAAGTTAAATAAATAGGCCGTGTCTTTTGATGACTGGCTCAAGTGCATATCGATGTCTAACCTTTTACCTTTGGATCCATCATTTTACATTGCATTTCAAATCGACATAAGTTTATTAAATGAATTTCACGTTTCATGCAGTTTAAACTGCCAGATACACATACAAATGTATTTGTTACTCGCATATCGTGTTCATTATTTATATACACAATGCATAAAATGTTTGTCTTGTATTTGTCATGTCCCGTCCATCTTGCTCTTTATAGAACAAGTGTTAATGAGAACATCTGTTTAGCTAGTCCAAGTGGAGGCACAATATTATCAGTTATCAGGTTATTGTATTTGTATTTATATATTTTATCGGCTGAAGAATCTCGGTGTACAATTGCAGTGAGTTTTTCAATCAAAAGCCAAGGCGTCTTCAAAGAGAAGAGTTGGATAGAAAGTGTTCAGAGTCAATTAAATTAAGTCACATTTTAGTATGTCGGAGTAAAGTAAACATAGATAACAATTAGTCTGTAGTTAGTCCTTTTCCAGCGCGTTTTAGAAGAGCCTGTTTGACCCCTTCTTCTGGGTGACTGGAGACAGTCTGTCCCATGACTCTTATGCCTTCCTGATCTTTATTGATATAGCCGTTCTATCCAAAAGAAATTGTCCAGTATCCATATATGTATTTGTTCAAGGGTCAAATGTTATATTGATATTTTAGACATTGTGATACAGGTCTATAACTATAAGGAAAACTATGAAAATCGACGGTGGACAAATATGGACCTTCTGTATCTTCTTATTGATCAATAAACGAGTTAAACCCTCCCAAAAGAGTACTGCGTTAACAGTTATTGTGACTATTAGCTAGGGATCAGGGATCAGGGCTTTGTTCTTAACTCCGAAGTTGCTTAAAGGAATACTAGGTAATACTTCATGTAACCCACACCCATGATGAGAGGACTAACAAAGTTCAAAACATAAAAGAAATCTAACTAAGTATTCTGTATTCTTGTTTATAGTTACTGGAAAGATCATATGTAGATGTCTTTAAACTTACTGGTATGAAAGGTTCATTTGAAAGCAATTTCTAATTCGTGTATACACCCTCCAAACACAACACAAGTTAGTATATTTCCTGGGAAAAACACAAGCTATATATTACATGTATACACTCAGAAAAGTCAGCGTCCTTGTCGCTAAAACCACTCTTTTTTTTGAGTTTATAACATACTTTATTCACATGGTGATATTCAAAGTACGATACAAGTCAATGGAATCATATGAGGAAATATGTGATCCAAACATGTTATTATAGACATGGAATAAGGTATATAATCATATCTGCAGAACAGTATCAGTAACGTACAACCATAATCTATCACATATAGGCAATAGAAGACAGCTATGCATGTGACAGGTACTACAAAATATAGGATTATCAATGATCATATCCCAGTTGCTGATGTAGACAAAGAAATGTATATAATATTCACAGTGATATCATGTATTGTGTGTTATTATACCATATCAGCTATGGGTTCATCAGAATATAATGGGACAACTGGTTTAACTGATAAGGTTTTTATGTATGGGGCTTGGTAAGGAATAGTTTTATCACTGTTGGTTTTGCCTTGATCTTAAAGGCATTCCGGTCAGTGAGTACACGACATGAAGCATTAAGCTTGTTCCATAGTTCAATCCCACGGTATAGAGGACTTTTTCTAAAGCCCTTGGTGTTAGATGGTGGGAATTCCAACAATCCAGTGTTTGTGGACCTGGTAATACGCCCACATGACGCTGGTTGCTGCATTCTTAATCCTAGCTCTGAGGGGTAATGCTTATCATTGTACAAGTATTTACGAATGAGTAATAACAGTTGCATGTCATAACGAACTCTGAGGTAGTCAATGTTGGCATCTTTACGTAGGTCACAGATATGATACCGTCTTTGGACATTTAATGATATACGAAGACATCTATTTTGCATTAATTGGAGTCTCTTATGTTGGGTATGCACTACACCATTAAACAGGTAACCACAGTATTCAAGCACAGGCATAATAGTTTGTTTGTATACAAGGAGAGCTGTCTGTAGAGACATACGGCGTCTCATGGAGACAAGCATGTAGCACCTATTGGAGGCACTACTTACATTTTTGCTGCTGGTGCCCTTAAGAGTTATATTGTCATCCAATATTATACCTAAATATTCATAGCTTGAGCAGCATTCTAGGTTAGAGTTCCCCAGTGTAATATTTGGTCTATACCGACTGGCTGGCTGGGGATTAAACGCTACTACTTTGGTCTTACTGGTATTGATACATAGCCCACTATTACTAAACCAGGAATACACCTTAGTGGCATCATGTTGGAGCATACCTTCAGCAATATGGAGGTTAGATGATGCAGAGTAAAAGACAACATCATCTGCATACATTACTATCTTACAGTTATCAATAATGTTTGGTAGGCTATTGACATAGCAAATGAATAATAGGGGGCCAAGGATAGATCCTCGTGGGACACCATAGGAGATAGGGAGGGTGGTTGAGGTTACATTACACGTGACTCTTTGGGTTCTATGACCTAGATATGCGTAAAGCCAATCAGTGTAAATTGGTGGCAGGTTTAGATGCTTCATCCTAGTTATTAACTCCAAGTGATGGATGCTATCAAAAGCCTTCCGTACGTCCAGGAAGCAAGCCAACAAATATTCACCATTGTCACATGCCATATAGACATCATTAATGAATTTGAAGACAGCATCGTTTGTTCCTCTGGACGCACGGAAACCATATTGATATTTACTAAGAATACCCTGAGCTTCAAGCAAGCCATAAATCCTTTCATATATTATCCGCTCCATGATCTTGCTAGGGGAAGGGAGCAGGGAGATAGGTCTCCAATTACCAATATCCTTTAGGTTAACTGACTTGGGAAGGGGGACCACCTTCGCACAGGCCCATTGGCGAGGAAATGATATGCTGTGTAGGCCATAGTTTATCAGTGCAGTTAACTGTGGTGCAAGCACCAGCAAAGCATCTTTAAGGACTGCTGAGTTAATATTGTCAAGACCGCTAGATTTATGTACCTCTATGGCCTTTACTAACTCCAGTACTCTGCTGTAGGGTACAACAGTGGAGGCGCTTATATCATATTGTAAAGAGGTGGGTGAGCTGTCAGTGGCGACCTTAGGTATGTCACCAAGTGACTTGAACAGTTTAGAGCCTATACCAGTGAAGAACTCATTTATATAAGTGGGGACGGAGTCCCCCCTGAGCTCCTCTCCTGTTTCCAAATGATTTAGCACGATTTCTGGTCTGCTCTGACCGGATTTGCCTAAGAGGAGGGCTAGCTCTCGCCAGAATTTGGTGGGGTTATTAGATAAATCTTTTAGCTTGTCACGAAAGTAGTTATCCTCAGAGGCTCGCGTCTTGGCATTAATGTCACGCCTGACTTGCTTGGCCTTTTCAAGTAATTCAGGGTTTGATTTGCGACCCCTACATATATTCATTACGCTCATAGATAGATTCAAAAATGTCCTTTGTGATCCAGGGTTCATTACGGTCCTGAAAGAACATGTCCTTAATAGGGCAATGAGTATCTAAATATGCAGTGATGTGGGAGAGAATGATTGATCATTTTTCGTCCACATCAGTATTTGTGTGAAAAGGGGTCCAATCAATTGAGAGAAGATAACCTATAAAGTCAGTTTGGTCATAGTTCTTATAGGATCTACCTCTAATTGTTATATTTATGAAGGTTTCTTTAGGCTTCTTCTTAGAGGCAAAGATGGGGAGGTGATCACTGATGAGACAAGGTAGGGTGCCTTTGTTCATTACTTTGTCACAGTCAGTGGCAATGAGATCTATACATGTCCCACCCGATTGATTAGTATGAGGACGAGTGATGTCATACTAAGTAGATGATGTGCCTGAGGTTTGCACCAGAGATTGACTTGCTATAATATTTAGTTTTGCAATCATCGGGTTGGAGTAGGTCAACATTGATATCTCCAATAAGCCATCTTTCACGTCCTTGTAGGGATGGGTCCTGACACAAAGATAACATAGTGTCTATACATTTTACATAGCTCCCGTTGGGGGGACGGTATACATGAATGAAGAAGGTTAATCTATGTTTGGGTTGGGTAAAATTTATTACAATGGCCTCAATATCGGCATTAGATATGCTTAGATAGGGCACTAATGAACGGAATGGTGCCATTTTGTCACCTACATAGAAGAGTAAACCGCCACCTTTTTTTATCTAATACTCTGTCCTGGCGGAAGAATTGGTAGCCAGACACAAATAGTTATCCCAGCGCCTTCTAAAAGCCAGCTTTCACTAATGCACATGATGTCAAACAACTTTATTAGGTCTGACATGGTGGTGAATTTATGTTTTTGACTCCGTATATTATAATGACCTATCTTGAGACCTTTCATTGAAAGAAGGTCTGGAATGCTTGTGGTCATTTTAAGGAGACAATATTCTTCAGGCTGGGAGGAGCTAATATAGCGGAGACCTGGTGGTCAAATATGGAAAGATGGCAGTCAAACAATATTGCTTGCCAAGTGACAGGGCAGATAGTTGTAACACTTAAGACTAAGATGATGAGTCTGAGCATAATTGGGCAGACGGTCTAACTTAGCACTAGGCTTAATATCTAAGCATGTATGACAGGGTGCATTACATGATTGAGTGCCATTAAGGATGATAGTAGTATGTACAAAATGATTTAGTCGATTTAGCGACTGAAGTCCTTTCAATTGGTCTAATTAACTAACTATTGCAACTAATGAGTAGAGGTATATAACTAGCAATTAGAGAGTGCTCGTGACACTTACAATATGGTAGTATTAATGATATATGTTTGCATTCTCAGGATGAGAGATGCAGGCCGAGAACTAAGAGGTAGGGATTCAGGTGTTCTTTGAATCTTAGCAAGCTAATTGTATCTAAGTCAATCTAAAGTAATCTAATCTAAGCTAATCTAATCTAACTAGTCTGATATAGCAGCTAATATCAAGCAATATTAATAATTGTGCTGTGCAGTATGACAATCAATATAAGAAAATAGGTGCAAGAAATCATAGTCACAAGTACTTAGAATAGAGTAATGGGAAGTGGGGTTGGCTACACACACTGCGTGTAGACATTATATGACCGGCCCCTATCTGGTCCGCATCACAAAAGATGTAGGGATATAGATGAGGCATAGTCTAGAGATAAGTCTCGGTTTATGACAGTGCATGATCAGCCCATTTCTAGTCCGCATCAGAAAAGATGTAGGGATATGGGTGATGGTGATACAGGTTAGAGCACAGTGGAACATATCATTGCATGAGCATTGACATGTTAATACATGAATATAAATGCAAATGCAGTTTTGCATGACAGTGCATATTCAAACAATATCTAATCCGCATCAAAAAAGATGTAGGGATGTAGATTTGCCTGTACTAAAGTAATTACTAAAGTAAAATAGAAAGATATTCATAATTAGTTATATGTAATACAGGATGGTAGGTAATTACAGTGTAGGATCAACCCAAATCTAGTCCGCATCATAAAAGATGTAGGGATAGATGTTGGATGAATGAAGATGGGAGTATGCTAGCTTAAGTGGAAACAAAGAAACAATAAGAATAGACTAGCATAAATGGAAACAAAGACATACATATCAATACCAGTATCAGTTGATCAATCAACTTGTATGTATTCATAAATGCGTTTATATTTATGTTCATATCCATACACATCCATTCATGCATGCATGTATGCATTAGTATTTGCATAGAAGGTCCGCATCAGAAAAGAGGCATAGAGCCAATCAAACGAGAATATATTTAGACAGAGAAAAGATAGAGTTGAGCAATCCTGGTTGATTCCCAGCACAGGTGTCTAAATTAAATACAGCATAGTGTGAAAGAGGATTTCAGTATCAGTGTTGTCACATGAGAGCGACACAAATATGGGTATATGAGCTGGTACATACACATGGACTTTTTTGAGTATGTACACATGTGACTCATAGAAGATTCTGAAGAATAGTGAATGTTCCTGGTGACATGTTCAATAGTCATGTGTTTTCCTAAGTTCTACTCATGCAAATAACAGGAATTCCATTAGTAGAGTGATGACATGGATTTCTCGAGTTTCACCTGTTCAAGAAATTGTCAAGAAAACTTTTCAGAAATATTCTGGATTTCTCAAGTTTCAGTCGTTCAAAAACAAGACATTTCAGGAAATATGACACAAGAAAATGTCAAGAAAACATTCAAGAAACATTCCAAAAGTCTTGTAGGGATCAGGAGTCAAGACCCAAGAATGGCACGAGTTCTGCTTGAGGTTTTGTTTGCAGGTCAGTCATGAGAATACTATATCATTATTGATTAAGTAAACATTCCATAGGGCACTGAGTCCCAGTACCCACTCCACTCCGACTCTTGCTGTCAGTAACAAAATCTAGGCCTTTACAGCATACCATATGTGCCTCTATATGGGTAAAAATCGACACGGGAGACACGGCCCTTTTAAAAATCGACAGACACAGACATCTTTATAAGGCCCTAGTATATTATATATATATATATGTATATATATGTATAAAAACCGACATGACGATAGGCAGACATCTGACCACCAGCAGGCGCACTACTACTATTATTAGCGCATACACATGGACTAGTAAACACCTGAAAGGGACTTAGTGTACACACAAGTCACAGACAGCAGAACGGATTAACACTCTAGATTGATCTCTGTATAAACACATCATTCAACACACAGACCACAGACTCTTGAGATGGCAGTCCTTCTGTTTGGTGACTCCCGGGTACGTTATCTATCCAACTACCTACAACCTGAGTCAAATTACCATGTTATTTGTAAAGGTGCGGGCCACCATGGACCATGCCCGCTCAACTGTGTGTTCTATACTGTCCCAGCCACATAGCTACACCACATTCTATATGTGCACAGACATATGTGACATGTTGTCCTATGATGACTGGGGACAATCATGCCTTGCTCCCCTACCCAGCACTATGATGACCCAAGAATGGTTTGCAAATGAACTCGCTCTCACTGTATCTAAGATTGGACAGTTTGATCCCAATATTAATGTCTCATTTGTACTGCTATACGGTGTTGATTTCACCACTCTAAATCATAACTGGCCTTACTGCCACCCTGATCAGGATATCATAGAGCATATATTACTGGATGTGAACTCTGCTATTTATAACAGCAACGCGTCCCAACACCAATCAACGCCCAAAGTAGACAGTATTGTACATGAAAGACAATCAAGAAAGCGCTGTTATAAACACCACTACGTTCTGTTAGATGACAGGCTCCACCCTACCCCGGACCTGTGTGCCCTTGTAGCAAGAGCTATAATGGCAGCATAATAACTCAGACTTATGGGTCATGACCCACCTCATCACATCACGCACCTAGTGAGATGCTTGACTACAATGATGATGTTATAATTGCAATGACATATAATGATTGTAAAAGAGAGGCCACATACCTGAACCCGTTCTATACTATTGTGGAATGCTTTGTATTTACTTACCTGTTTCTATAATTGCTATACCTAACCTATATAACATTGTATAATATGTATTGCTGCACCCTAACTGACTGATCACTCAATGCTTGCACCTAATGAGATGCATAGCAATGAGACACATAGTGTGTGAAATACTATGAAATATTATGCCTATCTTTTTTCCTGTAATGAATCGTCTATGTTATGTATCATGATTACCCGCCAGTCTGAACCCAGAATAAAGTCACTCAGTCATGTGTGACTATTGCTATTACTGTTCCTATTACTACTAATATGATTATTATTATTAGTAGTATTATTATTAGTATTATTATCATTATTATCATTATTGTTGCCCGTGTCGAGATGCACCTAGTGAGATGCAGATCGCCATGGCAACCTCCATTAATAGTTGTATTGACAAGCATATGCATAGATACTATACAAAGCTCTATACAAGTATTAATAGATGCAATTCCAGACTAGAATTAGCTTAGATGAGATTAGACTAGTTTAGATTAGATTGGTTTATATTATTATAAAACTCAGTAACTGTATTGATCCATAATTAACAAACACAGTGGTGTGACTCTCACTGCTGAGAAAGACATATTGAAGTCAAAACGCGACCACTGAGCATATAACATAACCCACAGACACCCTTTGCCAAACCGCCTTCCTACAAGGCGACTTCTCTATTAACCTTCTCTCATTATTTACTACTAACCAGAGCTACCCTCTACCACTGCACCATGACTACTGCCCCCCAAGATGTTGTCCGTTACTTAACCAATAATATATGAATATCGCCGACCGCGGGGTGTGTATTGATGAATAACGACCGAGGGGCATAGCCCCGAGGTTGTTATTCATCTATACACACCCCAAGGTCGGCGATATTCATGTATTATTAGGTTTATTATACGATATTTCCATTCAAATGTCTTTAATTACCTTTAAAACGTCCTAATTTCGCCATTTTGAAGGATTATTGACTGAATATCACTCGTACACCAGTAGCGCCATGTTGTTTTGACATCCTACCAACCCTGCTCGCTGATTGGTGGAGCCTGGCTACGTCATGCCCTCAATCTCCAACACTGAGTCCAACATAGAATTTGTAAGGGGGCCAGCTTGGGGCGGTGTTAAAGTATAACCAGTGTTTCCCTCCAGAGTCAACACAGCCGGATTGGCATGGTCGCTAGTGGCTACGCCTCACACACCAAGGGTCCCCGGATCGATCCTGGGTGGAAACGAACCATTTTCAAAATGGCTATTTCTATGTGAAAAAAAATCCCTAGAATTATTTTAACAAAAGGCTAAGTAAAGTCCAACTTCTACCTTTATAGTAAAAAAGAAATTAGAAAAAAATATTGATTTTCAAAGAAATTATACCAAAAAATGCCTTTTCTTCTGTAACTCGGTAAATAATGGTCCTCAGGGCTGGAAATCCGCCTGTAGACTCCTTGTTTCGCCACCTCCCTCTACCAGCGCCTCCAAGGCGTGGTGGTTAGCACGTCGGACTTCAAGTCTTGATGTAGCGTGTTCGAGTCTCCATGAATCCTCAGGTTTTATGGCTGTCGAGAGTTCCGACAGAATCGTTCTGATATCCGGTAACTCATTACAAATCGTTCTGATATCCAGAATATCAGCACGATTTCACCTTGCCAAGTGTGCGGTATGCAGGAATATCAGAACGGGAATATCACCTAAAAAGCAAGATCAGGGCCAAGATCGTATAATAAAATGGACTAAAAGTTCGACCAGCTTGAAAGTCTGGTAAAACTGTTTGATGTGTGTTGTGTAAGTGAAAGTTGGTTATTAGATGGTTACTCTGACCACGAGTTGTAAATAAAGCGCTATAAGTTTCTCAGATATGACAGAATTGCAGACAAAGTAGGGGGAGGCTTATCAATTTATATATGTAATAATACGGCCCCATACTGTAGTGTGAATCTCGATTTAAACCGCTCAGACGCAAACATTGAAATCATGGTTGTAAATTACACACAAGATAAGCATCGCCTGACGTCTTTTGTACATGTCTACAGGCCGCCCAGCGGCAGCTATGTTAAGTGTATAGACACCATTAGTGAAGTCTGTAAGTCTGAGTCTCTAGAAAATTGAGAAAGATGGGTCATTGGTGACATTAACTTCAATTTATTTGAACCCGGGGATAGTAAAACAAAATACTATAATAGAGCAATGGGAGATCTAAACCTGCATAATCATATTTATGCCATCACTAACTTTACTAATTTCTGTGACTATATATACAGTCTGGACTGGTCAGGTTTTTACCAAACCAATGATGTGGATAGCAGATGGGATATATTACTGACATTTATAATTTCTTACTTAGATGCCACCTGTCCCATTAAGGATATGCACTTCAAAGATATGAAAAGCCCTGGATAAGCAGGGATATCTTGGAGAGTATATACACGAAAGAAACAAGTATATGCTGGAATACTGTTCTGGTGGTAGGACTGACCCAAATCTCCTCGAGCTAGCCCAACAGACCCGTAAGGATATTAATGCCAAAACTCAGGCCGCGGAGAAAATTACTATAAAAATAAACTCCAGACATTGTCTCATAATCCCTCTAAGTTCTGGCGAGAGCTGAATAAGCTATTGGGCAGAACAGGGGCTGAAAAGCCTGAGATTGGTGGAGAGCTATTCAATTAACTAGGGGATACTCCTAAGGTAGCCACTATGAGGAAACCCGTACCCTCACAACGTCCCGACAACACCGACACTATGGTTAGTTATAATGAAGTACTAACACTAGTAAAAGTCCACAAATCTAGTGGTATATCCGACATGAACACTTCAGTTTTAAAGGATGCCCTACTAATCATGGCCCCCCAGTTGACCGACCTCATGAACCTATGTTTGGAAACCGCAGCCATCCCCGCAAAATGGGCCACAGCTAGAGTTGTCCCCCTAACAAAGACCGGGGACTTAAAAAACATAAGCAACTGGAGGCCAATTTCCCTTCTCCCTGTCCCCAGTAAGATATTGGAGAGGATTATCTATACACGTATATATACCCATCTAGAGGAAAACTCCCTGCTTGCTGACAACCAGTACGGTTTCTGCGCGTCCAGGGGAACAAATCATGCTATGTTTAAACTAGTTAATGACATCTATTTGTCCAAAGATAAAAATGAGTATATGGTGTCTTGTTTCCTGGAAATCTACAGTGACTGGCTATACTCATACTTAAAATGGCGCAGACAAGGCATAATTTGTAATAATCATGTATCTACTGAATTACCTGTTAATTACTGAGTGCCGCAAGGGTCCATATTGGGCCCACTGCTTTTCATTTGTTTTGTAAATAACCTGCCAAGTGTGGTAAAAAATTGTAAAATGATCATGTATGCCGATGATGTTGTTTTCTATGACTGTAATACCAATATTGATGTAGCGGCGAGCCGAGTACAGGAGAATGCCTCCCTCGTCTTTGACTGGTTCTCCACCAGCGGTCCAGCAGGCCTTAATCAACTATGTATACGCTATGACCTGCAATAACTGTTACTTGTATGTGAATATGTATATGGAGGAAAGCATGATGCATCATCATTAAGTCTTAGACTACAACCCCCACCTGTACATGGTAGAGTCACCAGGTCAGTGGACACTGGCCTACTTTGTTACCCGCCAAGCATTAAAGCTGGGTACCGGAAAAGTCCACTGTATCGAGTCATCGACTTATGGAATAGCCTAAACACCTCCTGTAGAGTAGCCCCCAAGAAAAGCATCTTCAAAACCAAAGCACTGTCTACTCTAATACATTTATTCAGACAAAATCAATTGCTGTAAATCTATGTCTAATCATACAACTCAACACTCTTGGAACCACTGTATATCATATGATACATGTACACTTTCTAGTAACTAGAGGCTGAAAAGACTCCACACTGTGATATATATGTAACCATTTAGTACTCTGTGACAGTATATCTGGCATTATGTTAAACATCGAGAACTGCTCTATGAGTGACTGTTTTCTGTTCTCTGTAACTGCCCTCATGTTCATATTGTGAATAACCTTATGTAATATCTACTGAGATGCCTAACAACATCAAGGCCACATGACTGTAACATCTTGTCATATCATCTCACTTGAATTGTACTGTGTTTAGAAAATCATCCACTTTATAAACTCAAATACGGCCCTCTTGCTAAGTATCGACATGGCGACATGGTCAAAAGTGTGGGACCTCATGTATAGAGGCACTACTATGTTATACAAGCCATTTAGCAAAGGGAATAATTAATTGATAAATCTATATATGTCCATGTAGAGGCACTACCATGTTATACAACCCATTTAGAGGACCCTAATGGTCTGTTGTTTCTACTGCACACTTACCAAACTATTGGCTACAATCATGTGTCAATACACAGTACACAATCACACTAATGGCCCTGCGGTAACTGCATCTTACACAGAGTCAATCTTACTCAATACCGTGTCATTGGTATATGAATATCAATACACATACAAGTTTTATATCAAATACAAGGGATTTCTACAGAATCCATGGTGGTGGTACATGAACTTATACCATATACAGACAGATAGTAATTCTTTACAGTTTACTACACAGAAAAAACAGGACAAACAAAGTAGGCAATGAATATAGTCCAACACACTCGGACATAGCTCAGGTCATAATATAATATCATACCAACACTAAACACCAATCGTAACCTCAGTATTGACACACTTAAGCAGCTTACTAGTTCAGCATTGGATCAGACGTTGACGTCAATGGTTTGTATATTCACTGAATTCGCTGTGAGGCATGTGACCATAAGATGTCAATTTGCTACATGACTAACAAATGAGAGGATTGCTCAAATTAAAAAAACAACAATTTCAAAACATACAAAACTTTCCTTGGACCAGCTCCTTATAATAGATATGACAACATGTATATACTAGATACATATGGATTTACTATTGAGACAGGCTTAAATATATATATATGTATATATATATATATATATATATATATAATATCGATTAGTTTAGATCTATAACATAGATAGGTTAAATGTTCCAAGCAATGTCCAGGTTAACGCATCATCTTAAGCTGCAGTTAAGATAGTAAACTATCCTTCTATATGAGATGATACTAAAACTGTCATGAAATGTATTTGTCAACATACTGTGTATCGATCCTGATTTGGCCATAAATGATTACACAGCCAAAAATAATGATCTCAATTGAAGAAAAGAAGATGATTAAACTCGTCTGGCAGACAGGGCACTTATTTAAGAAAAAAGACTCCCCCCTTCTCATCGCCCTGACTCTTTTTAATTTGATCAAACATAGTCCAGGTCAGCTGAGGTGAGTAAATGGTTGCCTGGACTCCCTAAGGGAGTCACAGAAGTAAGTATACAAGACAGAAATAGAAAACACACTAGGTCGCACTACTGTACAATGAATGTAATGCCATCCAGCACATATGTTTAGAAGCCATCTGACTCTCTTTATAATCAGAGTCAAGGCCCCCTACTCCCTCTCCCCTAAGGGGGCAACGATGTCATTGGGCTTGTGCCGTCTTAGGAATGCCAAACACAGATCAAAGGCTAATTGGAGCACCTCCAGGAGGCTCAGCAGGGACATGCCAACCCAAAGTCCCAATGACCCCCCGATGTCTGACACCAGATTTATCAAAGGGTAGTCTTCACTCTCTAATGTCTCCTTAACCGAGCCATCAATAAAATACAAATTGATCTTGGCAAAATCCTTCAAGGCATTTAGCCAGTTGTCAGCACTGAAATGATTATCGTACAATTCCTTCTTTATGCTGGACATATTGTGTTTGTAAAGGACTGGATTTAGGCTGGACATGATATCACCAGCGGCCATACCTGAGGGCCAAGACCCCAGACTGAAGCCTACATTATAAGAGTATTTCTTACAAGGCTGATGGCATCCACAGACAGACATGATGTTCTTCTCAGCCAAGACTTTAATTTTAACATTTTCTACACAATCTAACTTTTTGGTCATGTACTTCATAGGCTGGATACATTGGTAAGGTGGGGTTGGCCCCTGGCAGTTGGATGGTACAGGAGGGAGGTGGGTACAGCTAGGGGTGTCAGGTGGCATATGGGAGTAACTGAGCTGGTAAGGACTAGTGCAGTTACACTCCTCTACTGTATGTCTCTGAATACATCTGTTCAGGCACACTGGTAGGCGGTATACTTCATCTGTGTCGTTATTATAAGGATCATAATTAGTACAGTTATCAAATGGTTGCCCTAACCGCTGTTCCTTATGCACGGTCATGCCGAGCGAGGCAATATGACCAGGTGGAATGGTGATCCCCTCTGATGTTGGCAATGGACGGGAATTCCTCTCGTGTATAATCACATGTAAACCCTCGCCTCCTGCCAAGGGATGATCATATTCATTTATAAATAGTGGATGTATTGGGGTCCGAGTCAGGTTGAACCAAGGTATTGTAGGGGCTAGGGTTATACGGGGTTATTATATGACGAGTGCTGTTGGATGCTGTGTTGCGAGCTCAGTCCGAACCCTTCAGTCCGACGGTAGGTGGCGACACCTACTCCGGGCTTGGGGTATGGACAGAGGTCGCTATAGGCTTCCGGTCTGCGTGTGCGCGCGCAGGCTGGCTGCCTATATATACCCGGCATCTGACGGTACTCGTCGGTTACTCTGAGCCACGCTGGTGAAGAGACCCCGTGATCATATCGGCTGCTTAGCCTACTGACCCGTTCCGAACTCTATAGGGAGTTCGCACACTTAGTGACTGCTTGTTTAGGTTTACCTGAATAAACCTGATATTGCAACCTGTAACACTTGATCCGAACTGTGTCGACTTTGTTCTTTAATTGATACTCTACCAATATCATAAAGATACGAAAGATCGTTTATTACACTGGTGCCGTGACCAGTTCTGAGTGAAACGCAGGTTAGCCTGTGCAGTAGCACAGACCTCGGGCTCTGGACGGAGCAGCGAGGTCCCCGGATGAGGCAGCAGCCTTGTCACCGGAAGGGTTAGATGCCAGTTATGAGGCAGATACCCACAGCAGTGCGAATGTTCCATCCGGAACAGACGCAGCACGAGGACCCAGGGGTCCTACCATAATGAGCCGCTCATTAGAAGAAGTGAACTTGTCCTTGTTCAATGTGGGTGGGTCAAGCTCAGCCGCGCCGACTCCGAGGAGGTATACCCTCTTGCAGGAGCGTCGTTTTGACGACATGAGAGAGGCCCGAGTACAGGAACGTGTACAGATGGCTCAAATGGAATTGTTAACCATTCAGAAGCAATCCAATGAATGGAAAAGCAGTCTGATTGCATTGGAGGGTGCAGTCACACACCGAGCTTCCAAAATCAAGGAAAAGGACGCAAGGCTGTCTACCTTGTTGGAGGAGAATGAGAAATTGGTACAATCTCTCAGCAGAGTCCGGTCGGAATACGATCAGAAAGAGGCGGACCTACGAGTGATCCAGTCCGAGTTTGTCCAGGCAAACACGGAGCTGAACCATATTTGCAAAGCCCGAGATGCTGTAATGCATGAGGCAGAAGGGGCCCGATCAGCCATTGTTCGGGACACAGAGGACTTACAGGAGGTCCGCCGAAGTCTATTGACAGAGTGTGACATTCTGAAAGCGAAAAGAACTGCGTTGCAGCAGTTTTTATCAGAAACACGAGAGAGTATAAAGGACAACAGTACCTCTTTCGCATCTGCGAACAATGGTAGTCCGGAAGGCCTCCATTACATGAGTTTTACCGACACTCCCAATCAGCCTATGGGACGTGGGGTAACCATGGAACCTGCCTTGTCAACCTCAACACCAGGACGACCCTTCGGACGACCCCTCGGAGTGGGACGATCCAGGGGCAGAGGCAGGGCGAGTGATTACTCACCGAGGGTGGGGATCGGTGGTATCCGTCCGATACCA
Source organism: Harmothoe impar (assembly GCA_947462335.1). NCBI lineage: Eukaryota > Metazoa > Annelida > Polychaeta > Phyllodocida > Polynoidae > Harmothoe > Harmothoe impar. The sequence continues at coordinate 17,117,096 of OX381708.1, read as the reverse complement.
AAACAGGTATTCGCAGCTCCGACCGGTCTAGCCTCAGTCGGTAGGGGAAGACGATTGTCCGAGTTGGTTCTGAGTCCACGATCACAGTTGAAAGTGGACGAGCAAGAACTCGACGCGGAACGCTTGAAGAAAGCGGCCGAGCAGGATAAGGCGGCGAAAACCGATCTGACTCCTTCAAGTTTGTTGCAATGGCGAGAGTGCCAAGCAACCATATTGTTCCAGGAACAGAAAAACTTGGAAATAGAAAGGCGAGACGTGTATCGCAAACAGCAGGCTGCCTTGGAGCAGCAGCAGAAACGAATGAAGGAGAACGCGGCCCTCGCAGAGGAGTTAGCGGAGCAGGAAGCGGCGGTTCTGAGGGCTCGAAAGGAAGGGCTCCGAGCCGCCGGAGAAGCTGCTAAAGCAAAATTGGAGAAAGCTCAGCAAGAGGAGGAGGTTGAGAAGCAGGTCAAGGAATTGGCAAAGGAGAAGGCAGAGCATCAACGAGCGCTTGCTCTGGCCCAGCAGTGTCAGTACATGACTGATCAGGAGAAGAACTGGTGGTTCGGACAAGGCGTGGACCCCACTACGGACTTAGTGTCGTATGGGACCTACCAGGCTTTTCTGGACAGACAGAGTAGCATACCAGCTATGGGCGCTACTCCAGGGGCGACTCCTGGTACGAAGAGCCCGAAGAAGGCTCCGAGACGAACAATGCTGAGTACAGAATTGCAAGAATTGTACGATACGAATCCCGCCATAGCGGGGATCGGATTGCACAATGTCGGTGCGGAAAAGGACGCGACAGCATCCATTTCTAAATGTCTGGCGATAACCTCTAAAATTAGAGGTTCGTCCAACGCTGCTAGACGCATAGCCAGCGAGCCATTTCCCTACTGGCAGAAGAATTCGTGGGAAGATTGGTTGGGAGCCACCGTTGAGGATATAAACCTCAGTGGGTGGGACCAACAGGATGCAATCCCGTACGTGTGTAAGGGATTACGCATGGGAGATGGTCTCATGGCCGTTGAGCAGTGGAAGGAGGATTGCGGACCTCGCGGTACTTTCAAACAGCTCGTAGAAATCGGAACCATCCTATACGGAGATTCCGCTCGGATTGATCCGATGGTCGCTTTTAAGAAGCGCGTGCAAGGCAAGAACGAAGCTCCGAGGGTCTTCGGACTTTCATTGATGAGACTCCTGAAGAAGGTACACCCTGCTTCAGGAATCCACGATGCCTTATTTTCTAAGGAATTGTTCTCTCAGTTCGTTGCCGGACTGAGAGATCCTGACATACAACAAACGGTGTATGACACGTGGAGAGCAGATACGTCACTAGATGACCTTTTTAAGGCCATCGACATACATGCTCTCAAAAAGTCACTGTTAGGGGACCGGATGCCTACCCGGGCCTCGGCCATTATAGAATGTTCTCCGGAACAGTCTGATGGTTCGGGCAGTGATGAGGAGGGGGCTATAGCTTCAGCGGCTCAGTTCAAGAGGAATGGGAATTCCTCTAAACCGCCGTGGAAGAATAAGAAGCCGGAAGGGGGTGGGAACCCCCCTCCAAAAAGGGAGTCATCGGATCCGAAGGTTCCGATGATGGACGCAGCGTTTTTCACATCGCTGTTTGAGAAGATGACGACTTCCATTCAGGGGGCTACCCAGCCTAACAGAAGGAAGATCAATCGGAGGACCGCTAAGTGCTATAGGTGCTTAGAGATCGGTCACTTTGCTGCGGAGTGTACAGCTCCGAGTCCGAAAGTTCCCGGAAAGGAGGGAAACTAGAGGGGGTAGTCCGAAAAGGCGAGCGGACAACCCCTGCAGATGAAGTACGCCAACATACCAGAGAGGTAGAGCCTAGTGAAATTCAGAAGACAGGAAGGGAATCAGGGGTGGCTTCGAGCTTTAGGAGCTCGGATGCCGGCCTGATTAACATTCCAGTCCATCAGTTGCCCGGCAATGAGGCAGGGAGGCCCATTACGGATAGGAACGAGGAAGTTGCGGCTGTCACAGACACCGTGTGGGTAGGGAGTACCCAGCTTTCCCCGGATCATCCATGTTTCGACCATTTGAAGAAACATGGCCTTGATCTGGCTGCTCCGAAGGATTTCAAACGCTTCACTGTAAACCCGTCTCCGCTGGGGGGGAGGCGGTGGTATGTGTCTGTTACTGTGGCCGGTAGGGCGGGCGAATTTTTAGTAGATACGGGAGCTAGCCACTCCTTTATCTCCTCCAAATTCTATGCTCTTATGCCGGACAGTCGTGATAACTTCAAAACGAGGGTAAACGCCTGTTCGGCCGATGGGTCGAGTATGCAGACGTATGGGCGCGCGTTCATACCTGTCCGAATTGGAGGGAAGGAGTATGTGGCTTCTCCCACCATTGCGGATATTGCAGACGACGGTATACTGGGGTTGGATTTTTCGGCGTTGTATGACGCGGTCCTGAATCCTGGTACAGGGGTACTCCGAATAGAGCACCCGTACCGTGCGGTGGAGCAATGTGTGCTCCGACAAGTATCGACAGTGGCAACGGTGGTCCAAACTGTTAAGATTCCTCCCGGACAGACGTGTGACGTGCTGGTCCGAAGCAAGGGGCTTAGGAGAGAGGAAGAAGCAGTTGTGGAACCGGATGTGGCCATGTTGGGAAGCATCGGTTTGACAGGCATGGATACCCTCGTGGGGGATGGTGCTTGGACCGTGGTGCCGGTTTCTAACCCCGGGTTGGAACCGCAGTATCTTAGGAAAGATACAGTGTTGGGGAAGGTGTTCACCAGTGAGGCCGTAGTGTCCGCTGGACAGGTGAGCATGAAGGGTGACCCTTCTCCGACCCCTTTGAGTGAGGGACTCGAGAAAATGATATCCGAAACGGATCTGACGGATCGGATGGATCTCGACTCTCTAAGGAGGCTGGTAGTGAAGTATCAGGATGCATGGCAGGTGGAGGGGGAGCCGTTAGGCCGAACCGACAAAGTGTTGCATTCTATCAATACTGGAGATGCACAGCCTTTCAAAATGCCTTACCGACGTTTGCCGTTGGGTAAGAAAGCTGTTGTTGAAGAACAAGTGAAAACCATGCTGGAACAGAAGGTGATAGTGCCTAGCACTAGTCCCTGGTCCAGTCCGGTTCAGATGGTTACTAAAAAGGATGGGTCTATCCGATTTTGTATCGATTATAGACGCCTGAATGGAGTAACCAAGAAAAATGCATATCCTCTCCCCCGAATTGATGAAACTCTGGACTCGCTGGGTGGGAACCAATGGTTCTGCACCCTTGATCTGCAGTCCGGGTATTGGCAGATCGGGATGAAGGAGGAGGATAAAGAGAAGACGGCTTTTACGAGTCACATTGGGCTGTATCAGTTTGAACTGATGCCTTTCGGGTTATGCAACGCCCCGGCCACATTTGAGGCTATGATGGAAACTCTGTTGAGTGATCTATTGTGGCGCAAGTGCTTGGTATACTTGGATGATGTCATTGTCTTCGGCAAGACGTTTGAGGAGTGTGCGTTGAACCTCGGAGAGGTGTTGGAACGAATTCGGTCCAATGGCTTGACATTAAAGCCAAAGAAGTGTGAACTTTTTCGGAAGTCCATGGTCTATTTGGGCCGGATCATCTCCACCGAGGGTGTGCAGGCTGATCCGGCTAAACTGGAGACTGTGGAGACTTGGGAAGTTCCAAAAGGACCAAAGGATATCAGATCCTTTTTAGGGTTCTGTTCCTATTACAGGGACTTCATCCCCGGGTTCTCGAGGGTGTCTCAGCCGCTTCAGCGGTTGAGCCATTGGACTCCGGGGAGGAAAAAAGAACCCTTCCCATGGGGGATGGAACAGAATGCAGCCTTCAAAGAGATTAAGGCGTTATTCCGGACCACCCCGGTGCTGAGATACCCTACGGAGAAGGGGCATTTCATCCTTGACACTGATGCGAGCAATGAGAGCATCGGGGCCGCATTGTCCCAAATCCAGGACGGAGTAGAGGTCCCGTTGGCGTTCGCTAGTAACAGTATGAACAAGGCACAGAGAAATTACTGTACTACCAAGCGAGAGTTGCTCGCGGTGGTGGTATACACGAAGAAGTTTCGGCACTTCTTATATGGAGGGAATTTCACACTTCGTACCGATCATTCGGCCCTCAGGTGGCTCCTTAATTTTAAGGATGCGGAGGGAATGATTGGTCGATGGTTGAATCACCTCAGCGAGTTCGGACTGGAGAACTCTCATATCCAGCACCGAGCGGGCACGAAGCATATTAATGCTGACTGCCTAAGTAGACGTCCGGTACGCCGTTGTGTGCGTCCGGAATGTGGGGATTGTGGCGCTCACAATGCTGTGGTAGCGAGTGTGCGTTTGCCTTATGATGGGTTGTTGCAAAACCTGTTGGATTGGTCCACCGACACTATAAGGACGTACCAGATGGCCGATCCTACCATAGCACGACTGAGGGAGCTTGTCCCTACTGGGGTCTGTCCAGTGAGACCCGAAATATCGCTGGAAAACCGTGAAATGCGACGTTTCTTGGCACAGTTCCATGAACTGGAGGTCCGAGACTCGTTGTTGTGCAGGTGGAAGACTTGTCCCGGAAAGCGGAGGGTATTACAAATGGTAATCCCTGCTGCCATGAGGAAAGACATCCTGTACTACTGCCACGGCCATTCCACTAGTGGGCATTTCGGAAAGAAACGCTCTTTGGAACGGCTGAGTCGAAGATATTACTGGCCCGGAATGTCTGGCGACCTTTTGAGGTGGATAGAGACATGTCCGGCATGTTGTTTAGGCAAGCCTGGTCCTGGACTAGGGAAATTGCCACTGCAGCAGGAGCTATTCGGGGTGAGATTTGCTCGAATAGCCGTGGATATTATCAGCGGAGTGAAACCCACTCCGAAGGGTAATACGTGTATGATGGTAGTCTCGGACTACTATACCAAATACACCCGAGTGTACCCACTAGAGGATCACACTGCTGCTACTTGTGCGGAAGCACTGGTGAAGGGGTGGATCCTCCATCTGGGGGCTCCCTTGATGTTACATAGCGATCAAGGGAGAGAATTTGAGTCCAAACTTTGGGCAGCTATGTGTCATCAGTTGGCTATATGCAAAACTCGGACCAATCCGTACCGACCACAGTCCGACGGGCAGGTGGAGCGGTTCAATCGGACCTTGATCCAGGTTTTGAAGCCATTAGTGAACTCCCATATGGATGATTGGGATGATCAGTGCGAATTTGTGGTACATGCGTATAACAATACGGTCCACACTTCGACTAATTGCACACCAAACCTCTTGGTGTTCGGAGAGGACTTGATCATGCCGGCGGATTTAGTATTCGGGGTGGTAGGGATTAGTCCAGAAGCACCATGTACGGTGCTATTTGTAGAATCTCTACGAGAGAGATTCAAATTTGCCTACGAAACAGTTAGGGCTCATTTGCTCAAAGCTGCGAATTGGCAGAAGGTAGGTTATGACACCGGATTGAAGTTGCGACGTTTCGTGGTGGGGGATAGAGTAATCCGCCTACACGAACCGCTCTGCAACGTCAAGCTGGCGAATAACTGGGATGGACCACACACAGTGGTTAAATGTATCAGTCAGACGACTGTGTTGATTCAGTCCGAAGCAGGGCGCATCCGGACGAGCCATGTGGCTCGGTTGCGTGCTTGGGCTGGAAGGGAGCTCACCCCGGAAACGGAGGTGGAAGAGGGAACTTCGGAGGCGAAATTTGTACCTTTGGAAGGGGTGTCAGCGGATACCCCTAAGAGAGTGGTACGAAAGAAACCTCAGAAGACCGTGAAAAAGAAAGTCTCGGCAGGCGAAGGAAGAAGGGCCCGGAAAACTAAAATCAAGGCTGGAATTTTAGTTAAGAACGAGAGTCCTTCGGCCAGGTTACGAGAGGTGAACGGGAAACCCGTTCGGCGAAGCCCAAGGCTGGTGGCCAGAGGGGCGGTAACCTAGCTTGTTTACACAACGAGTGTGGTGTCCTGTGGTGTTTTATATGTTATATGTGTGCTACCAATAGGGGCGCTCAGAGTTGAATAGAAAAGAATATTGGAGTGCTCCCCGAGGGTGGTGGACGGATAATCCGGTGGGGTAATCTTCGATTTCCCATATTAATCCACTAATACTCCTGATGAACTCTTTATTCGAAGTATATTTTGACTTTTGCGAGCCGCCTACGTGGCAGTGTGATCCCCCGAGCCCGAGATGCGGGCGGGAAAGGTCGTGACCTGATTAAGCGATAATTGGGTCACACCGGGTAACGGGATCGCGTCCAATCACGCGAGACGCTGCGCATGCGCTTTGTTTTAAAAACAAAAGCGAGGGAACGCCATATTGATTTTGGGGCTCACCCGGATCAATCGTGCGTGCGGCAGCAGCGGAGAAGTCGGCGTTTTTGGGCAACTAGAAGAGTAGAAGAGTGATAAAAAGAGTAGGAACTGTGAGTACTCTTTCCTGGTCCGTCTAAGACAAAGAGGGAGACGGGGAACTAAGTGTTTCCCCGTCAAACTCCCGTCGTAAGACACTTGACAGAAGTGAGGATGGCCGAGCAGCAGCTCCGCCAGTCCGAACTCTCCGGTCACTCCGAGGTGGCATCCGCCACCGAGGAGCACATGGACGCTCAGAGCCCCAGTGGTGATGAGCTCAGTCAGACTCTGTCGGAACTACGAGTGGATCCGGCCGTGTCACCGATTCGGAAGTCTCCGTCACCCGATGGTAGCGAGGACTCCGGAATGTTGCGAGGGATCGCCTACAGTGCAGTAGAATCGAACCCCTCCGAGTCGACTGGACATCTCTCTCGGATGTGCAGTCTAAGTATTTCGCCGAGCCTCAAGAAGACAGTTACTAGGAAACTGTCTATGGGAGGCGACAGCGACTCCGACACTGCACGTCCGAGGACGCGCGGTGGCAAGGGTGCTACCCGAGATCGGTCCCGGTCGGCCGATGGCAAGGTTAGTACCAAGGCTCTCAAACACGCAGGTGTTGGAAAGAAGCCTCTGGGGAAGGACGAGCCTAAAAAGCCCGATCCGAAGAAGTCTAGTACCCAGGGTACTAAGAAAGCGGATCCGAAGGTTGCCACTGCCACGGTAACCAAAGATTCGAAGACGGTCACTCCCAAGGCTCCGACTCCAAAGGTGCCAAAGGAACAAATGAAAGCTGATCCGAAGCAATCAGCTAAAGATCTGAAGAAGAAGGGACAGACGTCCGGCAGCAGTCAGGCTGTCAAGACTCCGGTCCCTCCTAAGTCAAACATCCCGATCCCTAGCAAGGAGAAGGATGCTGGGAAAGCAGTTGGAACGTCAGCTGCTCCGACTTCAGCCGTGGATGTGTTGTCCTTCTCGCGAGGGTTGGATAACAGCTCTGCAGTGGCCGCTACGGCCGCAGCCATGGCTGGTACGTCCGGGCACGGGGGAGCTCGTCCGAAAACGACAACTCACCCATCCGACACTAGGACTGAGGAGGCTATGGATGCATCATCCGCAGCTGAAACGGTCCGAGTTGTGCAGGAGGTGCTGTCCGGCATCACCTTCCAGCTACCTGCTCCAGTGGGGCAAAGAAAAGAAGTCCCCGTTCGGGTGGAGACGCCTCCTCAAGGAGCAGCCCCCGTCCGAGTGGAGACTCCTCAACAGCAAACCGAGCCCCGTCTGGAGCCATCCACTATGGATACTTCTGATGAGGTCGGCAAGCTGGACCAAGCCGCAGGCGGTGGTCCGGGTGGATCGGGGGTACCAGTAATCCCCCCAGTCCAACATGAAGTATGGGATAAGGAGGACGCCGACGTCCCATCCCTGCTACGAGGAGCCATCATCGCACAGATGAGCAAGGATGAGATCAGGTCATTTGACTTGGTCCAGATGAGAACCTTCCGGGGGCTGGACATTCTGTCCGACCGGTTCCCGACCTGGTTCCCGGCCCACGTAACGGCTGCAATGGAAGGCTTCAAAGACCAAGCTGCTAACGCTCGCTTGGTTGCTGAAACTGAAGGGCGCCCCGAACTACTCGCGGCCCTTGAATACGACCTGCGAACCGCGGAAGAATTCAAGGTCGTGCATAGTCGGAAGGAGAAAAGGCGACATCTGACGCCAGCCATGAGGCTGGCCCGGAATATGGAGAAAAAGACTAACGAGTCTATTCTCAATGATACTCTGGAGGACGAGATTGTCCAACAGAGCACAGCTGCTACTAGAACTGCTGACACTAGTAAGATGGAGAAGGCCAGTCGTAGGCATCAATACCTACGAGAGACCATTCGGTTAACATCTCTGGACGCGGGTCAGTCCCCGGAAGAGGTGGATGTAGTTCTGGAGGGATTGGACAAAAACACAATCGCCGACAACGAACTGCAGCTATTGGTCCGGAATGCCCTCCGAGCCAATGCCGCTAGTGGGTTTCAGTTCTTTAAACCCATGTGTATAAATGACTGTATTAAAGATAAGCGGTCATCCAAGCTTCCGGAGGAGGTGGGGCCCGACGGTCTCTCCGACGACGAAGAATGGATCAAAACTGATCCTTTAGGCAAGTCGGTACAGCTGTACCACTTCGAATTGCTGGAGAAGGTCCGGACTGGTAGCACTAAATACCATTCGCTCCTTCAGAAGGCAAAATTGGCATGGGCAATGTCTAGATGGCATTCATTTAGTAAGTGCCCATTCAAAGCTTGTCAGGACATCGACGAGACCCTGGAGAAACCCCGAACTTGGCCTACCAAGGTTCGGTATGCCAGACATCTTACCCGCTTTCATGTACGTCATCTCATGCGATATGACTGCCTGAGTGTGGGTTCGAAGGGCAGCAAGGGTTGTCCGAATGGGGGTCTGTTCTACACCAGAGCAGATATCATTCGACACCTTGCCAAGTTCCATGGCTTGGCTATGGAGACCGCAGCGGAACGAATTCAGGCCGCTCACGCAGAAGTCTACTCCCATTTCGGGACCACGGTAGACAAGAATGACAACCTCGAGGTGGATTTTGGCACCAACGAGAAAGGGAAGGTGCGGGTATTCTACAAGGTAAACCCGGACCGCACGTATCTCCATGTACCGGAGGGCGAACTCTACGATGAATTCGAAGAGTATCAGCAGCGTACCAGTACGCGGAAGCGGCGAGCTCCGAGAAAATCCGACGGATCCTCGGAGCCCACCGACCCGAAGAAACAGAAAACGGACGAAAGGCAGTCCGTTATGGAGAAGGCAGATCCGGGGTACCAAGGACCGGCATTTACCTCTCGCAAGACTGACTGGAAGTCGGGCCCCCAGGGCAAGCCACCTCGGCCAAGCCCGGAGGATCCGAACTCCAGTACGGGAGGGGCGTTCGTTGACGAATTCCCCAATATAGATTTGGTTCCGGGAGCAGAGTCACAGACTCTCACCCAGACGGGGAAGACCAAGGCTTCGGTGAAGCAAAAGCCGAAGCCCACACAGACTCCGGATCCCCCTCAGGAGGCTCCGGAGGGGCACCATGTCTTACGACTACGGGGCCCGCCCTCGTTTCCTCCCGCTGACTTCAAGTCCTACGAAGCCGGACAGGAGGCCATGAATCGGTGGCAGGATAACTTCCACCGATTGCTTACTGGCTTAAGTCAGGAGGTGGCGATGTTGTCGCTGGACACAGTGCATCATCTCCACCGGAGTGAAGTCGCTACTCAGAAAGCAGCGGCCATGGAGTCGGTTCAGGAGGAGCGTGAAAATGCTCGGACTGAGCGAGTTGCTGCTAAATCCGAAAGGAAAAAGCAGAAGCTGGCAGTCAAGAACGCCGAGGAAAAACTGGACCACGAACGTCGGAGGTTCAGAGACTGTTTCGCGCACGAGATGCACGAATGGGATGGGACTCGTGCTCAAATCGAGCTCTGGCTCCAGGAGCTGACTCTGGCGGAAGCTGAGTCAGACTCTGATGAGGAGGAGGCTGCGGCCCAGTCGAGTCCTAAAGACGACTCGGAGTCCGGATAGGATTATCCTATCTTAGGACCCGATCAAGAAGAAGGGGGGGTATTTTAAATATACCAACCCTACATGTGAAAAACACTCTATTATAGGGTGTTCAAGGATCCGGACGAGAAGAAGCGGCAGGCTGGCTACGCAAGGGGTCAGTCTGCCAGGCAGAACGGACGGAGGAGGACGAGGAGATCCGGAGGGAAACCCAACGCTCGGGACAGGAGTACACTACCACCAGGGATCTGATACGAGATGTTTTTTTTTATAAACTATATATATCAGGACCGAGTGCTCCTAATTATAAGTCCGAAGATCGCCTGGAGGCAGGACTTGGAATTTTTTTAATATACTACTATAAGCTCCCGAGCATGAGCTATGAACTTTCTCGTTCCGGTTAGTAGGAGCTGAATGAAGTAGGTTCTGAAAGCCGGGCGGAATGCATCATCAACAACAGAGGATCCGGATCATCGCTATAAAATCACGTATGATATCTTTTGTAATAATACTTTAATATGTTTCTAAAAACCTTAAGAGGAGTGATAGTGTTTATCACTTATAAAGTATTATTCATTACGAGTGTAATTAGCTCGGGGTCTTGAAGGGACGAAATTTTTTACTGTGATATTGTACTTTTTCAAGTGTTGTGTATACTATATGTATAGATTAACTCCATCTATCCTAGGGAATGGGGCGTAATGTTAATTACGATCTATATGTGTAGATATGTGTGTAATTAATACCTTTTTGTGTTCAACAGTAACGTCATATTGTTTGTAAGGTATAACTTTAATAAACCCCTAAGGTGGTATTTATAAGATAATGCCAGTCCGAAGTGTTTTCGGACTATAACCTTAATTATTTACCTCCCGGTTATTATCTGGTAGGGGGTAGTGTAGGGGCTAGGGTTATACGGGGTTATTATATGACGAGTGCTGTTGGATGCTGTGTTGCGAGCTCAGTCCGAACCCTTCAGTCCGACGGTAGGTGGCGACACCTACTCCGGGCTTGGGGTATGGACAGAGGTCGCTATAGGCTTCCGGTCTGCGTGTGCGCGCGCAGGCTGGCTGCCTATATATACCCGGCATCTGACGGTACTCGTCGGTTACTCTGAGCCACGCTGGTGAAGAGACCCCGTGATCATATCGGCTGCTTAGCCTACTGACCCGTTCCGAACTCTATAGGGAGTTCGCACACTTAGTGACTGCTTGTTTAGGTTTACCTGAATAAACCTGATATTGCAACCTGTAACACTTGATCCGAACTGTGTCGACTTTGTTCTTTAATTGATACTCTACCAATATCATAAAGATACGAAAGATCGTTTATTACAGTATCATGCTGGATCCTACAAGAGATGTCACTGAGAGGCCATTTTGAATGCCAGTTTGTACAGCCTTACGTGCATTGGCTTTTACTGTCAGACATTTCAGGAAGTAAGGATCTGCCACCTCAGGCGTCAGCGCAGGCTGAGGTCTACAAGGCAGTGTGCCCCACTTACAAGTACTCAGCAATTCCTGATTTGGAAGAGTCATAGATTGTATTTCTGCCCACGTTAAATTAACAGCTTTCCAAAAAACACCTCGTTTGTATAATCGATCTGGGAAATCACGTAAAATCTCATTGTAATAATCAAAGGTATCGAGATAATCTACTTGTGCAGCAAATATTTTCTGCTCTATATCAGGTCTGGCTCGTTCAATATTCTTTGCATTTGCAAGGATGAGCTTAGGGGACTCAGATTGTTGGTATTGTCTGAACAAGCTGTACAGCACATCTGTGTCTAAGTATCTATGGCTACATAAAGTCACATCAGGAAAAGGGATTTCTTCAAATTTGACATTATATCTTGTTTTAATTGGGCGGCTGCTGTATTCTGCAATTAAGGAGGACATGTGGTATATCAGCACCCCTAGTGATGTAAGTGTAGCCAGGATCCAAATGAGTTTGTACAACCAGTTTCTTCCTCCAGCTATTCTGCCTAAGCCATGCATTGATGCCTCATTGAGGAAAAGCTTCAGTGGAGCTCCCAGGCTCCAGTAGATAGAGGGCTTTGTTACCTTCTCCTCTAGCTGATTCGCAGGTTTTACATGGATTACTCCTCTGGATTTTGAATCTGTAAAATCAAAGCATATATCACAGTATGGAATAAAGGTATTGATTACCTTGTCATATTGGCATTTTAACCCTTTAATGGTTGCATACTTTGTTAATGCGCTATTGTCCACTATTGTCATTGTTATGATGATGCATGCATGCCTGCTGTCGTCTAACACTATAGGCTGTGTCTCACGAGCTCTGGCCAATGTCAATGTCTTTGACCGTGTGCCACCTTTGACTGGGTGCCAGTTTTGACCGGCCACCATAAAAAATAAGATTTAAAAAAAGAAAAAAATATGTTTTGATATGTAATGGATAAAATAAAGAAAACGGCGGTGGTTATATCTCCATCTTCACCTGCCCTAAATAAACCTATTCCTGTCAGGAGGTCAAAGCTGGCACCAGTCAAAGACGTTCACATTGGCCCAAAGTGGTGGGACACGGCCTATAATATTGCATGGTGCATCATTCCAAGGACCTCTATGAGAGTCACTGATCATGCCAAACCTATATGGGGTTGAATGCACTCTAGAAAATGGTTGAATGCAGCAATGATGAGTAGAATCTCCCCCGCCGCATTCCTGCTTCTTGATGACAAAGGTCATACCACTTAGGGCTGTGTCTCATGAGATCGTTACAATTGGATAGCCGTTGATCGGGTGACATCTTTGATCAGGTGACGTCTTTGACTGGCAAGATTAAAACATGTACCCGGAAATGCCGGGAAATTTGTAAGATATAGTGTTATAATATTTACTAGCCATTCCCCCCTTTTCAACTGTTTTAATCTTGCCGGTCAAAGACATCACGTGGTCAAAGATGTCACCCGGTCAAAGAAGTCACCCAGTCAAAGACTATCCAATTGTTACAATCTCATGAGACACAGCCTTAGATGCAGCCTTTAATGGGTTCAGTAATAATTGAGAATAGAGAATTGTGGAGTAAACTAAGATTGAATATTTCTGGTAGACCCTGATTAATTTGATATTAAAGTTTTGGAGTGATATACCTGGCCATGGGTTGTCTAGACGTGGGGCCTCTGTATGTGGTAATGGAAACTGATGCTGCATGCTATTTTCAGGCTTGCCATGTTTAATAGGCGCTGAATCCAGAAGACTTGAATCCCGACTGATACTAGCATTAATGATGGTATTTAGCTTTGCATTTATTTCATCCATCTCCTTCTTCATGTCTTTTACATCCTTTTCCAAAGAATTCATTTTGTATGCTGGAACAGGCTGGATCTTGTTATGTTGCTGCTAGATACCTTAGATAATTAAGAACATACACAGAGAGAAGAAGTAGAATCACTGTAACTCTCAAATGGGAGTCCAGCCCCGATCACTGAGGTAACTCCCCCTGCAACCCTAAAGTGACTCCCAATCATTAGGGAGTCTTAGAACAGAGTCATTATAGAGTTATTTCAGAGTTCTGCTAATGTTAAGGAGTTATGTTAGAGTCCTTGGGAGAGTTCCCTCAGTGATAAAGTCGGGAGTCACAGTGATTCTACTTCTTTTCTGTGTGAAAGAAAAATGGTCAAACGTAAGCAGATTTGGGTAGAGACCAAGGTAATGCAGTAAGCTAGAAATAACTTACATTTTCACATTATCAATAATGGCTTAATTACTGAAAATGGCCTCAAATATCGAATTCTAAATCAGTGTGTATTGTGCCATTCACTAATGTGAGAATTGTGAACAGACCTGCTGGACTTCCTGAACTGTTGTTGCACGATACAAGATGAAATGTTAAGACCACTGGAACAACTCAACATCTGAGGTATCCAGGCAGCCCCAGTGAGCAGCATTAACATGTGCAACGTCTCCATGGACATTAACCCTTTTAGGGCAGCAAAATGTTTTAATGCATCATGCCCTTGGTCGTCATGATGCATGAATGCAGCCCTGGCGAGTAACTCACCAGTGCTGCATTCAAGCATCATGCCCACCTTATGAGGTTGAGACACTCCTGAAGGATCGGCATGATGCACCGAGTTACTCGCCGGGGCTGCATTGGTGCATCTTGATGACAAATGTCATCTTTTAGCGACATCAGTCCTCAAAGGGTTAGGTATAATACACAGTCCCATAATGGTCTGTAAGGTTTGCTGCAGTGATGGAGCAGTGTATAGTTCATGTAAACACACTAATGGGGCTGTTATTTCAGCTTTATTTACTCTAACACCTCTGGTATTGATTGCATTCATATTCCCCTAAAACGACACATTGCTGACTGACCAGTTTGAATACAGATTGGGTTCAAATGGAAGATACCCCATGAGTATGTCAGAATAACCACGGCAGACTGTCTGGTGCGCTCATACCATTGCTCTTATTACATACAAGTGGGGTTTAACTAAAAGGTTTATTTCTCTGGACAAACAATCTACAAATTAACGCAGTTATCAAGAGTTTGCTCAGAGGACAAAGAAGATATCATGAGCCCTCGAATTAAATGACAAATGTTATGTTACATAAGTATCTTCCTTACAAAAACAAAAGAATTAAAAAATTCTTTGATGATAATACTTGGGGTCGGGGGATAAATGCTGACAGCAAAGCTACACGTAATGTAAATTTCTTTTTTAAAAAGTCAGTTGTAAATATGTATGATAGGGTTTATGATCTCTATGATTATATTGCCATTTGAGGCTTCAATGTATAAGTCTCACTACAAGGTCAATCAAACTTACTTGCTGAGAGGTACAGTTTTATTATACAAGTCTCCAGTTTAGAGACAAATAGGTATGGTGGTTACATGCATATATATAGCCATATGCCCTCCTGCCAGGCCCTGCTCAGCTCTCCGCGTTGTTCTCCCTCTCTCTCCCTCTGTATGTGTATGTCTCTCCCTCTCTGTGTCTCCCCCGTGTTACCAGGCACGGCCTGTTTTATATGCCCAGTCTTGATGGAGTGACCAGGTGGTGCGATGTTGCCTTCGGTCATTGGTTCATGGACAACATGTGAGCAAGCTTTGGGAAGGAGAAATGCGATTTAGGCACCATGCTGGGTATCAATATCAAAACATAAGCAACTGGAGGCCAATTTCCCTTCTCCCTGTCCCCAGTAAAATATTGGAGAGGATTATATATACACGTATATATACCCTCCCTGCCTGCTTGCTGACAACCAGTACGGTTTCCGCGCGTCCAGGGGAACAAATCATGCTATGTTTAAACTAGATAATGACATCTATTTGTCCAAAGATAAAAATGAGTATATGGTGTCTTGTTTCCTGGACATGCGGAAAGCTTTTGATTGCATCCACCACGGTGAGTTGTTGTCGCGTATGAACATGTTTGGCCTACCTAAAATCTACTGTGACTGGCTATACTCATACTTAGAACGGCGCAGACAAGCCGTAATTTGGAATAATCATGTATCTACTGAATTACCTGTGAATTACGGAGTGCCGCAAGGGTCCATATTGGGCCCACTGCTTTTCATTTGTTTCATAAATAATCTACCAAGTGTGGTAAAAAATTGTAAAATGATCATGTATACCGATGATGTTGTTTTCTATGACTGTAATACCAATATTGATGTAGCGGCGAGCCCAGTACAGGATAATGCCTCCCTCGTCTTTAACTGGTTCTCCAGGATGGGTAATACACCTCTAGAAGTGTGTCATCAGTATGAATATTTAGGAATCATACTGGACAGTAACTTTACCTTAGAAAAAACTGTAAGCTCTGCCAATAACAGAAATGTCATGTTAAGAAAGATGAAAAGAAACATATCAACTCCCACTGCTCTACTTGTATATAAGCAAACCATTTTACCTGTGCTGGAATACTGTGGATACCTATCCAATGGCATTATCCGGTACCCACATAAGCGTCTACAGTTAATCCAGAACAGGTGTTTACGCACTTGCTTGAATGTGAAATGAAATACCATGTCGCCGACCTGCATATGGACGCACGCCTTAATCAACTATGTATACGCTATGACCTGCAACTACTGTTACTTGTATATATAAATATATATATATATATAAATATGTATATGGAAGAAAGCAGGATGCATCATCATTAGGTCTTAGACTACAACTCCCACCTGTACATGGTCACCAGGTCAGTTGACACTGGCCTACTTTGTTACCCGCCAAGCATTAAAGCTGGGTACCGGAAAAGTCCACTGTATCGAGGCATCGACTTATGGAATGGCTCAACACCTCCTGTAGAGTAGCCCCCAAGAAAAGCATCTTCAAAACCAAAGCACTGTCTACTCTAATACATTTATTTATTCAGACAAAATCAATTGCTGTAAATCTATGTCTAATCATACAACTCAACACTCTTGGAACCACTGTATATCCTATGATACATGTGCACTTTCTAATAATTAGAGGCTGAAAAGACTCCACACTGTGATATATATGTAGCCATTTAGTACTCTGTGACAGTATATCTGGCATTATGTTAAACATCGAGAACTGCTCTATGAGTGACTGTTCTCTGTTCTCTGTAACTGCCCTCATGTTCATATTGTGAATAACCTTATGTAATATCTACTGAGATGCCTAACAACATCAAGGACACATGACTGTAACATCTTGTCATATCATCTCACTTGAATTGTACTGTGTTTAGAAAATCATCCTATGAAATAAACACTTTATAAACTCAAATACAGCCCTCTTGCTAAATATCGACATTGCAACATGGTCAAAAGTGTGGGACCCCATGTATAGAGGCACTACCATGTTATACAAGCCATTTAGCAAAGGGAATAGTTAATTGATAAATCTATATATGTCCATGTAGAGGCACTACCATGTTATACAAGCCATTTAGAGGACCCTAATGGGCTGTTGTTTCTACTGCACACTTACCAAACTATTGGCTACAATCATGTGTCAATACACTGTACACAAACACACTAGTGGCACTGCGGTAACTTCATCTTACACAGAGTCAATCTTACTCAATACCTTGTCATTGGTATATGAATAGCAATACACATACAAGTTTTATATCAAATATAAGGGATTTCTACAGAATCCATGGTGGTGGTACATAAACTTATACTATATACAGACAGATAGTAATTCTTCACAGTTTACTACACAGAAAAAACAGGACAAACAAAGTAGGCAATGAATATAGTCCAACACACTCGGACATAGCTCAGGTCATAATATAATATCATACCAACACTAAACACCAATCGTAACCTCAGTATTGACACACTTAAGCAGCTTACTAGTTCAGCATTGGATCAGACGTTGACGTCAATGGTTTGTATATTCACTGAATTCGCTGTGAGGCATGTGACCATAAGATGTCAATTTGCTACATGACTAACAAATGAGAGGATTGCTCAAATTAAAAAAAACAACAATTTCAAAACATACAAAACTTTCCTTGGACCAGCTCCTTATAATAGATATGACTACATGTATATACTAGATACATATGGATTTACTATTGAAACAGGCTTAAATATATATATATATATATATATATATATATATATATATAATATCGATTAGTTTAGATCTATAACATAGATAGGTTAAATGTTCCAAGCAATGTCCAGGTTAACGCATCATCTTAAGCTGCAGTTAAGATAGTAAACTATCCTTCTATATGAGATGATACTAAAACTGTTATGAATTGTATTTGTCAACATACTGTGTATCTATCCTGATTTGGCCATAAATGATTACACAGCCAAATATAATGATCTCAATTGAAGAAAAGAAGATGATTAAACTTGTCTGGCAGACAGGGCACTTATTTAAGAAAAAAGACTCCCCCCTTCTCATCGCCCTGACTCTTTTTAATTTGATCAAACATAGTCCAGGTCAGCTGAGGTGAGTAAATGGTTGCCTGGACTCCCTAAGGGAGTCACAGAAGTAAGTATACAAGACAGAAATAGAAAACACACTAGGTGGCACTACTGTACAATGAATGTAATGCCATCCAGCACATATGTTTAGAAGCCATCTGACTCTCTTTATAATCAGAGTCAAGGCCCCTACTCCCTCTCCCCTAAGGGGGCAACGATGTCATTGGGCTTGTGCCGTCTTAGGAATGCCAAACACAGATCAAAGGCTAATTGGAGCACCTCCAGGAGGCTCAGCAGGGACATGCCAACCCAAAGTCCCAATGACCCCCCGATGTCTGACACCAGATTTATCAAAGGGTAGTCTTCACTCTCTACTGTCTCCTTAACCGAACCATCAATAAAATACAAATTGATCTTGACAAAATCCTTCAAGGCATTTAGCCAGTTGTCAGCACTGAAATGATTATTGTACAATTCCTTCTTTATGCTGGACATATTGTGTTTGTAAAGGACTGGATTTAGGCTGGACATGATATCACTAGCGGCCATACCTGAGGGCCAAGACCCCAGACTGAAGCCTACATTATAAGAGTATTTCTTACAAGGCTGATGGCATCCACAGACAGACATGATGTTCTTCTCAGCCAAGACTTTAATTTTAACATTTTCTACACAATCTAACTTTTCGGTCATGTACTTCATAGGCTGGATACATTGGTAAGGTGGGGTTGGCCCCTGGCAGTTGGGTGGTAGAGGAGGGAGGTGGGTACAGCTTGGGGTGTCAGGTGGCATATTGGAGTAACTGAGCTGGTAAGGACTAGTGCAGTTACACTCCTCTACTGTATGTCTCTGAATACATCTGTTCAGGCACACTGGTAGGCGGTATACTTCATCTGTGTCGTTATTATAAGGATCATAATTAGTACAGTTATCAAATGGTTGCCCTAACCGCTGTTCCTTATGCACGGTCATGCCGAGCGAGGCAATATGACCAGGTGGAATGGTGATCCCCTCTGATGTTGGCAATGGACGGGAATTCCTCTCGTGTATAATCACATGTAAACCCTCGCCTCCTGCCAAGGGATGATCATATTCATTTATAAATAGTGGATGTATTGAAGTCCGAGTCAGGTTGAACCAAGGTATCATGCTGGATCCTACAAGAGATGTCACTGAGAGGCCATTTTGAATGCCAGTTTGTACAGCCTTACGTGCATTGGCTTTTACTGTCAGACATTTCAGGAAGTAAGGATCTGCCACCCCAGGCGTCAGCGCAGGCTGAGGCCTACAAGGCAGTGTGCCCCACTTACAAGTACTCAGCAATTCATGATTGGGAAGAGTCATAGATTGTATTTCTGCCCACGTTAAATTAACAGCTTTCCAAAAAACACCTCGTTTGTATAATCGAACTGGGAAATCACGTAAAATCTCATTGTAATAATCAAAGGTTTCGAGATAATCTACTTGCGCAGCAAATATTTTCTGCTCTATATCAGGTCTGGCTTGTTCAATATTCTTTGCATTTGCAAGGATGAGCTTAGGGGACTCAGATTGTTGGTATTGTCTGAACAAGCTGTACAGCACATCTGTGTCTAAGTATCTATGGCTACATAAAGTCACATCAGGAAAAGGGATTTCTTCAAATTTGACATTATATCTT
This sequence comes from Harmothoe impar, assembly GCA_947462335.1. Classification (NCBI taxonomy): domain Eukaryota; kingdom Metazoa; phylum Annelida; class Polychaeta; order Phyllodocida; family Polynoidae; genus Harmothoe; species Harmothoe impar. The sequence goes on along the minus strand of OX381708.1, from coordinate 17,097,637 downwards.
GTTTTAATTGGGCGGCTGCTGTATTCTGCAATTAAGGAAGACATGTGGTATATCAGCACCCCTAGTGATGTAAGTGTAGCCAGGATCCAAATGAGTTTGTACAACCAGTTTCTGCCTCCAGCTATTCTGCCCGAGCCATGCATTGATGCCTCATTGAGGAAAAGCTTCAGTGGAGCTCCCAGGCTCCAGTAGATAGAGAGCTTTGTTACCTTCTCCTCTAGCTGATTCGCAGGTTTTACATGGATTACTCCTCTGGATTTTGAATCTGTAAAATCAAAGCATATATCACAGTATGGAATGAAGGTATTGATTACCTTGTCATATTGGCATCTTAACCCTTTAATGGGTGCATACTTTGCTAATGCGCTATTGTCCACTATTGTCATTGTTATGATGATGCATGCATGCCTGCTGTCGTCTAACACTATAGGCTGTGTCTCACGAGCTCTGGCCAATGTCAATGTCTTTACCCGGGTGCCAGCTTTGACCGGGTGCCAGCTTTGACTGGGTGCCAGCTTTGACCGGCCACCATAAAAAATAAGATTTAAAAAAAGAAAAAAAAAGTTTGATATGTAAGGGATAAAGTAAAAAAAATGGCGGTGGTTATATCTCCATCTTCACCTGCCCTAAATAAACCTATATCTGTCAGGAGGTCAAGGCTGGCACCAGTCAAAGACGTTCACATTGGCCCAAAGTGGTGGGACACGGCCTATAATAATGCATGGTGCATCATTCCAAGGACCTCTATGAGAGTCACTGATCATGCCAAACCTATATGGGGTTGAATGCACTCTAGAAAATGGTTGAATGCAGCAATGATGAGTAGAATCTCCCCCGCCGCATTCCTGCTTCTTGATGACAAAGGTCATACCACTTAGGGCTGTGTCTCATGAGATTGTTACAATTGGATAGCCTTTGATTGGGTGACATCTTTGACCAGGTGACGTCTTTGACTGGCAAGATTAAAACATGTACCCGGAAATGCCGGGGAATTTGTAAGATATAGTGTTATAATATATACTAATCATTCCCCCCTTTTCAACTGTTTTAATCTTGCCGGTCAAAGACGTCACGTGGTCAAAGATGTCACCCGGTCAAAGACTATCCAATTGTTACAATCTCATGAGACAGAGCCTTAGATGCAGCCTTTAATGGGTTCAGTAACAATTGAGAATAGAGAATTGTGGAGTAAACTAAGATTGGATATTTCTGGTAGACACTGATTAATTTGATATTAAAGTTTTGGAGTAATATACCTGGCCATGGGTTTTCTAGACGTGGGGCCTCTGTGTGTGGAGATGGTAACTGATGCTACATGCTATTTTCAGGCTTGCCATGTTTAATAGGCGCTGAACCCAGAAGACTTGAATCCCAACTGATACTAGCATTAATGATGGTATTTAGCTTTGCATTTATTTCTTCCATCTCCTTCTTCATGTCTTTTACATCCTTTTCCAAAGAATTCATTTTGTATGCTGGAACAGGCTGGATCTTGTTATGTTGCTGCGACAGACCTTAAATAATTAAGAACATAAGAAAAATGGTCAAACGTTGGCAGATTTGGTTAGAGACCAAGGTAATGCAGTAAGCTAGAAATAACTTGAATTTTCACATATCAATAAAGGCTTAATTACTGAAGATGGCCTCAAATATCGAATTCTAAATCAGTGTGTATTGTGCCAGTCGCTAATGTGAGAATTGTGGACAGACCTGTTGGACTTCTTGAACTGCTGTTGCAAGATACAAAATGAAATGTTGAGACCACTGGAACAACTAAACATCTGAGGTATCCAGGCAGCCCCAGTGAGCAGCATTAACATGTGCAACGTCTCCATGGACATTAACCCTTTTAGGGCAGCAACATGTTTTAATGCATCATGCCCTTGGTTGTCATGATGCATGAATGCAGCCCTGGCGAGTAACTCACCAGTGCTGCATTCAAGCATCATGCCCACCTTATGAGGTTGAAACACTCCCAAAGGATCGGCATGATGCACCGAGTTACTCACCGAGGCTGCATTGGTGCATCTTGACGACAAATGTCATTATTTAGCGACATCAGTCCTTAAAGGGTTAGGTATAATACACAGTGACATAGTGGTCTGCAAGGTTTGCTGCATTGATGGATCAATAATGGAGCTGTTACTTAACCTTTATTTACTCTAACACCTCTGGTATTGATTGCATTCATATTCCCCTATAACGACACATTGCTGACTGACCAGTTTGAATACAGATTGGGTTCAAATGGTAGATACCCCACGAGTATGTCAAAATAACCACGGCAGACTGTCTGGTGCCCTCATAATTTATTTTTTTTAAAGTCAGTTGTAAATATGTATGATAGGGTTTATGGTCTCTATGATTATGTTGCCATTCGAGGCTTCAATGTAGAAGTCTCACTTCAAGGTAAATCAAACTTACTTGCTGAGAGGTGGTTACATGTATATAGCCGTATGCCCTCCTGCCAGGCCCTGCTCAGCTCTCCGCGTTGTTCTCCCTCTCTCTCCCTCTGTATGTGTATGTCTCTCCCTCTCTGTGTTACCAGGCACAGCCTGTTTTATATGCCCAGTCTTGATGGAGTGACCGGGTGGTGCGATGTGGCCTTCGGTCATTGGTTTATGGACAACATGTGAGCAAACTTTGGGAAGGAGAAATGCGATTTAGGCACCATGCTGGGTATCAATACCCTGTGTTCTTGGCCCAGGACCAGGCCAGAGTAAATCCCTAACACCCACAGGTGTGCACCGTAAACTCAATGATTAAAGATTGTATATTCCAGTGGGCACAAAACATTGATTCAACGTTGACAACTGGTTGATATAGGGTTACAGGGTAGATCAACCGGTTTTCAACATTGATGCAATGTTATTATTTCAATGTTGTCAACCAGCACCTGTTTCAACATTGATGCAATGTTTGGATATCAACCTTGAATCAACCATGCGTTTCCCACCTTTCCCACTAGGTGCCTCCACAACCTACTCCTTAGAATTTCTATCTACATGCTACATCTATTTTCCCTAATTGTAAGCTCTTATTTTCTCATCAATGTATACAATTGATCGAAATATCATTCATATTTATTGACATCTATGGTGTGTGCATTTGGTTCACATTTGGAATTAAATGACAAGTATACATGCATGGTTTCAGTAAGACAACCTTTTAGTTGGTAAGAATAATAGATAAAGCCTCAGTGCTGACCAGGTCAGTTGGAAATGGATATAAACGCCTCTCAGCGGGATCATCAGAGGTCATGCATGTACCCCTACCCCAGTGGGCACAGAACATTTAATCAACATTGAAAACTGGTTGACAATGTTGATTCAATGTTGATGCAACATTGATTCAACATTCAACTGAGTTTTGTGCTCACTGGGACCCTGGATGGTGCTAGAATTAGCAATTAATCTTGGAGAAATGGGGGGGGGAGGGGGATGTTGGAATGAAAAAAAATATATATTGCAAAGAATAGGAAAACATGACAATTATACTGAATCTCAAATTATGCTTCAGCAGTCAATATTAAATAAATGTAAGTCATCATTTATTATGTTTATTTGTTGTTGATTGACAATGGCCACATCAATGTTGAATCACTGATCAATGATCAACGTTGATGACCTCATCAATATCAACCAAATGAGAACCCTGTATCAACTGTTGATATCATGTCGCTCCACACATTGAATAAACATTGAATCAACTGAAGTTTGCCCACTGGGATGAGCAAATAGACTTCCCAAACCTTTTCTTCAAAATGGATACAATTTTAATGTCAAGGATTTTGTTATTATTTTAGCTGATATGCAGTGCTCGATGTTAAATACATTTGTCTATAAATGCATGATATGAGATATGAAGCAATGTTGCGTATTCACCTCACTGACTCAGTGTCCCCACTATGTGAGTATAGTGGGACCTATAAGCTAATGGGGAAAGCACTGAGCCATGTAGTATAAACACACAGGGAGTTTTAGTGTCGACCTACAGCAAAAATGATTGACTATAACATTATGTGTTAACCCTATCGATTTAGACTCTGCCAATTCTTTAAAATTTAGGGAGTATGTATAGGATAGGATATGCAATAGCAATATGTCACGATTAAAAAGTCATCAAATTTTAGCTGACACACCATCTTTAATAAACAGTAAAGTTATAAATTATTCAGGCCATAATTGACTGACACAAGCAGATGTGTAAGATGTTTATCTAACAAATACAAACATTGTAAAACAGTCAATATGGAATAAAATTTGACTCAATATTTTAATCACCGTTCGACATACAATAAATTATTGAATATAAGAACTTGTAGTATTGTTATGAATAGTCATGGCAAGCATACACACTATGTTCTTATTCCTAATATACACAACACTTTCCTCTATACCGGTATAGACTTTTGAATTAAAACACTAAACAACCCAATGACCCGATAATTACAATAGTAGTATTACATATTAAGAGAATATGGATCAACTCATCCTGTTGTAATACAACGATGAGTCAACCCCTAAATTAATTACACATCAATATAGATATTTTCAACAGCATCATTAGTAAACTGTTGAGCATGCACCCATTTTTCGTTAAAGAATTTTAAATTATTTTTCTAAGGAATTTTTTAAAGGACATTTTACTCTCCTATGATCTTAAACTGGCAGGTATTCTATTCCATTCATCAATAGCACTATTTGCTGGGGACTTTCTTACTCTTTCACTATGTGATAAATAATTCAATATTAAAGGTCCATCCGCTGCTCTGGTTCTTCTATTTTCTACCATGCTAAAAGGATCTATTTGTATCATTCTATAGCAGATACTACCCTGAAGATGTTTTCTTCTTAATTCTAAAGGGAATATTCCAGCTTTTTAGTGCAATTTTTAACAGAAATTTCAGTTGGGTCATGTATTTGAAAGCATGCCCTAATCGCAGTATCTGACTTAACCTTCGGTTATGTGGCAGATATGATACAAATGACTTGCTGTATGAGTGATATAAGCCAAGGACAGGGTAATTTCCAAGGCGTCAACCGCAGATAAGTACCATTGTCCAAGGCTTATAACACTCATGCAGCTAGTCACGCATATCATATCTGACTTACACCCATAGTAGGAGAGTGCTCAGTGGACTGCGTCAACATACAGCCATGTACGTAAAATACAGTCAGGCCATTTCTTTTGTTCTCTCAGCCAACTGTGGTGTGAGTAAAAATAACCAAGGTGTGAAATGCTTTGTCTTAGCCCTCCAGCGTGGGTTAATGCAATTTAATACAACATCTGCCGTATTAGACGTAATAAGCGCCCCTCCCCTTCTTGGGGCATTTTCCCGATTTTAGGGACAATTAAAGTCTAAGTACTTTAGACGCCATAAAAAAGAATTTCATAAGCACCCAGGGCGCTTATTACTTCGAACACGGTATATGGACTATCCCTTAAACCCATTTTCTTCGATAAATTTTCATTACCCTTCAATGCATGTTGCCTGGGGAGTTAATCATCAGTGCTGCTGCATTCATGCATCATGACCATCCTTGACATTTTATGGATGGCAATAAAGCAATGATAACCATACACATAGACTACTCTACTGAGCAGACCTCTGCATCTGTGCTAACAAAGAGATATGATAATACATATCGACTGATTATCAAAGAGGAAGCTATGGTTTCCTTTATAGATTCATCACTCTTGTGATGGGTAATGACACAAGGCTGTGTATCATGACCTTGGGCCAATGTTTTTGTCTCTGACCCGTTGCTGTCTCTGACCGGGTGCCGTCTCTGACTGGGTGCCCTCTCTGACCGGACATCATTTGGGAGTTTAGTTATCTTCTACCAACAGCAGGAGGCTAATTATAGTTACATAACAACTGCCATAACGTTTTTACAAATCCTAATATATATGAGTATATGTTAAAAATTAAAAAAACACCTCCTTCTGACACAAGGTCAGAGACAGCACCCAGTCAGAGACGGCACCCGATCAAAGACAAAAACATTGGCCCGAGGTCGTGAGACACGCACGCACGGGTTAGCTCTCCCAAGTGAGAGGACAGACGTTCAGAGCGTTATCTTAATAAGACTTTTAAGACAGTCTGAATAGTCTTAACTTTAGTAGAGGCCGCTTATGTCATTAAAAATAAATAATATTTTGAAAGTATTACTATTACGACTAGTATGTAATGGGGGGCTCTGCCCCCCAACCCCTGTTTCTTTTTCTTCTTTTTCTTCTTTTTCTTCTATTAGAGACATCCTGAGTTCCTCTGAGCTGGTTGCTGGCTTGAAATGATTTATTTTTAATGATAAGAGCGGCCCTGGGTAAGACACTGAATTAAGACTTTAAGATGTCTTATTAAGATAACGCTCTGAACGTCTGTCCTCTCACTTGGGAGAGCTATCCAGTTTTTGCGTGAGACACAGCCACTAGAATGTTGTATTACTTACCGTGCTATTTTGCAGAAAGATGGTGAATATGTCTGTTAGAGACTGCAACTAGGTCCGTGCTGAACATTGCTACAAGGACAGTGTCGACATTTGGTACAAAATTGTGTATGTAAGTACTATTGGGTTGTTATTTGGGCACATGTTTGGGATAGTGGGGAGCAATTAGCACGAGCCGAAAAGTGAGTGCTGATAGCACGTCATTAGCCAGTGCGCAAATAACAACCCCTTGATTCCCTTAATCCACTATTTCCTCAGAAAATCTGATATACAAAATGTATTATATATGTATAGCTATATATTGTATATGTAGGGTGTATATATATTGGCGCTGGTAGCAGAGGAGTTGTTTCCTACCTATACATGGCCTACTGCGGGCTGCCCACCCACTCAGTGTACACTGAAAACCCTATAGGGGTCTAAAGGCCTGGTTGTTCAGTGTACTGTATAGATCTATGTATATATAAGGCCACTCCCAATAATATACTTGTTTCTTATCACTAAGCTATGAAAAATATATCGAGGGCGTGTACATGCAGGTGGGGAAACAACCCCTCTGCCTCCCACCCGTCCGCATGGCTTGGTTAGCTAAGTGCTCTTATAATAGGTTTATGGGATCCGGGAGCACTTTCCAGATGAAATGATGTATTTCCGTATGCAGTAATGCAGTATGCAGTATGCAGTGAATGCCTCATCTGGAAGGCATATGCTGTATCCTGAGATATCAGCATGCATGATATCCAGTTTCATCATGCAAAATGGCAGAATTGTGTGATAACAACAGCTATTTCATGGTGAATATGGCCGATCAAGGTTAAAGCTATGGGAGTGCCCTACGCAAGGGGAGCGTGAAATAACCCCCGGCCATATTTCATGCTCTGCCCGTATTTCATGCTACCGAGGGTCACGTGACCTGCGCGGAATTCAAAATGGCGGCCGACGGAAGTAAGCAAACACCGCAGAAGTAAAAAAAACGCTGTGGAAGTAAACAAACATGCACTGCACATCTATTTTATGTTCAAATACCCTGAAATAACCCCTGACTCAGCCACTTTAGCGTGCAGCTCTGTCTATATTTTTGATTTCAGCTAATCACACTCACTCATATACCCTTACCTGAATACAAACAGTGCAAGAGTTTATTGTGTAATTCAACCCTTCATATGGCAAGATGTCTCATATTTAAGGATGTAATGTTATTTTGTCGAGGGGGTGTTCAGGAGGGTATACATACTGTACATTATTCATTGATCTTCTGCTTTCTACTGATGTCCCCTGCACAAGCACGTATCCAATGAACATGTATACATATACACAAATATCCATACAGTCAGTGAACACAATACATAATCCGCACCCAATTAACATGATACATATATCCATGCACCCGATGAACATAAAACACATATCCATACACCCAATGAATATAATACATACATCATAAAGCCAATAAACATGGTACATAACAACAATAGTACGGATACTAACGTTCTCTACAATATCCATATTTGATAGAACCAAAAGTTATGCTTATAGCAGTGGTAATATGTTTAGAGTTATCTTAACTGATTTTTAAGATGTAAATGTTTATAAGTATCTCAACTCACACTGCATATTGGAATAATAAACAACTTACCAAGTTAATTACAATCTGAGTACTTACGGCTGATACAGTAGGGCAGGGTGATAGTGTCCCAGGTGTCTGGGGGACAGGGACAGTTTACTGATATCTTTGTACTCCCATCCTCCAACACCAGATCGCCTGTACATGTCCATGTGACTTTCGCTGTACTCCGTGAAAGTATCATATTAGGTATCGCAGGGGCTTCTTGGCAGATGGTGTCTGGAGGAAATGTTGAGTAAAGTACATAGTAGAGCTGCATGGCCAGACTCAAACATGCCTGCAAAATCACACTAGTGGAGCCTGGCCATTATCGTAAGTATAGAGGGAGTATTCCACTGCCGTCGGTCGGCCCTAATTCTGTCATCCGATGGAAGTCTACAATGCTAAACTTATGAACGAATCTTGTCTGACCGACAGAAACATGGCTGATTTCATCATCGGAATACTGCCTAAGTTAGAAATCGGACACATGAAATCTCCCACGCGCAAATTCCACCCTAGGCCAAATAAAATTGTGTTTCAGATTACCCGACCCAATTGTAAACTTACCCCTTATTTAAAATATGATAATTGATCATAGGAAGGGACTAACAACTTGACTACGAAGAATTTCAAAAATACATACGTTTTGGCTTTTCACAAATAGATGCGTCTGCACTGTCAGTTTTGATCCAATCACAAACTCTGCAAGGAGAATGTATGAATGCAATCACTGAATAGGAAGGAACAATGTACCAACGTGGCTATATAAATTATACAATGTCATCAATTTCATTATTTTAATCGAATGACCACCTTCATTTTACAATTTTCATAAGCACATCCAGTAAACAAAAAATGTTGCACAACGTTATGTTTCTGTATTACATCTTAGTGTGACTAAACGTGATAATGTCAAAAACGTTATTTTGACGTAAAAAGATGCTTAAAGTCACACTTTAAGCATCTTAAATTCCAGTACATGCCACTTAAAGCCATGCACTTAGATGTCATTATGACTTTTCTGGGACATTTACATTGAATTTACTGAACGTAAAGTTGCTAAAATAGTGACTTTAGGCAATAGAAAGTTTGCTTTAATGCCAATATTCATGCTTGTTTATGGGCCCATACGGAGTATTCTACACAAAGGCAAATATCAGCGTCATCCAACGTCACCAATAGCACTCTCATACAAGGGTCAGACACTGCTGGACTATAATAGATGGGTCAAGGGCCATTCTAGTAAGGGTCAGGCTATGCTTGACCTTCAATAACAGGCTGGACTGCTTGAGAGTCTGGCTATGCTGGATCTTCATGCCAGAGTCTGGCAATGCTGGACTCTTGCAGGCTGAAAGGGACTCTCCCCAGAGTCCACCATTGCCAAACTCTGGCATGAGGATCCAGCATAGCCAGACTCTTGAGCAATTTTGGGTGAGTAGAAGCTCTAGATGAAGGTCCAGCATAGCCTTACCCTCACTAAAATAGCCCTTGACCCATCTAGTATAGTCCAGCAGTGCCTGACTGTTGTCTGAGAGTGCTATTGGCAACATTGGATGACGCTCATATTTCCTTGGGTGTAATGACCGAATCGGCTATGATTCTGTCCATCGGACGAAATTCACCAATAAGTTTAATATTATAGACTTTCATCGGATGATGAAATCACGGCCAACCGACATCAGTGGAATACTCCCTTATGTTGTACCTACCCAGAGGAGCATTCAGCCTTGACGCAGGTACCCGTGTGGTTACCCGGGTTCCAGTTGGTCCACGACAAAGGTGCATCGTGCTCATTCCATCTCCACTCACCATTCACTTCTTTGAGGTCAATAAAACTGCAAAAGCAAGCAATAAAACACTATTTTTGCATCATTGCTTATCATCTATTCAGTCTATGTATCTAAACTATATCCGCCGCTTCCAATGTTTTGATATTACTTGGAACAGAGTTATACATGTCATGCAAGCTTATGATTATATTTCAGTTAAAGATAATACATGGAATTAAAGATCAACCCGAGAACCTGATAGTGCTACAATGTGGACATGTTACAAAGCTCATCAGCTTACCAACTCCCTTAGTTATTTTCCCTCAAGAGAGCCTTCAACCCTCAACCTTCTGATTTAGAGTCAGGCTTACTGTCAAATAACAGGCAACTGCTGTAGTATGGAGGATTATTATATGATTGGGCCACTCATCGTGCTTTTTTGGGGATATCCCCATGCTGATATTTAGTGATATCAGCATGTTTCAGGTGGCTATCAGCACGTTTCCGGTGGTCCTGAGCAATTCTAAAATTTTGTCACCCATAAAATCCGAGGTTTCATGGTGATTCGAACACGCTATCCCAAGACTTGAAGTCGGACGCTCTACGTACCACGCCGTCGAGGATAGGTTAGGCGGGAAACTTGTTCAGTCCCTTTTGAATAATAAATGTTCCCTGCACAGCTCAACCAATCAGAGACCAGGGTTGGTGGGATGTCAAAAATCAACATGGCACCCACCTTGCTCGATATAGTCTATGTAAATATCCTTCAAAATGGCGAAATTAGGACGTATAAGGTAAATAAAGACATTTGAATCGAATAATCGTATAATAAACCTAATATTTAATGGCTAATTTTGAGACTATCTCGAATTTTAAGACTATCTCGCAGTTTTGAGACTATCTGTCAGGCTTTTGATCTCCAAAGACTCCAGAATAGAGCCCTCAAGATTTGCCTTAGATTGCCCCCACTAACCCCCACTGCTACAGTACACATTCAAGCAAAGGTAAACTATCTAAGTGATAGGCGTACCTCACACTTGCTTAAGTATGCTTTGCAGAAATGTCAACACAAAGAAAACCGACTGCAGCCCTCAAGAGCCACAAGAAATAATATTGGCCCTATGCTAAAGTATGTAAGAGCTAAGAAGGAAATTGCAAGGTGCAGCGTAAAGTATAAAACTTCAATGCCTTTTGTAATTTCCAAAATGAAACTCTATCTCAAAAGTTGCTAAAATATACATAGTCACCCATTATTGTTTAGCCTATGTTATACATAAAGTTGGACCCAATCTTGTCTTGTGAAATTTTCCACCCCTGATGTTGAGTTGTCTATTAATCATAGCAATTGCAATTATATGTATTTTTGTTGTTTTCAAATCTAAGTGACTGTCATGTATTTCTGTCGTGCAAGTTGTTTAACACATCATAAGTTCTTACACAATTGCCCTGCAATACTATTGCTTCCTTATTGTTAAATGTTTTGATTCCTTGGATGTAAGAACCGATTGTATCAAGCCACCATGTGATATTCTTATCGCAAATACAGAAACAAAGGCCCTACTGGAGCCACGTGAATAGGGGACCTCAGGACCCACCCTGGTTTCCAGTATGAAGTGAACTGATATTTTAAAAAATCTCGCAGTTTTGAGAGTATGTGGCCTAACACATGTCATATGACAATTTAGCCTAACACATGTCATCAGGTCATATGACAAATGTCATTTTTCATGTAAATAATGATTATATCCGTTATGCTGAACCCTGTAGTTTCAATTTATTAATATACTAATTTGAGATACTGAGTGTTATCCTAAACAGTTATCTGAAGAAAATTAAACTGTATGGACATTTTACGAGAACAATGTCTTACTATGGACCAAAATGAATTAAATGAGCTTCCCAGCTAACAAAGAAAACACGTTATTTCATGTCAATAACGTTTCAAACGTTATACAAGAGGTCTTAGAGAAACGTTATTTGCGTTATATAAAGTTATAACATGTTGTATAACGGTTTCTTTTGTTTACTGGGTTACTCTTAGTATTGATAGAACAAATAACTCACCCGCCAAGAGTTGCTACAACATTGTTCTCAGTTGGGTTGGTGGCAGCCGCCAACTTGCCGTTGTAAGTACTGCACAAGCCGCCTGCCTCCGGGCAAGGAATGGACGTGTTAAACTCATTGGTGGCCCGCCAATAACACAAGTCTGTGCCACCTCTCACTGTGTGGGCAAAGTCAATACATAACCCTTTTAAGATATGTTACTCTCAATTTCATTGGTAAACAATGGCAGAGCACTTATTTATGTCCGCTTATTTAAAGTGATCAGATTTAAAGTGCTATAGTGCTGTGCATCATAACCCTCCACCCTCCCTCCACCCAAAATATAAGAATTAAGGTTGGAAATCGTATCTTAACTAGCATTGAACGTACATTTCTGGATACTGAGAAATGCCTTCTAAACAGAATAGGTCTGACTAGAAATTGGCCAGACAATTTTTAGCATTCGCATGACGGTTTATTTAGCAGAAACTGTTCATTTCAATAAATGTTACACCTTTTTAAACATCCAAATCTGAACTGGAGTTGTGTTGTACTTTCTTATTCGAGAAACCTATATGCAATGATTTCTAGCATTTAGAGAGTCCTGCACTGATAATTAGATTTAAGGGGTACTAAGACTGAATAATGCATTAGTCAAAATGACGACTTAAATCTAAATTAACTAGCACTTTGCCCAACAATTCTGAACAAAATATCAATGCCGTAATAAAATAAACTAATCCTAATATTTCTATCGCTCTAAGGTGGGATAGTCATTCTTGACTAACCTAACCACCCTTGGTTACGTTAGGGAGTGGTCATTTTTTAACAACAGGGGGGGGGGGTTGGTGGATTTGGGGGGGGGACCAAAAAAATTTGGACCCCTTGAAGGGGGGGGACCAAAAAAATTTGGACCCCTCTTGAGGGGGGGACCCAATAAAATTACACCCCTTTTTAGCGAAAAAGCCCGCGCGTTACTATAGCTCAAAGGGGTCGGCCGCGCTCATTTTCAACCTGCCTAGGGGGGGGGACCGAAAAATTTGTGACCCCTTCCGCGGGGGGGACTAAAAAAATTTCGACCCGCTCGCGCGAAAATCCACCGACCCCCCCCTGTTGTTAAAAAATGACCACTCCCTTATGGCGAGGCAAAAAAAAACTAGGTAATTAACTTATGACTTATTCGTTAGTCACTACTGACTTAATCCTGGAGCATAACGATTATCAGTGTGATGGAGGAACTGCATCAATGTTTGCATCTCAGTGAAGAAAATATACTTCCCAGTAGACAGAAAACGCTATACAACGTAATATAACGCTTCTCTATGGCTTCCTAGCATTGCAAAACGTTGTATAACGTTAAAACGCTATTTAGACGTAAAATAACGTATTTTCATTAGCCGGGTTATGGAGGACATTAATCACATAGATCTAATTTGAGTAAATGCAACTTAAAGCGACTCAAATGCAATGATGAGTTTCCGTGACATTCACTGGTAACATCATGCCGCCCCCAGGGCCATTTCTCTCCACGCCTGCCTCCACATTACCCCCCCCCCCCACCCCTCCCACCTCCCTGGTGACATCATAACTGAACTTAAAGACGCTTATGATTAAAATGTTCCTCAAATGCACCTTAAATTTGCTTAAATACAATGAATCATGCAGTGAGGACTACAGATCTAGAGAGGGTATATGTACTCACGTGTGCATCTCCTACTGGTGGGAACAGTGGCCCTCCCTGTCACCCAGCAACAAGGATAACTCACTACCTGAAGGCCAGCACCAGCCACCCAGCCAAAGTTACAGGTCGCCCTCACATTCATCCGAACTCCAACCGCGTAAGTGGTCAAAACTCCATTTGGGTCATTTGGTAAAGGATTACAGCTATCACCTGCACGATCATATAATGTTTTAGAACATTGTTAGAATTTTGTAATAAAATTGTTTTATAGAGAAATTTAAAATGTTTGTGAGTTTGAATAAAGGCGTGTTCGCGAGTTCCAGTGTCATTTCCCATATGAATGTTCCCATAGTAATTGTAGATTTGATGTAAGAGAATTATGCAACTTCTGATTAAGCCTCTTTTTGATCGGGCTACCGATAACAGAATATATTCCTATTATTAACATTGCCCTTAAGAGAATAACTTTCTGTTGTTGGTACTATCAATGAGATGATTTTATTCATTTATTTACAGTTCAACCTGTCAATACGAAGATTATTTTCTACTACAACTATAGGGTCATAACACAGGGGTTAGTGTTGGTGGGTTTTCGCGGGAACAATGACTAGTTGTGATGTGGTCAAAATGACAAAAACCATTGGTCGACATCTTGGCAGCATTAGTGATATTACGATGGTATAATCAAAGGTCCACAAGTTGCATTATGCAACCCCGGATGTCATCATGATGGTAAAACCACCCCAAAATACAGTGACATCACCCATCACCAGTGACATCACGCCACCACTGGTGACATCAGGCCGTCACTGGTGACATCACGCCGTCACCGGTGACATCACCAGGATGCTACAAAACCCTGAAATTCAGTGACATCACGCCATTTCATTGCTGATGGGATGTCTAAACAATTGATTGTGTTTTTTTCATAACAGACTAATGTGAAACTACTCTATTTCGCTGGGTTTATATTTTCGTGATTATCGCGGAAATTAAAAATCCACGAAAGTATGGATTAAATACCCACGAATTTGCCGATTTTCACTGTTCTGCGAAATATCTAAACTTTTGAAAATAAGTACTTGCAAAGTATACATTAAGCTATGCAACAAATACAAAGGCCCACTCAGCAGGGTTGCATATAATGCCACTTGTGGACCGTTGACTATAACTATATATACTCACTGTATTTTTTCTCACAGAGGGGCCTACGGTTATTGTTACATGATACATCATTCCAGTCGTTGTTTTGATATATTATACAGTCATCATTGCCATTTGGTTCTCCAGAAGCAAATGAAGTGTAGTTCACCACAGGACCATAGGATCCATGTCGGTAGTCCAATTTCTCATCCCGTCTAACAGCCAACCATGCATTGTTTTGACTAAAGAAAATACATCAATGTATATGGGGAGAAATAGGTGACTTTTATCGTAGATGGCAACATTGCACTTTACAACACCTAAGATAGATATCTCTATCCAAGGGCACGCATTTCTATGATCATCTATGCCCAAAGCTAACAAAGTCAGTCAGAATTGGGGGGGGGGATGGAAACTTCACAATTTCAGTCAGAATTGGGGGCAGGGGGGATCAGGAAGTAGTCTTATGTTTTTTCTTCTGTGATTAAATCATTATCTACCAAACCTAAAATGGTTGCATAGCGCATTTTGTCCAGGTAAATGATGGATATTCCCAAAACAAATGGCAACAGTTGCCTACCAACATTTTTTTTCTTAGTCCTTACGCATAATATAATATGTATCTAGAACTATATAATACATAGGTACCATGATACTTGAATGCAGCACAATGATGCAGGAATGCAGCCTTGGTGAGTCTACTCGCCAGGGCTGTAACAATGCATCATGCCAACCCCACTGGGCTAACTGGAGAGGTAATTAAAGAGGTAACGTACACCCAGTGATATCTAAACTTTAGCCGTTCAGCATCAGAGAACATCCTGGCTAGGGTGGCATTATGCTGGTTACAATTTTCCTCAGCTCCATCAAAGTAAGTGCTTTGTTCTGTACCAAAGAAGCACACATCCGTAGCAGCACGTGCTAGAAAAAAGATGTCAGCGGCCTATGGAAGTATGTCTTCAGTTAATAATGAATGTGTTTATACCATATTCAAACGTACTGTTTTAACATGCACAGCAGTGACTAGACTATAGGCCAATAGCCAAAATCTTGGAACAATTCACTCAAGCTGAATTTGTGATGTACATCTTAACAATTGATCTGTCTCCATTACGACAGCAATAATTGTATGTCACTGGGTACAGCTATAGTGGCCTTGTTATAGCGGTTCCTCTGCAAGTTTCAGCTTCTTAACTTAACTTTATTTGGTTATCATCTGTGTTATCATTTTTTGCTTATTATTGAGGTGCATTTCACCATGTCGAACCTGCAAGGAGCGTGTCGACCAAGTCACTCCATCTCGGTAAGCTGCTACTGGGTAGCTTCCCTATATGTGGTGACGTGGTCAACAAGCTCCTCTTCCCGCTCATGGTTAAGTGTGCAGACCAAGACTACCATAAATCTTAGCAAAATATTGCTTTGCATATAAATTCCATTATTACTGCTCTTATTCTATTAAATAAATCAAATATGACTGTGTATAGGAATAGGCAATCAAAATTGCAAGCACAAAACATAAATGTATAGCGATTCAGCGGGACAATATATGTATGGCTGCAAACAGCAAATTTGAGTAAACCCCATTTTTTTACCTACCTGTACAATTTATAGAATTTGCATCTGTCCAGTCCTGATCACAAGTACATGGATACCTCTTCTCTGATCTTGTAGGCCAGTCGTTGAATACATACCCATTATCACAATAATATATAACCTCATCCCCAGTTATAGTCCTAACACTGTTTGGTATTATTGGGGCTCTTAGACAAACTTGATCTGAAATCAACACAATTATCTATATTATTCACTTTCAAAGGTAAGCCATGAGATAAATTCGCCATTTAGTTCTGTTAGTTTTATTCATTAGGACACATAATTATGTCTGCCAGATGTCAAAAAGCACCGATGCTCAACAGTAAGCATGTACTGGTAAAAGAGACCTCAGTGCACCCTGCACTAAGGGCTTTTTTTTGTAGATTTTGTTACATGTTATTATTATGTGTGTTATACATGTCAAAAAGAACCAATGTCCAACTGATTACACAAATACTAATAATAAAAATGTTAACCTAAATCTAATCACACACCACTGTAGTGCTGTAGCTAGCATTCCACATACTATGAGAAGCAAATATTCAATTCATATTGATTCTCAGATAGAAAAAGGTAACAATGAACATACATTTTGAGTATTCACAAACACCACGGAAGGGTGTTCCACATGCAACTTGGATCCACAGCCCATCAGTCCTGATGCCAGTACACAACAAGGTGCCTGGAGGTCCCTCATTTTCAGGTGCCCAGTTAGTGAATCCTGTACTTGACAGCCAGGCTTTCTCCTGCCACGGTCCTTCCCAGAACCACTCAAGCTCATTGACATCGTACCGCAGTCCAATGTAGCCAGTCAGTCCACTGTATGTTATAATGTAGGATTATTAATACAAGTAGATGACTGTATGATATGATGTGGTGTTATCAATATAAGCATCGCTAGTGACCAAGTCAATCTTTTGCAAAAATGGAAATTAAAAAATGATTCTGAATAAATATTAATGAACATTGTAAAGAATAATCAAAAATACAGAAAAGGCATTGGAGAATTATGATCAATATTAGTTTAATGAATACACTAATAATCATAATCAAATACCTTTTCTATAATATACATTTTTATCAGGGTGCATTAAAGTCTAGATATTAAAATCTACCCAGTCCTGATGTTTTCATTTAGGTCACTGCTATGAACAGTTGCAAGGAATCCTCCATTTGAATTGCAAACATTGACATCAATATTCTCTAAGCAAATCATTGCAGGTTCACGGGCTGGAACAGCAAAAGGATTACCATTTCAAACATAAGTATTCAAATCAATATTTTTTAATGAATCTTAAGTAACAGGTAAGTATGTGTCATTTGATAATTATGTCTGCCCAATACCTTGTATGAATACTAATGAGTAATACCTTGGCATGATTGTCCAGCGAGAGCTTCACTCCAAGTCTGTCTACATGGACATTCAATGTGCTTTGAAACCCGACCATCAGCAAATGCAAAGCCTTGGTTACAGTGATATATAACATATAGGGGAAAGACTTCAACTGTTGCATCAGTCATGGCTGGAGCTTCTTCACATTTGTAGTCTGAAATAGTTTGAATATAATTCAGTACATATAATATATCACTTTTGAAAATCAAAGTTGGCAATTCCATACAAAATAGGAAGTTACAGGACAGTTGTTGACGTGCGGAATTTAGAATCCAGGTACAAGGGTAATCATTCTACATGGAAGTTGTCCAAATGACAACACAATCTTCATTACCAGCATTATTTGAATATAATTTAGTATAAATATCATTGTCTGTTTCATTGGATGTATTGAGTGTGCTATGCCAAACATAATTTAGATAATGCCCTTTGATATGAAAGTTGTGGAATATGTGATATAAAACACTATTAAAAGAACTGGAGGGATTCGTAAAAATAAATCAATATTCACCCTGGAAAAACAATATCTCTAATTCCATTAAAAATAAGAACTTACACGTCAGTCTTTCACATGCGGCATTTAGAATCCGGGTACAAGGGTAATCATTCCATAGTGAACTTGTCCACATGGCAACACAATCCTCAATGCCACCAGCGTTATTTGGCTCTCCTGGACTCCAGTTTGTATACCCAAGTGGACCACCACTATGGACAAATGTGAATGTCCCTTCAACATCTCTATCCGACATGCCAATATACGCAGTTGTGTGCTTTGTCCTAAGTTAAAAAGCATAAGGTCATTAAATGTGTAACTGAAAGTAAATGTGATTTTTAAATTAGATAAACCATAGAGATGACTTAATAAAAGGAGAGTTTGAATAAAAAGGATCACTTCTAATTCATACTTCTACTAGAAAGGCAATGCTAATGTAAGAGTGAATAATCTGTTTAACATCAGTAAATTAATGCTCACACTTTATGTAGTGACTGTTCATCCGATGCTGAGAAGATTTCTGCGAGATTTCCCCTAGCATCTGTACAAATGTTTTCACTTTCTTCAAAGTTCTGCTGATTTGCACTTATCCAAAAGCACACATGCTCAGGCAATCGATCTAAACAAAGGGAAAAGGAAATAGTGGCTCAAGACTCTCTCTTATGCATGCTCAAAAATATGTTCAATAGACTGAATTAAACATGAAATGATTAAAAGGGATGTTTTTTGACGAGGAACGTGCCGCATAAAAAGGCAGCTCATCCAGCCATAACTAGACCAATGTAGGCAAAGCCTTCTTCATGAATAATTAAAGTAATAATAGCAAATCATGAAATATTTACCGTGACATCCAAGTAAGGAGACCTCAGTCCAGTCAGAAACCTCCTCACAGATAAACGTCTTGTGGGGTGCACCATCTGAGAACAGCTTCCCAGGGTTACAGGTGTAGGTGACAGTGTCCTGTGTCCCTGTGTTGATGCTCTGTATTGAGTTAGCAATACTGGGAGCCACGCCACAGGGTGCGGAGGACGCAACAGTCACAACTGTCATTATCACCAACACAAGGCCGTAGCCAAGTGACAATAGGTGATGCACAGTCATGTTGAGTGTGTCCTGATCCTGGTAAGAAGGTAATATCATGGCCGTGTCTCATGAGATTGTAACAATAGAAATGTCTTTGACCAGGTGTAGTCTTTGACCAGGTAGCTTTAAAATGAAATTTTTAATTTTCTTTTTAGACTTTTGATATTTTATTTATCTGTACAATGTAAAATAGTTCGTGCCAATCCTTATTGCCTATTACATTGCACAGTGCAGCTGTTTATACTCAAAGTTATATATAAAGTGATATCTTTGACCGGGCAAAGGGAACTAATAATATTATGCTGTACTATGCATAGCATGCTCAGTATGAAAATATAACAAAATTGATTTATATTTGCTATTAACGTGTATCAAAATATGGATGCACTATTTCCCCGCTTTTCTTAGTACCTAGGCTTCATTTCTGCCATTTTAACACTGCCTGGTCAAAGACTACACCCGGTCAAAGACTACACCGGTCAAAGACTACACCCGGTCAATTGTTACAATCTCATGAGACACCGCCTCATATGAAGTGTCTAAAGTTGGAAATTGAAATCTCCTGAAATTATAGGATGTCAAGACCTAAACAGTTATAAAGTCTAATAGAGAAATTAGAACCAATTAAGTAGCATCGTGTCAAGAAATCGATCTTACTTGAGGCTTTAAAATGTTTAGATAGAGATGAATAGTAATAAGAATTATCTTTTATACAGCAAATGAAATATAATTAAAGCCGACTAGCAAGCATGCTAGTATTTGCCGTATCAACCCCCTAGTCAGCAAAAACACGTTTTTATTAACGTCAATAAAGAAGTTGTGAGAAGGGTAGAAAACGTTTGTTTTTTGAAGGTTTTTGAGGGGACGTAAAATAGGGATTCAATTCTACGTTTTTTAGCCTTTTTTGTTATTTTGATTCAGCTTATGGCATTGTCTCAGAGTGGGGGTCGGCCTATATGGGAGATTACTTTTATACAGTCATGATAGTTTAACTTTTTAAATGACTTAAAATTCGACTTATCGGAGGGATTTTATGGTACTTATTTTTTACCATCGCTTTTATACATGCATATTGGTATTTCTTATCAGTGTAGAGGACTCAGTCGAGAGTGGAGCTGCATGGTTGCAGCGGCCACCACTGATAAGGGCTGATAGGCTAGGTACAAGCTTGTCCCTGGAAGTGATGATAACCAAGGGACAAGACCCACTGGATATGACTCTACAGGCCTATATATATGTTTGCAACATTAAAAAAAACTAATATAGAAACATGAAAACCCAGGTATAAAGTAAAAGGAAAAACGTACCTAAGAGTTCCACATGAAAGACGACTTCATGTACCTGTATGGCACACAGTCACCAGACTATTATGCCGCTATTATATGTCGCTGGGGATGTATTGACTGTCCTGGTTCCTGGAAAATGGTCTATCACTTATTTAGCCGGTGCTCTCTGCCCATTCACTATAGAGTAAACTATCCTAGTTCCGGACACTAAGTGGATATCTGCAAATTTCTCCGGTTAGGAATTATCTGTTCAGCCCAAATAGTGGCGTATGAAAGTCAAACATGCATGTTGTTATAAATGTACATTAGCTTTGAAATAATTGCCTCCTCAGCAATATTGTCAATCTGTCACCTCATTCCAGACATAAGCACCTAATTCTGTACAGGAGGAGTTTTTAAAACTAGTGGTCACCATAGAGAGTCAATACTGTATACATGTGTCTATATCTGGTAGAATTATGCATGGATCATATGTTTTACCGACAATATTACCCACTGAACCTTGTCTCTGTGCTGAGCATCACTGCTTAGGGTTGGTACATACCAACAGTAATATGGGATTTAATCGTGGTCTCTTGTGTGCTACTTTCCATTTCTTTGGCTTGTGGCAAGCTAGCATGTAAGGTATTCACCAGGTACATGTATAGTTATATAACCAATTATGTATGGCTAGTGTTACAATCATCATATTATTGCAGTGTGTCCGAAATTACGGTCTGTCTGCCTTTGGGTGCCTTTACTCTAGCACTATGGCTATTGATGTAATATTCAGAGGATATTAATGCCAGCAGGGTGATAACTCCCTCACTTTACTGCCGGACTTCCGATGAACGCTTCCGCTTGTTAAATGCCAAGATCAATACAATCTTATGTTAAGGATATTTCAATACATCTTTATTCTCGAAGGCTCCTTACCATGGCATAACGCTATCATAAAGTTTTAAAACGTTATATTGATGTAAAATAACAGTTTCTTTGTTAGCTGGGTAACTGGTATGGATAATCCTGTCCATATTATCATTTTGAAATGATGTATTCTGAATTAGTAGCATTTTCGCCACATTTTAAAAGTTATAAAGTGTTGCCCCTGCAACTGAACTTCTTGTTACTCCCTCCTTATATCTGAGAGACCTGGAGGCCATTATATTTCAATGATGTGCTGTGCATAACACTACCTTATACCACACTTGGGTGGAAAGACAAAAGAAACTGCCTGTATAATGCGTATAAAAGGTGACATAAACACTCACTACTAGTGTTAAACAACTGCCAGACCCCTGAACTGAGGATTTTGGCTTAGTCATGGCTGGGCACATTGGTCTGTGGCTCGTGCTCAGCCTTGACTGTCGCCATTATCCTCCGCACAGCGATCTGGCAGTGGTTTACCTTCTACTTATACCACAGCGGGCGCACAGAACAAAGCATTTCATACCTCTTGTTTACTGCATAGTGCATACAGCCTGTTATTGCAGCTAGTGGTATAAAGAAGTTATAGGCCTAGTACCAATCTGTAGGGGTATTCAAGGAGCCTATAAGTAGGTATCCCAATAGGCAGCCGCTGGCCGTGTCCTCGCGTGTAAACTCCCCTAAACAGCTATTTCTAGAAATGCTCTGTACTCCTTACTATTTGGGGTATCGTCTATCTGAAATATGCTAATTAACGTTCTAGACCAGATGCATCACCCTGGTGTATCAGATTAGCTGTATCATAATGCTGAATACCTCTACTGATACTCTGAAGTTCACTTAAAATGGGAAAACGGGACCCTCTGTTAGTGAATAGCTATGCAGTTCTAGAGGACACACTGTCTAAATACTGCTTTCGCTCCCACGCCATTAGAGACATAGTGTCAGGAGTTTTACTACTGTAAGCAGGACACTCTGAGGTTTATTTTGAGGTATTACAAGTGGGGGTAGGCCTATTGGAAGTATTTTTTAAATAAAAAATAAGAATCTTTGGGTAATTTTATGTACTTTAAAAAAAGGTTACATACACATATTTGGGGTTGTTTGAAAGGTATTTCTCTGGCCTATTAGATGCACCAACTACCTAGTTGATATGACCAATGGCGTAAGAGCGAAAGTAGAATAAAGCTCCCAATCTCCTGCAGCCCTCTAATTGACAATGCTTTTGCTCCCATATTGTCAGAGATAGAGGCCCAGCAGTTTTACCACCGAAAAACAGGCCACTCAGGGCTTTTTTTGAGGTATTGCACATGGGCGTAGGCCTATTGGAAGTATTTTTAAATTTAGAAAATGTGAATTTTTGGGCAATTTTTGGTACTTTTTGGGACTTTTCGGAAGATTTAGATACAAATATTTGAGGTGGTTTGAAAGGGTTGTTTTTGCTCTATGAAATGCACTAACCACTTAGCTGACATAATTAATAGTGTAGGTGTTAGAGTAGAATAAAGCATCTAACCCTTGGGACCACAGTCCAGATCTGAAGGCCTGTGACCTTACAGATTGGTTGTATGGGTTATATAACATACTATGTTAATACATATAATATATATACAGCCCTCTGTATCCTCATACATGTAATTCCATACAAATATTTCAAGTGCAAACCTGTTTGTTCCCAGCATAGAATATCACAATATCATGATTTCTAAATCGTTATGTAATGGGCCTAACAGTTACATAATTGTGTTGTTAGATTATAGCAATTGTATAAAAGAGCTGGTATTAAAATTTGGATTCAAAGGTGAAAAAGAAATACTGTCCTAAGATGCCATTAAGTAGCCTGATATTAGTGATATTTCAGCAGTTTTAGAGGATTTCATGATTTTCATCCGATCAATCAGTATTATGTAATACTATTAATGGATAAAACTTGCTTGGAAAAGATGTATACACTATGGACCTATGCTCATAAAATAATTCAACTTAATTCATGAAGACACAGTTGTGTGGTATTAATTTGGAGTCTGGTCACTTTTGCTGTTCAGGGACATTGGGAAAATTACTGTTTTTCTCATTTTTAATTGAGGACTATGAGGTCAATCGTGGGTATATAGAACAAAAAGGAAATATGCACAGTGTCCAGTTCCTATAGAAAGAATTCCCAGCGAACTAAGGGGATATCTGACATATTTATGAAATTAGACCCCACCAAACTTGGAATATTTTGGACATCTCAGTGCAAAATCTCTGCCTTACATGTAATATATCAGGATTTTGATGACATGTAAAAATAAAACTTGAACTCTCAACTCATTGACTCTTCATTGAGATAAGAAGATAATATGCTGTGATCAAGATCCAATCAGTATACATGATCTATTCCTTTTTCCAGATATTGTAGAATGCTTATCATATGCATGCATAATTAGCTTGAGGAGAAGGGCCAAATTTGGCTAAGTCCACACCTCATTTCGGCACCTTCAAATGGCTGTAAAATCCAAACCGCTTGACCGATCTATTTCATATAAAAACCAGTTTTCTTCTTTTTACATGATCTATCATTCTAATCGGTTCCCATAAGTGCAGCAACAATATCTTCAAACTCACTGGGATACCTACTATAAGGCCCCTTCACTGTCTTTCGCGTACAGATTGGTACATGTCCTATACCTACTACTAAAAGGCTGACTCAATCAAAGCTGCATGTGCCATATTAGCTGAGTCTATCTGACCATAGTGATGAAATTATCTGAAGCAATGTTGCCCTTATAAAATGTATGATAAACAGTCCACATCAGTGTTGTGAAGGAGTGGTTGATTTTAACAAACCCAGGCGGGGGAGGCAAGTTTCACGTATGAGTAGAAGGGTCGAGGGGTTGGAAATTATCTGCACGCCCTTTTGTGTACATTAAAATAATAAAATATTGTATTATCCTTGTATGGATACTCACTGGGAGTAGGACATGGATTGACCTGTTACAACAACATAGATATATTCTCTCGAAATAATTGTTTTCAAAAAAGGAATGAAAGTGCTTTTAAACAAAAAGCTGTGGTACTATGTAAACTCGGTGTAACCTTTACATGGTACCAGGAAAAAACATAATTGATTGGAAAATGTTTTTTCTTGTCAATATCGGGTGCTCCATGGATTAAAGTGTTGTCATCGGAGCTGGATCTGTGTAGTTGGCTCTGCAATGTTCAACATGACAACCATTGCCAAACCATTGTTATATTTATACATATTTTGGGATTATAATTCCAAAATTAGAGAAGTTGAAATTGCTTATAGGGTAATATGTATGTCCTAGGATGGCACACAAAAATAACAACTAACTGAAACCGTCTTTGGTAATTCATGGAGAATGGTAGATACACTGAAAATCCATAAGTTGAAAGGGTCAGTCAGTACAGACTATCCTAGGTTCGTCATATTTGTGTTAGTCACAATAGCAAAGTTATATTCAAAAGTGACTGAGGGGTCAGTCAGTAGTGGCTAACCTAGGTTCATCATTGGTGTGTTGTATTTGTATACCACTAGTTGGTGCCACCTGTAATGACCACTCGGTGGCTCCCCCTGGAAATTAAGAGACTAAGGTGGGTTGGTCAGGACTGACCAACCTGACAATAATAACTTACCTAGGTTGGTCGTATAGGGAGCCAAAAAAATGACTACTTAGGTTAGGCACTAGTGACTGAGAGGTTGGGCGTATAGGGAGCCTAGGAATATCAGTGGAGGCTGTGCGACTATTAGATCGTCAAAAACAAACAAATGTATGCCACATATATACAATGAACCACTATCACCTCATAAGTGGATTTCCCAACTTATTGTGAACACAACGATAGGTGTTAAATTCGACATTTGGTGTCAACCCCAACATCAGCTGCATTTCTAAGAAATTCATTGTCATAATATGCATGATTTATCAAATCGGGCTATATGAATCTCATGGATTCAGAGCCGTCGGTTGAGCATCAGTTATTATGAGATATGCTAGTAGATTGATGTGCTAGCAGATTTCCTGAACTTCACCCCAATTCATAATTCATTGTATGTCATACTATAACTTATAGGAACATACAAAACAGCACATTCATTTCAATGTGTTCCATTATATTTTATTGATCTAAGATGTTTTGTTTTACAATTATTTAGAGGCCGATCGAGAATAAAAAGAATAAATCTGATGTTTAGCTGGTTTAGAGTCCTAATTATTATCTCTGTTACCAGTACAGGATCAGTGCATACACTGAAAAAGTAAGCTTGTCTCCAGACTCTTTTAAGTGACCGTCATAAAATAAATGATTTAAAGGTTGTCTAACTTATCAGGTTACTATCCAACAAACCTGTCCAGACTCATCGAAGTGACAAGGAAGCGGGTCTTCTAGCTGGAGTTGTCAGATAGAAGACCCACTTGATATGTGCCAGCCCAAAACCCAACATTTGTCAGCTCCAGATTCTATTTGTGGGATGGTAACCTGATAGGTTAGACAACTTTATCTCCTTTATTTTGTGACAGTCACTTAGAAGAGTCTGGAGTTAAAGTTAACTTTTTCAGTGTATAAGCCCTTACTTTGGAGAATCCAGTGAGCCACACAGGGGGTCTTATCATAGCGGCTTTAGCTCTGTTGGATAGTTTCTAAAACCCTTGTACAAACAGCAGTCTATATGTTTATAGGCATGTTAGGTAACAAATTAAACATGCCGGTCATGTTGAGTTCACCGATAGCGCAACACCTTAAGGTGCTGTGCCCTTCACGGTCATGATATAGGGTGTTCAGGCTATGTATAGAAAAGGCCGAAATCTCATTATTTTCATATAAAATAAATAGTTGGGATCTTAACTAAGACATTGATAAAGGAATTGTATTTCTATCACAGCTAGAACTTTTTTTATTGAGCTTTCTTTGCGAAAGTTAGGGTGATTTGGGAGGACAACAAGGGGCTCTTTGAGCTATAGTATGAGTGCCAGGCCGGTGGCCAAGGTACTGGGGTAGCTGCTGCCGGCCACAGCACACAACCAGCCCTATTCACTGATTATACAGTGCAGTATATGGAGAAAATAGTAGTCTTGAATTATATCAATTCCGCTGGAATCTGAAAATTACTATATTGCAATAGTTGATGCTAAACATACATTGACTTGAAATATGATTACCTACACCTTCCTATTCTGGTATATTCTGTGTGTTTTGCTCCATTTTCTAATGGTTTTGGCTCTAGTTCTGGGGATTCTCGTCTTACAATGATGTATGACGTCTGTGATTTTAGCCCAATATTATTGCAAGCCAATGCACTTTATTCTGAACTGCCTGCCTTAATAGCCTCCCCCGGAAATGAATCATAGTACAGAGTGTTTTTAAAGTAGGTTCAATTTGCAGTGCCAAAGTGGGTGCCTCTACACACAGGCTGTTATGATACACTTCTATTTACCCATTAGTAAAAAAGCATTATTCAAAACTATCAAAACCTTAAAAACACATTGGTGTTCTTGAAGTATAATTTTGTTACAGCTGAGTGTTGATAAAGCAGGACTTTAGTTGGAGTAGAGGGAAAAATGTCCAAATGTCTGTGCAGTGGCAGTGCGGTCTGAACGGCCTACATCATGATACATGTACGCAGCCCTTGCGAGTAGACTCACAAGAATCGAACTCTTGCAAGTAGACTTGCATGAACGCATCATGCCAACTCTACAGGATTCATACACTCCCGAAATAGCTGCATTATGCACCGATGCTATGCCGGCGAGTTACTCGCTGGAAAAACAGTCATGGTGCATCATGAGATATTTCAGCGATCAATTGAGGTAAAAACTCAATTTAAAAAGCATTTACTTCCTTGATACAATTCCTATTTCTAGTTTTTTGATTGCTTATAATGGTTATATTGTCTATTGGATAGGCTAATATATATACATTAGCCTATCCACATTCCTTTAAACGGAAAAAAAGAGGCCGCCCTCATGATAAAAAATTTGGATTATCAAATTTAAAAAAAAGCCGCCCTCTCGCACCTATTTATTCTCGAAAATATCCGCAAAGCTGATTATCTTTTTAAAGCAGCCTAAAATATTGCCTTTTGATAACTAGAACATGTGTGAACACAAGTAAACAGGCAACTATTGCCAATGTCTCTTGTCCTTCATGTTATGGTTGGTAGATCACAGTTTGGTTCCAGTGAAACAGTCTTTCTCAGAACTGATAATTTTATAGATGATTCTCCATTAAATATTGTATGCCATTGTTTTTGACATAGACTAACTGGTTAGTACGACTATTGATCGACAGGGGGTAGTACCAGCTCTCCCGCCAGTGACGCCGTGACGTCACTGCGGGCTGCTACTTGGTCAAACATGGACAATTAGATATTTTTCTTTTCTACTTGTTATTTCAACTTATCATGTTAATATATTTATAAAAAAGGGCCGTCTATCCAGCGGCGCGGATCCCAAACAGTTCCTGTGTCGCCTCACTTCCCTTGGATAGATTAATAACTTGGTTACAACGATTTTTCATCAGGTGATTCGCAAGTCACTTAACCATTCCCACAGTGCTAAGCAGACACTATGTGACTAGCAGCAGGATGCAGAGAACATGGTACATCCCATCAAGCAAAAGTTGCTGTTCAAGATAATAGGAAGACATATTTAAATAGGTGAAGCAATAGGGAAGTCCACAGCAGTTCTCATGTATGATAATCGAAACATTGCTATTATATGGAGCTAATTAATCAGATTATATATGCACTGAAAATAAGTTCCATTTAAATAACAAAGCTTCACTGGCACCACTGGGTGCCGGACTTTCACTGTAAAAATAATGGTCACTGTTGTTTCGTGTTCCCTGTAATTTTAGTTGTGAATCACAGAATACGGAACATCACTGCCATTTTAATACAGTGCCTAAACAATAATAATAATAATAATAATAATAATAATAATAATAATAATAATAATAATAATAATAATAATAATAATAATAATAATAATAATAATAATAATAATGATGATGATGATGATGATAATAGTAATAAAAATAATAGTGTTTTGTGTAATTCAGTCCATTTATCCCAGTGTTATTCAGTACATTCATCCCCCTATACCTAACTACATGCTCATTATTGCCCACATTGGTACCATGTCTAATCAGCAATATAATTTTAGTCATTAGGAATTAGTCTATGAGAGTCTATGAACCAAACTGCCACCTGGTGTGATAAAACTAAATATCAATTAAACATAGGTTCACTGTAAAATAAAACGTGTTTCACTGTAAAATAAAGTGTACAAAATTTACATTGATTCTCTATTTATATAATGGCATCTTTTAACAGTGTATTGTTATGCTCATTCTGGTAATATATTATATATAAACTAATTATCAAGACGGCTTTGAATACAATACGCCCCCTCATAGATTAGTCAAACTAGTAATGAGTTACACTTTATATGAGAATAGAAAGATGTATCACTTACCATAAAATTTCTTAGAAAGATTTTTTGAATTATTATGCGAGGACCCTGTGGACACTTTGTAGCCTGTGGCCAAAACGTGACTCGACAACCCCCCTTTCTCTTGATGACTTGTATCAATAATCATGGCATTACTTGACAAGATTTGGATATACTTAGTAGAACATACCAAACAAAAGGTTATATATATATATATATATATATATATATATATACCACGATTCTGGCTTTTCCCATGCCAAGAGTGGATATTTGCCGTGCGTATATCTCAGGCTAACGCACGCTCAGAATTTTTTTTCGAGTGCAAGACCCTGTTACATATTTTAACAAGGTAATGAAAGATATCATAGCCATTTTGGCTACGAAATCATTGCGACTCGTACGGGTTGCGAACCCCGGCCACTGAAGCCAAACGCGAGCGCCTAACCTCATGCGCCATGAAGACGACACATATAACGTGGGTAGGAAGCCAATACTGACTTACCTTGTCGCCATGATTTTGTTGATCATCCGGTGAATGCATGTTGAATAACATCCAAATGTGGCCATAGACTTTGGCTATTATTTGCTGATATATGAGACAAATTATGAACATAAGTTGTTCTGTTCTGCTGCCACAAAACACTTTTGGACACTTGTTGACCTTTGATTCCAGATAAACTCAAACATTTTCTCTCATTGGGCCAGACAAAATGGCCCACATGCACAAGGCATTGTCATTTAACCAGGAAGGCAACTATGAAACCATTTGAAAAGAGACATTCTTAGGATTGCCACTCTTCACAAATTGGTCAACAGACCAGGCCATAAGCCCTTGTGACTAGCTTTCATTTGCACCCACTCCCATGTCTCTAACCCTAATGGTTCATGAGCTAGAATTTATCGTGTTCTAGGCCAATCAGGTTAGCGAAGAAAATTCACTGCCTCCCGAAAATCTTTCAAATGCAATAGCTCCGCAACGCTGGTCCGATTGACTTGATTCTTGAAGCGTTGGAAAGCTAATGTCAGCTTCCTGATGACTAGCTACATGTAGAAGAGCATTTCCGAATGGGGGGGGGGGGTTGCAGGGGGGGTAGGGTAAGATCAAAAGTGAGGGGAAAAGAAATGATACTTTTCTAAGCCTTTATGCACAGACCTATAAGCCCCAGAGTCACTGGTTGGATCACACTTGTCTTAGATCATCAGCAAACGGGAGCATTCAAAAAGGGAGAGAGGCTATTTGCTGCTCATGCCTCATGAAGCAGATACCCCTGGCTTTCCAGAACCGGTTTAATTGTGAAAATCGGTTGAATATTTACTGATTTATGAGGCTAAACGTGAACTTTAGGCACAGATTTTTGCCCCGTGCAGTTTGAACAGCCTTTTCTGGACCTTTAGGCATACTGACGACAAAGCCCTCAATTGGCTCGAGGAGTCACACACACATATATATATATATATATATATATATATATATATATATATATATATATATATATATATAATATCCATACACCAATTAACATAATACATATAATGATATGACCATAGAACCAATGAAGATAATACATATATCATACACCCAACAAACATGATACATATATCATACACCCAACAAACATGATACATATATCATACACCCAACAAACATGATACATATATCATACACCCAACAAACATGATACATATATCATACACCCAACAAACATGATACATATATCATACACCCAATGAACATGATACATAACCATACACCCAATGGACATAATCCATACATCCATACCTCCAATGAAGATGACACATATATAGTAACACTCTGTAATGTTCATTTGGGATGATACTGAATGGAACATAAATTGATATTTTTAATGTGCAGTAAGTGGTGTAATTCTCAATGATTTGTTACACTTTAAGGCAATTGTTTCAACTCATAATGGTTTCTTAAATTATAGATCTCAACAAATTTAACTATTTATCAAATAGTCTTAACTGCATTACACTTTATATTGTATCGTCAAAAGATATGAATGCAGCCCTGGCGAGTTACTCGCCAGCATTCGAGTACACCACACTCTGCTGGTCTAAAACTAATTAAGCAACAAACAGCTTGTACTTAGGAGTTTAATTAGTACTTACGGGTGATACAGTAGGGCAGGGTGATAGTGTCCCAGGTATCTGGGGGACAGGGACAGTTTACTGCTATCTCTGTACTCCCATCCTCCAACACCAGACCGTCTGTACATGTCCATCTGACGTGCCGCAATGATATGGAACGTTCCATATTAGGTATGCTTGGGGCTTCTAGACAGATGACACCTGTAGGAAAAACAATGTA
Organism: Harmothoe impar; assembly: GCA_947462335.1. Taxonomy (NCBI): domain Eukaryota; kingdom Metazoa; phylum Annelida; class Polychaeta; order Phyllodocida; family Polynoidae; genus Harmothoe; species Harmothoe impar. Next base: position 17,066,400 of record OX381708.1, on the reverse strand, counting down.
GGCTATAGTATACTGGTATAGAGCTCCTTGAGTCTAGTGTTATAAAAACAAGAGGTCCACAAATTATGACAAGGCAGACAGATATATTCATTAGACCAATTTTCTGAGTATCTGATGTTAGTGTGTGAACAAAGAATCAGAGAATCCCGAATAAATTATACCGATCCGGTTTGAGAGGCAATAAACCTGATCTTGGTCTCTTTTTTGCTCCCCTTCCCCCTAATAATGGTTATGAATTCATGATTTATGAGTGAGCAACAATTTGATTGTAAAGAATGGTAAAAATACATACGTCTGGATTTTTCGCAAATAGATGCTTCTGCACTCTCAGTTCTTATCCAATCACACGTCCTAAAGATATGATTTAAAAGCATCATATAATCATCAATGATTACAACAATAGACAACATTCTAATGACAAATAGCACTACTTAAATCACTCTGTTGCTTAATCTAGTAAGAATTGCTTAACCTACCCAGAGGAGCATTCAGCCTTGACGCAGGTACCCGTGTGGTTACCCGGGTTCCAGTTGGTCCATGACAAAGGTGCATCGTGCTCATTCCATCTCCACTCACCATTCACTTCTTGGAGGTCAATAAAACTGCAAAAGCAAGCAATAAATCCCGAATAAATGTAATGTTGCATATCATTAGAATTGATTAATTGATCCTGTATTCCCATTTTCTATTTTTGCGTTACACTTTTCCCTTATCTCATATTTTCTGTTTATATCATGTATAAAACAAGGATTTCTGTTAGGGAGTGGTCAATTTTTAGCAACAGGGGTGGGGGGGGGGGGGTTGGTGGATTTGGACGGGAATAAAAAAAACTGGACCCCTTGAAGGGGGACCTGAGAGGGGGACCAAAAAGAATGCACCCTTTTTTAGCGAAAACGCCAGCGCATCACCATAGCTCAAAAAGGGTTGGCTGCACTCAATTTCAACATGCCGGGGGGGGGGGATAAAAACCTTTCGACACCAAAGAAATTCGGGCCTGCTCACGTGAAAATCCTCCACCCCCCCCCCCCCCCGTTGTTAAAAAATGACCACTCCCTTACTTACACTGCTTCAATATCACTTGAATACCAGGGTTATACACACCATCGTAAAACAATGCAAGTTCATCATTACCTTTCCGTGAATGTGAATACACAGATTCACATTTGCAGGCCCAAATTGATTGTTTTTAAATAATTCTATTTAAGTACTTAATAAGAATCAAGAGATCGTGAATAAATAAATGATAATAAATAACTCACCCGCCCAGGTTTCCGACCGCATCATTCTCAGCCTGATTTGACGCAGCTGCTAACTTGCCGTTGTACGTACTGCACATGTTTGCTGCCTCCGAGCAGGGAATAGACGTGTTTGATTGATCCGTGGCTCGCCAATAACACAAGTCTGTCTCACTTCTTGCTGTATGGGCAAGTCAATGCATGACATATCAGAAGGTATATGCTTGTGTCTTCTTCTTTTTTTTAAACAGAGCAATGCTCACTTTATTTCTTTAATACAGGTTATATAATGGATCTACATTGCTGAATTTTTTTTGTTGGGTCATCTTGAGTAGTTTATCACTACAAATACGCATGCAAATCAAAACATAGATATCTGGATTATAGGCTTGTGTCTTCTTGAAATGAAAACTTAAGCGTGGTAAGCTATCCCTTAAAATATATTTTGGGTTGGTTTTATTTTTCCAATATGAAAGAGAGATGTAAATAGGGATGAAAATATATTGGATAAACCTAAATTTCTAGCATTTTGACAGTTATGGTGGAGGATTCGTATTAGTAATACTATTAGTATTAGCCATTGGAGAGTGTTGGGTTGCAATGATGCATGCATTGAGTACTGGTGAGTACTGTAAAACCTCGCATATAAGCCATGGCTAATACGTGAGTCAGATCGGCAGTGCGGCTAATAGAGAGTTTTTAGATATAATTATACCATAAAACTTCGCGTACAAGCCACCGCTAGTACATGAATCAGATCGCTGGTGCGGCTTATAGGATTGGCCCATAGTCGGGGTGCGGCTTATATGAGGGTTTTTGCTACTATGGTACTACAATACTAAAGGGCACCATAATCAGATCGCTGGTGCGGCCTATAGGATCGGCACTAGGTACAGCTAATATGCGAGTTAGGCTTATATGCGAAGTTTTACGGTACTACAGTATTAAAGTCGCCATAATGAGACCCCTGGTGTGGCTTATAGGGTCAGCGTCTAGGTGCGGCTTATACGCGAGTTAGGCTTATTACGCAGGCTAGAGACTATACTCACGTGTGCATCTCTTATTGACACCAATTACATCCATACCAGTTGCCCAACAACAAGGAAAGGTGGTTTGCTGATAACCAGCATAAACTACCCAGCCAAAGTTACACACAGATCTGACCCGCCACCTCCCACCAGATACGTAAGTGGTCATAACTGCATTCGGATCATCAGGCATCGGATTACAGCTATCACCTGCATGGGATGGAATCAATCTCATCTTAAATCAAGGCAAGAAATTTGTAAGGTAATATAAAATGCCTGCTTTGTCGAATAAACTGGAAAAGAAATTAGTAAATTCTTTTAGTAAAAAATATATTTGTAAGTTCCTGTATCATTTTCCATATGGATCTCCTCAAACTGATATGTAAATTGTTCCTGAAATCGGCAATTTCCTATAAAACCTTAGGCTGTAGACCACGGCCTATCAGAAAAAGACTACAATGCATACTGGTGAATCATCAATTATGACCAGTATGCATTACAGTAGATCATTGATGTAGGAAATAATGTGAATAATACATTCCCCCACCCCTTTCACTGCTCAGTAATGTGGTCGCGATGGGGCTATGCCTCATCTGTGGCGCATTGTGTCCCCCTGTGGGGAGAAACCTACAACTGTACAACTACTCCCCCTAGGCTCATAATTCAATACTATTATTATTTTACTACATCCCTACCTACCTACAATTTACAACATCTACCGCTGTCATCCACCTCACCCCTCTCCTAACCCTATTCTACAACCAAACGTCCATTGGACAACATCTCAACTTACCTCCCACCCACCCTACAATATAAATCATATACAAATATTTCATTCACATTTCAATATTGTATGTATACGTCTACCCCTTATGATTGTGTGTATTTTATCCACAAATCATTATTTATTATGTATCGTAAAGATACAAACCAACATTTGATTATAATATTGTCATAATAAAATCTTATTTCTCCAGCCTGACTCAGATGTTGTTCCTGTCCACAGGGGGGTTAGATAATGTCTATGAACTCGCACAAGAGAAAAGGCTTTGGTGCTAACATTTCTAAAAGTGATATTCGACAACCCAGAAATATGAGAAAGTAACCATGTAAATATTATACTTTTATTATTTGTTATACGGTTGATGTCACCATGTTGAAGAAAAGGGACATCTGCATGCCATGCAGCTCTTCAGTATGCACTGTGGCCATATCCCATCGGGCACAAAGATCAGCTTTGAACCAATGTTGAAAAGTGGTAGATGCACGCTTATCAACCATACTACCACATATGATGAAAGGTTTTGTGCCCGCTAAGACATATATATGCCAAGGCCTGTGGGTTATAGAGATCACTCATAACCACATGCATTAACTAACGGATTGTCCCAGAACTAATCAGTAGCTACAAGGGATAAGGGTAAGTCTGACAGTTGGGAGTCCCCTTTCATCAAGGTGCCCTGGCCCACATGCTTCAGAACTGCAGTTCCAACTTTAGTCGCCAGGGTACAGAGACCTCTAGCGCATAAAGGCAGTGTTGAATAATCAGGAAAAACTGTGCACTTGAGTTGAGAAGAAATGTGTTGAAATTTATGAGTGTGTAAAATGTCAAAGTGTGTTGAAAATGCATGAAAGCTACTCTTTTCTGCATGTTTCCACAACACAGATTTTATCGAGTGTAGATTCTCAACTAGTGGGGACTGGGTTGTGTGAGACTCGGCTTTGCCTCGTGTAATATGAGCCAGGTCTCCACCTGTACAGATCAATATAAAATTTTGCCACTGTTGTGAAACCTTTGATTATATATACTCACTGTATTTCTTCTCACATACAGGTCTACGGCTATCATGACATGGTACATCATTCCATTCTTCGGAATTAACTATCATACAGTCATCATTGCCATTTGGTTGCTCAGGTGCAAATGAAGTGTAGTCAACCACAGGACCATAGGACCCTTGTCGGTAGTCCAATTTCTTATCCCTTTTTACAGCCAACCATGCACCATTGGTACTGAAGTAAGAAATATTGTATAGTGTTCGGGAGAAATAGATGACTTGTAGTTTAACCACAACATTTATTGACAATAAAGAGGTTTGGGTTTGTTTACTTGTAATGTTTACGGCAATGTCTAGCCCATCCATTACCCAGTGGGCACACAACATTGAATCAACATTGATAACTGGTTGTCAAGGTTGATTCAATGTTGATCCAATGTTGATTCAACAATGAACTCAATTTCGTGCCCACTGGGTAGCATTGCTGTAGACGTATAGTAGCTATACATATCATAATCTTATTGCTGTATAGGACACCTATGACACATATATCGTCATCCATGGACACATACATGCAACACTTAAAGGGCTAACTAAAGAGGACACTTACACCCAGTGTTGTCTAGCCTTTGTTCTTTCAGCATTGGAGAATACCCTGGCTAGGGTGGCATTATGCTGGTTACACTTTTCCTCAGCTCCATCAAAGTTACTCCATAGTACAGGAGCAAAGAAGCACACGTCCGTAGCAGCACGTGCTAAAAAGCAATATTAAGAGCCCATTATTTCCTCCATTTGCAGTGAATATGTGTAGAATATATATACATTTTGCGAGAGTCAAGTCTTTGATGTGTGGGTGGTGCAGGTAGATCTGGCAGGCATGGTGGCGGCAAGCAGAGGGAGGTGGGAATGGGGTTCCCATGCTGGCCTGCAGGTTATCACATGACCAGAGGTCCCTGGCTCACTTGTAGTTGACCTGTACCTGAAGCTAATTAGACTTTGCAGTAGAGTTGTAATTAGTCTTTGCTGTGAGTTATTTATACTCAAATAAATCCTAGATTTATATTGCCTCTAAACTTGCTGATTAACACCATTTCAAATTTAAGCCCATGCAATATTGCTTTGCATATAAACATATATTGTTGTTACTGGATTTCCCCTTTTCCGCTGGTAGTACGTTAGAATGATCACCTATTTTTTACTTTGGCCAATGCAAAATCTCCATAAGGCAACACTGCTCCAAGGTTAGTCCCATGACAGCATATTGTTTGTTTTATTCTAATGATTAGAAATATTTGACAATCTAATCGCCAGTGGGGCTTCTGGGATCAGGACACAGTCTAGGTGTGGCTAATACATTAGGTTTTACAGTAGTTATTAAGTATGTTAGTGATTTTCTGATACATCATAATGGCAATTTACACTGGATCATCTCGTACATACCTGTACAGCTTGTAGCACTTGCATCCATCCAATCCTGATCACAAGTACATGGATACCTCTTCTCTGATGTTGCAGGCCAGTCGTTGAACACATATTGATTGTCACAATAATATATTACCTCATCCCCAGTTATTGTGCGAACACTGTTTGGTATGATTGGAGATCTTAGACAAATTTGATCTGAAATTGACACACCTCTCATATCATTTGCCATTCAAAAATAGGTGATACATGGGGAAAGTTCAAATATGTGATATGCACTAGTATAAGGGGCCTTAACGCATCCTGCACTAAGGTCCCTTTTTCAGATCATGTCACATTATATTTCATTCTGTTAGATCCGTTCATTTGGGACACATCTGGCACATGGCAAATATTACAGATGGCAATTGAGCCTCAAAGAATAATTTATTGAACAAACACATAGATATTAACTTAAATTGAATGATTCAGGATTGCAGCTAAAATTCCACAAACTATATGAAACTGATAATGCATCTATGCTCAATTTAACAACAACAAAAAGTAATAATCAACATACATTTTGAGTATTCACAAACACCAGGGATGGATTGTCCACAGGGTACTTGAGCCCACAGCCCATCATTAGTAATGCCTGCACACATGACTGTGGCTGGATGTCCGTCTTGTCCTGGTGCCCAGTTAGTGAATCCTGTACCTGACAGCAGGGTTTTCTCCTGCCATGGTCCTTCCCAGAACCACTCATGTTCACTGATATCGTACCGCAGCCCAATATAGCCAGCCAATCCACTGTATGATATAATGTAGGATTATTGCTTATTAAGTCTTGGGCATCACTAGTGACCAAGTCAATATTTTGCAGAAATTAATTCAAAATAGATATTTAAGAACATTATAAATAATAATTAAAGTACAGAGGTGGTATTGGGAAAGTATGATCAATATAATTTTAATGAATACACTATTCATCAAATACCTTTCCAATAGATAGGTTTATGGCTGTGTCTCATGAGATTGTAACAATTGGATAGTCTTTGACCGGGTGACGTCTTTGACCAGGTGACCTCTTTGACAGAGTGATGTCTTTGACCAATGCACAGTGATTTTTGACTCCAATGTCAGTGGGAACTGTCAATAAGACAGAACTATTCCACTGTTGACAGTTCGCATGAGGAACTGTCAATAGCAGGGATAATTTCCACTGTTGACAGTGTGAACTCTCAATAACAGAAATATTTTCCACTATTGACTGTTCGAACTGTAAATAGCATTTTTGATAATAATGGTAATATTGGTAAATGAACATATAGTATGTGTCACCGTACCTAGTTGGGTCAGCTTATGATTATAACCAAATCGAAATGAAATTAGTAATATATAGTGTTACTATATACTTTATTTTTTTCCACCCATTTCTTTCTATATAGGCCCAATTTCAACCATCATAATGCTTGCTGGTCAAAGACGTTATCTGGTAAAAGCTGTCACCCAGTCAAAGAAGTCACCAGGTCAAAGACTACTCAATTGTTACGATCTCATGAGACACAGCCTTATTGAGGTGCATTAAAGTCCAGATATGAAATCTACCCAGTCCTGATGTTTTCATTTAGGTCACTGCTATATACAGTTGCAAGGAATCCTCCATTTGAATTACAAACATTAACATCTACATTCTCTAAGCAAATCATTGCAGGTTCACGGGCTGGAACAGCAACAGGATTAGCATTTCAAATATTAGTTTAAAATTGATAAAAAAAACTAGAGCTTACACATCAGTCGTTATAGTTTAAGCAGTAAGTATGTGTCATTTGATAATTATGTCTGCCCAATACCTTGTATGAATACGAATGAGAAATACCTCGGCATGATTGTCCAGCGAGAGCTTCACTCCAAGTCTGTCTACATGGACATTCAATGTGCTTTGAAACCCGACCATCAGCAAATGCAAAGCCTTGGTTACAGTGATATATAACATATAGGGGAAAGACTTCAACTGTTGCATCAGTCATGGCTGGAGCTTCTTCACATATGTAGTCTGAAACAGTTTGAATATCATTTAGTATGTATATTATTATGTGTTTCAATGAATATGTTGGGTGTGTTATTCCATTGGACAATGCTGTTTTATATGAATGCTATGTGATATGTAGATATATCCAAAGACGGGAGGTGAAGAAACCAACCAATTATTACTCTGAAACAAAATTCTATTACAAACTAGAACTTACACATCAGTCTTTCACATGCTGCATATAGAATCCAGGATGTATTGAGTGTGCTATGCCAAACATAATTTAGATAATGCCCTTTGATATGAAAGTTGTGGAATATGTGATATAAAACACTATTGAAACGACTGGAAGGATTTGTAAAAACAAATCAATATTCACCCTGGGAAAACAGTATTGCTAATTCCATTAAAAATAAGAACTTACACGTCAGTCTTTCACATGCGGCATTCAGAATCAGGGTACATGGGTAATCATTCCACAGTGAAGTTGTCCACATGGCAACACAATCCTCAATGCCACCAGCGTTATTTGGCTCTCCTGGACTCCAACTTGTATACCCAAGTGGACTACCACTGTGGACAAGTGTGAATGTCCCCTCAACATCTCTGTCCGACACGCCAATGTGCACCGTTGTGTGCTTTGTTCTAAATTGAATAGCATAAGGTCATTAAATGTGGAACTGAAAATAAATGCAACCTTTAAATTAGAGAAATCACAGAAATGACTTGATGAAACAACATAATAATCTACATTTGGCATAAAAAGGGTGGTTTGGAATTTATACTTCCACTATAAGTTGCTAAAATAAGAATTGAACTTATTAGTATTAACATCAGTGAAACAGTGCTCACACTTTATGTAGTGCCTGGTTTTCAGCTGCTGAGAAGATTTCTGCAAGGTGTCCCTCAGCATCTGTACAAACGTTTTCACTATCTTCAAAGTTCTGCTGATTCGCACTGAGCGAAAAACACACATGCTCAGGCATTCGTTTTACAGGGAAAAGAAATACAAAGAACATCTCAAGACTAAAAATTGAATTTCACATGTACTTCAAAGTATATTTCATGAATTATCAAATAATGATACTGTATTTGACAAGATGAGAATTGCAATGAAAAAAAATATTTTTCTCTGGGCTGTTTACATCTAGTCTAAAATATGGCAAAAATCTGACAAAAAAATACAGATTAGGGAGAGTGAAATATAATCATCAAACTATTTTTCCAAAATGTGTTATCGTAAATCCCATTAGGACCTAGTTAGTATGCACTTAGTTACCAAAGTACAATAATTGACCTCATTATAAGCACTATATGCTTTAATTCTGGGATAGAGATATGTCATTTTGCATCCAAACTCTTCATATTGTGAGGGACACGGTTTCTCTGAAAATGACGTTTTCAGAGACAATGGGACTCAAATCCGGGGCCTTCCGCTTGCCAAGCGATTGCTCTACCACTGAGCTACATCCCCTTGTTCTATCAGATAGACCGTGTCTCACGTTACTGGATCGGTATGGTACAGAGGGGGAGGATTACCAAGGTGTTTCACCCCTTCGGGCTCTCCACCAGGGTACGGGGAATCCCACCCCTACAATATGTTGAATATGGTAGTGTATGATTTGACTGATGTAGAGCTCCACATCAGGGAAAATAGTCCATCAATGTTAACAAGGCCAATATAGGACACACATGCCTCATTGAAGTATCAGTAATTTTAATCATGAATGTGTTTACCATTACAGGTGAGTGATGAGACCTCAGTCCAGTCAGTCACCTCCTCACAGATAAACGTCTTGTGGGGTGCACCGTCGGAGAACAGCCTCCCAGGGCTACAGGTGTAGGTGACAGTGTCCTGTGTCCCTGTGTTGATGCTCTGTATTGAGTTAGCAATACTGGGAGCCACACCACAAGGTGCGGAGGATGCAACTGTCACAATTATCATCAGCACCAACATGAGGTAGTTGCCAGATGACAACACATGATGCATGTTGAGTGTGCCCTTGTCCTAGGAATAAGGTAAAACAATGTAGCATATTAAGTGTCTTAAATTTAAGCCATCTGTTCTTATTTATAGACATAAGAATTGTTTTTATAGACCAGAAATAATTGTCTGTTTTTATGTTCCATTGCAATCTAGACCTTTCCTATAAAGAGCTACCCTGAACTCGTTTTCCCTGTCTGTATTCTCTATAAATTAGTTCATTGTTCAATTGATAAGTGTGTAGTATAATCACTGGGGGTACTTTGGACAGAAGAGTTATACCTAATTGGTGATTCCAGAAAAGGTGCCAATGTCAACTAAGGCCAGGAGGATCAGAAACTATAACATTACCATCTATAAGTCGGTACAAATACTGGTACATATGCAGTAAACAATATTCATACCATAAGCCTGAATAGTGCAAATTTGTGATGTGATGATTTATCAAGTGATTATAGAACATACATGTTTGCTGCTGTGCTGTATATATTAGAAGGCCAATTTACATAAAGTACATGACTGTATATTTCACATTGCCTACATGCAATGAACGGAAATGGTGATACTCCAGGAAAGGCCTAGTTATCACTGACTCTAGCGATTGGCTGTCATAAAGTGCATGAGGGCAAGAACACTACTATATTACTATACTCGTCACTTTATCTCGTCACTTTATAAACCTAATCCCCACTGTTACTATCCCAGCTAAAAAAACACGTTATTTTACGTCAAAATACTATTTTTAACGGGATATAACGTTTCGCCATGATAAAAAGAGCCATAGAAAAAAGTTATATATCATTGTATAAAGATTTTTGTTTACAGGGACTATACCTATGTTTTCAACTCTTTCTAGAATGTAGTAGGATATAGATCATAGCTACATTGGCGAATAATAATATGATGGTAATGCACTCATCCGTCACACAATATAGCTTTGTGCAGGGTGTGAGTTGTCTGACTGTCATAAGGGAGTGATCATTTCTTAAAAGAATTGGACACCTTGAATGCACCCCTTTTTAGCCTGTGTGTTACTATAGCCCTGAGGGGTCGGCCGCGCTAAATTTCAACCTGGATTGAGGGGGGGGGGACTTAAACAATTGTGACCCACTCGCGCGAAGATCCACCGACCCCCCTGTTGTTAAAAAATGATCACACCAAAGGAGGAGTAATGATTTAGGAATGGGGCGGGGATCATTATTGAGCAATGGGGAGGTGGGGTATTTATGTGCAGATGTGTGACAATTTGTTATTTTCATGTAGTTTTCTGATTCCTGATTAACATATATGCTGAAGCCATTATTTGTTCCCCTCCCCAATTCCCAACAGCGACCATCAGGAATTCTTTAATTCTGATATACAGAAGCAAAAAGGAGACTTATTACCAATAGAAATATAACTAAACATGATTGTGTTAATTTAAGGATAAATCTTAATGTTTTCTTGTGTCCAAACACAGAGTCAATTATTGATAGCTGCATTCGTAAATACTTTGCTCAGTATAATAAAATAAAATTGAAATTAAAATAAATCGATATAGCTGCTGGTGTCCTTCATAGATAACACCACATCTTAAAAGGTGCACTTACTGAGTATTGTGACATCTGTATGTACAGCATTGTGACACTTGCTTATACAGCTCTGTGACGTCTACCCAAGCTATCCCCAGCTAACATAAATACGTTATTTTACGTTAAAATAACATTTTTAATGTTAAATAACGTTTGCCATGATAGAGAAACGTTATATAACGTTGTATTACATTATTTTGTTTACTGGGACAGCACTGTGACACGGGTCTGCTTACTGAGCATTTTGATGTCTGTTTATACTCAAATATTAGTTCTATACAATTCCAATGTAAGCATGTATATGATAGATCTCTATAAACTGCCATCCAATAGTCCCCCAGTCTCACCTACTGCCAGGTCAAAAAGTGGGTAGTTTTGATATTATACCATACAAATCCCACTCTATAAACCACCACATTCACCATCCAACCAATTTCAGCCAGCAAGTTGGCATGGCGGATTAAAGAGATAACATGGATAAAAGCTGATACATAAAGTTGGTTTGAGCCACCCCCCCCCCCCCCCCCCCCAATGAAGGTTTGTTTCCTACGCCTCAGGACTTATATCACAACTAACACACTTCGAAATCTATTCGTCCAGCTATAACTGCAACGTATTGTAAGTTATTGTAACAAATCTAATACAATGAACTAATCACTTGTTACCATCATGCTTAAAATCCTATCACTCCTCCTTACAAGTAGATAATTGTGTTCGCTGTCCCTCTCCCCATAAAAAAATGGATAAGCAAACCTTACCTAAGAGTTTAACCTGCAATAGGAGTTCATTTCCTAGTACATGTAGGTATGCTGTTAAGAGGTGTCCGGTTGTGCATGTGATGGAGATCCTGGTTGGTTGCTGGGTGATTGTCTATTTCTTATTTAAGCAATGCTCTCTACCCGTTCACTGTACCACCGTCTAACACCATGCCTTAGGGAGTGGTCATTTTTTAACAACAGGGAGGAGGGGAGGGGGGGTTGGTGGATTTTCACGTGGGCGGGTCAGAATCTTTTTCGTTCCCCCCCATGGGAGGGGTCGACATTTTTTCGGTTCCCCCCTAGGCAGGTTGAAATTGAGCGTGGCTGACCCCTTTGATCTAAAGTAACATGCAGGCTTTTTCGCTAAAAAAGGGTGCAATTCCCCCCCCCCCTTTCAAGGGGTCCAAATTTTTTGATCCCCCCCAAATCCACCAACCAGTCTTTGCGAAAACATTTTCACCATGAAGGACATTCGGTCCTGCTGCTTGCAAACTTTGCAGGACCGGATAGATTTTCGGAGGACCGGATATACAAAATCTAAGCTTTGCATAACAATTTGTATGAATGGTATTTCTAAACAGAAAGTAATATGAAAAAATAGCTTTTATTTGCCTAAAATATTGGTATGTACTCCAGCCCTTGTAATTTGAGTTCTAGTTGGAATATTTAAAAGATTCTTTCAGTTTTAAAGGGCCCAAAATGTGCAGGACATCTGGTCCAGCAGCACCGGCCAATATGCCAGACCAGAGGCATTTTGGCCGGACATTGCCACTGTCCGGAATGCTTTGGCAAAGACTGACCAACCCTTCTGTTCTGTTGTTTAAAAATGACCACTCCCTTATGTAATATGATAACGATATTGATAACTACATACAGGGTGATAACTCATCCAGTCTCCTGCCTCACCTCTGATGTGTCACAATGTCATGATCGATCTACCCTTCATAATGGATAATATAACACACCTTTGCTGCTCATAGTTCAATGAATTATGTAGACAATAAATCTTCACGAGCACAGACAGGAGAGACACTTAGTAGATGATGATGTTTGGCGACTGAGTATTTTTATTTTACGTGTGGGCACAAAGGTTGAATGAGATCAACGACATCGCTTTGAGTTCATGTAGGGTGTAGAGTGGGAGTGGGCTGCTGCCTGCCGTGTAGAGGGGTGAATGCACAGGCTTAAACTGAGTGGCATGCTTATTCTAGGAGTGGATAACTGTATATACGGGACTAGTGCATTAGGCTATGGGGGCCGCCATCTTGGCTCAGAGCAATGCATTGTGGTTAGGCCCCCGACTCCAGAGCAGTGCATCATGGGAGAATTTCTTATCAACTCCTTTGTTCAAGGTGTGAGGAGAGAGGTACCAGGATGTGCTAGTCCCGTATAGCACAAGGTATGACAGAACTAGACCACCATCATCTTTCAATCCTAGATGGCCCTACTGTACCATGTATTTGGACATAGACAGTAGTGCTGTCTGGTTAGCAGTATATAAACTGCTTAGTCCACCATCATCTTTATACTTCGCATGGACCCACATGTCTATGGCCACAAGTAGTTAAGTATGATCCTCAGTTTAGACCTGTGGGTAAATGAAGCCCGGTGTGTTATGCCCTTATCCTACAAAATTGCCCTTATCCTACAAAAATGTATAGTTTTGTAGGATAAGGGCTGTCAGTCAGGCTCTTATCCTACAATATTTGCCCTTATCCTACAAAAAAGTTGCCCTTATCCTACAGAACCTAGGTATTTTGTAGGATAAGGGCAATCAGTCAGGCCCTTATCCTACAAAATTGCCCTTATCCTACAAAACTTATATCAGGTAGGTTTTGTAGTATAAGGGCTATCACTCAAGCCCTTATCCTACTAGATTTCCTTGTGAATTATATAAGAATGTGATTTTTCTGGGTGCAGTGAATTTATTAGGCCCTAATCTTATATACCCTCCATTATATTGGTTTTGTAGGATAAGGGCAATTATGTAGGATACAGGCTTGACTGATTGCCCTTATCCTACAAAACTATATATTTTTGTAGGATAAGGGCTTGACGGATTGCCCTTATCCTATAAAACTATATATTTTTGTAGGATAAGGGCAAATTTGTAGGATAAGGGCTTGACTGATTGCCCTAATCCTACAAAACTATATATTTTTGTAGGATAAGGGCAATCTTGTAGGATAAGGGCATGACTGATAGCCCTTATACTACAAACCTATATGATTTTGTAGGATAAGGGCAATTTTGTAGGATAAGGGCTTAACACGGTGCCTGTGTCAATTCTGCAAGTCCAGTGCAGGCACCTCCAAGCCAATCAGAGCCCAGCTCCCCTTAGGTCACAGAGGTTACTAGACATTCCTAGGTCTTAGTCGACTTGGTGATAGTCTTTAGCCAGCTCCATTTATAATCAAAGAATGGGACATTATTTCACCCGTTTAATTATTAATGCATTTTGAGAAGTTTCTAAAGTGACATGGTCCAATTTTTCTCATATTTTAAATCCTACTGAAATGTCTTCCAAATGTTTGTACAATGTCATATTTTGAGGATAGGGTACAATGAAATGACATCTATGGGCAATAAGAACCCAATTAGAGGGTCAAATGTAGTCCAAGTATTGTATTTTACAGTGTATTTTCAATAGAATTCAGTACAATTATAGTGTGCACTCCAAAAGTAGTAAACTAAGCCATTATCTGATAATTAGTTGAATTCTAGGCTTAATTCTAGGGAATGAGATTAAATAAAGTAGCTAGCACATGAAGTATGGCCATAAGGAACATTCTGATTCATTTTTAATGAAATCGATTTTTTAACTCTAGGAATCTTATAAGTCACCACTCAGCCATTATATCAATGAGCTCTCCGAGAAGGAGAGCAGCCTTACCAGCTCACTTCACTGCAAACACATGTATAATAAATGTGTAATGCTACGAAACCTACTGAATCATGCAGAGAGAGCCTTGTCCAACCTGGTAGGCACACACATATATATATATATATATCATGAGTGCCTTGAACTGGAGGTAGTGCCACGTGCATTATGCAAACTTTGAAGGTTGAGCCAGTCAAAGCTGCATGTGCCAACCTTTGAATTTAAATTTCTGGTTGAATGAGTCTAAATGAGTTGAATATTTGGCCATAGTGAGGAAATCGTTTGCATCAATGTCGCCTATAAAATCAAATGGCCCATGATAAGCCTTCAACAACAGTGTTCTAAGGAAGTGACAACAGATGGCTGTGATATGGTTGTGTTTATGGTTGTGTTTATGGTTGTGTAACACTATTCATGAAACTATGGTTCAAAGTAAACTCAATACAATGTGATACAACTTGAGAGACGATTACCAGGACAAATTCCTTAAACCTCCAGCTCTCATATAAATAGCATTCACATTGAGTATATGCAAATGACCTGTCAGACCATGGTCTGACAGAGGGAGATGACATATTTGTATATTGACTAGAATATAGCTACTTACCACCTCTACATTTTGTCATGCTAGCTTATGAATGTTTCCCAGAGCAAGCTATACCAAAATAATTGTACATGTGACACTTGAATCAGTAGAATAATGGGATGCAATTCCAAGTGTGTGTGCTGAGTGGATGGTTGGGCCTGTGTGATTGACAGGTGCCCTGTGTTGTTTGTGTATACCTGGGGCACAGAGAGCATGGGGCTGAGTACGCCTCACAGGCAAGGACCCACACCTGGATAGGTCTTATGACCTGTAGGCTACTGATATGGTCACTGTACAGGTCTGCCCTCTGTGGAGAGAATTATGGCACTGAAGACCTGTAGGCCTGACCTAGTGTGTGTAGGACCTCCCCTCCGACTGCCTCACTGTGGCTAGTTACACACAGCACCTGTCCATCATGTAACTAGCCACTCACCCAGACCTCGGTATAGGGGTACCGAGATTTGCGGCTTTAAAAAGAGATAACGATACAGAGCAGTCAGGTAAGATACGGTGCTTCATGCATTCAGATTTTGCTATTGTAGCTGCATATTTGTAATTTATGCAGCAAAATTTAACTGGGCAAACATGACCAGATTCCATGCAAAACCAAACAAGTTGAAATTGGATAATGAACATTGCATCTCTAGGCCTATGTTTATACCTGTTCAAACTATATATACCTATGGTGAGATGTAAATATAAACAAACTCTCAGGCCTAGAGATCTTACTTTTCAGACAAATAAAAATCTCACCAGTTTGATATGAGATCGGGAGTCAAAATCGACCTGGGATGAAAAATCGCGACCTAGATTGTTTTACGTAGCCTTGGCAATTCTATTTTCCACATTGTTTATAAACATAAACATAATTTGTAAACAAAGATCCTGTCTACTGTATATCATTGTCATGGTATATAACCGAGCGAGATTTGTGAGAATTGCCCCAATCTCAGAACAAAATCGGTTGGTGGAGCCCCACCTTAGGGGATTCTCATATGATCGGATCATGAGAATTACCCAAAAACATTGTGTAGTGTTAATGGAGCTTCACCTTAAACCATGGTTGGAAACTGTAGTCACATCTGCAGCAACTGGATCAGAATTACTTTCTATATCTCCCTCCCATGGAGAAACGGTTTCCTATTTCAATTAAACTCTTTCACAGGACAACTTTATACATTCAAGCATTTCATTAAAACATATTTTCCTCTCCAAGGTTCACTGACTTAATGTATGTACTCGTTTTTTTTTATATAGCAGCCATTTATTTCATTTAAGTTATAAGATATCCTTACTTATTGGGTGAAAGACAGAGTGTCGGTTTGTCTGGGCAAGCCTTTACTTATGTGGTAGGACAGAGGCAAATCCAGTATTTTGCCTCCTAGTATTTCTTCTACTATTTCTTAAAACTGAGTATCAGCATCAAATACCGGTACTCTATCTTATACATCATGAACTCTACGATACTGATAGATGAAACAAATATAACAACAGGTAAGCGGGCTTAGACTGGGATAAACACCCGCCATATTTATCAACAATAACAATAAACAGTAAAGCAAAAAGAAAATCATTCCAGTGATATTCCCCTTATTACGTGCTGGCTTCTTATACTGAGTATCAGCATCGTGTACCATATCTTTTTGATTTGAATTGATTTCTTTTTGTTAAACTGGTACAGACAGCATCTTTGGTAAAGAAATGCTGGTTTCTGTCGTTCACCAGTTGGGCTGAACAGGTATATAATGCCCAGTGGTTAACATTGCAACATCAAATGTGTAAAACATGCTACAATTGACCTTCGAAGATTGTACCTATACAGGGTTTCTTGGAATAACAATTAATACTACACAGATAAGATAACTCTAGGGCTTAAAATAAAATGAGATGAGATGGATTGGTTCAGAACAAATTAAGAAGACATATACATATGTAAGAATACAGGTATCAATATTTGAAATATGAAATTATCTACTCTACAGTACAGATACATGGCCTTTTATGACTAACCTTTGTCTACAGCATATCTCCTATCTATCCTACATTTAAGCAGCTTGCTATAACTAAAGTTTGTCTACAGTCTATCCTATGTGTACATCTAACAAACAGATATGTGGTGACTTATAACTATAATAGACAATAGCAAGGGTATGAAACATCAAAAAAGGATAAGGTGTAAAGTTTGGTAGACTGAGCTGCTCCTTAGTAAGCACCAAGTGAGCACTTCAGTCCTGTAAGATGAGAGGAAATTGACCATTCAGATAACCTTTTAATCTGGCTTTAAAACAGTTTTTTTCTTCTGCGTTCCTCAGGTGAAGGGGGAGTGCGTTCCATGAGGCAATAGATTTTTTGAATGTCTTGTCAGTCTAGCAATTAGCTGTTTTATCAGTGGGCCATCGGCGGCTCTGGTGTTCCTATTTAGGATTAGGTCAATTCCATCTCATTTGACTAATCTATAACATAAATTGCTTTGCAAGTATTTTAGCCTAACACCAACTTTGGTGATTTTAACTCTAGAGTGAATCACATCAACATGGACCTCTCCAGGTACAACGCACTTTCTCACTTTCTCTCAAATGTTTGATCCTCAGACATGGGTATTATGCACTCTGAGAAAATATGTGATTTGCAGAGGCGTGGCAACCGGGGGGGGACGGGGGGACATGTCCCACCACTTTTGACCAACCCAAAAAAAGGTCGAACCAAAAAGGTCAAGTAAAAAGGGGTCAAAAAGGGTCATAATGCCCCTATGTCCCCCCTACTTTAAAACTGCTTGCCACGCCCCTACTCATACAGCGACTCACTTGTACCATATACACACATACACAGTGATACATAAAGCTTCATCACATTCACAGCCACACCTTACAACATTCACACAATGGTTGTGGTACAGAATGAGTGTGTTGGTCTACCATGAGGTACACGATGAGGGATGGATGGGCGTCAAGGAAACACATGAGAAGCATTAACAAGAATTAACATAGGAAAGTAAAACGAGAGAAAGTCAGAAATTTACATATATGTCATTATCCACTACTATGATACAGGTAGATATGCCTTATTATGTAATGTAACGTATTTCTTGCTTTGATAGGCTATTATAAGTGAATACAAGAATTAACATAACCAATTCTAGTTTGCATTATATATAAACTGCATTCGGTTAATTAAAGTCCCCCTCCCCTGCTTGGTATTTGGAAAGTAACCGTCTGTCATCTGGGCCCATTATAAATCCACTTATCTGTCTTAGATTCAAAATTATCTTCCAAACATGTGAATGCGTTTAGCATTATCACATGAACCCTTATCACAGTGGCGGTATACTTTACCATAGGTGCAGATGGGTACAGTGATGGTCTGCCATGTGTCGGGCGGGCAGGGACAGTCTACGTATTTTGTTGAACTCCCATCCTGCATGATGCGCCCACCCCGACAGCGGTAACGCACGTTGGTGTCGTAGATATCTCTGTACGAGTAAGCGACACTAGGGGCATCTTGGCAGATGTCATCTAAATAAGAGGATGATTAAGCATTGAACGATTTATACTGATACAATACACATAATTGAACAGCACGGTATAACAAATATAATGTTGATTCTGCAACTATAATCTTCCTTTTTAGTGTCCCCTACTTATAACTCCAATTTCAAAAGAAGATAGAGATAAAATGATTAATGTAACCATTACATTTCATGTTTTTACCTCTGAATAAACCATGACCTATTCAACTAGGAATAAGGGTTACTCAAGTTATATGATATAGTATTCTTTGAGCAGAAAGAATTGAAAATATCTAATCTCTATAGAATCCTTCTGGCTACAGATCTAGATACAATAATTGAATACACACATTTGGGCTTTTCACAAACAGAAGCCAATGCACTATCTGTTTTTATCCAATCACACGTTCTGAAAGGCAAAGGCAGACATATCATTGAGTCACCCATGAAGGCATCAATGATTGTATGGTGTACATGTACTGGCAACATGTACACCAAATTGGCCAGACTTATACACGGGGCAGGCTTAAATTCCTACACCTGACTAAACAGTCTGGTACCTACTCATAATTCCGACACATTTATTTTACAGGTTTACAGGTTTACATCAAGTTGTTGACTAATTTAATCTTTTGAAATGGCATAAGCATGGTTGTAAACATAGAGTAGATAAATAGGGATTGCAAGGCCGAAGGAAACATGTGGTTACCCCTAGTAGAAGTGGGTCTAAAATGTGATTTTTATTTTATTTTATTTTTATACTCCATCCCCCCTTTTGACTAAAATACACATAATATCTTAAACATTTTTCCTTTACATCCTATGGTAAATCTAGATGAATGACATAGTATTCATTATACAGCGATTATCATTAATATACCTGCACATTTATTGAAAATATTATGGTATATTCTTTTAACCCTCATAATGCCTTAATGCATCATGCCCTTGGTCGTCATGATGTGCACACAAATGAAGCCCTGCTGAGTAACTCACCAGTGCTGTTTTCAAGCACCATGCCAACACTAAGGGTTTGAGACTCTCCCAAATGTTCTCCATGATGCACCAATGCAGTATCGGCGGGTTATGTCGACCAAATATCATCTATTAGCGACATGCATCCTTAAAGGGTTAACAAACACCTACCCATTAGAGCATCGCGCGGTGACACAGGCCCCTGTGTGGTTACCTGGGTTCCAGCTGCTGTAAGACAGCGGGGCGTCATGGAGATCCCACCTCCAGGTACCTGCCACCTCCTTAAGGTCTATAAAACTAGATGATCCAAGACAATCACAAATATATGTATGTTACTGCATACTTTAACTAAAGATGATCAGCAAAGATCTGTATCAGTTATACTATACATAGGTGTAATTACTTCCAGGAACCATCAACCTCTATAAAACTAGACACACAAGAAAGGGATGACATTATGCAGTTTACAAAACTGTAAGTAACTGTAAGTATCTACATGGGACATAATTAATTTATACGTTTGATAGTATGTCACTGTTATAAGTACCTGTAGTTTTCTCTCAAGGAATCAAGTGGGACAGATTTATCTGATAGACTGGTATAGATATGGTAAAATCCCCCATTAAGGGGCATTTTTAATACTTATTTGGGCATACTTAAAACAAACATTCTTCTCCCAAAGAGGAAAGAAGCACCAGTTCCATGGTGTAGTGGTCAGCATTCCCCGCTCTGAGTCGAGCGGCTGGGGTTCGATTCACAGTTGGATCCGACTTTTTCACAACTCGTTACTTACCCTCCAAGGTTCCCGACGACATTGTTCTCAGCCTCACTGGTGACCGCTGCTAACATGCCATTATAGGTGCTGCACATGTCTGCTGCCTCCGAGCAGGGAATGGACGCGTTTGACTCATGGGCGGCCCGCCAATAACACACATCAGCTGCAGTTCTTTCTATTAAAGGAGAATATAACAGGGGTTTAAAGTATTCACCTCATTATGCTCAAACATTGATCATAAATATTTCACAAGGGTTCCATGTCGGTCCAATATTGGACTTTAATAACATGTAAACGGTTACTTGGCAATAATACAAAAGGTGAGCATAGCATAGTAAATTATTGTCAGTATGGTATCTTTGAAACCCTCTTTACACCACTCCAAAAAAATATTGTTTCTCATCACTGCGCGTCAGCAAAATTGTCTTTAGGGTTGTTTTTTTTTAGCAATTCCCCTTTTTCGGTCAATTCTGTATGGAAAAACATGTTACAAATTGACGAAAATTTGGTCCCAAGTTAAATTCCATAGCCCGAACCGTATGGACCTCCTGTTTGAGCTGTTACAGCCCAAGAACAGCATATTTGATTATCCCCATTCCCTTAATAATATACTTTTTACAGTGTTTAAAACCCAAGTAGGATTGGTAATTTAGAAAAATGAAATTGGATTTAGTAACTGAAATGTTACTGCACTGTTCTACATAAATATATTTAATAGATCAACACATTTGTATTAATTAACATCAACAAATAAACCAATAAGTATGCTTACTTACCCCTGCAAACATTATCATTGGGCATCTCTGTGAGGCCTGTGACGTAACAACATGGAAGCCGCTGTTCTCTAATACCACTTGATGTCACCCAGCCAAGGTTGCAGGTATATAAAACCTCCATAAAGTTTGCTCCAATTAGGATTTCCTGGTCTGCATTTGGATTGTTAGGTAGTGGGTCGCAGCTGTCATCTATAAATATGAGTAAATGAGACCAGGAAAACCCCTTCTAAATATAAAATGTGCCCCCATACAACAAATTACACTGCCAGATCATTTACTTCACTACACATTGTTATTCATAATAAAAATGCCCCATAGTCTTATGATTACCATTTTTGATCGTCCATGGCCAGCACTTACTGTATTTCTTTTCGCATATTGGTCTAAAGCCAGACGAGCACGGCTTATCAGTCCAGTTGTTTCCATCGAAGATGACACAATCTTCATTATTTGAATTATCAGGGCCGTACCATTTAGTATAGCCTACCCTTGGTCCATGAGTGGCATACCTAAAGTCAGATTCCCTGGTGCGGTCATTTGCCGCTATCCAACCACTCCCTCTGAAAGATGTTCACATTGACACCAGATTTATAGCCATGATTATGTAGACATGTCTTTTCTTTTACGCTTGAAAAAGCTACAAATGATTCTATGGTAAGTTTCAGATGTAGTGAGAAGTCCAACACTGATATGACAAAAGGATAAAAAAACACTAGTGACATGAAATGAATCATTAATACGATCGAGTCGATTAAAGCAAATGAAATACATTATATAAAGTAAAAGAAGAAATTCCAATGGCTATTTATCCACAATATTGGATTGGGCCTTAGCCTCAATATATTACAACTAAGGCATTATCAAAGTGGTTATGTATCAGACTATTCTGATGACCAGGGCCCACAAATCAATCTACGTAAAAATGGATATTCACCTGACCGGACATTCTACCTACTTCAGTTAATCCTACTCCCTATAATTTAGCTAATGTCTAGTTCTTTTGCCAGATCAATGTGCAACTTTTGGAGTGCAAGCATGGATTTACAATACAGTGCATTCCCTCCAAACAGAACTCAAGAATAATACAAGTTAGTATCTATCCCGGGAAAAGCACAAGCTGCACACAGAAGATAGACAATGGAGATTCTCGAAAATAATGAATGTTCCTAGTGACTGTCATGTTCAATAGTGACGTCAATTTCTTAAGTTTCACTTGTTCAAGAAAGTGTCCAGAAAACTTCTGAAATCCTCAAGTTTCACTCATTCAAAAAAAACAAAAAGTTCCAGTGAATATGACACAAGAAAATGTCCCCAAAACGTTGTTAAATTCTTGTAGGGATCACGGGTCATGACTCAAGAATGGCATTTGAGATTTTGTTTGCAGGGTTAGTTGAGCAGTTTGACACCCATGTCTGAGTCCCTATTGCCCATGATTAAGATTTTAGTGTCCCCATTCCACAAATAGTACACTATTGAGAACACAAGAGTAAGGAAAAAGGGGACAGAGAAACTCTAACAAAATTATGGACTTACGTTTTATGCTGCCTGAATTTGTTTCTCTCATTATTAGAGAACATCCTGGATAGAGTGGCACTATGCTGGTTACATGCAGCCTCTGCACCATCAAAGGTAGTTCCTGTTCCTATCCGGAAGAAGCACACATCTGCAGGAGTCCGTGCTGAAAGGGGAAAGTCAAGAAATCTTGGATATAAGCCTTCCTTGGAGCTGAAGGTGCATTTGAGAGAGAACAATCGGCTTATCTAAATCAAGGTTTGACAAGATAGGTTGGCCGAATATGAATTTGGGTGACTTAACACATATCGAACGGTTTATGATTTTCCAGTGTAATGGTTGATTCAATATAATGCTTTAAAAAACCTTCAAGCTTTAAATCAAGTGTTATGTTTAATTCAATGCTTTAAAAAACGTTCAAGCTTTAAATCAGATTCAACAAATAGAGATAAACCCATCCTAAATATCAACAGCATGTTATACTCTCGTAGGGCCATAACCCATTAACCGATTTGGTGGCACTATCGGCCGATACATCCACAAAATTATACTACAAAGTACTGCATTGGGTCTGTTTGTTGAGGGTGTATTGGTCGATAATGCCTCCAAATCGGCTAGTGGGTTATGGCCCTTTGATATATAAGTCTTGGAGCGGACAATGGTTCAGTCTTGTGTTTCTAATTTACATAAGCTTTCAGATCAGATCAACCCAATACATATAATAACATACAAAATTTAAACTCACGTGTACAGGTTCTTGAACTAGCATCAGCCCAGTCCTGATCACAAGTACATGGATACCTCCTCTCTGACGGTGCAGGCCAGTCATCAAACACAAACCCATTGTCACAATAATATATCACCTCATCCTGGGTTACTGTCCGAATGCTGTTTGGGATCACTGGGGCTTCTAGGTTGATTTCATCTGAAATTGTGATTACTGTATTATATGATGCCTAGCATCTACACAGATATTACCATGTATGTATGTATACATATGTTTGTAAATATTATTTGATCTAATTTATATGAATTATATCATTGAATCATAAGCACCAATTGCAATGGGACCACCCTTTAAATCTTGGGTGTTCTCAGAGATAGACCAGGGGGGTGTCGCATGGGGCCATAGGCTAAGCATGATGCGACCCTTGGTCCCACAAATGAAGCACAATGAAAAGGAAACCCACAGAGTGCATTTATCTTTTTAAATGCTGTCACCCATCCATGTTATAAAGGCTGTGATAAAGGCCACATTGTATTCAATAGGGGAGGGTTGAATAATGATTTCCAATAAACTAAAGCATCAATAACTAAATGGTTTCACAGCATTAATAAGATATTAATTGCCTGTAACTAATAAGAATACCAGGTCATAACACAAAGAACTAGACCCTTTTGAAATATCAAAAATTTACATTAGAATGAAACGGTCATTTGAGATTCATACATCTTGCTTTTTCACAAACAACAGGAGCGGGTTGTCCACATGGTGCTTGCACCCACTGTCCGTCAGTGCCGATGCCTGCACACGTGACAGTGGTTGGAGGTACTTCATGTCCTGGTGCCCAGTTTGTGAATCCTGTGCTGGACAGTGGGATCTTATCCCGCCATGGTCCTTCCCAGAACCACTCAAGTTCACTGACATTGTAGCGCAGCCCGATATAGCCAGTCAGTCCTCTGAATAGAAGATTCAATGGTATTGTTATTGTTCTAACTTTCTAATGATAAAACATTTGATACCTAATATTATCTGCCCTGGAAACCAAAAAATGCACAGTCCTAGTACATTTAGTCATCATTGGCAGACGCCACAACTATGAGTAGTATAGTATGTATCGGAACGGGACTATAGTTAACTACTGTTTATTACTCAATCGACATGCAGCCAATCAGAGGCCTCCATTTGGTCACGTGACCCGTTGCCATGGTAACGTGACCTACTTAGGGCTCTCAGCCAATCAGAAGCCAGCATTCTGGGTGACCTACTGACCTACTTAGAAGCTCTCAGCCAATCAGAGGCTGGCATTCTGGTAACCATGGTAACGTGACCTACTTACGTCACGTGACCTACTTAGGCTCAGCCAATCAGAAGCCGGCATTCTGGTAACTAGGGTAACGTGACCTACTTAGGGTTTGTTTGTAAACAACACCACGTGGCTCTCTTGTTTGTAAACAACACCACGTGACACGTGACTGTTTGTAAACAAACAAACAAAAAAAAGTTATGTAACTTATATATAGAAATAAAAACACAACAAGATAATTTCTTTTCTTTTCATTTTATTCTTAATTTTCATTTCAATCAGAAAAAACACACAAGTTTATGCTTTTTTAGCTTGCTTCTTCGATTTGCAGCAACTCAACAGGCCGCAAAGTCTCACGCCGCCGTCACTCGCACCACCACACCCCGGACGACTTCTCTCCAATAGACATTGCACGACTTTGGATAAATCCAACACCATTTCGGCAAGGCAGAGAATCTTTGCCTCCATGAAACGGCCGCCATCGCAACAACCCGTCACAACAGCATCATCGATAGCTTCTGACTCACGGCCCGGTCGCTCAGCTTTGGGATTTTGCTCATGCGCATGACGCACTTCTTGGGGTTTCTTGTTCGACATGCTTCAATTAGGAAATGAACGCAATGAGGTCCACAGGTGTCAGCAGAAGTGTCTTGTAGTTGAATGCGGTTTCTTTGCCACTTGAACGGAGCAGAGCGTTCCACGAAAGACAAGAACTCCGCACTCAGCGGCGGTAAGCCGAAGGAATCAAAGTAGTACACTTCACCCGTGCTCGACACGTAAAACGCCACCCAATGCTGACCTGGTAAATGTTGCGGATCTGTGTTGCTCACGAAACAAGTGTCTTTGATAGGGTGCTTCGGAATAGTGTCACAAGAGAAAACGCCCAGGAAACGATGTTTTGTGTGAACGTTTTCCTTCAACACTCTGCTTATTTCAAGCGTGTTCATACGATACGCCAAGTACCGCCGTCTTGTCTTCAGTTCATGTGGTAGTCGGTGATGGGGTGTCGATCTCGGGTCAGCTCGACGACGTTGTCGTACACCAAGTAGAGTAGCACCGTTGTTGTCGCTTGTAGCGCCGAGCGGAAACTGACTTCCACCCTCAGCTGACCCGCTCTTATAAGGTTCACGCGACACCCGTCGTGCAATCTGTCTGGGGTTAAGTCGAGGGGGAACACCGTGTAACCGTTCAGGAATTGATCGTATGAAATACCGCAGGAGCGCGCGCCCTCGTACATCCCCGTTTCCGTGTGTAGCGCCAAGTACTCTCTCACGGCCGCTTTGGTCTTAAAGTCGGGCACGTAGGCGTCGTTCGGCACTTTCTGATCGTTCACTATCACTTGAAGCGAGCTGATGTCGTAATGCTTCATCTCGAACGGGTTCTTGGTGTAGCTACCGTTGAAGGCGTCGTGGTCCAGGAAGCAAATCATCATCGACTTGGGAAGCTGGCCTGTGTTGGAGTGCGTGTAGCTGTGATCTCTGTTACCTTGAGGGATGGCGTACGTCGTCACCTCCACTCTGTTCACCGGGTAGTCGAAGGGCCCGTGTTCTATCACCGCTCTCTCGTGCGTTTCCGCTACAGCGTCCGCCACCAGCACGCGTCGCACGTAGAGCTTTGCTTTGTAGATCTTCAAGCTGTAGCCTCCGTCAGCGGCGCACATCAGATAGAAAGAGGGCGCCGCTTGTTTCAGGGTGAGATTGATTTCTGTCTCTCCAACGATGAGCTTCGGTTGATGAGCCAGGTCAAAGTGCAGTCGTGCCATCAGCGAAAAGCGCTTGTTGGAGATTAGCTTCTTGCGCGCTTTGTACCCCGCATTCGCGTCAGTCAACGTGTCAAACTGACCGGGCGTATCTTCATGCCACCCCTGGGCGCTCATGACGCCGTCCTTCACGTCTTTGTTGTAGTTGAGTAACCCTTCCAAGTAAGCTCGGTAAGGGTAGGTCTCGGTGTTGCCAGACACTTTGAAACCGCCGATGGAGACTTGGACGTCTTTGAAGAGCGAGTGAGCCAAGTTGTTCACCGGAGCTACCGCGTCGGTGTCCTCGATCGCCGCTCCGTTCGCTTTCAGCCATTGACATTCCAGATGAAGGTAATTCTCGTTCAGGTCTGTGTACTCTTGCGACTTGTTGATGGTGAAATTTATGTTACCTCCATCCTCTAAAGAGTTTTTTGTTTCTATCCCCAGGAAAGACGACTTTAAGATAGTAGTCTGAGTCGGCGCTACGGTGTGCAGGTCGAGCTCAGAGAGCGCGCACTCGTTACTGCTCTCGTGTACGTAAGCCATTGTGTTCTCTCTTCACGCGGCCGACAGACTGACGCCGGCCGCCTCCAGTCTTTTTATTTATACCTGAACGCCTAGGCGCTTACCGGTCGAATACATCCCCTCTACGTCTCTTGCAAGAGCCACCGCCCGTCTGAGGAGAATGCCGGCGACGTTTCGACCCTTTCTTAGACGCGACAGTCGTCTTTCCTCCCGAGAACGCCGTACTCGCCAGTCTCTTCAGAGCGCCTGCGCCTCGGTCTTTCACGCTGCTCTTTAAAGTCCGACCCGCCAGCACATCTTTAGCTACGCCCACACCGGCGCGGAGCAGCGTTTTTCCCACCGACTTCAATAGCGGGGTAGCCGAGCACATCAGACCTCTGGAAAGAGCGCCCGCTGTACACGTTGATGCCGTTGCCCAGCTGCGCGTTGTAGTAATCGCTGTACCCTCTGCCGACGGTGCGCCTGGGTGGAAAGTACGGAACGCGTTGACGCATCATTTTTCTCTCTTTCAGCGCTCAATAGGTCTCAGATGAAGTGTCACGGTCACCTCGCCTCTACCGAATGGGATGGAATGACCGGATCGGTCTCTTAAATAGATGCCGACCTCGGTAAACCTCTTGGATTTCAAGGGGAAATAATCCAAATGGGGAAAACTGATAGCTTGCACGCCACCTCGACGCTTTCCGCCTCTGTCCACCGCGACGCAGCGCAACAGCGGCACTTGCATGTCGCCCACACGTCTCTCCTGGATCATGTCGGTGTATATGTACACAGAGTGCACGTCCCCGTAAACATCCATCGAGTAGGCGCCGGTAGTCGGCGACGCGAAACACGTCTTCTCTCTGAAGCCTAGAACGCATGCGAGATGCTGAGTCAGCAGGACAGCGCAGTGTCTCGGCGGTTTGATGGTGACGCGTTTCGTGTTGGCGTCGTACGATAAGATCCGCATCGGTTTGAGCAAGAAGCTGGAGCCCTCTAGTCTGTCATCTCGCATCGTCTGACTCAAGCGCTCGACTAGGGTGTGGTTGCTTCCGGTGAAAATAGGAGGTATCTGGAATATGTTTGGCATGAAACTGCGCACTCCCATGTCTTTCTCCATCTCTTCGATCATCTGTCTTGCTTGATCGCTGATCGCCTTCTTCTTCACCGCCGGGGACAAGAACTGCTTGTATACGGCATTCGTCTGTCTCAAGTCGACCTCTCTCTTGAACCTTTCTGTTTCCGGTTTCAATCGCTGCTCTTCCGACGTGTCTGATATCTCTTCCACCGTTACATAGCTCGCTTCCTTCCAGCTCAGCGGGTATTTTGAGCTGAACGTCAGCTTGCTCAGACCGTTCGCGTTTTTCATTCCCCTCCAGTCTACCTGTGGTTTTCTTCCTTCGGCGAATTTAGTTTCTTTTAAAACGTTGATCGCCTCCTCTAGCGAACCCTTGGTGCGCAGAGGAACAACGATGATCAATTCGTCGTCGTGCACGTTAGTCCATTCTGTAGGGAGGATGATCTCAGTCAGAGCCGCTTCGTACGCTTCGGGCAGAAGGAGCGGCGAGTCGAAGTGAGTTCGGAAAGACGTCAAGCTGTTGTCAGGATAATACTCCATAGAGCTGTTGCTAGGTAGAGTGATGTTCATTTTTTTTTTTTTTTTTTTCTACGTTATTTTTTTGACGGGGATCCACTCGTTGAACTTGTCGTCGTAACCTAACCAACGTACGAAAGCTAACTCTTTACCGTCGACGGTCTTGCGGCGCAACACCTCGTCTATCAGGTAGTTGTTGTCGTAACGACTCTTGTACACCTTCTGAACCTCTTCCGGGTAGAAGACGCCTTTTATCTCCTCGCCCTTGTCGTCTTTCAGCTCGAACCCTCTGCTTCCCAACGTCTTAGCAACGTCGACCACTTCCTCGCGCCAGTTTCCCTCGTACCCTTTGTCGAAGGCGCCTTTAGTTCTCAACATCCTCACTCTGTCACCCGGAGCGATGACGTCGACGGCGGACGTCTTTGTTTTTTTCTTCTTTTTCCATATTTCGTCGATTTGTTTGTTAGTTGGGAGATCTTGTCGGTAGAAAACTGTTTCGCTGATTTCCGAGCTGACTTGAGCCGGGGCCATTTTCAACGTCTTGTGGTGAGTGCGATTGTAAGAAGACACTACATGGTGCAGTACGTCTACGTAGCGATAGGTGCGCTTGTGTGTGAAATAACACCACAGCTTCTCCTTCAGACTGCGGTTCAAGCGCTCCACTAGACTAGCTTTGATGTCGTCGTTCTCGCCAGTGAAGAACTCTATGCCCTCGCTCTTCAAGTGATCTTGAAAGATCTTGTTCAAAAACTCTTTCCCCTTGTCTGTCTGAACAGTGCGCGGTCGTCTCTCGCCAGTGCCTGTCATCTCTCGGAAGGCCTCGGTGACATCAGCGCCGCTCTTGGATTTAATGGGAACGGCCCACGCGTACCTAGAGAAAACGTCGATCGCCGTCACCACGTACCGGAAGCGGTCGTTGTGAGACGCCAAAGCTTGCATGTCCATCAGATCTATCTGCCACTGCTGATCGATTGCGCCGGTTATAGTCTTGTTCCTTGCGAATTTTCTCCGAATGGGTTTATGTTTAGTGTAGGCGTCCAGCGACACTAAAGCATCTCGGATGACGGCCGGGTTCAGGTGGCGAAAATGATGTTTCTGGAGTTTAGTCACGCTAGTGAAACTGGAGGGCGCTTTGACGTCGGTATATCTAGCTACTACGCGCTTCTTTTCTTTTTCCTTCTTGGTCAGTCTCTTCACTGGTTTGCCCATGGTGGGCCTGTTGAGGGCGTGAACGACGACCTCACCGCTAGGCGGTTGCGCCCTTTCCTTTTCTTACTCGCCACGCTCCTATAGGAAGTCGGAGTTTGGAAAAGTTCACTGTCCTCCTCGTCGTCAGAGGATGGATCGTCCACCTGGAGAGAAGAGTCTGCTGCTGCTACTGCTGCTGCTGCTGCTGATTCTCCTTCTTCCGAGTGGAAGCTCGGTCGTTTCCGACCTCTGTCAGCGAGCCGTGTGTCTAAGCTTTGGCCAGGTCCGCTCGCTTTATACAGATGGTTTCCGATCAAGGAGTCTGTGGGAACTGCTTCGCGCAGCGCTTTCGTGAACGGAGAGTAGCCCGCCGGTCTGGGCGCCGTCTTCCTGAACCTGGCGGCGTCGTTCAGTAAGTCCACTATGTTGATGCGATGCTCAGGTGGTATTCTCCGACCCGACATCTCGCGCACCGCACCGTCCTCGTTCCACTTGATCACACCGGATTTCTCCAATTGTTTGTACAGCGCCACGGTCCGGGTGCGATTCCTCTTGGGAACTTGGTTCGCCAACCGCTCAAGTAGGGACGCGCTGGCCTCTTCAGCAGACTGACGGAGGTGAGCCGGGGGCGAAGAAGAGTAGGACGAAGAGATGTTGCTGTTGTGGGGATTCGCGAGAAAAAATTGCAATCTATTCAACAACCTTCGGTATTTCAACATTTTCTCGCGCGATTCCAAAGTGGGATCGTTCAACACTAAGTCCAAGTCCCTGTAGATAAACTGTAGCACCTGGTGCAAGGCCGCGTCGGGATGAAGGGACTGTTCTGCCTGCTTGTGGTAATAGGCCATGTCGGCAGGTAGGCGGGCGGCGGTGGCAGGAGCGGAACTCTCGTTCTTTTCAGTGCGCTCATCAGGAAGAGGAGGAAGGTTTGGAGCAGTAGAAGTACTAGCAGCAGCGACTGCAGTAGTAGCAGCGCTAGTAGTAGCAGCAGCGGGCACATGATGAAGTAGACCTGCTCGTGATGATTTGTAGAGCGTCTCAGGATCCACGAGCGCTAAGCGTTTGTAGTGTTGTTGCTGCTCTGAGTCCGTCATGGGGACGACGGTGGCAATGACGCTGGTGGTGGCGGTAGTGGTGGTGGTGCTGTCGGCGAGTAGGTGTCGAATGAGGTGTCTCATATACGGAGAATGCTCTTTATAAGCGGTAAGGCCATCCCTATGAGAGCCGGAATGAGGAAACCTCCCTCTTGTACCAAGACGCGTCTCTTTTTTTTGATGGGCGTAGATTTTTTGCCGACCTCCCTCAACACGTCAGCCGATTCTCGAAGCTTGTCCAGTTGTTTGTCGCTGAGCGGGATGTTCCCTACCAGTAAATTGTGACAGATCTCACTCAACGCTGCGATCAGATCGTCGCTTCCAGAGTCTATTAGATGCGAGCAGTCCTTTGGCGAGCACTTAGCTAAGTGCTTGAGAGTACCAAAGTGTCTTTCGAGTAGATGAGAAGACATTTTTGCTACTGCTTTCTCTTGTTCTTTTTTTTGTCTAGCGGTACGAACACTAGCTGAGAGTGTATGGACGTCAAAGAGGAGCGTATTCTCAGATCGTCAGGTGTTGACTGCTTGAAGTCCAGAAGGAGGTATGAGTGAGGTCGCTTGAGTTCATGGGTAAATATACTAGAGAGGGCCGCCGCGTTGGACGGAAACACCTGGCGAGACAGACTAGCTATTTGCCCCATGTCGCGCGGGTTCTTGAAAACGATCATGTAGTGAGCGTTCAGACTCATAGTTCGAAAGTCGGGTGATTTCTGGAATAGGTTCTGAGTGATGTATATGACGCTCACGTTCCAGTGATGCGAGTATTTAGTAAAGATGTCGGCTACCACTTGCTGATTGGAACTGCTCATCAGATCGTCCAATATCAGTAGAGTGTGGGGTCGTAAGGCGTCTTCTGCTACTTCCACGTCTCCCGCTATAGTCTCTTTGCTAGGAAGACCTTCTCTGAATTCCACACCGTACTGATTTTGCATTTTTTCAAACAGAGGTTGCCACTCGCCGTAATGGTAAAAAGTCTTTTCCACCGGCGGCGTGACCAAATTGTTCACGTCGCTCAGAAATTGATCCACCAAGCGCGATTTTCCACAACCCGACGGACCGCTAATGATACAACTAAAGGGTCCTTGTAGTCGAGCGTCGAAATGAATTTCTGTGAAAAGTTTGCTTCTACTGCTCGACATTTTTTTTTTTTTTTTTTTTCCAGCACGCGTGAGAGAGCGGTTGTGTGTCTGACTGTCTGCTGTGTTTCTCACTCGAACGGTCGGTAGTGAATGGTTGTGGAGAAAAGTCCGCCGACCTTTTTATTGATTCCGGCCGGTGTCACAGTAGCGGCGGCAGAAGTGTCTTTTTTTTTCTTTTTATTTTTTGCGATAAAATTCTATTTTCACTCAATAGTCATAAATGTTTTGTATCAGACTCCAGAGGAGTCTGATACAAATATTTATTTTTTTTAAAAAAAGAAGAGGGAGAGGAGGAGGAAGAGGAGGAGGAGGAGGAGGAGGAGGAGGAGGAGGAGGAGATTAATTTTTTTTTTTTTTTTTTTTTGATCATTTAGGCAAAGCTCGTCGCTTTGCTGCTTTTTTTTCTATTTCTGTGTTGTGACACGATCGTCTCGAAAAAGCAATGAGGCGTGTGAGCGCGGCGGTGACAAATACATATTGGAGCGTATGGTTTAAAATAGTGCTTCCCTATCTTCTTCAATTCGGCTGCGTTGCAATATGCGGGATAACAAGTGACGACGTCGAAACGTTTAGAGACCGTGTTCACGTCGGCCACAACGCGCGCCCACCGAGTGGGAGCTGCAGTCGCTCCCAAGAAACCGATCGGCTTGTCGAATCGTTTCATAGCACTTATTCTCACTTTATAAGAGGAGGCAGGGTGAGGAGAGTAGCAGCGCTCTTTCTTTTCATGAAACGCCCAACGAGTGGGGGCGCTGAGAGCGGCTGTTATGCAATGGTAGAGTAAATACTGTTCTGAGAAGACGGCTCTCGGCCATGTCGCTACGTTTTCCTTTTCCGCTCTTGTATAACGACGATGGCGCTCAGCTTTGCATTTCTCGAGAATTCGGTACGCTTCAAGAGATGCGTGAACCTCAACTACGTGACGCTCTCTCCTTTGAGATAAAAAAATAGCCGGGCAGTTGAGGAGGGCACTTTGTTCGCGCGACCGTCTTTTAGAAACTCGCGCCCTCTGCAGCGCCATATTTCTTTCCTCCGAAACAAAAAAGACTGAGTGAAAATAAAAATTTTAAAAAACAAAAAGCTCAAAGAAAAAAAAAAAAAAGCAATAAGCAGACTCAGCTCGAAATTCCCTGCTGGCGTGATGGCGGTGACTGCAGGCGGTGGCGGCGGTCGGCTGGCCGGCGGTGGCGGTGTCGGCGGCGATGGTAGAAGGGTGTGTGGAAAGAGAGACGCATCTCAGTCATTTATAGGAGCGGCGAGTCTGACATTTTCAGCTGTCGCATGCTGACCTGCTGCTATCATAAGAGAAACAAAAGCCCTAATCACGCTTTTCAGCTGGATCCTTCCACCCCGCAAGACATGGATCCAGATGGGAAGGTGGTTTAAAATTAAATCCGTGTACCGACTGTCATACAATAGAGTAATTAGTTGAACGCGTGTTACCTGTATAAAGGATTAGCGGGTCATGGGCTCAGCGTGTGTATAGAAAAACAACTACAGGTAGCGTGAACAAAGCGACCCCCTCCCTTTCTGTCACTCTGTCTGTGACTAGAGGGTGCGCGTGTGGTAAGCGGCTTAAATCTAAAGAAAAACATATCACCCTCTCCTGTCGTCAGCAGTCAGCCGGCCGGCGGCTGGAAAATGCGATTAGAGGGATGATGAGCCGCGTAGTAAGCGACTTAAGGCTGATCTAAAGACCTGCCGTGAGGGGGCAGCTGGCCGGTGGCTTGAAAAAAAAGGGGGGAGTAAGGGTATATAAGGGGGAGTGAAACCGTATTCGGCATCGTCATCATCGTTCACGCTACTACTACTACTACTACTACTACTACTACTACTACCACCAGCACCGCGCCTCAATTTGCAGATCCCCATGATGGAAAGTTGCTACCGTGACATGAAGCGGAATGACGAAGCGGCGCGCGAATGTGAAGCTGATGCTGTAGCCTCTGCTACTGCTGCTGCTAGTGCTGCTCAGCGTGCTACTGCTGCATTTACTGCGGCTGTTAGTGACGCTGGTTGTGATGACGTTGTTGTTGTTGCCGCTGCGGCTGTGACTGCTGCTGTTGCTGCCGCCGATGCAGCTACTCATGCCACCGATGCCGACGCTGCTGCTGCTGATGCTGTTGCGGCTGCCGATGTCGCCGCTGATAACGCTGCTAGTGCCCGCTCTGCCGCCCTTGCTACTGTCGCTGCTGCTGTTGTTGCTAATGCTCACGCTACTGCTGCTACAGCTGCTGCTACTGCTGCTACCGCTGCTGCCGAGGCTGCTGCCGCTGCTGCCGATGCTGCTGCCGATGCTGCCGATGCTGCTGATGCTGCTGATGTTAGCAGTCGCGTCGACAAAGAATCGTCATTTGTCACTCTTAAACCTCCAGTTGAACGCGCGACGAGTAGTAGGGCTACCAACGCGACGGCCGGATGGTGCAAATGGTGTCGTCGCTTCTGCTCGTGCGCTTGCTTTTCTTCCAGTCCTACCTGCTGCTGCTACGGTATGATAGTGTTATAGTGTTTGAATGAGAACGCGCGTAGTTACACATAGACGCTGTAACAGATGTGCTTTTTTTTTGAAAATATAATTTTAACATAACATGGAACTTGTTGTTTTTATTTTCTATATATAAGTTGTTTGTTTACAAACAGTCACGTGTCACGTGGTGTTGTTTACAAACAAGAGAGCCACGTGGTGTTGTTTACAAACAAAACCCTAAGTAGGTCACGTTACCCTAGTTACCAGAATGCCGGCTTCTGATTGGCTGAGCCTAAGTAGGTCACGTGACGTAAGTAGGTCACGTTACCATGGTTACCAGAATGCCGGCCTCTGATTGGCTGAGAGCTTCTAAGTAGGTCAGTAGGTCACCCAGAATGCTGGCTTCTGATTGGCTGAGAGCCCTAAGTAGGTCACGTTACCATGGCAACGGGTCACGTGACCAAATGGCGGCCTCTGATTGGCTGCATATCGATTGAGTAATAAACAGTAGTTAACTATAGTCCCGTTCCGATACATACTATACTACTACTATGTCTGTGTGTTTCCCGCCATTATTTATGATGACTTTAAAATCATGTCAAATTAAGATTGTTATATATCATGCTGTAAATCAAGATAACCTTTAACGCAAAACCTCGTGTATAAGCCGCGGCTAGTACGCGAGTCAGATGGGCTGTGCGGCTTGTAAGATTGGCACAGGGTCAGGGTGTGGCTTATATGCGAGTTTATGCTACTATGGTTCAGTATCAAAGTTACCATCATCATATCACTAGTGCGGCTTATAGGAGCATACCAAAGTCAGGTGCGCCTTATACGTGAGTTAAGCTTATATATGAGGTTTTACGGAAAACCCTTTTCAATTATTAACAATGAAATTTGTAATAATAAAGACTAGGCCCTCACTTGTCTTTAATGTTGTTGTTGAGGTCGCTGCTGAGAATAACAGCAGGAAACCCTCGGCCGTCATTACACGTAGCGGCATCCGTGCTGTCCACACAGACCATGCTGGGTGCTCGGGCTGTACACAAAGACAACTTGGTGAGGGAGGGGGTCATTTCTTAAAAACAGAATACAGGTGTTTGGCTGGGGAAGGGAATACCCAGTAAACAAAAAACGTTATACAACATTTTAACGTCATATAACGTTATACATTGTATAACGTTTCTCTAAGACTCCTTACTATGATATAACGTTAACGTTATATAAAGTGTCAAAACGTTATTTTGATGTAATTTTTTGTTTGTTAGCTGAGTAACAATTTTGATCCATGTTGGATAGTGGCAAAAAAAATCAAATCCTCTTTGGGACAGGGGGGGGGGTGTAGTCACTCGTTTCCATTGAAATGCCAGATATATGTAAAAGGACATTATACATGTGAATGATTTCCAACCCCACAAATGGTTTGGGTATCGCCAATCCCCTTTTGGAAAGAAAATCAGGTACTTTCAATTGCCCCCCCCCCCTTAAGCAAAAACAAATATCTGTGTGTTTAAAGTGACCTGCAGCAAGGAGCTGAAATACTTGAACATAAAGTATGATGGTAAAATCTTGCATTTGCTTAACTTCAAGAATTAATAGCATGTATTGTACCTTGGCATGACAACCCAGAGAGAACATAATCCCAAGTCTGTCCACAAGGGCATTCTACCATGCGGGAAACCTGGCCATCGCCAAAACTGAGTCCTGGGCCACAGTGGTAGATAACATATAAGGTGAAGATCTCAACCACAGCATCTATCATATCTGGAGCATCCTGACATATGTGATCTGAAATGAGATACTAATGTATGGCCAGAAAAATAGTATACTTTTGTAGCTCTTCATCTGCGTTGGATTTTCTCCCTTAGGTATTGTTTTGTAAAATAATCATTTGTTGCTATTTTTCATCCCTTTGTACAACTACGGTATATTACTTTGAGTTCGCGTGAATACTCAGTATGATCATTACAGAATTAAGTCCAGATGATGCTTCCACCGGGTGCCAGCTTTGAATGCGTGCCAGCTTTGACCGGCTTGATAGAAAATGGTTTATTTAGGGCAGATGAAGATATAAGTGGGCTGAAAATGTAACTGGATGTTATAATACTTTGAATTAGTAATTAGTAGTCCTATTTCATCTGCATCTCACCTAAATAAACAGTTCTCTATCAAGCTGGTCAAAGATGGCACCCAGTCAAAGATGGCACCCAGTCAAAGATGGCACCTAGTCAAAGATGGCACCCAGTCAAAGATGGCACCCGGTCAAAGATGGCACCCGGTTAAAGATGGCACCCAGTCAAAGACGTTCACATTGGCCAGAGGGACAGCCAGACATGTCAATGAAGTAAAGGAGGAACCAGAGTATCTTACACATCAGTCTCTCGCAGGCAACAAAAGCAGAGTCGGCACATCTCTTATCATTCCAATCACCTTTTTTTTTCTTCTGCGTACAGTCCTCACCTGCACCCCAATCATTGGGCTCTTCTGCTCCCCAGTTTGTGTATATAAGTGGCGCACCACTCTGGAGTGTGAAATTGCCTTCAACGAGTGTATCTGTTATGCCGAGCCATACTTCCACAAACCGTGATCTGTATTATGTAAAACATAGATTATTTACAGTGATAGTAGTCAGCAGAAGTAACGAGTCTATATACCTTTGTAGACCGAGTATTGTCCACTCAAACTCGTTAAAC
Source organism: Harmothoe impar (assembly GCA_947462335.1). Taxonomy (NCBI): domain Eukaryota; kingdom Metazoa; phylum Annelida; class Polychaeta; order Phyllodocida; family Polynoidae; genus Harmothoe; species Harmothoe impar. The sequence goes on along the minus strand of OX381708.1, from coordinate 17,029,160 downwards.
TTTACATTATAATATTTAAAAAAATCAAATATGGCAGCCTCATTTATTTAACCAAGGAGAGCTGTATTTCACATCCCCTCTGTGAAATAACCCATGCTCATATTTCATGACCCTGTGACGTAATCAATGACGGTTTGCTTAAACTCAAAAGACATAGAAAATGATATTTTAGGCTCCCTTATAAGATGAAAATTAAACACAAAAGAAACAGTCTATTTCTTTTCGCTATTGATCAAAATGAAAAAGTCAGGAAAAGCTTTATCATGGAAAGTGGGTTTGATCTTGTTCATGATACATATATTTAAAAGTAGTCGTTAAGAGAGACATCAAAACTAGTCTATATGACAAAGGCCACTCAGTTAATAGGTGGAATTCAAAAGAAACAATGAAGTCAAACAAAATGTTACCGTAAATTCCAGTTTATAACCCGCATCTCACATATAACCCTCACCCCGACTTGGGGAAAATCTCATAACCTGCAACTGCAACTGCGTATAATTCAAAAAACCTTTGTATTACCCGCGCCTAGACTGAGAATAATGTATATATCATAGAGGTTTGTTTCTCGTATGACCCGCGGGTTAAGCGCGGGGATTTATGATATGTTATGAACAGTTTCTTACACTGTGTGAAGTGAGTCCTGCTCTGACTGACTGAAGACCTCTGCCAGATGTCCCCCTGCAGTGTTACAGTAGGTCTGACCAGACCCGGACGTCATCTTAGATGGACTAACCCAGTAGCACACATGGTTAGGAAGTCGGTCTATGGAGGAAATGTTCAGTATTGGGTAATGAATATTTAGTAATATGTTCACACACACTGCATAGTAGGGTCCGCAACATGATGCAAGAATGCAGTTCTGGTGAGTAATTTGGCATTCAGCCATCATGACGAGCACCTAGGAATTGAATGCTCACGGCTGTGTCTCACGAGATCGGGCCAATGTGAACGTCTTTGACTGGGTGCCATCTGTGACTTGCTTGATATAAAATGGTTTATTTAGGGCAGATGAAGATATAAATGGGCTGAAAGGGTTAATGGATGTTATAACATTAGTAGCCCATTTATATCTGCATCTCCCCTGAATAAACCGTATTCTATCAAGCCGGTCAAAATTGGCACCTAGTCAAAAATGACACCCGGTCAAAGATGGCACCCAGTCAGAGACGTTCACATTGGCCAGAACTCAGAACACCAGAAAAGGCACAAGATATTATTGAGAATATCTTGTGCCTTTTCTGGTGTTCTGGTGACTTCCCCAGATTTGCCCCAGTTGTGAACGTTCAATTGCCGGGTGCCGTTTGCAGGGTTGCTGTGATGTATGCTGCATGCATCTACAAAGGACATAATGCATTACTGCACTAAAGGGTTCAGCGTTGATCAACACATTACATAATTCTATACATATTGAATAGAGTAAGTTAATAATGATAACTATGTCAAGAATAGAAAAGTCCTAATCCATATTTTGTTCCCTGTAATGATAAACAATTCCGAAAATTGAAGTATAACCATTCATACAAAATGTTAACAGGAAAAGTTTATGGATGATTGAAATACATACCATTACAGGCTAGTGAAGAGACCTCAGTCCAGTCAGTAACCTCCTCACAGATAAACGTCTTGTGGGGTGCACCGTCTGAGAACAGCTTCCCAGGGTTACAGGTGTAGGTGACAGTGTCCTGTGTCCCTGTGTTGATGCTTTGTATTGAGTTAGCAATACTGGGAGCCACGCCACAGGGTGCGGAGGACGCAACAGTCACAAAGGTCATAACCACTATAAAGATGAGGCAAGGTTGTGACCAAAGCTGGCTCGGACGCATGGTGGAGCACTCCTGCTTCCTACTGTGGAGCCAAGTTGCAATTCATTAGTCTTTGGTTTGAAATTCAGAGCACATGAGGGAACTAAATATTATAGCAGATAAGACGAATTGCAATAATTATATTGTCATACTTTCAGATCTATTTAGAAAAAGAAATTCCCAAGGAAATCACCAAGTTCTTGGTTACCATGCAAGTTTGGTAGATGTTTATGATTGGAATATCAAGAAAAAATGTGCTCCTGGATAATGACACCGACAAGCCATTGGATCCAATCTTAAAATTGATGCACGGTTACAAAAATTTAGTATTTTAACAAAATAAGATTTGACATAATTCTGACTAAATTACAAACGCTAAATTGTGTCTTGAATCACGCCTATCGTGACCCTTTAACTGGTTAATATCGCCTTCAACAGAGAATGTGCTATTTTGGTGATTTGCTAGAAACCAATTGAAAAAGGGGTGTACACGTGTGGGAGTATCATTAACCCCTTTATATGATATACTCTTTATCAGACCGTTTGTCGTCTATTCATGCAATGCTGGCAAGCACCTCTCCAGTGCTGCATTCACGTACCAGGACAACCTTACAGGCACCACTGCAGTGTCAGAGAGTTGCGGGCACTGCATTGGTGCATACTGACGACAAATGTTGACTTAAGCAAGATGCCATCCCTAAAATGTCAGCATATCTGATGATAGAACATCACTACATGATTACAAAGGGGCATGTGTAGGCTCCAGAAATAAATCTAGAAAAGAGAAAACAATAACATGTTGTAACCACCTTTGATATCATTTCAAAGTTACTACTAACCTTGAATTCCGTCCCAAAATAGCCATGCCTATTATCAAGGGTGCCTCATGATAATTATTGTATTGGGGGTATACAACCTGGAATATAAGAGACCTGTTCTATGTTAGGATACTATCATCTGAATTGAGATACATTAACGTTGATAAAAGTATTGAAAACGTTTATACTACGCCTATTTGGACATCTCATTTGTCTTCGAAATATTTACTATTATTTGGGCTGTAGAAGGCCATTTCCTGTACACAAGGAGAGAGAATCCTACAAGTCTGTGAGATCTGCTTGTGACTGAAATCATGATTGCATCCAGAACAAGAAGTCATTTGGTGATTTGCTGAAAGCTGAAGTATTTTGATGCGGTAGAATGATCCTGTACACTTGAGAACCAAAAACAGGAATTTGTGTTTTGTATCATAATGACATTAGTACATAACGGTGTATTTCTGTTATAGCTAATGTCCCTGTGTAGATTTCCAACGAAAGTATCTTTCTTTAACATGTTGATATTCTTTAGTTCACTCTGCACTAAGGTCCCTTTTCGCAGATCATGTAAGGACATATTTACGTACCAATTAGAATGTGATTGCCAATAGGCCTGTCCAGTCTCCACCTTTTACTGTGAGCATTACAGATAGGCTGTATGGTCCTGGAGGTCACCGCTCTGAGCAATCCTGTTACTAACACATCGTGGTAAGGCCAAAAAAAGGTTTGTGTCCGGTCACCCGACCGGGTCTAGCAAAACAGGGCCGGATCCCCCTCTTCTTTTTTTTTCTGGAAAATTTTGCTATTTGCCGGTTTTTGCGGTTTTGTAAATCGGACAATTATTAGGAATTTTACGGCGAAAACTCTAAAACCGGCCTTAAAAGGTAAAAAGCCTAGCTTGTCAGACCATGTTACCGGAAACCAACCTCTTTTTTTTGGCCTAACCACCCTAGTCACTGTAGGAACACTGAAGAGTTAGCCCATCTGTAATGGTGGAAGGTTGTGATTGTACAGTGTTTATAGGGAGTTGAACATTGTAAAGTTATGTGTTGGTGGCTATGGCCATGTCTTATGTAGAGCTCTAATGGTTTTTGGATATAATGGTGTGTAGGGGCAGGAAATAATATTTTCTATGATATGGATGACTAGGCAGGCTAACTACTTACTGAGTTAGCCTAGTCACATTAACAAAGTTAGCCTGACTCCAGATTCCAGGCCCAGTGTTCCTACAGTGTGCCTCTAGAATGGTACCCACATTTTTGACCATGTCGCTGTGTCGATTTTTAGCAGAAGGACTGTGTCGCCGTGTCAATTTTTAGCTATATAGGAACTCATAGAAAAATCTCTTTCTTTTCTGTGTCTGTCGATTTTTAAAACTGCCTAAAAGGGCCGTGTCGCCGTGTTGTCCATATCGATCTTTACCCATGTAGAGAGCACTAGTGCTGTTGTGCATTCAAGCATCCCATGCCGGTTCAATGCCTTTCACAGACACTGCACATGTGCTATATGTATACTAAAGTATTTACAGGATAGAACAATGGGAATGTATATATGTAGCATACCCAATTCCCATATCCTCAGGATATTTCTAGTAATTCAGTATAACATTGTTATTAAATTTTGTCCAGGCCAACTGAAAAATACTGAGCAAACAAGAGATGTGCCTACCTATGATATTTACAATGTGAAGATCGCAGAATCATATCAATATCATATATAAGATTGGTAACCACTACCATAGGACTCAGTAGTGCAGCATACACTGTACAAAATGACGTGTAATATAGTGTATACCATACCATTAAAGGTGAACCACATAATGCCTTGAGTTATGGTTCTTGCTCATTTGTAATCATGACGCTGATAATTACCTCAATAATACTGTACTGCTACGTCATAAGCATATATTCCACCAACGTCGGTCGGCTGAAATTTCATCATCCGATAAAAGTCTATTATGTTAAACTCATGGACAAAAATCTTGTCCGACGGACGATACCATGACCGATCCCGTCAGTGGAATACTCCCGACCTAGCCGAACCAGGTTTTAACGCATTTGCTTATAGATCTGTATCAAATTTAACCTAAAATGGTGTGAAATGCTCTTTGGTCCTCCCTCCACATTTCCCTCGCCCCCGTCTAAAGGAGTTCACTTTATTACCCCCCCCCCACCTCCATGTTGTTCACAAAATTACCACTCACCTTTTACCAGTGCTGCAATCACGCATTATAACGAGAACAGGACTGTGGTAATGAAAGACTGTGCATGCTTTAGAGGATTGTGTCAAATATTCAAAATCAGTTGAAGCGTTAACTTGCCCCTGTCGGGCTGTGGCTTGGATGACACAGCGGATTGATTTACTGCCTGATGTATTGAGTCCTGTGGTCAGGGTGATACCTTATTCAGGGGACAATGACGTCAAGCCTTTAAGGACGGCATGATGCCTTATTACTTGCATCATAATCTTTGTACATCATGATGCATGAATGCAGCCCTGGTGAGTAACTTGCTAGAGCTGCATTTATTGCTGACCCTACGGGGTTGAGCCGCTCCCGAGGGGTCGGCATGATGCACCAATGCAGCCTGGGTGAGTCACTCGCCGGGGCTGCATTGGTTCATCATGGCGACAAACGTCACCTTTTAGCAAAATGCAGCTATCAACAATCGACTCACTGTGTGGACATAAGAACGCATAAAGTTACTCCTTAAATAAACATGTGTCATATTTTGGTATATCTATTTGGTAATATGCTTCCTTAAAGAATTCTTTATGATCAAAGTGGTGATAGTGTAGGGGCACGAATAATACGTGTACATATAAGGTCCGTGGAGTCAGAGCGGCAAGTGCCTCCAACGGACACTAGGTGGCAACACCTAAGCCATGTCCTTTCGGTTATCCGGTAGCGGAGCCAAGCAGGGCACTCCAGACGGCGCTACGGAGGAGTGCCACGTCGACACTGCTTGGTCCGCAGCCGAGGTTGGCTACCTCAGGGAGTTCGTCCCAGGACGAGCTCTGACCCACACCTTTCGTACCTTCGCTTTGACAGGGGCACCTACACCCCTCCCACATTATGGCTCCTGCACCAGCCATGCTGGCACAGGGCTTGACTGTCCGGTATTGCTAATGCTTCGAACTATCGATAGAATCCTGTGTGTCTTCGAATGGTTGAAAGACCAAGTGAACCGAGTAGAAACCTTCGTGTACTTTTGAGGCTGTGATCGAATAAAAACCTGTTGCATTCAAACCGAATTTGGAACCTGTGTTCGAGTTATACGCATATGAAACCCCTACATTGGTGCCGTGACCAGTTCGGGTGAAACACAGAATAGCACAGTCGGTTAGGGTGAACATGGCTGAACAGGCAAAGGGTGGAGCGTCCCTTCATCCTATTTCGAGTCCGGATCCGGAGGTGGTAGCAGCTCTTGAGAAACACTATGGGCCAAACCGTTCGAGTTCTACACCAGAACCAAGGAGAGGCAATCCTGATACTATTCGAAAAGATCTAGGGTCAAACCTAGAAGATTCTTTGTTTGAAACTGGCGGTTCGAAGAGGCCCATTGCTCCTATGCCAACACAGGGCATGAGCATGCTGCATGCTGAACGACACCAGCGGCAGGAGGTGACACGTCGTCATTTCGAAGAAGAGAAGAGTCGATTCGAGGGAGCAAGAATTGCAGAGATGGACAGGATGAATGAAGAGTTTGAAGCTTTGAGTCATCGGTTGGTACAGCTCCGAAACAAGAATGAAGATTTAGACGGGGCAACAAGAGAGAAACAGAATCGCTTGGACACAGCGAAAGCGGAACTGGAACATATGGAAGACCAGTTCTCTCACCAGCAGAATGTCTTGCGGCGACGTACTGAAGCTCTTGAACAACGTCAAGATAAGACCATACATGATTCGGACGAGCTCCATGATACGATCCGAGAAGCAACCAAGGCGATGATGGAAGAAAAGGATCGTCTGATCCGGGAAGTGGAAGATTTACAGAAGAGACGAGATGAGGAGTCAATTCGAAGTAGCCATTCGGGGTTCGGTCATGTCAGTGGTGGCATATACAACTCATCATCCGGTGGGGGTGGTGCCTCTACCTCAACCGGAGGGAGACCAAAACGGGTGACCATAGATACAGGTGATTCGGATGGAAGATCTTCACGGCATGACCAACGCCCAACGTCATATGATGACGACCATTCGAACCCTCCCAGCCGTTCCAGCTCTCGAGAGAGACCAAGCCGTCCGGGTTCGAATGATAGATCCTCGAGGTCAGATCCGAACGAGCGTTCGAGTGGGCCCTCAAGAAGGTCAGGAAGATCTCCTACAAATACAGGTAGACGAGTATCTCGCCGCGAATCAATGTCCCCTGGGATGAAATTGATTTATGATACGAACCCCTGCATTGCTGAAATGGGAGTGGACTGTGTTAGCAGACAAGCTGATAATGCTGATATCGTTGACTGGAGCATTGAGCAGTCTTTTTTGTTGCACAGAGACAACCACAACGCTGCTAGACGCACTGCAAGCACTCCGATTCCGTTCACAGGCAGACAGCCATGGCAGGACTGGTTCGCAGACTTCATGGACGATATGAGGTATAATCGGTGGTCAGAGGAGGAATCGTTGGACGAGCTTTTACGGGCATTGAGAAATGGCCTCGGCAAGCTAGCTGTTTCGAGATGGAGAACTATGCATGGTGCCGGATCGTTTACCCAATTGGTGGAATGCGCCAGTTATCTGATAGGTAATGTGGGTAATGAGGATCCGCTTCGATTGTTTCGGAAACGGACTCAAAAACCAAACGAGTCGCACCGTGTGTTCGGTCTAGAATTGCAATCTCTCTTGCAAAGGGCTAGACCAAGATGGCAGTTAGATGACCCACAGTTCCTAGATGATTTGTTCTCGCAATTCATTGAGGGATTAAGGGATTCTGATGAACGGACCGCAGCATGTGATAGTTGGAAGGCTGGAACTTCTCTCACTGATTTGTTCATGGCCATAGAAGACTATGACAGGAAACGGCATCTGCTATCTTCGAGAGTACTTTCGAGAACTTCCAGTATGGTACAAAACCCACCAGCCTCTGATTCAGAGGAAGGTGATTCTGGAAGGGAGGAGGAGATTGGCGCGGTTGCTCAAAAGAACAGCGGCAAATCTTATTCCAATTCGAATTCGAAGCGCTATCCGAAGGCTGACAGGAAAACACCACCTGTGACCCCAGGAACTACAAGCGCACCTTCGACTACATCCTCAACTCCCAGTTCTATGGAAGAACTTCTGTTAAGGTTGACTGACTTGATGTCTGGAAACCAGCAACCAACAGGGAGGAATTCGAAGCCGAGAGTGGACAAGACCACTAGGAAGTGTTACAGGTGTCAGGCCCTGGGACACTTTGCTGCAGAATGCCCAGCTGAGAAGCCGGTACCAAAGCCTGAGGAGAAGAAAACGGAAAACTAGAGGGGGTTGCTCGGGATGGCAAGGTAGTGACCCCTAAGGTGAAGGAAAGCCAGCTTATCGCCAGCGGTGCAAGCGAGGAAGTCCGAGGTGCAGTAGAGATTGGAAGCTTAGAGGAGGGGCCTGATCAGTCCCTTCTAAGTATGTCCAATGAACCCAGAAAAGTAGACGTCCGAGGAGGAAGTACTGGGGAAGCGACGAATTGGATACAGGAGCTGGAAGTAGTCAGCAGTGCCAGATTGTCCCCGGATCATCCCTGTTTGAAGCACTTGAAACGACGGGGAGTAGATCTTGGTGTCACTAAGGATTTCGAACGGTTCACCGTTAACCCATCACCACTGGATGGGAAGAGGTGGTATTTGACTGTAGCAGTGAAGGGAAGGACTGCGGAATTCCTAGTGGATACTGGAGCTAGTCACTCCATGATCTCCAAGAGATTCCATGACCTTGTAGCCGATGAGCCAGATAACTTCACAACGAGGGTAAAAGCTCATTCGGCCGACGGTAGCTGCATGCAGACGTTTGGTAAAGCATTTTTCGAAATCAATATAGGTGGACAGGATTATCTCCTGTCCCCTACTATTGCTGATCTGAGTGATGATGGCATCATCGGATTAGATTTCGCTGCGTTGTACGGAGCAATGTTGGAACCTTGTAAGGGGATGTTAAAGATAGAACATCCGTACAAGGTGGCCGTGCAATGCGTGTTGAGAAAGGTATCTTCTGTAGCCTCGGTGGTACAGACGGTTAAGATACCCCCAGGACAGACATGTGATGTGCTGTTTTCGAGTGACAGTATCTTCCGAGACCAGATGGCGGTGGTTGAACCCGATGTGGTGAGACTTGCATCAATTGGACTCGAGAGTGCAGATACTTTCGTAGGCAGTGGCAGTAGGAATTTAATTCCTATTTTGAATCCTGGTGGTGAAGTCCGTTATCTGATGAAAGGTACTCCCGTGGGGCAGGTGATCGTTGCACAGGCAAGCACCAGTATACTCTCAGAAGATACCAAACCGAACCTTGAAGGGATGTTCGATTTGCGTCCGGAACTTCAGAAGTTGGTGGACGATTCGAGCTTGGTGACGGGGGACCAGAAAGATCAGTTGAGACAAGTATTGGTGAAATATGATGCAGCCTTCGGGGAGCCCACTGGTTTGGGCCGAACTGATAAGGTGCTACATTCCATCACTACAGAGGACGCTGTACCTTTCAAAATCCCTTATAGACGCCTACCTTTGAAGAAGAAGTTGATGGCCGAGAAGGAAATCGCTGATCAGCTGAGATTAGGGGTGATTGTTCCCAGCACTAGCCCCTGGTCCAGTCCTGTTCAGATGGTGACTAAGAAAGACGGCACAATTCGCTTCTGCATCGATTATCGAAAATTAAATGGTTGTACTAAGAAAAACTCCTATCCTTTCCCCCGTATAGACGAGACTATTGATTCCCTGGGCGGAAACCAATGGTTCTGTACGCTGGATTTGCAATCCGGATACTGGCAAGTTGGAATGAAGGAAGAGGATCAGGAAAAGACAGCTTTTTCGAGCCATGTCGGTCTTTTCCAGTACAATGTGATGCAATTCGGATTGTGTAACGCCCCTGCAACATTTGAAGCCATGATGGAATCTCTGTTGAGTGATCTGTTGTGGAAGGAGTGCTTGGTGTACCTGGACGACGTAATTGTCTTTGGGAAGACCTTCGAATCGTGCCTGGCTACGCTAGTCAAAATTTTCGAGAGATTGATAACCCATGGTTTGAAATTGAAACCAAAGAAGTGTCACCTGTTTAGGACTTCCATTAACTATCTCGGTCGGATAATATCCACTGAGGGAGTTAAAGCGGATCCTGAGAAACTAGATGTTGTGTCGGAATGGGAAAAGCCAGAGGGAACTAAAGACATAAGGTCCTTTCTGGGCTTCTGTAGTTACTACAGGGACTTCCTACCGGGGTATGCCAGAATAGCTCAGCCTATGCAGGCTCTAGCTCACTGGACTCCGGGTAGAAGGAAGGAGCCTTTCCCATGGGGTCCGGAACAAGATCTAGCATTCGAAGCCGTGAAGAACCTATTTCGAACCACGCCAGTTTTGAAATATCCAACAGCTGATGGACATTTCATACTGGACACAGACGCCAGTAACGACAGCATAGGTGCTGCTCTGTCCCAGATGCAAGAGGGGATGGAAGTGCCACTGGCTTTCGCTAGTAATACCCTCAATAAGGCTCAGAGGAATTACTGTACCACTAAGCGCGAATTGTTGGCGGTAGTGGTGTATACGAAGAAGTTTAAGCACTTCCTTTGGGGAGGTGACTTTACTTTACGGACAGATCACTCCTCCTTAAGGTGGCTGTTGAACTTTAAGGAAGCAGAAGGAATGATCGGTCGATGGCTGACCCATTTGTCCGAGTTCGGGTTGGAAAATAGCCAAATCCAACATAGAGCAGGGAACAAGCATATCAATGCTGACGCCCTTTCGAGAAGACCCATACGGAAATGTTCTAGAATGGATTGTGATGATTGTGGAGCCCATAACGCTGTAATAGCTGGAGTTCGAATGCCGTATGATGTAGGACATTCTAAAGCAATGGAATGGTCCACCGAAACCATCAGGCAATTCCAGAAGGGTGATGCTGTCATGTCAAGACTAATAGAACAGGTCTCCAGTGGTGCCCAACCACAAAGACCAGCCATTTCGATTGAGAACCGGGAAATGAGACAGCTACTTGCTCAATGGTCTGAGCTAACTGTTGTTGACGGTATCTTATGTAGATGGAAGATAATACCGTACAAGACCAAAATTCGGCAAATCGTGATACCCACAGCTATGCGAAGGGATATCATGTATTTCGTACATGGACACCAGACCAGTGGACATTTTGGAAAGAAGCGCTCCCTTGCACGACTCTCCAGAAGGTATTACTGGCCTGGCATGAGTAAAGACCTGCTTAGGTGGATCTCAAGAGCTTTGGGGAGTTAGATTTGCATGCATAGCGGTTGATATCATTAGTGGCCTAAAAACCACTCCTGATGGAAACACGTGCATGATGGTGATCTCCGACTACTATTCGAAGTACACTAGAGTGTTTCCTCTGAAAGATCATAAGGCTCATAATTCAGAATTCGAATCCGAGTTATGGGCAGCAATGTGCCATAACCTTGCTATATGCAAAACCAGAACGAATCCGTACAGGCCTCAGTCTGATGGTCAAGTAGAAAGGTTTAACAGAACCTTGATACAAGTCCTGAAGCCTCTGGTCAACAGTCAGATGGATGATTGGGACGAGCAATGCGAGTTTGTGGTACATGCTTATAATAGTACGGTGCATGCTTCCACCGGTTGTTCCCCCAATCTGTTAGTATTCGGAGAGGACTTGATTATGCCTGCTGACTTGGTGTTTGGCGTAGCTGGGATAAACGCTGAAACACCCTGTCAGGTGATGTTCGTGGAGGCATTGAGGGATCAATTCAAGTCCGCATACGAGATGGTTCGATGTGAGCTAAGCAAATCTGCTTCATGGCAAAAAGTGGGCTATGACGTAGGTTTGAAACTTAAGTCCTTTCGAGTAGGGGACGAAGTAGTTAGGCTACACGACCCCCTGCAGCAGTTGAAGTTGTCACCCAACTGGGACGGTCCATTTACTGTGGTTCGGATTGTTTCAGAATCCACAGTGGTGATCAAATCCTTGTTGGGACGCTTGTATAAATCCAATGTAGCTCGCCTACGTCGGTGGCAGGGTGACGCTTCAGCGCATTCGAAGTCAGGAGAGCATTCGGAGCCAGATAACACTGAGCGGAGAGCGACCACCCCGGAACGACGTGGTCCTGGTAGACCTAGGAAACTAGTGATACCCTCAGATGAGAAGAAACCTATGCCTCCTGGTATTGGTAAATTAAAGCGGGGCCGGGGTAGGCCTAAAAAAAATTTACCAATTCGAGCTTCTAGCAAGAAGGATAAAAAGTGTGTAAAAAAAGTCTCGGCAAATGAAGGTCTGAAGGGGAGGAGGGCTGTCCAATTGACTACTGGACATCCTGTCGAATCTTCCCGGACGACCAGGTCTAAAGAACCCAAGGTCGGGTTAAGGCGCAGTCCACGGCATAACCGGGGGACTGCTGTGACCTAATTTGTATACACAACAAGAAGTTTCGATCCCATGATGGTAGTACAGACCTAATTGCTGTCGAGTGAGCAGAACTAGGGCGGGTGTTGATCATGAACGTCCCCGAGGGTGGCAGACGGATTTATCCGGCGGGTATTCTTATGTTACCCGTAATGACATTTGCCTACACTCCTGAAGAATTCATGATTAGCGGTACCCCTGGTTCTGTGGAACTGACTCAATAAGGATTACACTCCGGTGAGCTACCCGTTCGATTAGTGGCGGGAAACGCGAGCGTCTCCCGCCGTGTTATCCGTCAGAAAAGGGCTATCCGGTGAAGCGTGAACGCTGATTGGTTGACCTTCGCTCCCGCGGCGGGCGTGGCATCACGAGACAAGAAGGGCGGTCGCCATATTGGATCAGTGCCAAGAAGACGCGCGGACGCTGCAGGGCAAAGGAGGAGGAAGAAGGGTCTTGTAGTCGACCAAAAGTCTCCAAAACCACATCATAATACGCGCCAACCTGGTTAGTTCCCGCTCATAGTGTCATTAGGACACGCGAAGCTTCGTACTCCGCAAATCTTCGATTTTTAAACTTCGTTTTCATTGAAAACATTCAACTTCGATGGAGGAGCAGTACACCCCCCGTGAGGGCCTCCAGTCCGACGAGCTAGATCTGTTCGGAATGGACGATGGCCAATTCGACAACGTTCAGGAATCGGATTATGAATCCGCCTATGAAACCACCGGGAGTGCAGTTACCGTCCGTGTGGCGGGGATTGGCTCCTATTCGACGGCTGAGCGGGACAGCATGGCCATGCCACCCCCGGCTACAGTCAACCTGGGGCCGTTGCCGTGGCGCAATGCCCCAAAACGAGTTGCTTCGAAAGACATAGACAATTCGACACCAACCCGGCTCAACGCAGCAGGTGATGAGGAGGAAGATGAGATGCCGGAGTTGGAGGAGGTAAGTCAGAAATTGCCTATCCACGCAGTGTCTGACGAAGAGATGGAAGACTTCGTACGAAAATCGCTGGCCCAGCAACAACTTATGGAAGTGCTGGAGTGCGGCCCGCCGTTCGACACCTCGCTGAAGCTCCATCCCACACTCATGTCGATGGTGCTAGACAAGCTGGAGGAACATGGGTTCTACCACCACGAGGGGAATTGGCTAGAGAGTTACGAAGGAGCCATCCGGGGAGCCTACAAAAACAAGATCTTTGGACAGATCCTACTGTGATGTGGTACGAACTTTCGGAATCTCCAACAAGCTAAATCAATGGAGGAATCAGTGCCCTCAAGTGATGGGAGCACAACCAGTACGAAGGGGAAGAAAAAGAAACTCACCAAAACCAGAGGTAGTCGTAAAACTTCCAAAACTAGTACTCCTCCAGCTACTCCGGCTATGTCCGAAGTATCCGAACCTGCCTCAGCTCAGTCCGAGTGCTCTTCGAGTACTTCCCATTCGGCTTCAACGTCATTCGAAGAACCGACCACTACCACCGGGACTACTGAGTCTCAATCCGAATCTCTTCCGAAAGCCCCGGGACCTTCACCAGTCCCATTCGAAAAAGAACCAGCTATCGTGGAGATGACTCCGATGGAGATCAATTCGGATACCTCAGGATCAGTTGAACAGGAAGCTCGTTATGCTCAGGTGGTCAGAGAATCCGATGAACTCAGGGCAGCCAATGAACAGTTACGGATAACTCTGGAAGCTATGCAAGCTACCCCCAGAACTCCAATGACTCGAGCCCAGTCCCGTAAGAACCCCAATCCACAGCAAAAGGGACGGTCCTTGTCCGACGCTTCGGATGTGGAGGAGGTCCCATTCGAACTGACTAAGAGCCAGAAACGGAAGGCAAAGAAGAGTGAGGCACGACAGCCCTGTCTCCCTCACCCTTCGCCTCCCCAAACTACTGCGATTAATATGTCCCCAACTGTGAGGTTGGTGGACGTAGTATCCGGTACTGCCTCTACTCCTTCGACGCCTCCTAGGGCACCCCCCAGGACGCCTTCGACCCCTCCAGCAACTCCGACCAAGACTCCAGTGCAGGTTGCCATGCCTGTATCTCCGTCTACGTCTACGTCCTCCGAGTCGGGACATTCGAACACGCCACCAGTAGTTTCATCCCCCCCTCCAGCTACAGGGGCAAACGCCTCAGCAGACGTTCCGAGTTCTCGGGTGGAAGAGATGATCTGGCGCAATGCCAGCGGGGGCTTCAAGAAATTTAGGCCCTAGTGCATGGAACACTGCAAACGATCGAGGGAGATGTATTCGTGTCCCAAAGCAACGGACTATGAAGGGTTGTCGGATGACGAAGAATGGATGAGGTCCAATATGACTTCACCCAGTTCCTGGACATGGACAGAAAACTGGTTCAATCGGCTGCTGGATCGAAAACAGTTCCCCGAAACCTACTACAACCATGAGGGACGCCCCAAAATTCGATGGGCGATGGCCCGGTACAAGGAAGGGGTAAGGGAGGATTGTCCATTCGATTCCTGTCGCAGCTACTTCAAACACGAGAACCGCCCCATGCCTACTCGTCTTCGATTTATGCGGCATCTAGTTGAATGCCACATGCACCACCGTGCGATGTACGTCTGCGCTGATACTGGCAAAGCAAACAAAAGGTGTTCGGGAGAGTGGACCACCCGAAGAGGCAGAATGATCGAACACCTAATACAATGTCATGGCCAAGCCATGATGTTAGCCAGAAAGAACGTGGGAGACCTCCATGCATCGCTGGTGGCAGGCTTAGACAAAGTAAAGTTCGACACCATCACGATTGAGACCTTCCAATTCGGAAAGGTCCAGTTGACCAGGAATTCGAAGCAGTCAGCTGTCTTCCAGCGTACAGATCGACGTGGTCGACTGGACTTGAACAGCACCTTGTACAAGGAGTTGTACGACTGGAGAGCGGCCAACCCCCTTCCGGGGAAACGAAGTGAAACCAGGAGTCCAGCCACTTCCGAACCTGACTGTAAAAAGGTCAAATCGGAGGTTCCGGCTCCGAAAGCTCCAACTGCAGCTCGAGGTCGCGCTACAACGATTGAGCACCGGTCCCCACTGAAGGACTTGCGTCCTGACTATGGTCCGGACTTCTCAGCCCCCAAGGGTCGTTCCCAACTACAAACCCTTCGTCCACTGACCCCTGGTAACCTGGCTAGCAGGGCTGAGTACCCTTCAATGGCCTTTCCTGGTCCGGAAGTACAGACTGAGAAGGATCCGTACAAAAATCTCCCCACGGGTGTCTCTGTAGGGGATGCCCTTCGCCAACCGGACTCCCGGAACGTGGAGATGAGGGATTCGGATCACTTTGTGCTGCCTGGGAAGAAGGACTTGGTGGTGACGACCACCATCCTCACTTCTCGGGCAGTAGATGAGGTGAAACCGAAGGCTGACAGTTCTACAAAGTCGGTGGGACATAAAACCCCTGCCACTAGTGCGAATTCATCATCGATGAAGACTGAGCCTGTGGTGGACCCGGTTCCAGTGACCACTTCGAACCCAGTTACCACCACACCAACGACAACCACGGGAGGAGGGAAAGCAGCAACTGTTGTTGCCACCATGCTCACCACCACTACCACCACAGCCACCGTGCCCTATAAGCCCAACGTTCGTGAAGAATCGGCAGTTGATCCGGATAGGTGGTATGACCTGATGATAAGTGGTGAGAACATTCGGCCGAGGGTACAGTTTCCAAAAGACTACTTCGAGCCTGTGAAGGCTCCGGATGCAGTGTTGCATAAGGAGCTATATGAACGATGGTTGCAGGAACACTTAGCTGGCATGCAGCGATATGCCGCCTGTGTGGCAAGGGCATCAGCCGACTATGCCATCACCATGCAGGGCA
The DNA here is from genome assembly GCA_947462335.1 of Harmothoe impar. Taxonomy (NCBI): domain Eukaryota; kingdom Metazoa; phylum Annelida; class Polychaeta; order Phyllodocida; family Polynoidae; genus Harmothoe; species Harmothoe impar. The sequence continues at coordinate 17,013,131 of OX381708.1, read as the reverse complement.
AGGAGGTCGAAAGGCTGAGGAAGATCTTCGAACGACAACGGATTGACGAACAATCGGAGCCAGATAAGGTGACCGAACTCACCAAGCAGCTGGCACAATCAAAGAAGGAACTCTCAACAGCTCGTGCCTTCCAAAAAGCTGCGGAAGACACTTTGGACGATCAGGCCAATACTATGAAGGCGCTGAACGTTAAGTTCATTCGAGTATTCGGGATAGGACTCACCCAATGGAGTGGGTCTCTCGAAGAGCTCTTGAGCTTGGTGAAGGACTTATAAGATAACTTGAGTGTTCGGTTGTTCAGTTGTGTGTTTGATGACTTGTGCATATGATGTTTCGATGATATTGTAATAATTGTGTTGTTATTATAAAAAAAAAACGTCCATGATTAAGGTCATGATTCGAAAAAGAACCATAAGCCAGGTGTAAAATGCATAATTGTCAAGAAATGTCTTCGTTGTCTGAAAAAAAAAAAAAAAAAAAGGGAAGTGTTCATACTTTAAGGAGTATAACTTATGCTATATACTATGATTCGAACCAAAACTGTACATAGTGTTCGATACCTACCTTTATCTCCAAAAATTTTCTTTTTGGACATAACAACTGGTATTCGGATTTCGAGAGTATATCTATTTTTAGGATAGAGTCATATATCGGTTGCCTCATGTAGAGGCTAATATTACTACATTCCTTGGTTATAAGAGTTAATGTCACACATATGTTGGTTCCATGTATTTCATAATTCTAATAGTTCTTGTAATTACCTCTCCAGGGACGGTTCGCCCACATAAATATTTTCGAGCCATTACTTCTGTGTCATTCCGTCCTAAAAAGTCACATATCGTGCACTCTTAACCTACCTTAATATGATTAATGTAGTAATCAATATTGTATCTCAACAAAAACCATACAGATCTGTGATCACTGTAGTTAGAAATAGTATAGGACATATATATTCGTATATATTCATATCTTTATTAGAGATGGATACTCACGTATCTATCTTGTCGTTATAGTGTTGGATCTGTAAGATCCCTGTTATGTACATAGAAATGTAAGTGTTGTTTGGTGTAACAGGTCAGTCTAAATCTAAAATTGTACTTTCTACATGTATGTATAAAACGTATATCGTACCTTTAAATGTACCCCGGTATTGTCATCATGTACACTGATATTATTCTCCTATATTCGAGTATATTATATTATATCAGATGTATTTCGACCCTTGTTATAATCTGGTGGGGGTGATGTAGGGGCACGAATAATACGTGTACATATAAGGTCCGTGGAGTCAGAGCGGCAAGTGCCTCCAACGGACACTAGGTGGCAACACCTAAGCCATGTCCTTTCGGTTATCCGGTAGCGGAGCCAAGCAGGGCACTCCAGACGGCGCTACGGAGGAGTGCCACGTCGACACTGCTTGGTCCGCGCTCAGGGTATATAAGAGGCCGAGGTTGGCTACCTCAGGGAGTTCGTCCCAGGACGAGCTCTGACCCACACCTTTCGTACCTTCGCTTTGACAGGGGCACCTACACCCCTCCCACATTATGGCTCCTGCACCAGCCATGCTGGCACAGGGCTTGACTGTCCGGTATTGCTAATGCTTCGAACTATCGATAGAATCCTGTGTGTCTTCGAATGGTTGAAAGACCAAGTGAACCGAGTAGAAACCTTCGTGTACTTTTGAGGCTGTGATCGAATAAAAACCTGTTGCATTCAAACCGAATTTGGAACCTGTGTTCGAGTTATACGCATATGAAACCCCTACAATAGCTTTGGTTTACATTTGGAAAGATTTACAAATCCTTAGATGATATTACTTAGGGGAGAGGGAGGGGGGAGTTGAAGAGATTAAATTTACCAATATGCACATATTTCAATATGCATAAAAGCAGCCCTGGCGAGTGAACCAATATAAGCGGCATGGTGCATGAATGCAACCCAGACAGGGTTGCATGAATGCATCATGAAAACAAAGGTCATAATGAACTAAAGCACTATACAGCCCTCAAGGGTCGAAAGGCAGTTACTATTATTCCAGCAGTGGCGTACAGGTTAAAGATCACTAACTAACATTGAAAACACCGACGGATCAGATCAGAGAGGTCATAATTATAGTTCTTTAAAATGAACATAGAATGAGAATAGATTGCGTTGATTTTCATTTCTTTTCCAACAATTTTCAAGTAAATTAAAATAATGTTGCAATAGGCTTAAAATGAGTCAATAGACAGAAGTCCACGATAATCTATCTGAATTACATGTTTCTCCACAAGTGGTACATTGGATCGTATCATGCGAGGCGGAGCCGAGTGTGATGCGATCCAATGCACCACAAGTGGAGAAACCAGGAGTTTTTTTCGGTGACATAATCGTGGAGAAACAGCGCATGGAGAATGAGCTTCAGTTTCTCCACTGGGGTGTGGAGAATGTCCATTCTAGTACTTAAGCATAGTTAAATAAAATAAAATAATGCCTCAAACCGAAATGAATTGAAACTGAATCCCTGGTGTAGCTGTTGAACTATTCACACTGCCTGTGTCATAAGCCATGCCAGGCATGACCTGAAGGCAGTCTCGTTATTGACTCGACATATCTGAATTATTTAATCAGCATATCAAGCCTCTCTTGGGAAAGCACTCTAAATGGTATGAGGCTGGACCACTGAATTCAACATGGGCATATTTTGGCTTAGTGACATGCGACATGAGGAATTAAAGAGATATTGACATGAGACATACGCAATTATCAAAAGCGACAGAGTGACATGGCTATATCTCAAAATCGACAGGGCGACATGGCTATATCTAAGTTATGATCGACAGGGGAAATTGCGACACCCCCCTACCCAGACCCCCAGTGGTCGTACCTTATATATATACAGATAACCCCACACTATAGACCAATGCACCAAGAAATGGTTTGGTAGAAAACTTTGGATTTAGCAGAATCCTCATAACATTGCCTACGTTTGCTAACATCTAATATCAGAAGATTCCCAGGGCAATTAGCTTTCTAATTTATATTGGAATGCAGGATTTTGAGGTTATATTTATGATTTTGTTGGTCTTGCTTCAGAAATGTTCAAAAACTTTATCAACAACTTTTCTGAAAAGTCACAAGTCTACATTTAATGATAAAGAAGAGTCAATTCCAGCATGGGTCTCTGGGTAATCTCTTATCCGCCCCCTGATACCCTGAGATCACCCCTTTCTTAATCTCTAAACCTATTGTATCTGCTCCTGGGTCTCTGCTGTGAGGTGAGGGGGTTAGCACGATTGGGCCTCTCCAGATAAGGGATTCCCAGAATGCCAGATGGACGTCGGGGGCCTTTGCCCAATAATGTGTGACAGTTACACACACCAGATTCAAGATTCAAGATTTTCATTCAAGCTAATTCACGGCCTATGCTGCGATTTGCAGAAGCTGAAGAACGCCAACATATGTACATACAGAGTGTTGAAGTTCATATGATTATGTCTTATGTTTGTAAATAGAGGCTTATAAGCCATAGAATTAGGTCCATAATAATTATGGAACAACGGTTATTTGGTAATTTCACAAGGTTGTATCTTTGGAGCATGGAGCGTTGGTGGGCTCATTATTGACTATTTATTACCAATATTGATAATTACTGGAGGGCAGTGCTGGTGCACATGTACCGTCCTATAAGAAAAAATGAATGAATCAGTGTTTAATGTCCGGCCTTGGTTCTGTCCTCGACTTCTTTTGTCCATTGGTTATCAGAGGGCATTGCTTGTGCAATGTACCGTCAAATTAACTATAGTACTGCTTAATGTAAAGCGTGAGGGCATTGCTGTTGCAATATACCATCTATTCAGGATAGTGTGTTTATATAAACCGTGAGGGCATTGCTGGTGCAATGTACCATCTATTTCATGTCATGTAAAATAGAGTAGAACAAAAATATGATAAAAAAATGGACAATATAATCAGAAAAAATGGAAAAGGAAGTGGAATAAGCTCCCTTGAATTAGCGTAGGGCAGCATGTCTTTGCTTTATAGCAGTGAAGTCAAGGTTTATAATGGCATTTTTGAAACGGGCCCGGGTGTCTAGAACCTGTGTTTGTTTATCTAGCAAATTCCATAGGATTATGCCTCTACCAAGTGGTGATTTTTTTACCACATGGAGCTTCATTCTCCCAATCTTGAATTTGAGTTTGTTTGCTGCACGTGTCCTGGGATTTTCAGTCATAATTACATTCTCAGCTACCTTTGACAGTTTGTATAAGTGTAACAACAATTGAATACCCCGTCTTTTGACTAGGGTTTTGCATTTACATTCAGTGTGAAGATCATCTGTAGTAATATCTCTGGGATTTCTAATTCTGAGGGCAGCTCTGAGACCCCTATTTTGAATAGTTTGTATGCTTTTAATGTCGAGATATGTGCCACTGTCCAAAATGAAATTACAGTGTTCCAAGGAGGGTAATATACAGTGTTTATATATTATGAGGAAAGTGTTGTTGTCAATAGAGTCCTGTATTCTGTTGGCTTGCTTCAGTTTGTAGTTTTCTCTCTTCCTAATGCCCGCCATATGTTGTTTTAGAGTTAAATTTTCGTCCAGATTGACGCCTAAGTAGCAGAAGGATTTCACTCTCTCTACATGTTTGTTGTCAATGCTTAGTGTTTACCCATTAATACTATTAGTTTTAGGTGCTCTGCCATAAAGAACCTGCATAGATTTTTCATTGTTTATCGTAAGTCTATTAGTGGCACACCAAGCTAATATATTGTCTAAATCAGGTTGGCCGATACGAGATAAATCATCGGCTCTCTTCCCTTCAGTAATCATAACTGCGTCGTCAGCATAAAGTATAACCTTTGAATTTTCTACAGTGTTTGGAAGATTGTTTATATATGGAGCCCTGGGGCACCCCGTATTTAACATAGATGGGATTAGACAACTTTTTATTGGCAAATGTGCTGTGGCATCTATGTCCCAGATAGCTATCAAACCACCGAAGTACTGATCGGTTGGCTCCCATCATGCTCAATTTGTCCAAAAGCCTGCCATGGTGGACCGTGTTGAAAGCCTTCCTCATGTCTATATATAGACATGAAGAAATCTTTCCCCTCCCAATGGACATGTATATGTCTTGTGTTAGTGTCAGCCGTTGATCTGAAAGTAATCTATTGTCCATCAGATATCCCATAAATTGTGAGTGCACCACCCTTTCCATGACTTTGCTCATTAGGGGCAAGAGGGTGATAGGACGCCAATTGCTTAAGTTTTGAAGATCCCCTTTCTTGGGAATGGGTATAATTGTCCCCGAGGCCCACTTGTTAGAAAAGATACCCTTATCCAGGCAGTTATCAATAAGACATTTAAGGTGTGGCACAATTAGTAGGAGATAGTCTTTCATGACATTTGAGTTACAGTAATCAACCCCAGAGGATTTTTTCCTGTCAATCTTTTTAATATATGAGATTAGATCCTTGGTTAAACCAGGTGGAGTTGGTGTGCTGCTAGAGGTTTTGAGAATGTCCACAGGGGAGCGCTGATAGTCTCTTATATTTACTCGATTTGATGATTGCTGTACCAGCACACCAGGTGGCAGCACAAGGGTTGAGTCTCACCACAACCCGCCTAGGCTGTCGGAACCACACAACTCCATTCGTTATGTAGGTTACCCTTTTTATTCTATGGACCATTTTTATACCAGCCCCCATTTGCACCTGATAGCAAAACATGAACCCCCTAAAATTATCATATTTCCAGATTTCCTACACTTAAATGTTATGATCTTCCTTTATCTGCGATTCAAGTGCCACAACTTGGCATTCTACACATCCTGATCACTATGTTTCCTATTTGCCATGCCCATAGGCTCATACAGTAAATAGATTAGAAATCATTTTGAATAGTTCAGGATAATTTCATTTTGCCAGTTTTCATCAGGTTTCTAGTGATCATATAAAGACATGCTTGCATTTCCATTGAGATATTATAGGGTTTTTTTCTGTATGGAAAATGTAGAAAAATATGATTTTTTCATGAGGGCCTTTATGTAATGCACCCAAATCAGAATACCCTCAAAAGGGCAAAGAAATCCCATGACATAGGATTTGTTGTCCTTTTCTTTGTGTTCCAAGAAAATTGTTGGTCGATCTACAATCAGTTAGATTGTACCTCTAACCCCTTGTTAGATACCCCCCACCCCCCAGTATCTCATGTCCTACGAGCTCATAAGATTACATCACTAAATAGAATACAACTGATTCTTTTCAAATTAAGATTGTTGATTTTGTTGCAATATGAGTGTTAGCATCATATGTTGGGGGAGATTGCAAAGATTCTTGATTTAGAGTGTACTACAGCATTTATGTGATGTTATGACTAGTATGCTTAAAATGCTACCATGTAGTGCTTTACTTTGTAATACCCTTTTAATGTAATGATAATGGTCTTTGTCATATATGTATCATTTGTCAGCTGCGTTGTGTATAATCATATTGAAAAGTAAGAACATAAAGGCATACTTGTAACATGTTTCAAATTTATTTCAATATAATATTTGTAATATACAAATATACAAAATTTCTTGTCGACCACCTTTCCTTTTTACAATTCAATGTACATGTCCATAAAGGCACTTCTGAACCTTCTGTGATAATCGTCTTTTTTCATATACAAAAAGATTTTAATACAATTCTTTCTTACAAAGTAATGTGAACCCGTGTCTGTTTAAAAATGGACAAGTTCTATTTACAAAATGTTCAGACATTAACCATTAAGAGGTATAGATAGCTGCACTGGGAGAGTGCAAAAAGACCTAAATCTAGAGAAAATTATGTAGGTATAACCTTAGTGTTAACACCTCCTGCTAAAATCCCTCTAAGGATCGGGTTTAAAGCCTGTTTTTCCAACTCAAGTAACTGTGCAATCAGATTTGGCAAGTTTCTGACAATCTTAGTGGACAACCTTGATCACTTTCCTCTTTGTTCTAATTCAAATGATGTATAGTACAATATTGTACTGGTAACACATGCAGCACCATTGTTCATAAAAGTAATAAATAGTTAGCATTTTACAGGGCGCAGCCATCCTATACCAAAAATGTCACTCTTCCTATGAAATTGATTTAGATACATTATCATTAGAAGGTATGCTTTAAGATTTGAATTTCATTGCACAATCTCTACAACGCTTTTTACAGGATTGGACAAAATCTATTTCCTTGCATATAAACAGAATCTAGTTCATTACTCAGCCAATAGAAATGAATAACATACAAATTGATACAGGACATAATTTACAAAAATATATATGTATATAAAGATTCTTCTACATGCCATAGAAACTAATTGCGTCTAAAATGGACTAGTATTTTGATTGTCGAATAGTTCGCTCGACATTGAACATAATGTGTTAAGATGATATAGAAGTTATGTTCTTCTCTACCCCAACCTCCCTCTCTCCCTCACTCTCTTTAAACAACTATTTATGCTGTTGCAAATATGCTAATTTATCTAGGTGTCAAGACTTTCTTTTCCCAAGATACATCTTGGAGTTAAATATAAAGATCAAAGGGGGAATGCCGATATCCTAAATGAAGGCACATCCCATCAATTTACTGAGAAAACTATATTCAGGGAGAAAAAGGAAAATATTGCATTACCAAATGTTACCTCACATTTCATACATTCTATAAGGGCAGTGACTGTATCTAGGACAGATTCAACCATGTGGAACAACACCCACCACCCCTACATTTATAACTTGGTACAGCCAAACTACCTGGCAGAGGAGTCCATATTTAACTCCTTAGGGTGATCGGGTGCATTTCCATATGATTCCATTCTAGACATTTCCGTTGCCTTCCAGTGGTTTAACACGTTTAGACTTAAGAATATTTAGCGAATACCATAGAAATGTCTATGACTATGAATCAGTAGTTGGTACTCTAATATAGTATCACCATCACTGTAACTCATGCTTTTGTGTTTAGCTATGGGTCTAGACACCATTTATCTTATGAGTGTATCAAAACACTCTCAACAATACTAATACAGAAATACTCTTAGAAAACAAATTAAATGATAACACCTGGAAAAAGGCGACTTCCAAACAGAAAGGGGACATAATCCATATTTCATACTTTACTCCCTTTTTTTCAAAAGTAAAAAAAGAGGTCCAAACTCCAATTCTCCCAGCCTGTTGCTCACATAGAACCTTACACACACACACGTACTAGCTCACACACAGGCACACATTCATTTAAGCAATCAGGGCAAGTCTGACTCAATACGGATAATGTCATCGAAAGTAAAGTTACCATACATACGTAAAGGAACTGTATGTAGGTATAATAAAGGAAGTCGCCTTCAGGTGTACCGTAACTTAAAGTGGAGATAGGTACAGACATCTAGTTCACTTTTTACATTACATTGAGTCAATTTCATCATATCTGTAGGATTTACACAAAAGGGGTATTATCAAAATGAATCTGATATTCCTATTTTTATAAAACATGACGTTAATTTCAATTTGAAGCATTCTTTAGCTCTCGTGTATCTTGAGAACATACAAGCTTAAAATCAGTTGATATTTGATACGGATATCTTGTACGATTGGAAAAACTGTATATCCGCCATAATTAGAACCTATCTTTACTTTAATAACAGAGAGACCATCGGGTGTTGTAACAACACCTCTGCCAAAAAAGAACTGATTTAGGAATTCACCCAATAGTGTTCAAACTGCTAATCTCATTAGAGAGGAGAGAGAGAGGGAATAATATTAAAACATGTTAATAACATTAGATACATGTAAATAATTCCCCTTAAGGTACCAATATAATAAGTCTTGATAAATTGTTCTGCAGTATTCTGGCCCCAATGCTTTGTTCACATGAACATCATTCATTTTTAGTGTTAATACATATCTTTGGAAAATATTATTAAAGCATGTTTTTAAGTTAATTCAGCAAGTTCCACTTCTAATTCACTCAGTGGCCAGTCTGAATCGCGGCAGCGGCAAAGATATAACATATTCACAAACATTTTCCATTTTTGGCACAAAGAAATACGAACTGCAAAAGTTCCATACGTTAGAAATCTACTACGAACATTCAACATATGTACATAATTTCAGAATCATTTCTTTCTGTTTGGCCCAGAGATTTACAAATGGAAACAATCTGCCTTAAAACAACAACTTTACAAGGACTCTTGTCTCTTGGTAGATTCTTGTGACTATAGACAATTGTGAACATGAGTAGGACACATGTATAAGGGACTTTTCAACAGTCTCAGTCGCGTGGACATCACAATCATCGCAGTACTTGACTCAAGTATTTTGTCATATGTACACAACACTTCCAACATACAATACCGGTAGTCACAAAACCCGATTTTTACACAAGACGGATTGACATGAATCGTGTGGCCAGAGAAAACCGCAGGACTTTAAAGGACATGAGCGGTTTACGTCGAAGTAAACACAACGTGACTTGTAGTCTACAGATACATATAATATATTATTATATACACATCGAGTCAGCACCTTACCTGATTTATATATATATACCCTAACCGAGAAACAGTATATACTGATCATGATAATACACACCCCATAACTTTGGTACCCTTAATGTCTGTGGCAGGAATAGAGCCGTCCATGGCTAACATGGCCATATATGGACTGGGGAACAACGGCTTTTACACATACGACTCCTCCGCTTGTGGATTGGTCTTTTCATTCGGTGTTCTCCGGGTTTGGGAGTTGCGGCTAGCTGGAGGCGGGTGGCGGTAGGGTGGGGGTGGGGGGCGAGAACCGTCTTGGTCGGGACTGTAGAAAGGCCCTTTGCCGCCCTCCTCTGCCTTGCCATCATCGTACAGGTTCCTGAGACGAGCCACACTCCAGCTGATGGTGTCCGGCTCTGCCATGGTGAAGTCCTTGTCCTGGTCTGGGAAGTCAGCCTCCTGCTGGACAGGGGCAGGCTCAGAGTGAACCACAGACACCTTGTGTTCCACCACAGCCGGCCGGTTCTCCTTCTCGGCCACCAAGTTTTTCCGCGAGTTCTCGTATTGTTGTCCATTGCGGAAATCATTTTCAGACTTCACGATAGTCCGCGGAGGTGTGTTTTTGCGTGTCCGGACCTCACCCTCATTTTTGATGATTAAGTCCTTTGTGGGGTGCACTGGGGGTGTCCACCTTCTCTTTGGTCGCTCGTTCTCATTCGCCTCTTGTTTAGTGGATTTGATATAGGCGTACTGAGGAACAGTCTTGTTTTGTTGAACACTGGTCGGTTGATAGAAAACCTGATTGTACTTCTCAGCCAGCTCGCGATGCCAGTCTTTGTTCTTCACCGACTGAATTCGGGGTTGAGAACTGTCACCTGTATGAGTGCCAGAGGTAAAAGAATGGAAGTCTTCGATCTTGGCACGCTTACACTTCTCAATGATATTGCTGTCCAGGGGCTTAAGCTCCTTAAAGTGGGCAATTTTGTTCAAATGCTCCTGAGAGTCACTTTTACTGCGTCCAAGATTCGAGCGGAGCTGGCGGAACTCGCGGTCTTCCTTGGACCTTGAGTTTTCCAGCCGAGTGTCTGATGACCTGTGGCCATGCCGCTTGTCTCTGGATTTACTGCGACTCTTGGGTCGCTCGTTTTGATTATTGTTCCTGTTTTCACGAGAGGTCCTCTCATGACTGTGGTTCCTGCGCACTGGGGTGGACTCGCGACTTTTCTCAGAGGGCTCGCGCTGTTTTTGTGGCGGGTCCTGTGAGTGTGAGTATTGTTTTCTATGTACATTGTTAATGCCGTTAACGCTACCCTGCTGCGGCTGTGACTGGTGAGCGCCCCGTCGGGAGCTGTGAATGTCTCTGTTGTCAACCTGCATGTTCTGCTCTGTAGCAGCCTGAGGTTGCTGCTGCTCCTGCAGTCTGTCCTCACACACCTGACTACTACTACTGGTAGTACTGCTAATGTCCCTTCTCACTACCTCCTCAGTCACCTTAATCTCCATCTCTGACTTCTCAGGTTTGTAGCTCATTGTCTCATACACCTGCTCCTCCGCCTCCTTACTATGGTGGGAGGCTGTGTCACTGTGTGACTCCACACTACTGGGGGAAGTCACCATTTTTACCTCATTGTTCTCCTCCAAGTATTTCTTCATCGACTCCTCATACAACTGACGAGCTCGCTGGTTGTTCTGTCTTTGCTGAATGAGCTCCGTCTCAGAGGCCTCGTAGCGCAGGACCCCGCTTTGGATGAGGGACTTGCGCTTGATGGCCTCTTGGTATGAAGGAGGTTTTTCTGGCCTGCGCCGCTCAACAGCACTGTCAGAGGTCTTCCTGGGGGAGGACTCTGTACTGGAGGTGCTAGTGTCCAGGATACTTGAGTCACTAGCAGACTTCTCCACCGAGCGGGTGCTGTGCATCTGCATGACAGCCTGCTTACGTTCTGCCTGTGACTCTGGCCGTACATACTGGTCAGCTGAAGACTGCTTACGCACCGGGGTCCTGTCTTTGTTGGCAGCTACAACCGCCTTACGCATCTCCCCTTCCTGCAGACTATGTCGCATCATACTCCGCATGTGTTTGGGGAATATGTCAGCACCGGTCGGCGTCATGCCTTTCTGGACCTTCCGCAGGACAGTGGGATCCTTCTGGAACTGGTTGCGGAGGATGTTTTTGCTGCTGTGTGACTGCTGCTGCTGCTGTGGGGGAGTGGCCTGAGGAGGCATGGCACTGTCTGTGCTGTGGTGGGGTGACTGCAGCACCAGAGTGGTTGGCCGTGGGGGTAGGGGAGGCGCCGGTTCAGGGGCCGCTTCCCGGGGCTGCACAGGCTGCTGCTGCTGCTGACTCGGGGTGGGGATGGTTTTGTGAGCAGCATTGTACGGAGGTGGTGGGTGATCGGGGATCACCGGCAGGTGGGGCTCCACAACGGGAGGTGTTGCAAACATCATAGCCTGCGTGAAGCTCACATTAGGGTAACTGGAGCTTAGTTCACTACCAGGGGAGGCCATGGGTGACCCTGGCAATCCACTGTAGCTGGAACTCAAGTCTGGCACCTGTCTAACTGGGGACTCAGCCGGGGAGATTGCCATATGCTGCTGTGTCTGCTGCTGAGTTGGCATCCCGCGGTGCAGCACCTCATTGTCCATATACAAACAGGCCCCACTCTCTGACTTGTGCAGAAGGGCTCCCTCATCCTGATTGTGTACAATCCGCTGAATCTCTGAGTACTCCTCTACGGCTTCAAGGCTCTCCTCGAGCATGTCGCTTCCCTTGGCCTGCTGCCGGGCGAGGTGTTGGTTGTAACTGGGAGGGCTCATGTGGCTAGCCGACTGTGAATGCCGCATACCCTGACCACTGTGACCATGCCCAGCTCCGGAGAGTGGGCCTGGGGGAGTTTGTTCACCGGGTGGCGTCTCCGCCCCGGGGCGTCTCGTGCGACTCTTCCTCGGAGGAGGCACTGGGGGTGGGTGATCCACCATATCCAACGTACCATCACAACTCCGACTGAGCATATCACCCGCCAGCATCTTTTGTTGGTGATGGTGGTGGTGTTGCTCCTCGAGTTGGGATGAGACGCTGCGGATATAGTGTTGGTGTTGTTGTTTCTGCGGGCTGCCCAACATGCGGGGGTACTCGGTGCCCTCGCTGCAGTCATCGGTGTAGAGCTGGGTGTCTGAGAGGGTCAGACCCGAGTCCCGGCTCAAGTTGGTGTTGGACATGTGCGACTTGAGGAGGCGCGGAGACGACTCGATCTCGCTGTTGTACAAGTCCCGGTCCAGGCTGTCCAGTGAGGAATCATCCCTTCTGGGCCCTGCATCACAAAGATAAACATTTGGTTAGGATATTGCATTATATGACATATCAAATGTGCAAGCTAGTTCTTCATTTCAATTGATAGTATCTAAAAAGACTTATTTGCATAAAGAGTACAAACAATTAGTCTAAGGTCTAATCGAATTTGTGTTCAAAATTAACAAAAGAAAATTGATTCAGAAGGAAATGATATTTTCACATTTACAGAGGGTTACTCTGGGAAAATATAAAAGTGCCTTTTTGTAATTTAATGTTGGAATTCTCCAAATTTAGTTAGTGAACGTTTTTTTACTGCTTATGGCATTAGTACATAATTCACTTTATAGATTTATTAAAATGCCAGGCATGATATTTGATGAGTAACTTACCATTGTTATCTGCCAGACTCAATAGACTGTGCATGCTGTCGGAGTCTGTGCTTGAGTCTTGTCGAGGCTTCGTCTCCGGAGGCTCTCCGAACAGTAACGTAACATTCTCCCCGAAGATATCGATAGAATGCTCAATGATGAACTGAACCAATTCAGTCACCTGGAAATATAGATGTTATCATTAGTTATTGATGCAATGTGTTTTACTATTTATATATATTGGACCTACAAATAGGGAAAGTATAGTTATCATTCAATAACCTAAAGCTACATCTAGAGCTACATTTTACTAAGACACACCCATCTGGATGATACTACAATTAGGTCATCCTATGAGCCCCCGCCCCCCCCCAAAAAAAGAGTGTTTCAGGTTACTAGGCCCTACTGGCGCCACTTCTTTCCTCTTAACTCTAAGCACACTTCCTGGAGTCAATTCCAAGGTATCATCTAGCTTCTAAGAGTCAAAGTTCAGAAAAAAACGATTCTGACCTCGTAAGAACATATATGTTGATAGTAGCCTAAAACACAGATTTTCCCCTCAGGGTCTAATCATCAGGGTCTAATCATCTCATTGACAACAGTTATTATCTACATATTGTGTAGTAATGATGTATGTGTAGCAGCTGGTAGGACATACCTTCTTGGTGCCGGTCTGGTTGGGGGTCCCGCTGGTGGCCGGTGTGAAGAGCAGACTCTGCCCGATACAGATGGCCAGGTTGGACGCGTTCATCTGATTGGTGTCGCAGCGAGCCTCGATGTGGTACAACATACACATGGTGTGCCGCAGCAGATTAACGTGCGGCTTGTGAAGCTGCTCCAGAGTCCTGAGGTGGTAAAAGGGGAATTCCAGTTTAGAATCATGCTTTTTTTTTACTACTCTCTGCATTATTATTATTATCATCATCATCATCATTATTGTTATTGAATGATGAAATGACTCCCAATGTGCATAATAATGGTCATTATTGTTCTCAACCTGAACAAGGGAATTTTAGCAAGATTTTATAATCCTAATCATGACAGAATGCATATATTACTTCTATATATGCATACCATACAGCCATGCCTACTATTTTAAGACAGTAAAGAGTAACTTACTTTTTGACTTTATCAGCTTTCTGCCGATCATCTTGGATGTCGACGATATCGATCCAAGTATCGTACATATCGCTGAGCAGCAGGCAGTCAGGTAAGCTCCGCAAGAACTCCTGCAAAGCAAAGTTAAATTGGCCATTACAATTTTATTCCCTTTTGACATTAACCAATGAAAAACAACATTGTATTGTCTGTCATCATTGATATAGCTATGACTTGTTAGGCCTATATATCTAGTAGGTAAGGCATTGTACATATCCCTTATAACCTAATAACTGAAAAACTGATTATTTTTTTCATATTTTCATCATGCACTCAGAAATAAGTATCAATCTTACAGATATAATTCAGGAGATATACAGCAATGTATAGAAACTAACCTTGAATATGCCTGCGATGCTGAGGACGGGGATGTCCTCCCAGTTGACATCTTCGTCAGCGTCCAGTTTCTCGCGCAGTTCTCGCAGACAGCGCTGGTTGGCAGTCTTCCTGAAGATGCCGTTGGTGTACGGCCCATTCAGGAACAACTGATGCATCATGCCCTGCACAATGCAAATACCAAAATTATCATATTGTCCTTATTAAACAGTAAGTTCACCACCAGAAAATCATATTAATTAATTTTTTTGTGCTTTTAAGTAAATAGATGTTTTTCTTACCACATAGTCCTAATTAATTATTTTTTTCATGTACATAACATCTTTGTGGAATACACTCAAGAGGATATACAGCCCCCCCCCCCCATACTATTGACCATAGCCAAAAGGCTGTCTAAGCAGTGAAATGTTATTAACTTTTACTAAAAAAGATCAAAAGGAAGTAATAAGTACTGTGCTGTAATGTCTACAGTCACTAGCACTCACCATGATGGGTTTGGGGATGGCATCCTCCTCAGATATGTTACACAACGGGTGTCCGAACAGCTTCCCGAGCGGAGCGGCCACCGGCGTTGAGTCATGTTTCGTCGACTTCTTGAAGAAGTTTATCAATGGGGACTTCTTGCTCTTCTTGTTCCTTTTGATTCCAGGCTCATCTGGAAAATACAAAAATGCATAAAAGTATTAAAAAATGCAAGAATGACTTTTTCTATAGTCATCACCTGACCTAAATACACAGGGTGCCTGTATAATCTATACACGATTTGAATCTCCCCCAAAATCACTGCAACCTTGAGTTTTCTTCACTTCAAGTCACACTATCCCATGATCTGATACATATCAGTGTTTGCTATTCCAACTGTGTGACTATAATAAATATATATCCAGATATGCAGCAACCATAAACTCCCAGACTGTCCCAAGTGTATCATAACATGTCCATCTTGATGTTGACTATATCTCAGTGCAATATATCCATAATGATAGACATGCGGATGTACAATACGCGGTACCTTCACACATAACGCGGGTACTCCCGCACAGCTTGGACACCATGGCTACACTGATGACCGCTCATTAACGATACATTAAACAGTACAGTACACGGTACCACCCCGCGACACATTGTACGCCGCTATAAACCTTCACTCTACACACACAATACATAGAGCACACACAAAAACACACTGTGGGTCACATTCTCATATTGCTGCTGTCCCAGTGGCCACCAACCCATGGAACCATGCCAGCAGTGTCAGCTTGTGGCAACCAAAATGGTCACTTTGAGCACAAAAATGTCCATGGGAGGAGGCTTTAGGTGTCCAATATGAGTGAAAAATGTGAGGAAATAAGTGTTATTTTACATGAAATACATGACTTAAGAGTCAAGGACAGTTTACGTCCTGCTGACACTCATGATAAAAGGTAATGAGCCTCCATCATTAAGCCGCCATATTGGTTACCATGGCAACCACTGGGACACTGACCCCTGAGGTGAAATCACTCTCCAATCCCATCTCCCAGTGTATGTATAGGCCTACATGCAGTATAGAGACAGAGACTATGCCTGTTGTGGGAGAGTGAGAGGTTTGATTGTGGCTGGAGCTGCTGGTGGCTCCCCCTGTGTGTGAGTGTGAGTGGTGGTGGGTGTCAGACCTTGTGTTACAAGTCAGGGAGCACATCCATCACACAGACTGTAACCACTGTACCCCTTTAAGGACGGCATGTTACTAAAAGATGACATTTGTCTTCATGATGCACCAATGCAGCCCGGCGAGTAACTCACCAGTGCTGCATTGGTGCCTCATGCCGACGCTTCAGGAGTGTCTCTGCCCCATAGAGTCGGCATGATGCTTGAATGCAGCACGGGTGAGTTACTCACCAGGGCTGCATCATGATGACCAAGGACATGATGCATTAATGCATTATACCACCCATAAAGGGTTAAATAGTGTAACAGGCTGCTAACAATGGGCACTAATTCATCCCCCAGCAGGTCAGTCCGTGTGGCAGGGGGAGGTGCCTAGAAGTTAGCATTGGGGTCAGGACAAACTAAAACATACATGTTTCTGTTAACAGTCATGTTTCTGTTACATAACCACAAAATCTAGGATTTATTAATTTTTCAAAAATAATTTTTCTCTATGGAAATATGTCTTGAACTAAATTATAACAGCTTCCTTTCAGTAGTAGGGGTATGCACTTTTAAATTCAGCCTTATACACGCAGATTTCCTTTAATTAATTAATGTGCGTTGTTACAATTCTCATCTGCGGTAAATAGGTGATCTTTATTTGCAATGCTAGTCGGCCAACAGTATGGAAAATTTAAATTGTGGAGAAATAATAGAGTTGTTTATGTTTTGTCATAAAAGTTGGGCAAGGTAACATGAAACATTGCTCTCTTTTTTAATGTTTGGACTTGAGCTTGGCTAGGGGTCTGTTGTACTGGGCAACTGCTACAAAGGCTACAAGTCTGGGTGCATGACAGTAGTCATAACACTACATCATGTAACATGATGGGAACCAAGCTCATGTTGGTGGAAACCATTTAGTCTAGGCCAAATGAGACATGATGAAAATAAACACTGGGTGTACTGGGTGTGCACTGGCAGACAAAGGGTACATAGTGTTATGGTGTGCTGGTATATGGGGATTGCTACATGACTACCGGTAGTGCATCATGACCTCACACTATGTGACTTGGAAGTACTCAGGACATGGCATTAAAGGCAATGGTAACCAGAATGATGCCTTAATGCACTATGTACTTTCCATTGTAATGCATTAATGCATACATGTATCATACCAACTCAAGGTGGCTGATACACTCCTAACGGCTCTGCATGATGCACTAATGCAGCACAGCACAGGCGAGTTACTCGCTAGCCCTGCATTGGTGCATGATTATGAGTTCATGATTACAAATGAGGCATCATCGAGTTGTTTACATTTTGGAGTGACCAGAAACTAGTTGTGGGAACATGTAAGATTACATGATGTAAGCAGCACTGGGAGATATTTCAAATAAACAACGGAAGCTGCTGATGGAAGATTAACTCACTGGCTATGAGGCATATGTGTCATATGTGATAATCCAATCCTATAATACAGTATGTCCCATTATAGCCCTGGCTGTGTACAAATCTCTAACTTGTAAGTGTACAACTGAATATAAAAATATCACATGTTTGTGCATGCTTTGTTTCTAATAGTTTTGTAAGTTGTATCACGATTATCAGAGAATGAATTCAGGAAATGAATTCATTCAATATTGAATACATTTTAATGACAACTGTACATGGAGCACATACCTCTGTTGTATTTGACGTACATAACAGACAGCATGTCAGGGGTGGTGACTGGAATATGAAATCCTAGAGTAATAATGTCTCCAAGGACAGGCTGATAAGCTCCATGGTAGTATGAGTGTACATCTGTAGACATACACAGTCACTATATAGGCAGTGGGGGCAGATCCAAGTGGTCCAATTAGGTTACTATGTATGTGTATGTGTATGAATCACTCCCTTTAAGTGGTGTCTTTATTGATATAGTCTCCAAGACACACTTAAATAAATATACATGGATCCTTGGATTTGTGGATATATCAATGGGTGAGTTAATCCTTGAAAATATCCTAAAGGTTTGAGGATATATTAATGACTTAGTTAATCCTTGAATATATCCTGAGCAATGGATGTGTCCTATATCCCAAGCACTAATGTGGCTAGTACTGACTGTATGTGGCACGATAATCCCTATGGCTGTGGTCTGCCAGTGCTATAAGACCCTGAGACGTCCACTCAGTGTTGTGGCTGCGGTGTGTATGACTAGCGTGGGTCTCTGCCAGCTCTTATGCTGCTCTCTGAGATCGTGTGACGTAGGGGAGAAAAACATAATAACGTCTCCACTTGCAGCACCCTCCCACCCTCCCTCCTCCCTCCCTTCTAGACCCATCCCCTCACCCCCCCCCCCCCCCCACCACACACCACTCTCCCCCTATCCCACACCCTATAGACAAGCGGCGGGTCGTGACGACGTTGTACTCGTCATACATTCTTCAGCTATCTGACGGTGGGGTCGTGTAGAAAGGAGAATAGACCTGGGCAAAGTCCTGCACTTAAAGCTTATCAGAGGTTTTGATGTTGGGATTGATTAAAGAAGGGATTATTAGGGTGTGTTTGGCATGTGTGGTTTAAAAAAACTTAAGTCAGGCTACTTCCGATCATCTAAGGAAGGATAGGCCAGGAGCGCAAGTCATATATGACATGAGACAAAAATAATTTATAATCATTGAGGAAAAGGAAAAGTCAAGATGTAGAACTGATCTAATTTGATGAGGCCGTATATTAATAAACGTCAGAATATCCTAGCATTGATGGACCATGGTCAATTTTATATTTTAAACATTACCCGGGGAGGGCACGTGGTCTATTGCATATGGTACATCATATTGAGCTCCCTTGCCACAGATTTTGTATAGGACTCATTTATCCAAGACTGTAGCAAGGCTATACATTGTATGTGCGTCTGCCAAAAGCAATGCCCCCCCTCTCACCTGCCCTCTTCTTACTATATACTCCCACTACCCCTACACCCCCCCTCCCCCATTTACTTCTGTATCCAGTCCCATGGGTTTCTGGTATTTCAACCGCAGAATTCCTAGATCCCCATATCAAAACGGAAAAGGCGCTTAATTATATAGTACCCTTAGCCCACTGTTGTCTTAATTAGTGGTGATCGGAACAAGTCAGTTTTTTTACGCTGTAGAACATAAATAGACTTAACACTCACCCACTATAATGAATAATTTGATACAATAAATGTAATATGTATATAAGATGTCACGGCTGCAGCGGACAGACGCTGCCAAGCGGATCCCCCGCATCATCTCGTGAGAGCCGAGATCGTGACGTCATGTGTCGCCTCCCCTTTATATGAATGGGTTGAAGAAGTCACCACACTTGGCTAACGGAGCGCCAGACCTTATAAGGGATAGGCCAACTAATAGAAAGGGGCAGGTCCAACTTGGCAAGCTTTACTATAAGTTAGTAGAACCACGGCTTATGTGACCACTGATACACTGTATAGGGGCCAAATGATTATATTCTAGGAAACTATTTATAGAACTTGGTAACGTTTCCGTGAAGTCAAGTACTTCCGGAAAATATTAATTTGTTTTGAATATTTGAGTTGTGAGTTTAGTGCATTTTAGGTGGGCCCTATGTGTTTACTATAGTGTGGGGATGAGATAATGCGTCGGTTTATAGATTTGTAAATGGTTGCCGAGCACTGTAAGCCTTACATATAGCCTTTAATCTGAGTGATTATATGTGATGATGTGAGGTCTATGCTAGAGATCAGCATTCTGATATCATTGTGTTCCCACCATTTCCAGGTATTAGAAACAAAAATAAAACCTAGGATATTAATAGATATAGGCAGACACGGGTTCAATCTAATATTTTTGGAATGTAATAACATAGTTTGTACTAAATATTTGCGCTTCCTTTCCTAAATCCCTTCTATTATAGGAAACTGCAATAGAAGCAATACTTATAACCATAACTGAATCAAATCTGAATCATCGACATTCTTTTATCTTTGTTCATCAGGAGTGCCCCAGGTCCCGGCAGTGACTATGATAATGGACATCATGAGGCTGTGGCCGTGATCATAAGGGCTCAAGGAGCTATGACAAATATAACAGAAGTGCCAGGTAGGATGACAACCCATACAGAAGCCTTGGGTCGTGAAAACACACCTTGTTTTATATCTAGGGGTGTCACAGCTCGACTCTAGCACCATCTTACCATGGTACAATGTAGCATAACTACAACACGCTTGGATTCTGGGTGGGACAAGATGGCGGCCTACACAGGGTGATCTTCTACAATGGTTTGGCTCTACAGGTGGCCCTTGAGTTAAGGGTAGTGTCTTATCTCTGACCTTTTAAATCCCACAAACCCATTATTGTGATACAATCTTAGGTTGGCAATTCATCATGGTGACAAGTCAGAACACTGATAACCCTGAACAGTATCACTGCTTATCTTATAGAACTACTAAAGTAACCATCTGAAGGCAACTTAGTTTTTTTGCACTAAGTATATGACTGTCCTTTGTCGTCATGATGCATGAATGCAGCAACAGCCAGCAGCTTGCCAGTACTGCATTCAAGTATCATGCCAGTCTACAGGGTTTGATACACACCGGCTAATAGTCAACATGGCCCCATAAGACATCATGCTGTGCTTAAAGGGTTATAATGCCATACGTTGTTGTAATATGTAGTGTTTGATCCCGCGTGAGTATGGCACGAGCCAGTGGGATTTAATATATCAGTTGTAACCATATGATACAGCGGCAGATGGGTTGTTGTGGTACATACTTTACCCTAGGTATGCAGCAGGGTGATTCTACGTCAGGTAGGGTGGAGCTCAGAACATTGGGTCCCACTATGGTTACCTTTATTGACGTCATTCAGTCGCAACCTGAAACCTCTTAGTTAAGATAGCCCAGGCTGTTTAACCTGTTCATTAATTAAACAGGCCTAGAGGGCATGAGGTAGCAGGGGAAGGGATGGAATCGCATGAGGGGAGAGGGGTATTTGCTGATTTTATATCAAAGTTGAGCACCTTTCAACTAAATTGTACACCTACTGGATATATGGAAGATCCGTTGATATTATATGTGCAGTCGCTATTAAAGGCCCCAGAAGGTTGTCGCTATCCAATTTATTATACAAACACAGCAATGTAAAAACACGTAGTGTGACTTTACAAACTGGCGATACCAGTCTCTGCACACATCAAAAGTGTACACAACTGCGTTGTAAGTTTACCCTTTAAGGACGGCATGATGCCTCAAGGCTCCATTTTGATTTACGTCTTGATAATGATCACCAAATATATCGGCCACGTTTGTTTTGGTGCATCATGCCGACCCTTTTGCGACTGTAGCTAACCCAATCGGCCCAGCATGATGCTGCATTGACGAGTTACACGCCAGGGCTGCATTAATGTATCATGGCAACAAAAAGAGCATAGCAAAGCAGCATGCCGTCCTTTAAGAAGACCGCCTGGAGGGAAAGAGACCCCCTCCAGGACTACCTGTATATAGAGGTCATAATGTGGTATGTATTTGGCAGTTTGGTCATGTAGAGTCATTAAACTAGTGCTACGGGGATTATTAAGATTAATGAGCTCCTTTTTTATAGGCTCTACCTATATGGGAAGTGAAGGTCATGGGAAGTGGAACTCTCCTTATACATACTACATAGTGCTGTGCCAAACCAGGAGGCAGCTGGCTTGTAGATGACTCTCCCTTACTCTAAATAGGCAACATTTGATTGACCACCGATTGATCATAACTAATGTTAATTTCTGGTATAGGTTATGACGTTGATTATTAATATGAGTAATCGATATTTTACCCATGACATGGATTGATGTTACATCTAGGTTACATCCATGACAGATAGCCTTAACGCTTTAATACCACTCTGAGGTGGTACATCATTAAACTCTCTGGCTATCCCATGCCATGCCATGCCTTTTGCCACTTAATCGATCGATCTGTAAGATTGTGTGTGGGATTATTATGTCTTCATATGACGTACATGCATTGAGCCAGTGCCCTGGCCGCTCGTGAACTGATAGGCCAGTAGCTACGGTCTACCTCCGTCCCTAACGGCAGGTGTGTATGGTGCTGCCATCTGTGGCCAGGTACGTGTACTACAAACTACTACAGGTGGGTGAGAGAGGGTCATTAAGGTGGGTAGTAACCTGTGACGTCACGTCAAGTTGACGTGATGACGTCCTCATCAGGTGGGGGGTGAATCATGATGCATCATGGGTACATACACCATTTGGAATCTAGATATGACATGAATCCGCTCTCTGTCGTGTCTGTTTGTTCTCACTAATATGCCTCTCTCCTCCTCCTCCTCCTCCTCCTCCTCCTTCTCTCGGTCTCCCATGTCGTTCTCATTCTCTCAGTCTCCCTATGACTCCCAATAAGATGACATGTGTAGCCGTTAGATACAGAATAAGCCATTCATAACATCTTAAAACCCGGACCCCACCGAAATGAGGACATTGATATTATTTGAATACACATCCCTGCTACATAAGACTCTGGCTATCGGTCTCGCTCCACTCTGACTTTTGCTGGAGGGGGAGTAATCAATGGGCCTTGAATACTATGGATCAACATACAAATGTCACCGCATCAGAGCATGTCAGTGTCTTCTTGCTTTTTTGAATACATATTGAATCTGCTCTGGATACAATTGTTGCTGGGGGAGGGGGGGGGGTCCACGTGTCAGAGGTCAGACATGTAGACCTACTACCTACATCAGTAACTGTACCAGAGATTACATGGTCACATTACCTTCTCTACACCTATCCAGGCACGCAGGGGGATCCTTGAATATGATTCTGGATCCTCTATTGTGAAATTGTGGCAACGGCAGATATATCATATGGCAACAATGACCCAATCTCCTTACCAATGAGGCATTTACCTCACATCCCTACTTTACACGTAACCCGATACAATTTTATATCTACCCCAGAGCTACTCTATTTCAGCAGCTTCTGAATGGTATAATACCTTAAATAGACCTGAGAGGGTATACATGATATGTCCATATTATAGGTCCCCCTTATTCCCCCTGTCCTACTTCTTATGCTGCTACACCTACATCTGCCACAGGAGGTCCATGTCAAATCTTACATTAACAATACACTCCTCCAGCGCCTCCATCCACACCAGACACCCACACTCCCTTCTCCCCAGCAATGTCAATGGTGCGTTATTACGATTATTCACCAGAAAGCCAGACCCCCAGAGAGCTCTATTGTCCTTACCACCCACAAAAGGACATAAGAAAGCCAGCAGACCCATTGTGTAAAGGCCCAACTGTTGGTACCCCTACAGCAGCAGTCGGAGTGGAACCTAGGCAGTTACTCAGCCCTATATACAGGGTGGGTGGGGGGTTAAGGACGGTCCTGATGGGTGTCTGCTGACAGCCTTGTTGGTTTTGCCTCCCTGGAGGAATGGGACCTTAACCAGAAATGGTTTTGTTTCTGTTCTGAGAACTCAATCCTTGTGGGGGATTGTGACTTAGCTCTTAAGGATGTAGCCCCCTAGTACCCCCTTATGTTTGACTACTGTCACCCTTTGTCTCAGCCTAACCCCCGTTAGACATTGTCAACCCGACAAGGACATATCAGGGATTTAGTGGTCCGTTCCGGAGTTGGAGGGGGAGGTTCCGGTGCCCTTTAGTTCCAGAGGGTGAGATTGGGGATTCAGGGGAAGAAGGTTGGAAACTGGACCATTTGAAGTAATTAATTAGAATTATTTTCTGTATCAGAAACCTGAGGGTTAGAGTGGACGAGTTGGGCTCTGGTCGGGCTATAGACCAAGGCAATACCAGTACCAAGGTATACAGCATTAGAAGATCCTTCTTCACCCATATCCTTCACCTTTACTTGCCCCTCCCAATCTCCTCCTCCCCTTGTCCATACCTGCACCACCTGGACATAGCCTGGGTTATAAGTATGTCAACTGCCCTTTTAGACAGGCTAAGTCTTTTATTCACTTTTATATTCCACATTTGAAACAGACAATGGCATATGATATGGCCCGGGGGCCATTCCGATGTCTTGGGGTAGGTGAGAAGGACAGATATAAATGGGAGGAAGAAGGTGCTTTTGCCGAGGTACATGAATATCATCATGGTATGGTTGGCAGAGGTTCAGGCCTAGATACATATGACAAGTGGTATCAGGGTATATGCTGCTCTATCAGTGTATACTGTGCAGATAAAATGCTATTTCTGCTTATACTATATTGATACCTTGTGATATTGAGCATTGTATCTAGAACAGTTGGTTCAATATTAGGCTTATCCAGCCCTGTACAATGCGCTTGGGTGTATTCTGTAGTTACTCTCTAACTTCTAGATAACTCATTTTTGGGGCTTTCAGGTGTAGGGTTTCGTGAATTTAAGTTTCACTGCCCTCCCCCCTATGCTCCTTGTACCACTGAATGATCCAAACTACTGTAATGGTTTAAGGGACCCTTCGCGTATAAATCTCAAGTTCCTGTTACCCCCTGCATTTATGCAGGGACCTGCGCTAAGATGAGTCCCCTTAAAAGAGAGATTTTAGGTTTGAGGAGGGCCCTTGACCTGTGCTTAAACGAGACTTGTGCTCATTAAATTTTGAGACCCCTGCGCTTAAACGGGACATTACAGTAATACAACCGCAATTACTCGATAAGACAGCTTAGCGGGTACCTCTGTACCGAGATCTAACCACCCTAACTGCGTTATTACGCGCAGTGAGTTAATTCATCATTAAGGTCGCCAGCCTGGCGCCTTGTCCCTAATTACACACAATTACCGCTACCCATTTCCGTCCTCTCTACCCCTTTAAGGACAGTATGATGCCTTTGGTTGTCATGATGCATGAATGCAGCCCTGGTATATAACTCTCTAGGGCTGCATTCATGCATCAAGCTGACCTTCTGAGGTTGAGACAGTCCTGAAGGGTCGGCATGTTGCACCAATGTAGCCCCCGCGAGTAACTCCCCAGGGCTGCATTAGTGCATCATGACGGCAAATGTCAACTTTTAGTGACATGCGTCCTTAAAGGGCTACCTGACTACCTGTCAGGTACCCTACATGATCTAGGACACGAGACTACTACTACAGGATACATGCAGTTTTAATGAGATAAGATGATGAAAGAATCCACTTTGATGATTTGAGTTTTCACACGGATATATGTATATCGCAGTATAGATATGAATGTCGTGAAAGGATTAGGTAATACATGAATTGCCACTAGAGGGATGCAAGGTTAATTTCAGACCGGAAGTCTGGGGCATTCCACTTCCGGTCTATGTTATGGACTTCTATCTAACATAAAGTATAACTGTAACCCTTTACATGTACAGGATGTACAAAGTTACAAAATGTGGGCGCCCACGTGGGACATATCTAATATTCCACCATGGGGTTATTGGAGTATGGTAGGATACAGTTAATGATCCTCTGATAGATCTGTACCCATGACGTCAGACCCTCCATCTGTCGCACAAGAACTTAATGACATCAAGTTGGAGATGTCAACAAACCATGTGCTTCCTTCACTCTACATCCATCATACTTCTCCACTCCCTCAGATTCTGCTATAGGTCTAAACCTGTTCCAAAATTCTCTCTTTTTTTACACAAGATACACGCATTTTCCGACCACATGAAAGGAAGTTGAATCTTAATCACAGTGAAATCTCGTTATATGTGGGTCTTTTTGCAAGGCAAATTTGCTCCTTATAAGCAAAGTTCCTCATAACCAAAAATAAATAATGAGAAAATAGACAATTTTGGCAATGGAAATGTGTTCCTCATAGCAGGGAGTTCTCTTCTATCAGTCCTGCTTATAACGGGATTTCAATGTATGTGAAAAAAACATGATATGAAGGTACTCACCGAGAGCTGACTTTGGATCCTTCTTGGCCTGGCGGAGGACGAACTGGCACTGTATGGAGTTATCGTTAGCGTCCACGTCGAGTGGATCCTCGTCCGAGCCGCGTAGGGCCGCGTCTCGTACATGGCTCATCTTCACCGAGTAGGGCTGCTCATGGCCTGAAAGAGAGAACAAGCCTGATTTCATCCACGCCTGTCTCTTTGGTGGGAAGGTGAAGTAGCCCATGGAGTTAGGGCGCTGCTTGCTGTCCTTGTTGTTGGTTAATCCAGCCGCCGCTGCAGCCCAGAGGTGCCGAGGCCGCCGTAGTTTTACTCCTGAGGATTTCTTGGTTGGGGAGTTGGAGGGGGAGGTTTCAGGGCCTGTGGGTCCAGTGGGGGAGATTGGGGACTCGGATGGAGAAGGTTGGGATTCGGTAGGGTTTGTTTGAGATAAATGTTTTGGGTAATCTTCTGCCTCAGAGGTGTGAGGGTCAGACTGGGAGGGTTGGGAACTGGGAGGGGTAGTTTGAGATAAGCGTTGAGGATAATTGTCTGTTTCAGAACCTTGCGAGTCCGACTGCATGGCATGGGGATCAGGACGGTTGGCCCGAGCTAAGCGTTTTGGGAATTCTTCTACCTCAGATATTTGGGGATCAGAATGAACTGGCTGGGATGTGGGGTGGGAGTTGGGCAGGGTTGTTTCAGGTAGGAGCAGGATGGTTTCTATGTCAGCCTGGGAAACATCAGACACAGAAACTGCAGGTGTTAGAAACACCCCCGATCCCATCGAATCCAAGCTGGACTGTGCGGTTAGCGTTGGCTCCGGTACTGACCGCTTCCTACCTATTTCCGATAAAGACTTTCTCTTGCCAGAGGGAAGTGTTTTAGGCATTGGATTTGCAAAACTATATGGGGCGATTTCAGACCCAGGTGTTCCTAAGTCGGATAAGGACTTAGCTGGAGATACAGGTGGAAACACCCCCGACCCAAGAGAATCCAAGCTAGACTGTGCAGTTATGCTTTTCTCGGGTACCGACTGTCTCCTGCCTACTTCAGATGCAATTGTTCTGGGGCCAGAAGGCACAGATTGAGAAAGGTGTGCAAAACTAGATGGGGGTATTTCAGATCCAGGGGTTCCCGAGTCGGATGAGAATGTCCAGTAGCCCGAACTTGCCGAACCCGAGAACGAGCTTCTCAATCGAGGAATGTTTCTGCGGAGAACCGGACTGGTCTCCATTGGACTGAAAGGGTCCGGAGTACCAACACCAGAGGAGTCACTGGAAGAGGACCCAGATCGGGCACCACCCTCCTTTCCTCCCCAACTCTTCTTCCTCACACTTTCACCCTGTGAGGTTTTGCGAGGAAGAGAACTTGCTTTTATTGCAAAGCTCTGTCCTGCCCACTCCCCCTCCTCCATCAGAGGTATGTTGGTGAGGGAGGTGGGTCGGCGTCCCAGAGACATACTCCGCTGGGTGTGCAGGTTGATCATACCCAATGTCTGTATGCCACTTCGGCGCTGGGTGTTCGGAGAGGTCGAAGTAGGAGTAATTTCTCCAGACTTCCTCCGACCGAACGCTCTCCCTAGGAACGACATAGTGCTATGTATTCAATAGGAGGGCTAGGAGCAAGGTGTTAGTATGGTAAAGTCCTGGTAGCCTCGCTACCTATCTGCTGTGTGTATAGAAGCATGGTAGAGATGGTTGACAAAGGACAGAGAGGTTATGGCGTAAGACCTCCTCTACACCTGATCGATCAATCCTGCAAATACACACGCGGTCATGACTCACTGTGCTCCCCAATATGATATGCTCCAAAATATCTGATAAAATGCCAATTCAAATTCAAAGTTGATTTGATTCTGAAACCTGGCTTGGAAAGGGGGGTGGATACAGAGACTCCAGTGTCAGGGATTTTGCTCAGGATAGAGGTGGAAGGAGGGAAATCAGGGAATAACCCCCAGGAATTCAGGGAAGGTTTGAGGGTCAAGGGCAATAGTAAGAAAGGGGCTTTAGTCCTGAAGGTACCCAGAGGGCAGGGAACAAAGCCAAGGGAGGAAACAGGGCTGAGGTACAGCACGGCGTATAGTCCCCACTGCTCCTTGTCTCTGTGTCAGTGTGGTATCAGGTAATCCACGAGTCACAATACACGAGATGTGGCGAGCAGCACGGTCTGTAGGTGAAGTGATCGGGGAGGGCCGACCCACAGGTACTCGTAGATAGCCCCTGCTGGTACAGGTGCTATAGGTGGGTGGGAGGCTACTTGATCAAGGTTAAAGAGGATACCTTATGCATGCTACTGCTGCATGTGGTTGAATAGGATGAGTATGGATATATATACTACTCTGGTGGGTTCGGTTTATATAGGCCGCCATCTTGTCCCCCGGTTGGCTTTTAGAAGAACGCGTAATCACACTTGCCATTAGTAATCAGAGGCTGGAACAAGTGACGATACCAATTTGTAATTCCCCAAAAAGTACCAATACTTTAACCCAGCCATATATCAGCTAGAGTATAGTTCTCTTCTCTACTACTGCTACTGTCACCATGGCGCAGTAGTCTACCCGTGAGCGCCTTATAGTTGTGTTTAGGGTGGTATAGAGATAGTAGGTACTTGGAGGTGATAAGGGAGACATAACTCGACAGGGCCTGCTAAAATGGGTGACATCCAACTCTGCTGATAGTAAACATGCCTATCAATGTATCATGGGGCTGTGGATGGACAATGGCAGTTGTGACGGGCTTTCTAGGGGCCTATTAGAGGGCTTAGATTTCCTTTTGTCATCATGATGTAAAGATGCAGAGCTGCATTAATGCATCATGTTGCGCATCCTGCCGTCATGAAAGGATTAAGTAGAGTAAACTCATTGTGAGTCTATGCAGAATCTGGCTACCTCAAGATATCTGTCAGAAATATGTAGAGGGTTCTGTTATCTAAAGCTACATGTTTACTATGTGTGGCATCTGGGTCCTTAGAAACCCAAGACATATTGGTTATCTCAAGTTTAATTGAGTTTGCATGTTATTCCTCTGCAATGGAATTATACCAGATAAGATTGCTATATTCAAAGAAACCATTTTTGGTATCCTCAAATATTTATGAAGAACGCTCTTTTAGTTGAAAAACAGGCATGGGATCCAAGGGTATCCAAAAACACCTTATATTAAATCCCTTCAGGTCTGAGAGTAAATACGCCCCTTGAACCGACTGACCCCAAGTCCTCTAAAGGTGTTCTTAGTTCATTACAGGCAGAAACCTTTAGAAATAGCCTCCTCCTGAGAGTGCTTGCCGTGGTGCTGTGTTGGCACTAAGGCCACAGGCAATGGTCAACAGGTGGGGCCTCCTAAATATGCAGCTACACTAGGGTGTCTAATGGTATTGTCATATTTAGGTCCCTGTATGGAAATTCTCAATAAGCATGAACTCCTAAAGGTACAATATTGGTTTTATTTCAATGGTAAAATGTAAATTTTGGTGTCTTTATGTACTCTTATACTCTGGTGTTGAATAGGCTCCTGGACCAAAGTGAGGGTCAATAGGCCTAGTCGCCTAAATGAGCATGTTTGACATGATTTCTAGTGGACCATGCAGGAGGGAAGGATATTTAGGTATATGTCCATGTATGTATGTCCGCAGAAACCTCTCAGATGCAGGTGAGGGATTGTGTAATGTTTGGGAGTGGGGGGGGGGGGGTAGGGGCTCTTGACCAGGTATGACGTAGGTTGTGTTGACATTGGTCATAAACCCGTGTACGTCATAAGGTGTGGGTGACTAGTGAGCTGTAAAACTCACAGTAAAACAGACACCTGTACCCGGGCCCTATCTGCACCCATGTAGCCCTGTAACGGCTTTAAGGGCCGCACAGTGCTTTATAATACATGAATACCACATGAAGGCATAGCCTGTGCGGTTAATGCACTCCACAAGGGTCGGCATGATGACATTGTTTGAATGCAGGCTTGGCGAGTTACTCGCCAGGCCTCCATTCGTGCATTATGACGACACAGGGCATGGCAAATTAAAGTACCATGTGGCTATACATGGGCACTCAACAACCTCCCCCCCCCCCCCACATACGTGTAACTTCCCCTGACTGACCATTGGACTGCTTGTCTTAGGGATCACTCGCTAAAATCTAAAATACCCCCAAGTTCAAGTTCATGGTCGGATGTGATGCAATGAGGGTAACTGGCCCGAACTGGTTAAGCCGCAATGGGATTCAACTGTTTGTTTATCAGAAATCCCACTCTGTGGTGGACAGAAAAT
Source organism: Harmothoe impar (assembly GCA_947462335.1). Taxonomy (NCBI): domain Eukaryota; kingdom Metazoa; phylum Annelida; class Polychaeta; order Phyllodocida; family Polynoidae; genus Harmothoe; species Harmothoe impar. The sequence continues at coordinate 16,982,752 of OX381708.1, read as the reverse complement.
AGTACATCTTCTGATTTTGAGCAGCAGTTTTCGATATGGAAGTATTGTAACCCATGATGGAAATCACCCCCTATCTTTTTGTTATTGATTATTCCACTAGTCAACACCTTGTATCTAGTCTGGGATCACCTGTAGCTACAATGCGAAATTTCCAAAGTTATTGGACATAATAATAGGGACACTTCATGTTACCATGTAGCCTATGGTGTAGGTATACATAAGCTATATCTCTGACAATGAGCCACAACCTCATCGTTATGGACATGTGGAGGAGGAGGAGCATTATGACAATCAGGGGATCCACCTTGAAACCTTCCCCCGCCATTCTAAGTGCATGTCTCCTAGCTTTGTGTTGTCTTAGGACTCGCTCTCTGAGATGTCTTAATGGTAAAACCCCAGGTGTGGGTGGCATTGGATAAATAGTTGTATTTACATATCCTGTGTGCTATTGGCTCAGCGCTAGGATATGACCTAACCTAATATATAGGCTAGCTAATTTATAAGAGGATAGGTATGGCAGGGAAATTATGGTCAGAAGGTTTTAATGAATCATATTCAAAAGAGATTCATATGGTTGGTGATAATGTGCATGTATGTTGACTAAATTTAGAAAATAAAGAGGAGCAAAGTTGTAACATAAAACTAGCAGACATCTGGGACAATAAGGAAGATTAGTATCCATCTGCCCAAAATACCCACTTTCCTTCTTCCCTCTATTTGTAGACTATAATAGACACCCATCACTTTCAAACCTCCCACTATAAAAACACCGTAAAACACCACAGACAGCGATAAATATCACAACTAGGAATGACACCATCATCTATCACCATAAAAACAGCTAATACCGCAGGAATGTCGTCGTATATCCCAGCCACAGAATACCTTATATGGAAACCTTTAAGGGAAGTGGTGATTCAAACCAGCTACGGGTACTTATTATTTCTTCTTTTCTAAATTATTATTGTTTTACATTTTTATTTTATATTTTCCTCTAAGTTTCACCTGTTGGCAGGTATGAGTACGTACCACGACCTCCAAGGTAGAAGTCTGCATTGTTCTCAGTGTAGAGCTTCATCGTTGTGGACAATGTCAGGTGAGAATTATCCAATTAAAGGTGAGGTATACTCCTTATATTATGGTATAGTCAGCCTTCACCACTATCCCAAGGGACACCAGTGGGATGTAGGTACAATTAGTCATCCAAGTGTGATCAAGTTATGCCCATTTTGCTAGATCAGCACTATCCTCATGTCCTAAGGTCTGACAAAGATAACGATCTTCACCCAACCTGGGTGGCTGTTAAAGGGTAAAGATCCAATGTATGAACTGGAGATCCAAAATGTAGCTTATGCAGCCTATGGATCCAGATGTGGCCAGGTCAGCAGTGCCTGGGGGCTGACAGCAATGATAGTCTACAGCTGGTGACAGCAATCACAGCCAGAGATAAGCTACTAGAATGTCTTATCTCAGAAGATTGTATCCAACTGGTATAGGATGGTCATGGGCCAACTGCCTTCCCTGTCCCAAAATGTCCAGTATGGCTATATACAGTCTGCAGTAGTAGTAATAGTGAATAGCCTTGTAAGTATATACTCCTCCTGTGTGTAGTGGTGGGTCACACTGCCTGCACTAGGAGGCCAATGCTGCTACTCCTGCACTACTCCCTGCAGGTCCCACTGCCTCTCTGCCAGCACCCCTGTGTCTGCCCTCCCTATGTATAACACACTGTGTATGGGACTTAAGCAGCAGCAGGAGGGGGGGGGTAGGTAAGGGGTGGGAGGTATGTACCCACCCCCTACCCCCTGGTGCTGCTGTGTGGTTGGCTGCCCCTGCCTGCCCCCCTGTGCTGGTTGGCTGGTTGGGCTGGTTTTGATGGCAGGGTGCCAAGTTCTGGTTCTGATCCTGCTGTAAGAACTGCCTCCTCCACACCTTACTGCCACCTGTGGCCATCAGAGGAACTACTATCTACCCCTGCTACTCACCCCTTAGATCCTTCTTAGATCCTCCAGTGGCTGTTCATTGATGGTTGCCTCTGCTTCTCTAATTGCTAATTGCTAATTGCCTTGTCTGTCCCTCTATGTTTTGCTCTTTTTATTCCCACACAGTTTGTTTATAAACATCCTGCATTGCACTCCATTTACCTGTTGCATACAAGAAAGTAGACTTACTGCAATCTCAGCCAGTCCCTGCTCTTCTTATAAAGTATCCCCCTTCCAATGCTCACTCCTTTGTGCATTGCAACTGTAATGTGACTTTTCTCCTTGTATGCCTGTTCATTTTTAAGGCATGGCATACTAAAACCCCACTTCCAATAGCTCCCTTGATTGCCTGCCCATCACTCTACCCCCCCCCCCCCCACTGGCACTTCATCTACCTATGTCTTGCCCTCCCCCCGTCCATACCTATGGTCCTAGACCCCTAAACTCGACATCATGACATGGGCATCCTTGAGTCTTAATGACATGGGATATGAGGAATAAATAGATAGTGACATGGGGCATGGGACATTCTCTAAAAATCGACATGGCGACGTGAGCATTTCTTAAAATCGAGAGGGGACATGGGTACCCCGGAGGTACCACCATAAAGGGCCCCTGCCTGCTGTGCAGGTATCATGCAGAGGCACCTGCTGATACCATCCTCCTAATCACTACCTACATGGCTCCTAAATTATCTGCATGTACCATCTACATACCTGCCTCCCACCAACACACACACCTGTTAATACCACAATCATGCCTCCTCCTCATCCTCCTCCTCCCCCAGCCCCTTAGTACATCTTTGTATACCACAGTAATATAAAGTAGAGTAGGGCAGACAGCACACAGCAGACACGTGGTCGTCCCTCTCCAGCACACCCTATACCAAACCCACCCCACCACTCACACACTTTAACCCTTATAACCATCAAAGGGCCACATAATGCTTTATGTGATACAACGGGCCGTTTATCGCCACGATGCATGAATGCAGTCATGGTGTCACCAGCACTGCATGCAAGCGTCATGCTGATCATGCAGGGTTGATACACCCCCAAAGGGGTGGTATGATGCTTGAATACAGCCCTGGTAGGTGACTGCATTCATGCATCATGCCGATAGACTGCATTAAAGCACTGTGCGTACGTTCAGATTTTTGATTATTTTTTTGCCTTTATAGTACATTGAGCTGTAGTGAGGTGAATATGAGCCTGGAGGGACTTGTGTACAATGTCTTTGGTCGGATGGTCTTCCTTCTTGTCTGTCCCTTATACTCTATAAGGGATGTCACTGGTCAGTCCATGTAGGCCGCCATTTTGTCCCCCGGGGATGCTGCTGGTTCCTCCAGATCCACTCAATGATTAATTGCAGTTAGGCACTTGTATTTGGGAACCAGTGGAAGCACTAGCTATAATTCAGTTCCCTTTTCTGTCACTGTAATTGTCATGGTGCTGCAGTCGCCCCATACACTCCCTATACAGGACATCACGACTTCACCATTCATACACTCCCAAACCCAGACATACTTTATAAGACTCCAGCCAGGTCTGGCGTTTCTAAAGACATCTTGGTCTAAAAAGAGGACCTAGAAGTCGAATTTCCGGGTGCTTATTTTAGAGTGCCTTGAGGTGTGGGTGGCTTATTGTGGTTTTAGTACGTCGATTAAAGATGTGGGAAACCACGCGTAGTGTAATAATCTAGGAATGAACAAAGAATGTGATTTAACAGAAAAAAGTCTGCACTGCCCAAGTTGAACTAAAGTTGGTACTTGTCAAGCTCTCAATCTAGACTCCAATCAAGGTCCCGGCGATACATTGGTGCTATTTCCATATAACACGGATGTTCTATATGGATTTTATAACTCTTTTAGAGTTTCACTTCCTCAACTTCCTCATCCATTACAGTTTTGTATACTTATCAACCATCATCATTAGTTAGCTTTCCTAAGGCCATTCCCCACTGTGTCCAACATTAAGGCTACTTCACCGTGTCTCACCACTCTGATATCTTGATCTACACCGTACTGCTTAATATGGGAAAAACAATGCCGATAATCACCCTTTTTTTTGCCTTTTTTCCTTAATTTGAAACGTGTAGTTTTTAAAAATAAAGTGAGCTGCCTATCAGAACAATGTGCAGCACAACGCCACATGGTGTACCCTTTCTGCGTGGCTGCTAACAGGTGTCTATTCTTGAAGCATTATTCTCAGGGTGGTTCTACATGCCAAAAGGGACTGAACCTCAGCTGGAGAGTGAGGGTCTGTGACATGCTGTCTGGGCGGAAAGGGACTTACACTCAAGGTAGCCCACATAAAGCGAATTAAGGATCCATGTAAACGGAACGGCCCTTTGGACGTGAACAGACGCACTCTGATCTAACACGTCACAGCTTTTTGCTGGTACCTCAATGTACTTGTACATTAACATGTACAGCATGTAAGGTACCAGCGGAGCTCACTTCCGGTGTGTCTGGTTGGGGCATGCGCATTGAGAAGAGGTGAAGTTACATGTAACCAAGTGCTATTCAGTTACTGTTGTATACAATATAGGCCAGGTTCGACTCAGTAGCCTTATTATATACGTGCCTCTGCTATAAAGAGCGCTAGAAGAAACACATGAAATAAAAATGGGGATGAATACCTTAAAGCTAGCGTCAAGGGTGACGTTTTCTAGATGGCTGGTTTCTAAAAGGTTGTTGAACGTGTTGCTATGCAGGAGTCATGTTCAGTCTTCTTGAATGATTATTCTTTTTAAATTCTTTTTTCGCTCTCTTTTCAGCTGATTAGTCTACTTTATATACTGCATCTATTTTTAGATCACCGGCCTCGATGTTCTCTATAATGTTCTACTTTACTTCTGTATCAATCTAGGTGTCTTAGATCTAGTATAAAATCTGACATCGGGTGATAAGTACTAATTTATATTTATATAAGTACTATTTTATATAGATATGGTGTGATCATTTTAGACGAGAGGTTGATCTCAGCTGTCAAAAGATGCAAATGTAATGGCATGAGCTGATTAATAAATTTCTATGAATGCAGCCGGGGTGAGTTAATCACCAGGGTTGTATTCATGTACCATGGTGGCAAAGGGCATGCAAAAATCACTATGCTGTCCTTAAAAATATCAAAAACACTTGTCATTGAGTAGGCCAAGGTGTATATGATCAGATGTGCCCATGCCCATCCCTTTTCTATAATTCGGCACCTGTTAATTAGGCTCAGTGCCCAAACACGTCAGCACCACACGGTGTGAGTCCCGTATAGCTGCATCTGTCAGTGTTTACTTCCTATAACAGGCCTACTTATCTACCCTTTAAGGACATGTGTCGCCAAAAGATATTGGTCATCATGATGCACCAATGCAGCTCTGGCGAGTAACTCGCTGGTGCTGCATTGGTGCATCATGCCGACCCTCTAGCGTTGCCTCAACCCTGTGGGGGTCGGCATGATGCTTGAATGCAGCCCTTGCTAGTTACTTGCCAGGGCTGCATTCATGCATCATGATTACCAATGCTATGCTGCATTAAGACATTATGCCGTCCTTAAAGGGATAACCCAAGTACCAAGAACTGGATAATACAATTAACTGTAATTAACTTCAAAGAGGCCGGCACAACACACAGTTGCCAATCTCCATCTCTTGGAACTGACTTGGCTCAGTGCCAATCAACAATAATCCTAATTAAGGCAAAGTTAATTAAAGCAATTAATTAGGGTTTTTGTTATGACCGTTGCAATAGCATCTACTAGATCTAAAGCGCTATTTAAAACATGTTATAACTGGTTGTATATTAGAGTACAGAGTTAATATCAATAATATAACCCAGGCAGTCTTACTATTGACCTAAGCGGACCACATTAGCCCTTTAATGGCCGCATAATGCTTTAAAGTATTATATCCTAATCATCATGATGCATGAATTCAGCCCTGGCGAGTTTACTCCATGCATCATGCATACCGACCCGTTGGAGTACATCAACTCCTGGAGTCGGCATGATGCATGAATGCAGCACTGACGACGCGGGACTGGGGACTTACTCACCAGGGCTGTATCCATGCATCATGACGACAAATAGCATGTTGCATTAAAGCACTGTGTGGCCTTTACAGGATTAGAGCTCTATATGTGCGTCATAAGTGGTACGAGAATGGGCACAATTATAAACCAGCCATTGCCAATTACAATATCTGCTGATGCAATCTTTGTTTACTTTTCCGGCTACACATGACTGGGGCCATGTTCCCTCCAATCCTATTTCCCGGAACCTTGATTTGCCTAACAACATTGGCATTTAGGGTACAATGTATATGGTCTCCAGAAAAAAAACACCAAAAAGGCCACTATGTACATAATATACATGCATATGTATGTCGGACTAGTCAGCTTTAAAAATAAGGAAAGATTAAGGGCTGGGGAAAATCTAATCAATACAATAGAGATACTAAACGTCACTTTAAGATAGCGGAGGTTGACTCAGAGGTGAATATTGATGACGAATAAAAGTAAGGTGTCAAAAGTTCTTGACCTCGTGGCACTTTCAGCTTTTCTTATCAAAACTATCTTCGCACTTGTTTTCACACTTTTAGTTTTTTATGCCGAAGTGGTGGCGTAGCCACCTGGTGGTGCCGCCAGGCACCACCAGAACGAGGTATATGATGTTTGCACTTTGCCAGAAGTCAGAACGGGCGCCGCCATCTTGGATTGTGCCGCCATCTTGGATTAAGGTGTCACAACACAAATTTATGCTATGGAATAACAAAAATATAAATCAACCTTTGATAGTTCTTGAGGTTGATTATAATCATACCTACCCCCCCTAATATGGACCCAAGGAATTCAATGGTTCTATCGGTTTGTTGCTTATACAGCTGGTTGCCTAGCAATGGCTATTCCAATTGTTTATCTGCCCAGCAACACACATTTCCAAGGTCCTGAAGTTGATTATAATCAAACATACCCCCCCTAATATGGACCCAAGGAATTCAATGGTTCTATGCATTTGTTGCTAATACAGCTGGTTGCCTAGCAACGGCTATTCTAATTGTTTCTCTGCCTAGCAACACACATTTCCATGGTCCTGAGGTTGATTATAATCATACCTACCCCCCCTAATATGGACCCAAGAAATTCGATGGTTCTATGCATTTGTTGCTAATACAGCTGGTTGCCTAGCAATGGCTGTTCTAATTGTTTATCTGCCTAGCAACATACATTTCCATGGTCCTGAGGTTGATTATAATCGTACCTACCCCCCCTAATATGGACCCAGGGAATTCAATGGTTCTTTCGGTTTGTTGCTAATACAGCTGGTTGCCTAGCAACGGCTATTCAAATTGTTTTTCTGCCTAGCAACGCACATTTCCATGGTCCTATGGTTGATTATAATCAAACCTACCCCCTAATATGGACCCAAGGAATTCAATGGTTCTATTAGTCTGTTGCTAATCCAGCTGGTTGCCTAGTAACATCTATTGTAATTGTTCATCTGCCTAGCAACACACATTTCCTTTCCCCCTGACATGGACCCAAGGAATTCATAGGAAATGCCATATTTGAAGTAATATTATCCTTCCCCCTGATAACCCCTTCCCGGCCCTGCTTTTTTGGTGTCTTGAATGGGTTCCCTTCAAACATACCAACCATGTAGACATTATGTTTCTTCGAATGCAAGAATTGCGGTTGTTGCCGCGTATAAAAATGCCTGAGGCATTTTTTTACGCGGCAACAACAGCAATTCTTGTTATTTCTCTTTGTGTTTTAAAAAAATATATAAGGGTGCCAATTAAGGGACACTCCAGCTTTTGAACGCAGTTCTCTCTGTTATCTTACAAACAGCCATGTATTGCGGACATGGCTATAGTATAGTGTACATTCAGAGAGTGGGAGGAAACTGGTTCTCGACCATGAGATTGTCAGTGAATGACTAAAGCATCTCAATACAATGGTGACGGGTGATGTCAATCGTTTTTGGCTGTTGGGAGGTGACAAGGTTACCTCGTATATATTTACGTATATAATCATGGGAATAAAGTGTATGTGGCTTATACATGTGCATACTTTTTTACATGCATACATACACTGTAAAGGGTTGGTTGCCATTGTTGTAGCTGTACAGTAGATTTTACTGTAAGTGTACAGTTTATTGTGGGTAAACAGTAGAATCTACTGTAAATATACAGTAGATTATACTGTAAATCTACAGTAGGTTCTACTGTGCATCTACACTAACAATTTACAGTGTACACATGTACAAATGTATATTATATGCAGTACCATAGTACATGTAGCTCACTTTCCTCTAGAGGTGCATTATCTTCCTGCATTTCAGGGGACAAATATGGCGGCCTACACAGCATGTCTAGACTGGGTGGCATAACCTATATATACTCACTATAAAGCTGACACTATACACCATGTCCATGGTATACATCAATATATCACCTCTGTGGTACCAGACCTACTGGACAGCGTCCAACTCTGCCACATTGTCTCTCCCCTCTAACTGTGGACGATTTATCAGAGGCACCTATATCTAGGCACCTGTCTGAGCTGTCATGTATAATAAATATACATGGTGTGTGGTATACTGTATGCACGGTCAGCATACAGAGCATGGACACACCGCAGGGGAGCCCTCCTTAGATACAATGCACAATAACATGTTAAAGAAATATGTGGAATAATAATGTAGTTGTCAAATCATGGGAAGCTATGTGTTGTGAATCTACAGTTATAGATATAGACCCCGTATGAAATGGCCTATGGTAGGGCGTTGCAATTCCACAAAGGTATTACACTGTAAAAATATTCCGTTGAATATACGGAGAATCAGTGTAAAATTTAACGGTGATTCATCATAACATATGATTACGGTGAGGCAATGTAAAATCAATCAATTTTACTTTGAATATCCGTAATCCAATACAGTGAAACACCGTTTATTTTTACAGTGAAACACAGTTTATTTTACGGTGAAGCTACGTTTAATTGATTTCAGTTTTATCACACCAGGTGGCAGTTTGGTTCATGAAGAGATTTTCCTGGATGCTAGGAACACCATTTTTGTGGTGATAAGAAATATATATACAGATACAGCTGTAATGTTTGCTCTGTAGCCATCCTAGAGTGACTTCTGCTCATGGACTGGTATTACAAAGTGTCATGAAGCATTCTATAAGGCTTTCATAGCCTAATTCCTAATGATTAGGTCTGAAGTCTTGACACTAAGATGATATTGCTGATTGGAACCAAATTGGGTTTGGAACCATATTGAGCATGGAGTTAGGTATAGGGGGATAAATGAACTGAATAACACTGGGACAAATCAGTTAAATTACACAAAATACCAATACAATTATTGTTTAGGCACTGAATCAGAATACAGTGATGTTTTGTATTCTGTTAAAATAATGGTGATTCACAGTTCCGTAGAAATGACGGCGACTTTGGGAAAAACGGTGACCGTGACAATAACGGTGAAAGTTCGGCACCCGGTGTTGCCAGTGAATCACCGTTTTCTTAACGGTACTGAGAATCACTGTTAAAAAAATTTATAACAGAGATTTCTTGTTTAAAAATAGCGGTGACAGTTCCGTTAAAATAACGGTGACTTAGGAAAAAACGGTGACCGTAAAAATAACGGTGAAAGTCCGGCACCCAGTGTTGCCAGTGAATCTCCGTTATTTTAACGGAATTTTTTTTACAGTGTAGGTAAACAACGTATAATGCAGTTGTCAATTCATATGGAGTTATATTTTAACCTATAGTTATAAATATAGAGACCCATTTGAAATGGCCTGTGTAGAGCGTTGGAATTCCACAAAGACATCTAGTATCTGTAGGTGCAGATCCTAGATAGTGTCAAATAACTGACTGACTTTCTCTACCTCTACTTTAAGTATGACCCGATACATCATCCGGTTGGGCACAAGTCGCCATGAAGAAAGAGAAAACTTCACAAAGCCTGGATCTGCCAGAATATTGACATTGTAATGAACACTACACTGGCAAAAAACATTTTTTGTCTCATAGGTGACTTATCTCATGTCAGTGGTACTGACTCCCACTTCTCATGTATCAAAGGAACCACAGGGACCCATCTACAGATCTCTACTGCATGAAATATGAACTTTTGGAATTTCTTGAAAGTAACTTTTAGCTTTTAACAACATATATCACATGTATTCCAGAACCATTAATTCATAGTTTCCCTCTATTTACATGTGTTATTTCTCATGATATAAGGCCTGGGTATAATACAGTTATATGAATGCATAACACACATGCCCACACGATACACATTGTACAGAACATGTATGTTTTACTGGCATATCTAACATCCTACCTACAGCGCAAGAAAGAGTGACTTTCTCATAATAAAGTTGTGTTTACATTGGTTTTAGCAGAATCCTCATAGCATTGTTTGTACTGGCTACACCTGTCAACATCTCATATCAGGGCATTCGCAGGATACTTATCTTTCAAATAGTGTATATCAGAATACAGGAATTGAGGTAATATCTATGTATTTGTCGGTCACACTTTAAAAATGTTCAAAAACTTTTCTGAAAAGTCGCCATTTTTTGCTGCATTGGTCTCTAGTCTCCCACACCAGACCCCACATGGAGCAGACATTACGGTGTCAATACACAGTATTTATGTTGTAACCAGTAAACCACTCAGTGCTAATGTCCCTCAGTGCCCCACCATTACAGCCCCACTGTAATAGCAGCCTCGTGGTGTAGGGACGCTGTAAACAGTCAACTGACAGCTCCTGACAGCGTCTAGCCACTCTCTGACACTCTGTAGGACGACTAGAACTAAAGGGGGAGGTTTGGTTTTAAAAAGACTTATAGATGACAATGTAGACAGTAGTGATTTCCCATTTTGGATACTCTCAGTAGTTTTCCATTTATGACTTTACATACTTAAGTATGCATTGTACATTAGGTTATTTCTCAATGTCTGTTCAGTTGTTGTATTTGTGTTACTTATAGTGATATGTATACACATTTATATAGTACAACGTGTAGGCCTAGTGCTGTTGAAACTCAGCTTAAACTGAGAACCACCTACATGCTACAATCTCATAAGATCTTCCGGAAGTGAATCTGGGCTTCTATCACTCTGGATGTAGATAATCATCTAACCTAAATAGCTTTTAACCCTTTTATGCTTCAAGGCTTCGTGTTCATGCAGCATCATGATGCATCAGTGATTCACCAGCGCTGCATTGGTGCATCATGCCGGTATCAACCTCATAGGCTCAGCATGATGCATCAATGAAGTACATGTATCGGCGAATTATTTACAAATTGTTATGCCGCATCCATGTCTACAATGGGGCAGAGTGCATTAAAGCACGATGCTGGCCTTAAAGGGTTATCTACAGAAAAAAGAAAGCAGTAATTATGTGGCACCTGCAGGGAGACGTGTCCATTATGTGTAGGTCGTTAATCAGTGAACAGGCCGCTATATATCATGTGTTATTAGTGAGTGCACCTTGACGACAGGACTACTACTTTATATATACAACGTGTATAACACTGTAACGTGTAGGCTGCCATCCTGTCCCACAAACGACCCTTAATTGTGATCATCTAACCCTTTTAGGGCCAAATTTACTGCTTTAATGCAACGCGCCAGGGCTGCATCATGCCGACCGACCATTTGGGAGTGTATCAACCCCGTAGGATCGGCATGATGCATGCATGATTACAGCCCTGGTGAGCTACTCGCCACTCGTACATCATGCAGACCCTACATGGTTGATACACTCCCAAAGTAAATGCATGATGCCCTCATCATACACAAATGTGTAACTCCCAGCAGTGCAGTATGCAGACAAATGCACGTTAAGACATGATCCTGTCCTTAAAGGGTTAAGACTTGGTTTCCCCCGTGAGAAGATGGTCCCGGTAGTTAGTGGTAAAAGCCCTTACACAGGTGCAGTATCAGATAAAGCACATAGTGGCCGCTCACCCCACCGCTGTTAACCCTTTGACGACGGCAGAGTGCTTTAATGCCCTTTGTCGGCACGATGCTTGAATGCAGCCCTGGCGAGTAACTCGCCAGTGCTGCATTCATGCATCATGCCGACCCTATATGGGGTTGATATCCTCCTGGGCAGTCGGCATGATGCACTAATGCAGGGCGTACAGCCCTGCTTTGTTGCATCATGAAAACAAATGAGCATAAAGCCTTGAGTACCATGCTGTCCATAAAGGGTTAAGTATGTATACTTCGGGGATATACACACAGGAATGCACGACTAAACCAACCGCAATATTTCATACCCCGTCTTTTTCTTCCCCGTCCAAATGAGTGTGTGAACGAACAAGGTATAGACAATACATTTACCCTCCTACTTTTCTTATGATAATATTTTAGATCACCTGATCAGTCACCAGATCACAAATTGTCTGAGAATAAAGTGTCAATCCAGATACATATCGTGAGAACAGACTGTTTATTCTATACACTTCTTACTGGGAGAATACCTTTGAGGAGGCAGTCGCATTTCTACAAGTATTTGTTTAATAATATTAACATTTGAAATGTAAACCCGTAGTCCATTAAAATACAAGAGAATACACTAATCTACATCAGACCACCGGGGCATGTGCTGTGAACCTCATACACTTTAAACTCCAATGTGTGTTGTATCCTTATCTTGGGTTCTTTCTACCAACATTGACAATGTCCAAACATAAACCCAACCAATACTCTGAAGTACTGAAATCCCTTCTACTGACCGGCGCACGCAGTGTGACCATGTGACGTGGTAGCTGCACAGCGCCATGGCGGCAGTAGCAGCGGCAGAAAGGGGAACTAAATGCCCTGATTACAGGCCTAAGGTTATGGAAACCGGGATCCAGGGGACCGAAATTCTAGGGCATTGGGGACATTGGGGGACAAGATGGCTGCCTATATGGGATGGCCTGTTACCCCCTTATAACCTATAGCAGTACCACTAGAGCACCCTGATGTTGTACAGTAACGTCCTATGTTGTATGTGTATAGTGTACAGTGGGCTAAAGCAGCCAACATTTACACTGTTTGTGTGGTGTGAGGTGGGTAGAACCACTCACATTTAGAGGTTTGCTCACAGAAGGGTCCTCCCGGTGATTGTACAGCTAGTATGTAACCCTTTAAGGGCAGCAGAGTGTTCAATGTAATCAGCTCTTGTGTCTTCAATATCTAATATGAGTTGCTCAGTAGGGCTGTATTTGGTACACTCCCAGCGGCTCGGCATGATGCACCAATGCAGTGCCTGTACATGGTTTAGCAGGTGATGTATTGCATCATACACTTCTCATCGGACATTGATCCATGCACTGTTATGTGGACATTAAAGGTGGGTAAATAAAGGGGTAACATTACCGTGAAGATCTAACATAGAGTATTGTGGACGCACTGTAGGGTCAGGAAGAACGGGCAAAGTGTGTGTAGAGCAACGTGTATTACACGTGGTGTACGAGCACGTGCTGTAAAACGTGTTTAACATGTGCACTAGGGATTATAAGAATTACAATGTTCATTTCCATTTCAATCTCAACAAAGGTATATCTAATAGGAACTGTTCAGAACATTGGAACACATGGCTCTCCATGATAGACGACTGTAAATAGTGAAGGAAAATATAAAATAAATAAATGCCCAAAGAATGTGCCCCATGTATCTGCAGTAAGATCTTGCCTGCATCCTGTGCCGCTCATTATAGGCTTCATAATGTGCCTTACAACCCTACAGGGGGGGGGGGGGGGTAATGGCAACATATACAGGTTATACAGTTTACCCAATGGAGGCGGCCATCTTGTCCCCTCAAAGCTATAGTTATAACATTGGCTGTAATGGATATGTTTGTGAGCATATCAAGAGATTCACAGGACAAATACTTTTCAAATAGTGTAGGCCCCTATATTAGAATGCAGGATTTTGAGGCTATATTCATATATGTGTCAGTCACACTTCAGAAATATTCAAAAACTTTATCAACAACTTTTCTGAAAACTCTCCCTTTCCAGTTCCATTGCTCTATAGCTAGTTGTCAGAGACTCAGTGAACATCTGCTGCATTATATTGCTATTCCGTTGGATGAAATTATAGTATTGTCCAAGGATAATGCAACAGTATAGGGTAACCCCTCCCACACCACCCGCAACTAAAGACACTTAACCCTCCGCTGTCTCAGTAAAGACCTCCAGAAGCTATCATGGAACTTACATGGCCATGTGTCAAATATCAACATATGCAATCCAAATTGATATATAATTGATGTACGCTAAAAAAAATCCAAAGAAATGTCCGATACTTTCTTAAGTATAACTAGAGCTCTAAATGTGTCTTTGCAGAGACCATGTTTCACCCATGTAAGGTACTGTATATATATAGATCATGGATGGAAGTCTGTGTGTATGGGTGGGGGGGGGGGGGGGCATGTAGGAGGGGGGACTGTGAGATAGCGTGATGTAACCGGGATTTATGACCCCCGTGTGTCGGGGAGGTATGGACGTATACAGGGTACTTTATGGTAACTACAGGGTATACCTGAAGGTTATAGGTGTACAGTGTGTGTGTGGTGGGGGGGGGGGGGGGTATGATGCAAGGGTTAAGATGTAAAGTAGGGGGTGAGAGGGAAACCATTTATAGCTTTTTTCTCCACTTTTTATATATGGTACTTTTTGGTCACTTGTCGATGAGGTGTTTTACCATATGTTGATTAATTTAACATATGGCTATATAATATTATGTGACATAGGTGGTCAGCCAAGCGGAAAGGGTAATAACAAGTATGCAGTTCTGCAGCTGCTATAAATGACAAACTGGAGTTTCTAAGTCTAAAATAAGAATTGCCTGTGATATTTAAGCTTGAACTAATCCACCACGAGGAATGTGGTTCCATGCAGGGATTGTGGTCTGAGATCCACATTTGACCCCAGGATTTAGTAGCAGGAATTTGGCTACAAGAAATTGGCTGCAAACTGTGTCCCTACACTATAGTGTATATGACAGTGTGTGTGTGGGGGGGGGGGGGGTAGGGTGAGGGGAGCAGGGTACGAACCGCCGTTAAACTGCTGAGGTATGCTCTGGTCAGTGGACAGGGTGCCAACAGTCCTGTGTGTCTCGGTGGTACCTGAACTCTCTCCTGGCACCCCGTAGTCTGAAGGCAGTGCCAAGGGCACCAGTGTGTACAAGAGTAAGGGAGGGGGCAAAGGGAAGAGTGACAGGAGGTAGCGGGAGGGCACATGATAGGCGAGGGGGTTGGGATGAAAGAGGGCATGAGAGGTATTAAGGGGCATAGACGAAGGGTCATAGTGGCGAGTAGTATAGGAATGAGGGCACGGTCTCGGGAACTCAAAACTGCCCTCCTCCCCCCACTCCTAGACCACCAGACTACTACCAACGTTATTGTTCAGTATCTGTATTGTTCATGTATACAGAACACATGGGATGTTCTGTAATAGTATGTCCCCCAGACACCATCCATGAGGTACACTCTGAGATCTAGGTTATGGTGATAACGCCTCCCCCACTACCCCTATACTGTGCATGTATCCATGTGTCGGGTGTCGGGCCGTATTAGATGCTTCCTGCTCAGATTTATGACGCTGAGGTATGTTAAATAGGGAGGGGCCGGGGGCGGCATAAGTGGGACAGGAGGGAGACAGGAGTCTGACATGGGAGGATGGGGCAAAGAAGTGGATCTGTGGGTGGCATATAGGGAGGAAGGAATTGTAGATTCTCAATATGGGGAATAAACACAATTTATCATCATTGTACATATGCCGTGGTCATGAGTTATTTGAGAATACTTGCAATACAATTAAGCAAATAATGTCAATGTAAAGCACACCTTCTATTACAATAATTTAGCATTTTTTATATAGACATTGGACAATTCAGCTTAAACTTAGAATGTCTATCTGTTAATTATGCTAGATGACTGATTACAGCCCATCAATATTTAAAGCTATCAAATATATGGATAATATTATAATTAAGATGAGTACTCACCAATGAGGGGGTAGGGAGACTCCTCCTTGCCGGACAACACCCAGAGTTGGTAATCCTTGGGTCGGCCGTCCTGTAAGACACAATCAGACGTCACTACGGGGTACAGGTGTCCCACCACCTCCTCCTCCACACCCACCCTGCCCCCCACACCCACAGTATCATCTGTTACACTAGGGGGGTTAGGACCTACAGATAGTTTCCTCACTGAACCACTAGAACCTCCTAATCCGGCCCCTGAGAACCGCCTGAAGAAGGCAGAGTCGGAGAGCTTCCTCTTGTACGAACCTCCTCCTGATCGGGATTTACCGTTACTGACCCTACTGGGGAGGCTCGTTTTGCGGCTCTTTTTGGTGATAACATTAATGGTGGTATTTTTGGTGGAGGTAGAGTCCACCCTGTCGAGGAATTCACATGAGTTTTGTTTAGAGAGCGTGTGTTTGGTGTTATTATTCTCATAGTCGTAGTCTATTTTATCGAGTTCCGGCTCCGAGGCACATTTTGAGAGTTTGCCGCCAAAACGAGGCCGCTGCAAATTGTCGTCTGAGTTTCTGCTGCTCAGTCCCCGCGGCCGGAAGTCGTCTGCTTCGTCCTCCGAGAAGACGCTGTCCTCCTCCTGGTGCCCGGATGTCCGGTGGTGGCGCGTTGCATGCTGGGGTGGTGTGTGGTGGGGTATGGAGGTCCGGTGAGGGGGAGGCGGCGTCCGGTACATGATGGCCGGGATGGTTCTAACACTCCCGTCACTGAAAGTCCACGTCATGACCGCCTCCAGCGTCTTGACGTTAATCACCGTCACCGTCACGTCACTGACGTCACCCGCTGTCGGGAACACGGCAGTTGACGTCACGAGATTCCCTCCTGGGGCCACTTCCGGGACTTGTGGGCAATCCCGTATTTTCACGCAGGAGCCCTCCGAGAGTTTGCGAGTCTCGTGAGACTTGGTGGATAGACGCCGCCCAAACACTTCCTCCGAGCGTCTCCGAGACACTTCCGAGTTTTCTTGGCCTGACGTTGCCTTTAAACCTGATGTGACGTCATCACAAGTCGGTGGAATTGACGTCAGGTACGTCCCCTGGCGGTAGTATCCAGTGGGACACGTCGGTGACTCACCGGCGTCGTCGTCGAAAATGTCATCAAATACATCCTCCTCCATGGCAGGAATTTCACTTCCGGCCCACGTGACTTCGCCAGAAGTCAAATCAGAGTGTGTCTCCCGCGCATGCGGGCCACCGTCAGAGAAGGCTCTGCGGCGCCTGCGCGGTCCGATATTTAGAAAACGCAGCGCCATGATGCGGGATTAAGCAAAACTAAGGCCACATACAGGTGTGAAAGCTGTGACCCTCAGGTGGGTAAGATGAAAGCGGGTGTAACCCGGGGGGCGGACCCTACTTAAGGTCTACTCAATGTAATTCTGGTTTCTGCCCCCAGCCTGGTCTAGACACGTCTAGTGGCGCCTCTTGGCGGCGAGACTGCATGTCAGCACTGTACTTCCGGCGGCTGGTACCCGAAGTATTGACACTATAACAAGGCGGTAATTATAACAATGCTGTCAAGACTCTCAGACAAGACTCTCACAGCCAGGCACCGTCCCCTTACTGGAGGACCTCCTGCGGCTACTTAACCCTCAGTCCTCACACCCCGCATTGTTCTACTACCTCCTGGGTGGCCGCTGGGTGGCGGGGTGGGGAGGGTTAACTCTCAGTAGGGAGTTAATACCTGACCACCCACTGGAGGTGGGTGCAAGGGGTAACTGCAAGCTGCAGGGATTGCAAACACCAGCGGGGGGTGCTGGAGGGGCGCACTTTCTCCAGTGCAGTCTCCACCACCTTTACAGGTACACACACCACAGGTAGACAACCCCAGGTGGTGGCAGGTCTATGGGGGGTCCACCACCTTCTCCAGGGTAGTAACAGCAGCCCCCTTAACACACCTGTGTAGGTGAATGCAGGTATGCAGTACACCCTGTGTATGTAAGCCCTATGTGAGATGGGAGAGTTCAGGGTAGTACTGGTTTAAGCCACCCCAGGTAACAATACCCGTGTAAGCCGTACATAAAACCCGCCAGGTGCAGGACTCCAGTGTAGAGGCAGCAGTCTGTGAAGCTGTATACCTGGATGTAGACTTATTTCCTCCAGGGGCTTGTTTCAGCTGCTGAGGTATGGGTTTTAATTAATGCAGTAAATCCAGACGCTAATTCGTCACTAATGGTTCACAGGGAGATTGTTTCACCTGCCGGAGAATTTAGCAGTTTGCGCTATAATGTAGAATCCATGATGTAGAATCCAGTAAACTCAAGAATGCATCTATTGTACTGGTATCCAACAAGTTGTGCAGTAGAATAAAATTGCAAAAAATCTAAATCAGCTTTCTTAATAGTCACTATTTGTTTCCAAATCAGTGCTGTGTAAATCAGTTGTAAATAGCTGCCCATTCAATACTTTGAATCCAGAGGTAATGTTGCACACATCTGCAAGTAGTGTCCACTTTGCGTCTAGTACTAGAAGTAACAACGTCTAAAAGTTAGTGTTTATAATCCAAAGCGATGTAGTAGGTTGAAGATGAATCCAGGTATCCGACATCTGATCTCCAGAGCCTACCTCGTAGTATGTCCATGCTCGTAGTAGCGCCCATTGAGATCACTGACAATGCGCAAGGTGTGTGGCTTCAATGGCTTCAGCAATGCAAAAATAGCCATTTCTCTTGAAGCTACACAACCCTACTCCAGCTGTGTAGATCCTGTAGTAGTAGTAGTAGTGGAAACTACTCTCGACCAGAAGTAGTTATGGTCTATGGTGGAGTAGTTCCTCCATGGTGAGATAGTGGTATTAACGTGTGATGTAGCAGTATAGCTGATCCATGCCTACTGTTCTCCTGCTGCTGCTACCCACACCACTACCACACATAAACTGTATACTGACACTGGAGGGTGGGCGGCACGGGGGTATGTGTCCATGTATGTATGCAGGGTGGGGAGGGGGGGGGGGTAGTTTGGGAGTATGGGGGTTTAGCCTAAGCCCAGGGGCTCACAGTAGGCCAGGAGGGGGGCAAACAGAACCCCCCACAATAGCCTCTGGCGGCTTTTTTTGTGCTAATTAAATATTGTCCTCACTCCAGGGGAATTAAGGTGCTATACAAGGGTGGATAGCTACAGGCCGCACGAGACATGTCCTGTATATATATGGGCGGCCGTGGAGTGCTCCACACACAAAACCTACCCCTTAATAAGGGTGTATTAGTATGGGGAGGGGGATCAGAACCAGCGGGACTTGTTTCCACGTATTATAGTTTTATACTACTGTTACTATAGGCAGCTGCTTATCCATATATCGCGTCCATGTAAATCCATGCTTTCAGCTGCACTGTCAGAAGTAAATGTAGCTGAGCAGTAGAATTCACTGTAACTACAGTAATACTGTACATGGGCAGTAGAATATACTGTTGGTTTACAGTATAAAATGCCACATTTTTGGATTCACTTTTCACAGTGTATAGTATGTGTCCATATTGAGAAGTGCTGTATGCTCCGTACTATGGATAATGGCCCATGGTAGAAAGGAGAAGCAGACTACTATAGCTATGTAACACCATTCTCTCCTTTCACATTGAAAGTCATGAAATGCATTGATTCCCAATAGTTACCAGACTGCTACTCCTGTTACTGCCCACATGTACATCCTAGAGCATGTGTACTCAGTATACATAGTCAATATATTATACTGATTCTGAGAACTCCATCAGAGGCAATGCTCCTGTGTTGAAATCCTTTACAACATTGGTATTGAGCAGTGGCAACATGTTTCCTATAGTCCCGTCATGCAGCATATGGAGATGATGTGCTTCTGTAGTTATTGCCGAGACAATGCTGTATGTGAAAAGCCGTGCTCCTGATCTAATCCTACTGTTAGACTGTTTGTCTGTTTCTGAGTACAAACTTGGCCTTGTGTGTCTATAATAACTAAATCCCCATTGTATCTCCTGTATACTGGCCCAAACACAACCATATGGCCCGTATGCTGCATACACATGCAATCCATGCAGGTCCTACCAATTGCAATATGGTCCATGCAGAAGTCACTCTGCAACCCCCCGCATTGCCTATACAAGGGCCAGAGTACCAGTCCATGCGCCACCCTGATTCTTGCTGTAGGGGCAGCAAATTCTGGATATTTAGCAGCTTTCTGAAGTCCTCTACCAAACAGGGACCTCCTGTAGGTGTGTACCACTCAGGCTGCTGGTTGATGCCTCTATACAGCTACTACACTGGGATCCTACAGCATTGGTTGTGGCCCAAAGTCCCTACTGCCTCTTCTTTATTGTGGTGTAGAGACTGCCATGGTTCAGGTTGGCTGGCTCGGGGAGGGCACTCAATTCTGAAATGGGTACCCACTTCCAAATGGCCCATTGAAGCGGTAGCCGTGGATCTCAAAATGAGGAGGCGGCGACTCTCAGCCCCCTAAAAAAGAGGGGCCAGTGACTCTAGACTAGGGGGCACCAATTGGGTGTAAATGATATACCGGTAATGTAAAGAGAATTATCCTTATCCATGTCTACACAGAGAAAATTATCAGAGTCAACTTAACTCTTTTAGCAGAGTCAAAACTCTATCACCAGAATGACTCTCTTTTTGACTCTCTTTGATAGGCAGGAGAGTCAAACTGTATTTGACTCTCTTCTTGAATGGAGTTAAAGCATATTCAACTCTGCTGTGCAAGGAGTCAAACCTGTTTGACACCCTTTAAATCAGAGTCAAAGTAGGGTTGACTCCTTAAAAGTGGAGAGTTGAACCATCATTGACTCTCCCCTCTGGAAGAGTAGAAGAAGCAAGGATTCTGTTGGGATACCCAGATAACCTCTAAAGTTATGAATAATGAAAGGTAGAAAGCAAAATTCATCAAGTTAGCCAAGATAAGACTGGTCCAAGTGGCCATTTTAAGTCTGTCATCTTTGCCATCCATTGTTTAGTTGATACCTTCAGGAGGTGTTGTTTCATGCTTATAGTTAATCTAAAACTGCAAGTAAGGTGTCTCCAGTTATATATTTCATTTTCTATCTTAATTTACACATTCAAAGGGAAACTTCTATATAATCATGAAACTACATTTAAATATCTTCCTTCTTATACATGCTTCAACTAATTGACACATTTTCCTTAATTGCAGTTAAGAAAAGTGTATCCTACATTGGAGGGAATTCTCTCTTTAATATATACTGCTGCCATCTAGTGTAAACACCCAGCTATTTTCCAGGTGTCACCACCTGGTGGTAATCACAAAATAAACACATAAGAGTCAAACTCACTGTGACTCTAGTGAAGAGTTAATGTGAGTTTGACTCTGCTGCTGACAGAGTTAAAACCAACTTAACTCTGCAGTGCAAGGGAGTCAATAGTGATAAAAGAGTCAAATAGGGATTGACACCTTACATTAGGAGAGTCAAATGAGCTTGTAAAAGAGTTAAACCCAGTTTAACCCCGACAAGGGAGTTACTATGACTCTGATAATTTTCTCTGTGTACTGTAGTATTTGCATCAGGAAATAAAGGCATATTACAGGGATCCCTGTAAAAGGGCGTGGTTTCTCTAGATATGGAATCAGGGAGTGATCCTCTGCATACATTTACAAAGGGCAGTGGTTTGGCAGCTCCTGTTTTCAGGCGGGCGGTAGTTTCAATGGCAGTGTGCGGGTACTGTAATAATAGAGCCAGTACCCCCCCCCCCCCCTGGGTTGGCTGGTCTCCTCCTGGGCCTTACCACTCTGACAGCGTGATGTGTGATCACACAGGTGTGGCCATTACCTGTGGCAGCCCTTACCTGCAGATCCAGTCACGTGGTCGTGGTATGGGCAGGGGGACAAGAGTAGGAGAGGGGGAGGGGGGGGGGCTGGATACACTATCCAGTTAACAGCGTTTTTACGACGGTCTCCCCACATTAAGATGCTGTAAACGACTCCCACGTGAGACCGCTTCATTTAGCTCTGTGTAAAGTGGCCATGTTTTACGTGCCAAAAACTAGCGGAAGCACTGAGCATAAGTGAGATCCAGGTTTTTTTTTGTTCAGCAGTCCTTCAATGGTTTATTCCACCAGGTGCTGATTTTAAGGTACCTGCATGATATCTAGTCCATTGGTCTATGATGATGAGTGTCAACATTCAAAATCACAACCATGTATATACTCTTCTCATTGCAGTAATAGGATGTCCATAGTGTCCAACCCCAGAGAAGGGGTAGCCAACAGTATACCCAGTCACTTCGTCACAGCAGTGATTATTGAATAATGAGGAACTACCAGCTTTCCCACATAAAACTACATGTAACTAGAGTTAGTGTAGTCACAATCCATCTTCACCAATGTCCTTGGCTCACCACTTTGGGTACGCCATCCACAACTAATGCCTTCCTTTCAGCTTCCTCCAATCCCAAACCTGTCAGCTGGCTCTGAGTCTCCTCCATAGAAACATGACTCCTTAGAAACGTCTTCCCATCTCCCAGCCTGTCTCCTTCACTCTCCCAACACAGGCATACAGCTCCCCTTCACTCTCCATGGGGCTAATCTTCTCAGCACAATAAGCACAAGACAAGTGTGTGTGTGAGAGGAAATGGTGGGTAGGTGGGGGGGGGGGGGGAGGGGGATG
The DNA here is from genome assembly GCA_947462335.1 of Harmothoe impar. Classification (NCBI taxonomy): domain Eukaryota; kingdom Metazoa; phylum Annelida; class Polychaeta; order Phyllodocida; family Polynoidae; genus Harmothoe; species Harmothoe impar. The sequence goes on along the minus strand of OX381708.1, from coordinate 16,960,121 downwards.
AGCTCCTTAGCTTACCATCTGGCAATATATGCTACATGTCTTCTCCTCACTCATCCAGCACCACTTGTCATGCTATAGGTGGCACATTTGTAGTGGTCTGTGTAACCATTTCAGGGTTGCATAATGCTTTAGTTTTGTATACCCTTTGTTGTTATGATGCATGAGTGCAGCCATGGTAAGTACATGTACTTTCTCCAGGGCTGCATTCATGCATCATCCTGACCCTCTGAGAGGGTATCAACTCCGTAGTGTCGCCAAGGTAGATTAATGCAGTTTGCATTCATGCATCATGGCGACTCTGGGAATTGGAAATGAAAGCATCAGCCGTCCATAAATGGTTATGGGTATTGGTGTTGCTGTCCTACAGTAGTAATAGATAGAGCTAACCGAAGCCTTCATATAATACCCTAGTCACAGGACTGAGTTGGTTGCTATACTTCTTCATTGGTCTGCTCTTAGCTATTTTTCAGTGATTTGAATTAGATATTACATTGTGCCTAAGTGTCGGTGCATAATCCCATAAATAAATATAGACCTATATCCATCTCTCTATCCTGAGATCTTGAGATATTTATCTCCCCCTTCCCCCACTACTTTAAAAGGTGTCTGTAGCTATATATATAGTATACAATTGTGTATGAAAGTGGCCCTACAATCTGTAAATACTACTTTACTGAGTTGAGGGCCGTCTATATAAGTTTCCACATTGTATCAGTAGGAACGGGAGAGGCTCTGCTGTATCTATTGTTATCATGATACCTCTAGCGTTTCTACGTTTTAACTGTTTGAGGACAGCATGATCTTCAAAGGTATGTCTTGATGATCATTTGTTTCCATGATGCACTAAAACAGCGCCGACAAGAAATTTGCCAGTGCTGCCTTCATGGATCATACCAATCCTAAGAGAGAGAGAATCAACCCATAATCCATAGACCTTATATTGAACCATTGACCTGAACATTCTACCCCTATAAATTGCTGCATCTAGTGCTCTGAGTACATTTTTATATATTGCCCCTCCCCAAACACTACACTTATCCCCCTAGTTTATCTAATCCTACCCCCGTAACCTAAACACTGACTAAGGCCCCTGGGAAGACCTGTGCCAACTCTTATACCTAGCCTCCAAATACCCTTTCTAATCCTACTTCCTTCCTCCGATTGAGACCAACGGACGTAACCTCCCTCACCCAAACCCCCATCTTTAATAGCTCTGACCGACACCCCCCTCCCACACCAGGGATCAGGCACACTGTGTTAGCCCCTGGTAGATAAACCCTGACATTATACAATGTAGTGGGTGTCCCTCACCTGTCTAGGGTAGATTCACCTCGAGTCGACCACACACTTTGAGATGGACACTTATAATTGGGCTTATAAATTCAAGTATGGCAGTCTCTATATTTGTGAACAATGGTAAAGTTTAAGTGGCATTTTCCAAATAAAACACTACATACAAGTCTTATCAAACATGAGTGATTAGAAATATCAGTGTCCGTCTCAAGGTATGTGTCCGACCCATGGTGAATCTACCATATGCTTTGTCTTGTTAAGATAGACATCCCCTATATGTGTGACTATTATTGGACGGTGTGATAACAATATGTGTATACCTGTAGAGCTTGTATGCTAGTTTTTAAAATTCAGGTTATTTCTATAAAGCATGAGAAGCGCACATGGCACTGCTGAGAGCTTTATCAGGATATTAGAGACCTAGTATAAGCCGTGCTATTACTTTACCAGAGCCCACACCAGAGATCTACCAGAACCTCCAGAGCTCCACTGTTACATGGGCCCCTTTCAATAGACTACCTGACCACATAAAGCCTGATGTAGCTTATAGTGTATGGGGCATAGGGGCTATTATACAGGCGTACTGTGGAGGTTAAAGTCAATGTCCTAAGAGGGTGGAACAGTGACCAAGCCCTGGGGAACATTTCCCAAGGCGTACTGCAGCCAAACAGAATGGATCTTCCACATATAGGCGCGTTGAGCATACTTTCTGCTTGGCGGTTTTTTTAAAATGATTATTTATTTGCCTTGCGTAGAAAGATTTATAAAGCCTTTTAAATGAAACAGCTTTTCAAAAGAAAAAAGTATGGAGAAAATATGCTCTGCACCCCTCGCACGGAGCATCGTTTCTTCGTGGCTACTCACACGATATAGTGTCCATTACTCAATTATCCAATCTCACCTGTATAGGGCTCATAAAGGCATCCCACCAGACTCTTAGCACCTATACGATACACTCAGCCAGGTTCAGGTAGTAGTATAGGGCTGCTCAGTCCTTGGTATAGGCATAGTTAGTTCGTTAAGGGATGCATACTACTTTAAGGCCCTTTGACATCATAATGCATGGATGCAGTCCTGACGAGTAGCTTGCCAGGGCTACATTCATGCACCATGCTGGTCATATGGCGTTGATACACTCCTGAAGGGTCGGCATTGATACGGCCCCACCAGATATGACTCGCCAGGGATGCATCCATAGAGGGCATGATATTGCATTAAAGCACGATGCGGGCCTTAAAGGGTTAATGCTGTGGGAAGATGCAGGGAGGACGTACTGAGCGATGAGGTGCTTGGGAGAAGTACATGTACCTTTGTTTGGTCAGGTAGGGTGACAGGGCGGCAGCTGGAGGGGTGGTGTGTATGTGTGAGGAAGGGTCGGATTAGCACTCGGGTGATGGGGACGGCTCTGTGGGATTCTCAGCCACTTTTCAACTTTTCACCCCTTTCTGTCCCTTTAATACTGTATTCATAACCCTTTAATGACAGCACAGTGTATCTTTTTGACGACATGCTGCACGGATACTGGCCTGATGAGTAACTCGCCAGGGCTGCATTTATGAATCATGCTGACATTACAGAGTTGATACACTCTTGAAGGTCTGTATGATACGTGAGTTACTCTCTGATGCTGCGTTGCTCCATCATGACAACCAATGGACATGGATCCTTGATATATCACGCCGTTCTTGAAGAGATAAAGTAAAGAAGAGATAAACTTGGGAAGGGTATGAATGAGTATGGCAGCTCTGAACCCCTCCTGGTTTAACCAGTGTTATGATACAGATACCATAGGGCTCTTTGTATAAAGTAGGTAAGGAACCGTTCTGCAGACGAACCCTGGTTCAGGGGAGCCCTACTTCAAAATGGTCTTAGTGCAAAGGACCCTGATACAAAAAGCCTTGATAAAAGTGGCTTGGTTAAGAGGGACCTTCTCTCCTCTGCCCAATAATTTCAGGCAGACATTTCTGAGACTGCAATGCTCCTGGTATATTTCCCGCTTGTCCCCTACTTCTATCACTGCTGCCTAGAGTGTAAGGGACAAGATGGCTGCCTACATGGGCTGACCCATTGAGGATCCATACCTGGAACACCGTGCAATGATCAGCTCCAGTGAACCGTGTCCAAATACTTATACACTATTACATACATCAAAGTACATTTGGACAGCTTCCAAACTGCAATAAATACCACACACCAATCTGCCCCAACATCTGTGCCAAAACCATCCCAAACTGTTCCCCCATCTCCACTAAGTACCTCAACCTACATCATTATTATAACCCCATCTTGGGATGGGGAGGAAAAACTTTGCTCTTAACTTGTGATCTGGCCAAGAAATCTAGAAATTGGGGACATACCTAATGTGTAACCTGCTTTGGGATATTCTTTTTTATCTATTTTTATCACTACTTTCTATCATGCTACCAGAATGCAGGGGTGATTGCCAGAAGCCCCCCCCCGGTCGTAGAAAGCTATTCATGGATATGACCAAGATGCTGCATCACTCAGTCGTCATGATGCATGAATGCAACCCTGGCGAGTAACTCGCCAGCGCTTCATTCAAGCATCATGCCGACTCCCCGGGGTTGATCCACTTCCAAATGTTCAGCATGGACAGTGATTATGTATCAATACAGTGGTGGCGAGTTACGCGCCATCGTAGCATAGGTGCATCATAAGTCATTTTCAGTTACAATGTGATTGGTTTCTGGTGGTCAGGGTGGTTATAACTACGTATGTCGGGGTACCAGTGTATGTGTGTATATGTGTGTGTGTGTGTGGGGGGGGGGGGGTTACAGGAGACTGCACAGGTAGTATGTTGGCACAGCGCCAACAAACCTCACTGCCACATGTCTATACCTCACCAAACCATTAAAGGTAAATAAACAAACACAGTGGGTGACTTTCTAAAGGGAAGGAAGGAGAAAACAGAAGTAAAGAGGAAAAGTTCTGAGGTCTTGTAAAATACCAATTAATCATGGTTAGGTAACCTGGCAATGCTATTTAACACTTTGAGGACTGCATTTAGCATTGCCATCATGGTGCACTAAATGTACCTCATTGGCAATGCATCTGTACATCATGCAGACTCTCTGGGAGGGTATCAACTCAGTAGGGTTGGCATGATGCATGCTTACAGTACAGGTTATTCGCCAGGGCGACATCCATGCATCATGCCGACAAAAGTGCAGGGGCATATATTTATATGTGTGCATTAAATCACTATGCAGGTACAAAAAGTTCAACTTGTTTCATAATGCATTTAGCTGAATACCCCCTCCTCTACCCACCCTTCAATATGTATCCCTCACCTCTCTATAACTTTAAATGTGTCTCTTCTATTAAGTTCTCTTCTCGGTTTAAGCCACCCAGTAGTGTTAGGTGGGAGTGGATGCCTGAATTCGACATGACGACACATAGCTTAGTGACATGAGGGGGAAAAAGTGACATGACATAGGATATTTTTTCAAATCGGCATGGGACAGGACAGGTCCTTAGAGGTGACATATGGGACATGAGGATTTTAAGTGACATGACATGGACATTTCTTAAAATTAACACTCGCCATCCAGACCCCCCTATTCGGACAGTAGTGCCCTACCATATGGCTGGTACCATGCACCAAACCCTCTACCTGTACCTCCACCACCTGCATTACATGTACCCGGTAGCCCTCAGGAATGCAGGTACTGGAGGCATGCAGCGGCAGGTGATTCCTGCATGGTGTGATGGTATACTAGTATTGCACCTCTCACTGTCTATGCTGAGCTGCCTGGTCACCGAATGCTGTATACGTACCATGTAGGGCCTGCCTTATGTTTTTTTGATGTAGTAGTAGTTATAGGACGAGTACCAAGCTGGACGCGAAATACAGTGAAGGAATACCCCTACAGCTTGGTACAAGGATGGCTCTAGACCCCTAAATTCGATATGGCGACATGGGCATTTCTTAAAATCGACATGCGACATGAGGCCTAGTGACATGCGACATGAGGCTTAGTGACAGGAGACATGGACATTTCTTAAATTGACATGGGACATGAGCATTATAAGCGACATAGACATGTGACATGGTCATTTCTTAAATCCGACATGCGACATGGGGACCCCCGCATCAAGGGCCCCACAAGGCCTAGCTTTAACTTATCTATACCACTAGCTGTATGCAGTATACAATAGGTGTGAAATACTTTGTTCTCAGTGCCCGCTGTGTAATAAGTATGATCATATCCATACGCGGAAATCCAAAATTATATCCGTTACCCAGAGAATACACATTGCTAAAGGAAAACGTTCATCATTTGACAAATTTATAAACAACAATATTGTTGTGTATCCTAGTGTGTGTACACACCTATATTTGTTTACCATCTAACCGGCGCTAAAACCCTTTAGTGGCTACAGGAGTGACATTACCGTCACTGAAGGTGTTACCTCTATACCCCGTTTATGTAGCACTGGGGGTGTTAATGGCCGCCATGTTTGTTTACGCTGGTACCTATACAGGTGTGTGTAATGGTAATCACCTATTTACAGGTACCAGCGCTGACACTGGTTACTGACATGTCACACCGACATGTTACCATGTAACTTGTAGGTACCAGCGACATCAACGACACTTCCGGTGGCAGAGTGGTTACCAGCTATGACCTTTGGATGACCTTGACTTGCAATATTACTTCCACCCACAGGAGGATGAAGGAGGTTGTACATGCAAGGAAACATGGGGAAAAAAACGGCACTTCAGGGGGAGATTCTTTTACTTTTCAAGCAGGGAGAGAATTTAGGAATCTCATTTGAGGATTGACACAGACTTAGAATGCCCTGGATAGAAGGAGCAGGTACAAATTTCTTTCAGTAGTAAATGTGTGCTTATCCCTGTGCATGTGTTAATGTATATAGGCCACTCTGCATATAGTCTACTGTTAACTTCTTTATCACCGACACACAGGGGGTTAATCCCACCATAGTGTGGCTACTTGTAGATAGTATAGGACTCTAGCCTCCAACTTCTAGTGTGTAGAGACTAGGGTTCGATGTGTGCATACTCTGGGTACATATTTGGGAGGGGGTGGACAATTTACACAGTTGCCACTAAATAGGTTTTGTAGCACTTCTGATGAAATATATGCTGAGTTCAAGATTGGTACTCTTTGTACAAATATATAACTTTTACAATGTACAACGATGTTATGTATATAATGTATCCATTCCTAAGATGATGAAGCTCCCATGCATACAGGGACTTTACCTCCCACTATGGCGGTGTCAATCAAACGCTGTAAAAGTGATAGTAGTTGATCCATAATGAGATATCCTTGCCTGATGAAAGGCACAAATGCGCTTTGTCCCTCGATAGTTTATCCAATATGGCGGCGTTCAGCAGTGTCTTCATCACTACATTGCATACATTCGGTGCATGTACCGGTATATTATATTCTCAGATAAAGTGACCTTCAATATCAATTTCTTCTGATGTGTTCTCAAGAAATTCTCCTTGCAGTTGCTCTTCATTATTATTCCAAATCATGCAGCCATAATGCATGTCATATTCTCCTTTTATCGTTGGGTCTTAATATACATATATATTTCCGCAGAGCAGTTCCATATTTTGTGGTTCATGGTTCAGTGAGAAAACCTTCTGTTGTGTCAACAATTAATTATTGTTTATGATAGTTAAGAAAAGAAATACTACTGTAGTACACTCCATGTGAAAGTTTTACATTTGTGTAATTGTATTGTACATACGAAAATAGTTCATCGTATCAGATATACATGTAGTTCAAAGGACCAAAGTATTTTTGTCGTGTTGAATATCAATTGGTTGGTACATATCATGCAAAGAAGATATTGCTTGTATTGTCTAGTATTCTAACTCCACACTTTAAAGTATGAATCCATAAAACTATCAACAATTACTTTGCAGCGAAAACGGTGTCACTTTAGACACTAGGATTACTATCAAAATATCTTTTTTGCTTAAATAATTAAATAATTATTTTACTCACTGTGATGTGGAATTCGTCGAGGCATCTTTTGACGACTTCATGTGCTCCCTCATAATTTGTAACTGCCAAGTTTTTACTCTGCAATTGAACAAAAAGAAACACAATTAACAAACTATGTCAAGTACGACATGAAGGCTGTGTATTTGGGGTTTAGTTCTATGTGCACCACACAAGATGTTTCCGGTGACGAGGGTTTGTCGTGACCATGTTTACAGGGTCAAGGACGACCGTGACAAGGTCAAGGACGTCGGAGACAAAGTGAAGGACACCATTGACAAGGTCAAGGACATACATGACAAGGTCAATGAGTGTCTTCCAGGATGTTTTAGAATTAGCAAGATGTGACAAACCTAAACGGGGCTTGGGGTAGGGCTGCTAAAATGCCATTTTTATGCCACAGCTCTTTTGTTATTGCATGGGTGTGGACCACTAAAATCGACATGGCGACATGGGCCCTTTTTGGCTTAGTGACATGCGACATGAGCAATATAAGAGATAATGACATGGGGCACAGCCTTTTCTTAGAATCGACATGGTGACATGGACATTTCTTAAAATCGACAGGGCGACATGGACTTTTCTTAAAATCGACAGGGAAAATCGGGACCCCCCATCCAGACCCCCTATTGCAGATACTTCCTTTACTTATGCAGTATACCGTTTTCAACTATTTCAGTTCACCATATCTACAACGACCATCCAGCCTAAAGACTGGGGCTACAGCTATATGTAAGCGTATACATGAGCGATATTAGGTGCATTGTGCAGGTCTCTGGTACACCTATATATGTAACTTGTAAGTGTACATAGAGTACATTGTGCAGGTGTCTGGCAGCGGGACAGGGGACCAGGCTGACTTTGTGTGAGCCTGGTGGGCTGTGTGAATGTTGGCCTACACTCTATAGGACTTCAAAGCGAGGCGGCTCAATGGAGGAGGTGATGGGAACTTATTGAGCAATGAAGAAGGTAGACAGAGACATGGAGGAGAGTGGGACTGTTTCCTTTGGTCTCGTTTCTGATGAACTCGTTAAACCCTTGTTCGTCTGCTAGTATCTTGTCGTATGCCTGTATCCTCCTAGTACACTCGTTAGAGATGTACATAGATCCCTATTCTATCCCCCTCCCCCCTCCCTCTTCAGTACCATTCAATGAGTAAGGGACTTCACTCCGTCTTGCTAACACACACTGATCTTTCTGGTCTTCTCTCACTACTCTCATGTCTCTTTATCTCATACTTTCTCCCTGTCTCTATGTGCCTGCCTCTCATGATATCTCCCTCATCCTTCCCTCCGGGCCTTTGCCCTACTCTGTCTCCCTGTATCTCTCTATCACCAATATACCACCCTCCCTGTCAGGCTCTACTTTTCTCCCATTCACATCTATATTCCCCAGTCTCTATAGTATTTCCCACGCTAGTATTCACCTTGGTCCATCCCAGTTCCCCCATGATGTAGCATGCAGCGGTACCTCTGGCAGTGTGCTGGGATGCTGGAGGCTGTGAGTTCTGCTCTGGTTACTGTGTGTGTGTGTGGGGGGGGGGGGTGCCTCATGACTTTGGTGCGTCATTACCACCTACAGCATGGGACCACACAGCTCCATGTAACCATAACCCTTTAAGTTACAGTCTAAGGGCAGCAAAGTGATTGAACCCTTTAAGGGCAGAATAGTATAGAATAGCGCTTTAACTATTTAACGACAGCATAATTATTGCTTAGTTCAAGGGCAGCATTGTACGTTATGGCCTTTTGGTGACTGCAGCACCGATGAGTAACTCGATAGTTGCATGCACTCCGTATGCTGAGCCTATGGGTCATTATAGCAACCTTTAACTTATTGCCATAATTCTAGGTTATCTGTATCTTAAGTTGTGTAATGCTCCTTCTGAATAAATTACTGGCTTTATATAAGTTAAATGGCCTCTTTGGAGGATAGCTACCAATGATCTCCATACCTCAAATTTCAATTCATGCACAATGCATATCAATCCATACCTCAGGTATGACTGTAGATGACACGGTTTAAAGACTCAATAAATGCTGCTCCTCCTTCTCACACCTAGTGGCAACATAAAACACAGCTTTATAAGGCCCCTTTTATGTTTACAAACATTACTAGACTTTCCCAGCCCCGCTTTAAGATATACACTTAATTATAGACACACCATTATGCTTCCTTCACTGCGGGTATTGCCACTCGTTGTTTATTTTATAACAATTGACAAATGATTCTCCCCTTTTGGCCTCTGGCAAGCTAATATCTTATTCCATTTATTATATTAAAAGCTATGGGCACCTGTCCCTCTGCCATTTAACTGCCAACATGACTGTATCCCCACTTAGTACTATACTCCTTTGTATTTTACTATTTAATATCCCTTATTATTCCCTGTATGTGACGTAGGTATGGAGACTTGTCCAAATGTCACCACAACTACAACATTGCCAATACTAACTTTCCCACACTCCTAGAGACCTTCATGAGGTAACGATGACTTCACAAGGACGGTCATTATCATACAGACACGTACATCCCTCTATACTGTGGGTGTGCAGGTTAGTATGACAGGTATCGGCTGTGGTAACTAGGGAGAGGGGTACAAAAGCTGTCATGGCAATTCTGTGATTTAAACCTTTAAGGGCCGCATACTGCTTTAATGTGTTATTACCTTTATTGGGGTCATGATGCATGAATGTAATCCTGACGAGTAACTCGCCAATTCTATATTGAAAAGCATCATGTCGACCCAACATGGTGGATCCTGCAGGGTTGGCATGAAGCATGAATCATGCATTGGCGAGTACTCGCCAGGGCTACATTCATGCATTGTGACACCAAATGCATTTAAGCGGACCTAAAAGGGTAAACTTAACAAGGCTGCACGACTCAATGTTACCTTGTCGACAGATCTATGTGGGACCAGCCTTTATCAAAGATCGTACAATTGTCCCTGTAGAACTCCATCTATGTATATGCACAGATTCTATCACGTACAACAACTATCACGTGCTATGATCAGATAAACTGGCAGGGAAATTAGCCTCCCCAACCCAATCTATATCAATGGTATTATCTCTTCCTTTCATTATTCTATTGTGTTCTGAAACCTATTGACACTGTAACGTGTGCTCTCATCAGAAGGAATATTACGACGTTGTGACGACATAATCTTTCTACGACACCTCTCCTTAGGCTGACGTCATTGGAATCAACAATTTCTAATCTGTGTAGCATAAGAAGAACTAAACATGATAGAAATCGACAAACCCTTATTATTTCTACGCAGTCTCATCTGCTGCTGCAAATGACCCCCTCGGCCCTTGGCATATAAACAAGACACAATACCAATACGTAACTTGGTCTATGCGTTAACCCGTTAAGGGAAGCAAATGACCTAAATATGCATGCACAATGTACATGAACTGTTATTATGAGCCATTGTCGTCATAAAACGTGCTCCTTATCTCTAGATAGCTAATAACAGTTATACTGATTAATTGTAATTACCACTGATTATACACGTGGTAATTGAAACCGAAAGGACAAAGCGAACAAGTGACACATCGCACACAATTAATACTGACGTGGTCAGATAAGACTAAGACAATTACCATTGATTTTTCATCAACTGTCAAAGTGAACCCGATTTATATACGATAACGGCTTATATCATCTTAATCCCTTAAGGACCGCTTAAATGTTAGATGCCCTTTGTTGGCATGATGCATGAATGCAGACCTGGCGAGTCTATCAGCCCTGTATTCATGCATCATGCCGACCCTCCATATAGTGTCGTCATGATGCATGAATGCAGTCCTTAATAGCGAGTACAGTCGCCAGAACTTTGCGGCCCTTAAAGGGTTAGAGATCGACCCCTCTATTCATCCCTGTACCATAGGACTGCCTATAACTTTAACTACCGGTGAACCTGGGTTAAATACCTGCCACATAAACCACTAAAGGTAGACATCTTCTCAGACGGGATCAAGCTGAAAAATGTTACATGTCTACAAAGTATATATAGAACAAACTACACGCCTGGTTTATGTCTCTATGTGCACGTGTCTGCCACTCACGTGTCTGTACCTAATGTATATATATATATATATATATATATATATATATATATATATATATATATATATATATATATATATATATATATATACATATATACACATGAATATATATATTATGCACACCGTTAATTACACCAGTTTCCGGAGTGAGTGACAATTACATAGGTGGTTAATGAAGACACACATCTTCTCCGTCCTTACTGCGTCGTCTACATCATCGGCGACCACCTTTTTCTCTTTCTGGGTGTACTATTAACTTAAGTGGCTACATATTACTACAGCGCTTGGCAAATTCAACATACTACTTGTACTGTTGATAAGCTACAGGTGCATATAGATGAACATTCCTCCTAAGATGCTCTCGGCAATTACACTGAGAATGTATCTATATATAGGCTGAATGATCGATGGGTCCATGGATGAGGGGAGGAGGCAGGCAGGCAGTGGGGCTCGGGGGGGGGGGGGGGGGGTAATGGTTAAGATGCAGACGGGGCTATAAAAAAGTACATGAAACAGAGAGAATAAGGTCTATCCAAGGATAGAGTCTGGACATGTTAGACCTATCCAGTATATAGTCAGGGGACATTATACAAGGGAGGAAGCAGGGCAGAAGTATTTCAAGTAGGATGGAAGGGGACAGAGAGGTAGGCATATCAAAGGAAGAAGACTCCGTATCAGGACAGATGACCTACCAAATGTAGGAGACAGAGAATAAGGTCTATGAGGAAATAGTCAGGACACAAATAACTATCTATCCAATTGGAGACAGGGCAGAGGAGTTATCCAAGAAAGGCGACATGGCAGAGGTCTTAATATCCAGGGATGAGGACAGCACAGTACACCTACTCAAGGAGGGAGACACATGTACATATCATCATGTTGTCCACTTGTGTCCCCTCTCTGCACTCACCATGTTATAAGGTGTGGAGGTCCGGCGGTCAGCCTTGGGCTTGACACACTCCATCCTAAGGCCCCTGGTAGAGCTCTACAGCCTTACAGAAGCACGGTACACAGGCATGTCCTCCATACCTTTGTGTCCTCCAGGGTATGGCTCCTCCAGGCTGCTATGTATACACCATGTATTAATGCACCATATTACATGCTATCATGTGGCTTTATTGACTCATATTCATACTCATTAAGACCAAGAGGCAGATTGACGGAGGAATTTTCTCTCTGAAGCGGGACCTAAATCTCTAGCAAGGGCGTCTGGTCCCTAGCATATATTTTTGATCTAGACTCAAACCCAGTAGCATAAATTATCGTTTACATGTAATGTATGTTAGCGGTTAGTGACTTAATCCATACAGAGAGGCAATCATCAGTTGGTGCCATTTTGCTATAGAATGACTGATGCATACTAAAGCCACAGGTGCTCGCCTGGGTCAAATATGCACGTCAGTGATGTACATGTAGAACATACCAGTCTATCCCAAATGTTACTCAGCTCTGGGGGACCACAGATCCACACTTTGATCTAGGATATCATTATCTCAATGGGGGAGTATACAATTACACTACCAGATGTTTAGGCTAGTCAAAATGGCATTGATAGTCGGTTAGGCTGTGTCCTTTGCACACTCACTCCTTTTTGGAAGAGGTAGTAATGTATCCATTTACCTTACGTAATAGTCTATCCATGAAATATATATGCAGGTATCAAAATTAGTATCCACTGGTATCCTTTGTCATTTAGCAGTGGTAATAGCTAACTCTGTCCTCGCAGCTATGTCCTTCAGGCATTGGTAATGGGCCTATATATAAAGTACTGCAGGCAACACAGCATGACATGCATTATCCTTGTATGCTGGTATAACTGTGTCCTATGCTGTCCTGTGTAATTTTCCAGTATACATGTACATGTATATCACCTGTACGGTATATATCACCTTGTACAGGCCCCTGCTCCTTCCATGTGTAACTGAGGCTGAATGCATCCAGTACTACCTTCCCACACCCTGACCAAATGACTCTACACCCCTACACTACAGGTCCACCTTAGACCACCACACCCCACCCTCCCCCCATACAGGGGGGTATAAGGACTGCGTGTGTACACGCACACATGCATGCACCCCCTACACACGCACGGAGTCTATACAGCAGCCATTTTGGGTTAATCCAAAGGACCATGAGGAGGTGGGGGTGGGTGGGTGCATTCACACACTCACCCCTCTCACACCCCCCGTGTCCACTCACCCTGCCCTCAACAAGGCCACCCCCTGTCCTCCTGATCCTCCAGGGCCTACAACACAGGGGGAGTCTGTGGGGGATTCCCCTCCAGATCCTTAATACCTATATATAGAACAAAGGGGCTTCTAGGGAGGGAATCCCTTCACCCCAGTGTCCCTGGGATCCTCCTAGAAAGGACAGGTTTATAGATCCATGGACAACTTCCAGAGTGGGGCGTTTAGCCCTTTGACAATATCACTAAGGACTATTGTATTAAACCTGTCCTTACTTCTGGTATATTCAGTCTCGAGGCTTTGAGATTCACACCTATGCTTGAAAAGCCTTTTCTGCATTTCATTTGTTGAATATGGTATCACTTGGTTTTCTGGTTATTACTTGCTTGGCAACTAGAATGTTTGGTCTTCCTGCTGTAGCTAACATCCAGATGTCCCACCAGCACTTTACAAGGTGCAGGTGCCTCAGACTGTCTGAGGACAGCCTTTATCTGCCCTGGTCAGACTATCCTCTGCCAGAACCATGAATATTTGCCAAAATCCGAGATCATGAGGACATCCCCAGCACGATGGTCCAATCTATGCGTGTGTCCTCCCAGTGGTAAGGTGAAGGCACCACCTCTATGTTTTCTAGGTGTGTGGTAATGCTTCTGTACAGGCCTATACTACCCTAGTGATGATGCTGCTATTGATATATAAAATCCATCAGGTCATTTCAAATATCAAATGATTTAAACAATCATTTTGAGTCAATTCTGCAGTAATCCGCTCTCCTTGCCTCCATGACATTGTACTTTTCCCTCTGTGTACCAGAGGTGATGCTCTCCGTGTTGTACCTCATACTGAGTCTACCTGTCAGCTTCACACCTTGTTACATACTGAGGGACAGCGTTAACGACTACAATAGCTATTAACACATTAACCCTTTAAGGAGAACATAACCCTTTAAGGACACGATTTGACCCCTTGAACTAGACTTGTTGCTGTCATGCGTTTCTCACCAGGGCTGCATTCATGAGAATCCTATGGGACTGATACACTCCCAAATGGTCACCAGGCTGCATGAATGTACTATAATGTTGTAGAATACGCTTACCAGGGCTGCATTAATGTATCATACTGAAAAAGGGCATAGCACATTAAAGTAGTATGCCGTCCTTGAAGGGTTATCACATTAATGGCCGACCATGGGTGCAGGTAGGTGTGTGCATGTGCGTGTTTTAATGGGTTTACTGACCACACATGGTCTCTCGTACCGCCAACACTCACCATGAACCACACACACTCACACAGTGCCCAGGTAGGCCTGACCTGAGTGGTCCCCAGATGGACTTAGGGCTGTGTTGGTGGTGCACCCTACAGGTGACCCCTGTGTGAGAGGTCATAGAGACGCAGGGGTCTACTTCCGGTGGCCACAGGAATGCGCCATGTTGGCATCAACAATACAAATACACAAGCCAATACTATATGGTATATTGTACATGCAAATATATATATATATATATATATATATATATATATATATATATATATATATATATATATATATATATATATATATATACATATATATATATATATATATATATATATATATATATATATATATATATATATATATATATATATATATATACATGCTCTTTCTTTAGGCATGACCAACGCCTTGGCACTTCCTATAACTACCATCCATTCATTTGACCCCTTGAACCACCTCTCCAGGACCCCACTATTCCCGGTATGGATGCACCCCCCCCCCCCACCTGTGGCACTGTCTATACGCTATACTAGCACGATCTGGTATGGCTGTGCCGTGACTAGAGGCCATATACAGGACTAGATCTAGTCACACCTCACACCACTGCCTCATCAAACTCACGCACCCCACACCTGTTATTGACAGTGCCACATCAACCAAAACAATTACAATCTCCAATTCCCCTTAAATCCACAGGTCTGTGAATGTGAATCATTCATATTCAAAGGGCTGTGGATTTAAGGGGAATTAGCAAGATTCTGAGGAGATGCAATAAATACCTTTTTTTCTCCAAATCTCCTGATGGTTGCCCAGGGCAGCTTTTGTTTAGTTGGAAGTATGTCAAAAATGGTTTCATGGAACTTGAAAAGTGAATAACCTTTTGTTGAAAATGTATTCTGTAAGTAAGATTTGCAATATAGATTCCAGATTATTTAAGTCTCAAAATCACTCTTTAAAAAAGAATGTCTCAGCTGCTAAAAAGATGTGTCTTGACATTAGATTTAGAGAGTAGAGTAAAGATGGAATTTATATCGATACAATAACTATTTAATTTGAATGGTATATTTCCCAAAGATGCATGTTCATTTTAACATTTTAACATAATAAATCATTAAGTAGTGCAATATAATTGTTGAATTATCTATAATAAATCATTTAGTTTCACGTTTTCCTCTCGCTCTCTTTATCCAAGTTTTTCAATTTGAGATATTTTATGTGAATATAATAACTGGCCTATATCATCATAACTCATGCCACCTTGGTACACATGCCTTACAGATTATATCATGCAGAACACGCAATGGACAGCCACGGGCGGCTAGAGCCGAGGTATGTTGTAATAACGTAAGGCTATACTGCAGGAGGAGAGGAAATCAGTATAATCATAGTAATAATGGTGAATAATATACAGGTGAGATGGTAGATGCAATAAGATGGAGCTCTTTTTAGTGTATTGCGTTTATCATCTTCATCATTTTCCTTTGGGCAGGGATCTTGGAATTTGGAGTTGGTATTTCATACACAAACTCAGAACATAAAATCGCCAATTTAAAGGAAGTTGGGAATATTTTAAAGGTTTTCTGATAGATATAACAGAGGAGTATAAACCTCAAAAGATGATTTCTGATACCAGATGAGTGTTATGATTCATATATGAAGTCCCATGAAATTCCTAGTTGGTGAGTTTAATCATAGCCTGACAATGTTAATTTAATTGTATAAGTCATACAGTCCTTCCGGTGTTTCATGATCAGCCAATGGGCATTCACGGGCGACACGCAAAGGATGCTGGGACATTGTGTGTGTATCTATAACCACCAAAAACACTTATCCATAAGGCATCTATAATCACTACATTGGGCATATTCTGACACACGTACTGTCTACCTCAGGCTCACTAACGTTAGTTATATCAAAACCTAAATGCCTGTCCATGTATTCATTTCATGTGATAATACTACAGATGCAATCATAACGTGTTGTATGTAAGGGCTTTCTCATTAAGGTTTTCTCTATTCTTCAAGAATATGGTCCATAAAAATTACCTACTTGCTGATCTCATGATATATTATGCATTTGCTTTATAATTTAATTTAACATCCATATTAGTTTGATATGTCTCTAAAATACCACATTTCTTCTTAGTTTTTATACGATATAATGGGTCTGTACTATGGCCAATATTGTAATGCCCATATAAGGTGTTGTGCTTGAAATTCAAACCATCCCCAACCCACATGACCATTAGAGGAGAGGAATCTATGAAACCATTTCCTCTGTTCGCAATACACTGAAGTGGATAAAGAGGATGGGTACAAAAAAGGATGTCTCTAAATACCAGTTTTTGTTTAATGTAGGGGTTTAACGGTACGACTGCAGCGCCATAGTCGCAGTAGCAGTGGAATGAAAGAGAACTAGAAAGGTGGTTGCTAGCTTTGCTGGTTGCTGCATTGACTAGCACCTCAGTTTAACTTTTTATCGGAGGAAGGCAATAATCTGCAGGAACGAGCGGCAGATCTAGGGGACAAGATGGCGGCCTACAGAGAACAACCAGTCTGACCATATAGGAGTAGGACTGACGTAAATGGTGGGGTTTTTCAATATTGACTGGACACTCTTTAAACAGAGACTTGGGCCTGGTCTGTGTTTGAGGATCTCCGCCATCCCCCATGCATGGCACGGACAGGCTGGGGAAACAAGGAGGGGTGACTGGGTGCGGGGGAAAGGGATGACCTAATATACAAAGGGGGAATTTAGGGTGGGTACACTCAACAGGGCTAAGGTGCATGCATGTTGTGGGGGCCTAGGGGGCTTGCAGGTGGGGACCTGGGCAAATTAGGCAAAAGGTATGGGGCATTTGGGTGAGGCTAGGGCTAAGGTATGTTTTTTAGGTGGGGTTGGGACTGGGTGGGGTTGACCCTAGTGGGGACACTGTTGGTCCAGGGTGGGGTAGGGTGAGGTATAGTGGGGTAGGGTGGGGTAGGATGGGTGGGGATGGGGTGAGCCCATAGATGTCTGTGTTTCTGATATCAATATCTAGACTAACATTTTAACAAAGGTGAATGCAGTTATGACTAAAACTAAAATCATATGGTTCCATCAGGGATTCATCCTCCTAAGGGTATTGCAAAAAGAAAGGACATGGTTTAGTAGATGTATCCCACTAGACCCCTCCCATGATGGGCATGTGTCTACAGATGGTTTTAGCCTTAAACACAAAACAGTATACGCATGGGCATTGAGAGATTGTGATAGATACAGGTCATAGTACAGTCCCATAATAACCTCATGGATAATATGAAACACTAGACTGCATAGATATGAAAAAAAGTGTTAGATAGCCTGTATGTACATTGCTATATATCAGTGTCAAGTAGGCTATGGTCCTAGAGGATCGACCATGTACTACACAGTTTATTATTTCATATTTTACAATACATGTTTACAATATAGGATCACTAAAAGGAATGACACCATTCAAACATATACAGACATGTTTAGGATCAACCATATCCAACAGCATAAGAACATAATATAGATGTCAAGCATATCCCTTTTGTTTATCCATGTTGTTGAAAAGCTCTAAGTCAATAGAACAAGATACTTCCCAAATATAGCCCAAGCACCTTAAGAACAAATATAAAATACAGCATGTATGTCAACAATGTGAGATACATTTTTTAAGCCGGTCGGAGTGTGTCGGTACGAAGAGGGTAAAATGTCGTACCCCTCACAGTTAACAATGACAGCATAATTTGCATCAACTTCTAAATATATAGTGCATGTATACCAGTAATCCACCTCTATACCTCCATTATCTACTATGTTTTTCTTTTAACTGAGGTAAACCTTGATAGTTGTATCACCCATCATCATTTGGGATGTTAACAAAATGTACAGTAATGGACATTGACTGCATCAATGTAGGAAAGAGTAAAAGTACCCAAATACCAGATTATTCAAGTTTGTATACAAAGAAAGTGAGATTCTAGTTAATTCTTGCAATGTTAGAAAAAATTCAGATAATACTTATATTAGCAGAATTCTTATGAATTGGAGAAAAATAAATTGCTTTCCGATGTACATGTAAAAGGGTTATTGGGTCAAGTTGGGTCGTGGATCCTTCGGTGACCTTCATGTAACGCGTTATAAGCGACACGATAATGGCAGTTACCCCGTGACAGACTCACAGACACACATACAACATGATTTATGTAGCCTCATACAACTGTTGTCATATATACAAATTTGTAACCCACCTTATATAACCCCAATGCTACAGCACATAGTGACAAATTGATGTTTGCTGTCATAAAACTGTATATATGGCATAGTTTCTTACCACTTGTTCTTCGTGGTTGTCCTCATTATGTTGAAAAAGCCCACCTACGTAGATATATTTTTGCACACAAACAACTTTTACCATTTTCAGTCTTGCAGAGTCACTAAATGGGATACGTAGAACCAAGGAGGTGTATAGAGCGAAAATAGGTGATATACACCTGTATCAACAGGATTTGTGCAATCCACAGGTTGTTGTTGCTGATGTTGTTGATGCTGTTGTTGTTGTCGTTGTTGGTGTCACAGTGGAATTGAATACCAATTTGACTTGATAATAAACCAAGAGGGTCCACAATTGAGATAATATAACCCTTTAGACATATTAAATACACTAATTTATTTCAATGTTCCCAATAATACAATTAACCTACATGGACTTGTGTTATCTAAGCCAGATCAGACTCACTTAATTGCTGAGTTATCAATTACCACAATTACCTGACCAATTACCAACAGCAAAAAGCATGCCTCACACCTTGATGGTGTGAAAATAAATAGGTAGTGTTAAATTGACCTGACTTTTCAGAATGCATGTTATGGTAAATGCTTCACGCCTTCGCTGCGGGTCGGTATTCACCCCGCTGTTCGACAAAGTCTTCAGTGATGGACAGTCTGTCAGTCGGTCTGCGCCAAGCTTGCCGAGCGTCATTGTGGCAGCCTTCTAGTTGTTGGGTAATAGACCTGACACAAGCAGACATGTTGTGCATGTCCTGTGTGTCTGCCCTGACACCATGTGCAGCCCTAGGCTCAATAGTGTTTACCAGGTATGTCTTGATGTCAAGTCACCGCATGCAATCTGACTTGACGCCATCAGCGGGTTCAACAGGGCATGTATCGGTAATCGCTTTGTATCGAATGTGACTCTGACTCACTATTTACATATCATTGTCTGCATAAAGGGATTATATTTTTAGTTTTTTTCTTCATTATGGGAAGTAATCATCAGGGACCAATTTGGTGTGGTCATTTGATGTGATATCTTATGCAGCAAAGACAATTATAAGCTATCCTATTCTAGAGGATTTCATGGGGAGCAGGCAATGGGAGACAATTGTGTCCCTTCTTAGGCCCATTACCATTAATGCAGACACTAATATAGGGTATTGTCATATTAATGTTACCTAGCAGATATAATGATCACCCATTAACACTAGAGTGACACCTTACACTACTCCTCCTGTAGTATTAATTCCACCACTGGCCTTGGCCGTTACCTGGGAGAGAACCCACCCCATGTACCCAACCATAGACCTCCCTCCCCATAGGCTCAATGTACCCAACTAACCAAGGTAGCGTCACAATGTAAAGGAGGGGGAGAGGAGGCTGAAAGCTACCAAGACTATGCACAGCAATAAGAGCTGGAACAACTGGCTAAAGACAAAGAAGGAGAAAGGGAAGGGGGGATGAGTGTAAGTGTGAAAGAAGGAAAAGAAAAAGAGAACGAGATGAACAATACTAGACAAGAAGGTAAAGGAAAAAGAGGGATTCGTAATGCATGAGAAGAAGTACAGGATGACCAGGGGCAGAGTAAGTGGGATCAACAGTATTAAACAGCAGCAGCGTTAGTAACCTGATCTAACAATACAATTAACCTAAGTGGACACTGTTACATGACGTCCATAAACTACCCCTGGTAGTGGCCTGTGTCCTGAAGCAGGTACCACCGTCACACTTGACGTAGGTAACACTTCCCCCAGGTAACCCCTACCCACCTGTGGACACACCTGGATGAGGCATCCTCACCTGTACCTGTAGGGGTGGTGTAGGTGACAGGTGAGGGGTACTCTTACACAGGATGACTCAACCCCTGATACCCCATACCCCATACCCCATACCCCATACCCCCACCCATACCCACCCCCAGCTACACCCCACCCAAATGCATACAACCTTCATTGTATATTTTCCCTCTGAGTTTGTACTGCAGAGAAATATGCCACTTACATGTCAACAACAAGTATAGATTATGTTTAATTTGGCAGATTTTCTATATGAAACTAATAAAACTCAATACCTAAATCTCAGGGGAATAGTAGGAATTCATACAAAAGTGGAAGAGTCGTCTATACTTCAACGACTCCCTCATTGATGACCCCCCCCCACCCCATACTGCATGTCTTAGCTCCTCCCCTACTATCTTTCCATGCACACATCCCTTCATCAATATTCCCTGCATCCTTCCTTATACATTGTATATGCCCCCTCTTTCTCTACCCCCCCCCCTCCCTTGCTCATGTCCCCCCGACCTTGCATTGTGTGTGCTCTCTGAGGTAACGTAAGGTGAGGTAATACCTGGGGGTATATGAATGGGGTGGGGGTGGGGTGGGGTACGATGGGGGTAGGGTGGGGGTAGGGTGAGTGGTAGGAGTAAGGTTGACGGGAAGGAAAGTGGGAAGGATATAGTTGGTCAATTGGAAAATACGACAGTTATTGTTAAGAGGAGGGGCTTGTGGCTTAATAGAGTAGTTGGTCAATTGGAATGTACTCAGGAACGTAAGGCTAGTCTGGGCATGAGAGCAAGGAGAATATTTTATTTGACATGCAACCCAACTCTAGTGTTGTCTACCCCTTCCCTTGTATTCAAATATCTATGAAATAAACGTTATATTTACTTTGGTTCTTGATATCGCTTTTTTCTTTTATGTGCCTTTCATTTGATGTAGTATGTATTTCATGATGTAATACTATGATGATTTATTATGGGTGAAAACAATCCTCCTAATGATTATTTAATGACTGAATATGAATGTGCATGATACAAAAAGAAGTCAGATCAAGTGCTTTTTTACTAAAGTACCGCAATGCTATGGCTATAGCAGATAAAATACCAAGACGCAATTGAGGCATGGAATATTCCACGGACTCATGCTATAAATGTTATTATGAGCCCAGTCAGTAATAGTTGTAACTACCAGATAATTAGTGTTGGTGGTACTAACTACATGTACACCTGGTGACCTAGGTTAAAGTGTGTGGGTGGTAGGGGTGAGGTGAGAGCTGCCTTATATACTGGAGGTTATCTCCAGCTCAAAGGTAACTTCTGCAGCCCCGGCCTGGAGTCCTGCCTCACATGCTACTTCTTAATACTCCTCTCTCAATATGTTTAATTTCTCTTTTTTTCCCCCTTCATACTTTCCCCACTTTAATTCATTTCTACCACTCTTGATTCCTCTTTCTATTTTGATGTTATCATTTCCTTGTTTTGATGGTATAATTTCCCCTATTTACATAGCTGCTCCTGATATACTTTCGCGAGGTCCCATTGTTTATGTTTAAAATTAATTGTACCTCAACCTGTCAAAAGTTAATCAATACAGAATACAGACTGACACGAGACTGTCTCCTCTGGCCCACCCAGTAAATGGGAGATAGTAGGTCCTATTATCTGGTGATTATAAAGGGTGTGGACGGGAGTACATAAGAAATCTGACCTAAAGGTGTCCAGTGCTTTGTATTAACTAAATCCCTGACCTAATTTAGAAGTCCTGGGTGGCTTCAAATAAACAAAAAGTGGACGCCACAACAGAATACATTGTTACTAAATCCCTATAGTGCATCTCGTGCATGTACATAACTACACTCACTAACTGAAAATAAGGCTTGTTTACAGTCATGGGGAGTGCATAATTAGTTATTTAGTAAGTGTACAGACCTACTATATGTGTCCAGAATGAGCTCCATCAAATTATCAAGGTGGTTTTATCTGAATTAACCCATGGCTAAAGGTGCGGACGGTCCTTTAATAGAGATCATCTTTGAGATGGTTAGACATATATCAGGGACACTTTTTGAATTCGTTATTGCACTTTCCCGCCCTATAATTGTGTCTAAGACGTATTATATGATCGTATGCCTTCTCATCACGCCCCAGAGACAGAGAAGTACTGAAATAAAGACATCACTTCTGCCACAAGTCCTCTACTGCATTGTGAGACAAACTATAGCACAGACACAGTGAATAAGGTAATGTGACCAGTGTCAACACCGCTGTATGATCCCATCACATGTAGACACAACACGATCTCCCACACACAGACTCATTCTGGTCATGATGCATTCATATATAGCAATGCATTCATGCATCACACTGAGTTGATACCCTCCTAAATGTCCGGCATGCTGCATCGGTGCATGATAATTGCATGATGACATCCTTAAAGGGATGTTGCCGTTGGTCACATGCTCGGGGTGGGGCCCTTGATGGGGTTGTCCCCATGTCGCATGTCGGATTTAAGAAATGACCATGTCGCATGTCTATGTCGCTTAAAATGCTCATGTCCCATGTCAATTTAAGAAATGTCCATGTCCCCTGTCACTAAGCCTCATGTCGCATGTCACTAGGCCTCATGTCGCATGTCGATTTCAAGAAATGCCCATGTCGCCATATCGAATTTAGGGGTGTAGAGCCATCGGGGTTATTAAACCAATATGTAACATGTCCATAGTAAGGTAGACTGAATAACTAAGTGACCTGTTTAGGGACGATATGAGCGGACAATATCATGGGAATGTCAGATTGATGTCACGTGACCGGAACTTATAGGTACATTATGGGATGGGCAGAGGTGTCTGTGAACACGCATGCGCGGCGCATAGAGGTTCATGATTGCTGAAGGAAGTGTTATGTTACTGTTATTTACAGGGAGAGCGGCACATGGGCGACATGAACACTTATTTTGATGTATAACCTATGATAGTATTATCCCACTGCCTATCGCGAAAAAAATATGTTGTAAGCCCTATGGCCATCATATTTGGACAGTTAAACACAAATGGCATTACTAACGTGGCTAGTGTCCCACTGCATGGATCAAAATTATACTTAAATCTATGTAGTTAGACATTGATTGATTTAAACATGGACGTGAATACAGTTACATTTAGATTCATGATCTAAACTTTTGCATCTTAATGATTAGGAAATGTGCCTTTTCCATCCCAGGATATGGGACTCAGTAGGATTTGAGTTGTGCAACTCTGGATCCCTTTGAAGGTTTCCAATTGTATGTGATCTGCAGTGGAGGAGGAGGAATGGGCGGGGGGGGGGGGGGGACAAACAAATGGTGCACACGTAACTCTATGTCATGGTCTGATACAGAGAGTGGGGGGGGGGGGTCCAGTATGTGGGGGGTATTTGGCCCGGGTATTTGGGTAAAATGAATGTGTGATCAAGGCAAAGACTGGGAGGTTTCAAAGAGAGGGATTAGGAGTAAGGGATGGGACGGGATGAGTAACTATGGCTGTGTGTAGGGGTGTGTGGGGGTGGATGTGGATACAGGTATTGTATCTACAGAGGATATAGGTACAGGTATGCACAGGTGATCTAAGGGGACCGATACAGGTGTAATCAAGCCACTCCCTGCTTAAACCCATCTATCTACAACCCTACCTGTGCTACCCAGGGACAGGTGAGTCAGCCACACACCTGTATACACCTGTACACTGGCTACATACCTGTCTATATGACTTAATAAAATGGTAAATACTTAAAAGTTATGTGATATAATACATTAGGCTAATTGGTAGCCACATCATAGGTTTATATGTAAGAAAAAAAGAAAAACGTTATCTTAAAACCTGAATGAATTCTACGACATGCGTGCTGATGAAAAAGATTTCGACTGTCTTTATGGGTAATTGAAGGAATGGGAATTCAACAGTATTGACTTCATAAGTAAATTTCAGACAGTTGGCTGGTATGGCTTTAATGATAATAGCGTTATAGTATTGGTCATATATGTGATACCTGACTAGCATTATGTCTGACTATCCCTTATAGTTATACCAGTAGTATACCAGTAGTCAGATTGTCGCTTCCCTTGTGCATATAAGATATTATGCATAATCAGTTTGAGTGGCCCATTGAGAAAATGCTAACTTCAGCTTTAGTCATATTGATAACATAATGAGAATGTCTCCCAGCTAGTGTGAATCACATCATCTAGCTATGCAGCCTAGACGCCTATTACATGACTGTATAGAGGTTTACAAACCCTAATATAGCCCTAGAGTCGGAGGGATGGGTCAAGGTACAGGATATCTATGAGTGTTATGTTTTATGACTATTATGAGTATTTTATGGCCTCCTCTGTTGATGGTTTATATAACCTCGACTGCAGTGCTATCTGCAATATCCACACTTTATAGTCGCCTACACGAATTATGGCCACGGTAGCAGTTTTGAGACTGTGGAAATGTATGTAGTAGCCCAGTGTCTATGCTGTTAAAAACCTGAAAATCGATTAGAATTTCCCCCGGAATCTCTTTCTTAAAATTAACTACCGTATAAGCGAATGCCCCGTATAGGCGCTAGGATATGGCAAACCAATAACAAATATATATATATTGGATATATATCAAACACTTTTTAAGAAACCCATCCTTTCCGATTATATTTCTTTCCCTTCACATCCCAATCATTCCGGAGCAACGTCACCCATGCATTGCATCAAAACACCACCCCAGTCTATTTATAAACCTACTTGTATACTTGAGAGATGACCAACCCTTAGATGTCAGGTCATGACAATTGTGAGGGGAGGGATGGGGTCTAAAAATAAGAGAAGGTTCTGGGTCTTGAGTTTGTGGTAAACATATTGTAATATACAGATCTGTATAGTTGTTGAAAATGACCAAATTTAGCAGAATACTAACTGTTTGCACAAATCTTTCATGAAAATTATTAAAACTCTATTACCCATCAGTGATTATTCTCCAAATAGCTAGGTATATCTACCACTCTGATGTATACATCTGAAATAGGCATCAACTTTCCTTGGCTACAGTTGAAATCATGTTCTGTTCACATACTGAAGTACATTGACATGTGTGCAATCAAAGTACCCTTTTCAAAATGAAGTTTTCATCCAAGTAATAATGACATTTCTTTCTTGCAGATGTCTTTCTAGAAAAATGCCATTGGTCAGACACCCAGCAGCTTTGCCTCCCTATTCACGAGCAAATTGAAGTGAGATAAATCCATTTCTCCCTCCACCCCACGGCGGCTGATCTCTCTATACAAAATAATCCCCACCTCGGGCGATAAGAAACATGTGGTCTAAGGTAAAAGGCACCACCAGCCGGTGTCACCACCCAAAAGACACATTATGGTTTTTCCTGCGTGGATCCTTCCTCAAAGCTAACCTCCCATTGTATTTAAATCTGTTAACCCTGCATGGTGACTTCATGTCCTTTGTCGTCATGATACATGGGTGTAGGCCTGGTGAGTAACTCGTCAGGTCTGCATTCATGCATCATGCCGACTCTAGGTTTCATTCCCTAAGGGTCGGCTTGATGCATGGAGGCTGTACAGGCGAGAGGACTCTCCTAGGCTGTATTCATGCATCATGATGACATACCACATTAAACCACTGTGCAGGCTTTAAAGGGTTAAGTATTTATACATTTTACACAAAGGGTAAAAATATGTATATTTCATGTCTATAAGGTTCCCTGGGGCGCTTCATCTTGGCTATACTTCAGTGTCAGTCCTGTAGAAGATGTGTGTGGGGCGGTGGTCTGTTTGGTTAGCATTAGCTACATGACATTTTGCCAATTGCTGCTTTATAGCCAGTCCACCCTCCACACCCCGCCCCCACCCTTCCTGTCCTCCCATCACCCTCTGACTAAATAAATGCTGCACAACCAACTCTAGTACATCATGATCTTCTGCACGTAGCCGAATATTTCCTGTATCAAAAACGACCCAAGGTGCGTTATATGTCCACATGCCTTAGAATTCGAGTTGGTAAGACTTATTATTCGCAGGCCACAAATTGACACATTCAATGCTGTTGACACAAGTAAAACCTCCTCAAGTATTTTATAGAGGTAGAGTCTTTCTGTATTTACACGTAGGCTCTGCGCGTATAGTCACCGTTTCGTTCTGTTTAAGGTGATGTAAATATTTACTGATATGCCTGACCCTTCTAAGTGAAAGGCGTTACATTGTCAGTTATTCATCACAATTGATGAATGTACGAGTGGTGCTGGATAGCACAGACATGTGAAGGCTTTGATGCACTGTTCCCTTTTGTTGGCATGATGCATCAATGAAGTACCCGTGAGTTACTCACATCATGCAGACCCTATGTGGGGCTGATCCTATCTGCAATAGTCTACACGAAGCAAGTTTCTGTAGCCCTAGCGTCTAACTCACCAGTACTGCATGAATGCATCATGACGACCATACACGTACCCTGAGACACTCTATATGGGGCAGCATAATGCATAAATGCAGCCCTGGATAGTAGACTCGCGACAGCTGCATTCATGCATCATGCCGACAATAAGGGCATATAAACACATTAAAGCACAATGCGGCCCTTTGAGATTTAACAATAATACGAAGATTCCTTACCGTGGGGTACTCCTCCATGTCGTTATTCAGGATCCGTAAGATGACCGTCTTAGGGTGCTCCTTACTCTTCTCTGAGGCTATTTGTCTGAAAAATACAGGAAAATTCAGGAAATTAGAAAAAGTGTGCAAAATATGTATACATTTAGAAGCAAATTAGATGTACAAGAGTCATGTCACATAACAGATTGGGCAAATCATGGCCAGAGCTGGAACTATCTGAAAGACCTGAATATATAAGAGGGATCACAGTTTTTTTTGTGATTTTCAGTTTGTGGAAAAATGCCTGGAATTGAAAGAATTCCCACGTTTGATATCATCCAACTGAAATTCTTGGAAAAGTGATTTCCTAGCTACTCCGGAGAGATCTACATATATTATCAATTCTGTCTACAGGTAAGACAAACATGATTGCAACATATTGAGTTTGCCCGACAGCTAAACTAATACAGCATCCTTCCAATCCTCACCTAGTGGCCGTTATTTGTACTTAATCCCACATTATTGGTGAAGTATTCACAGCCAAATCTGGGAAGCAAGCCTCAGAGGAGGAATATATCCACATCCTCCAAATTCCACTCAGAATATATCTCCTCTGGCAATCTCATAAGGAGTAGCATCACATGGGTACACTCTTCCACTGAATCCCAAAAACGATATAATATTATCCAATGCCGCAATAGAGTTGTTGGTGTCTAGGGTGGCAATCCTTAACTGAGACTGCGACTTGGGGCACGTAGTGCATGATATCTCCCTTTTCAATCTCCCAGGCAATTGCATGACTTAATTGTATATCTCTCTGCTAAGGAGTGCCCTTGGCAGTATATTCCCTACGTCCTTTCCCGATGTCAATACATGGAGTGCCCACCCTCAACTCAGTTGTCTAATAATACAGGCCCACATGGCATCTCGGGTCAGGTAGTATAAGTAATAGACATGTCGTTTTTTATCATCGTGTTAATAAACATGCAGGAGGTAAAGCCCAAGGTGTAGGAGTATCACCCAGGGTGCACCGGGTACACTACTCTCACCTGTATAGCGCTGTATCACAGGCAGTAGTGTGCATGTACAGTGTAGGGGATGCCTCTGTTTGGGGGGACATGGTCGGATATTAAACAAGTCCCTGGGCAACTATAACGGGAACTATAACCCTAGCTTTGGTCCCTTCAAATGAGTGGGAGAGATGTACTGACTGTGAAAACCAAATTCACTGAAGCAGTAAGAGTAATATTGTGGATTCTGAGACAGAGCAACAATAGAGCAAACCACATCCGATGATACTAACTGCATTTCCATACCTCCATACACTATTCCCGACACCCTACACACCTACTGTCCCTGACCTGGGCCGTCCCCAGCTCATCCCACACACCAGCTATCTGCCACCTATCTGCAGCTAATAGCTCCAACTGCCGCTAATCCCTGTAGGGATATAGCAGATGATCCCTCTGTATGATGTAAGGGGCACCTGCTTGTGTCTACTTAGGGCATGGGTGTCAATTACACATAGGTTATGTGTACATCATATGTGTGTGTATGTGTAGGTGATCGATATGGTTAGAGATAAACTTCTTGATTTACACAAATTTGGGTTCCTTTATGAGCTAAAGATGTGTCTGAGAGGTTTTATATTTGATTCCCTGAGAGGTTTTTATATTTTACCCCCCCCCCCCCTCCACAGGCATCTCAGTAAGTTGTTCATGAATAATTTCTTGTAGAGCCTATGACAGGCTATGTGATATTTAAACAGTATAACTTTCCAGACCTTTAGTTTATCTCCTATGACTAACCTATCGTCCACTAAGACTCACAGGCACCACTGGACCACATTAATAACCACATTATCAGACACTTACAAATATTACCACTATAGACCGGATCCTGTCCAGGCACCTGATGCATCTTGGGATAGCTTGTTAATGCCTATACACACAGCTCGGTGACATGTACGGCTGATGTGGCTCCTTATCCAGGTCTAAGTCAGCCAGGCGCCACTCAGGTGGTGGGGGAGGTGCTAAAATATCTAAGGCATCTTCCAACCTATCTACCAAAAGGCCAAAGAATATATGAATAGTTTGTTTCAGGTCTGAAAAATCTTTTAACTTCTTTTTTACTTTGGCCTGAAAAATACCCAAAAAATAACTCGTGAACCTGAGCACGCCCCGACTCTCTGATGAAGGTCTCGACTTGTGGACTACCAAATACATAGACTCTGAAATAGCCCCAAAATAGCCTCTTTTTTTCCTTTCAAGATTGGACAAAAATATCTAGGTAGGGTCGGATAATCTGAAACACACCTTTTTTATTTGGCCTAATCTGGCTATATTAGAAAGTGCGGCTCGTTGTTATTCAGAACATGTGTCATACATGAATATATCATGTGATTATAGCGCTTTTATTAATCCCTAACTCATGACTTCATGTTTTCAATGTGTTCCTGCTTTTACGACCTTATGCTGGTATTATTTGGCATTCCTGGTATTATTCTCGGCGGGGCTGCTGCATGAATGTACCATGTGAGGCATGGTTTATTAATCCCTATATCATGACTCTGTAAACGGCCCTATTTTTATACATTTCACTAAAATACCATCCTTCCCACATAGTATTAATACATAGTGTGGTATTTATAAATCCTAATCCCAGGAGCATGTCTAGGATTAGGAAGTTTGTCTATGGGGTTTAACTGGACATTTTTGTTCATGAAACTTTGAAAGGCAAAAACGTATTGTCTTGATTATAATACCCCACCGACCCATACGCAGCTATTGTAACATGGACAGAAATCGTGACGGAGGTATTTTTCATAAGGGGTATTTCCAGGCAACAGCTAAAATTGCAAGGAAATTGTCTAAAATTTACATCTTTGCAAAATTGATTGAGGTGAGCCTTGTTTTGCTAAACACAGTCTAATTACCAGAAACACATGTTTATTTGTTGTCTACTTATCTAAATTTATATTGATTTAATTTTGATTATTCAACTTTAGTCTTAATGATACAAAACTGGACTCACTCCTTGAGTTTTGTGTACCAGAGGTCCTTCATATCGGGGGTTGTGAAGGTGGCCACTGTGTTGGTGGTCGGCCACCCGATGACGAAGGACCTGTCGGGGGCCCTTGACGTCTCGGCCACCTCGTCCAGGCAGTCCGCCATCCACATCTCACACACCCGCGTCCGCTGCTTCAACTTGAACGTCGTGCTCGATCTGGGGATTTAATAGAAATAAAATAATGATGAGTCATTGTTTTAACTGGTTAATGGGATGCTTTCTAAGAGGAAGATTTCGTCTCTTGGGATAAAGCCATATACCGTATAATGGCCCGTTTAAGCGCTCCTGTGAATATACATTTGAACTCGCTGTTACCCCATGCGCTTATACAGGGACCTGCGGTCAAACAAGTCCCTTTAGAGATAGCTTTTGGGTTTCAGGGTGTCCTAGACCTGTGCTTAAAGGAAACCTTGGCTTATTTGAGTTGAGACCCCTGCACTTTATCAAATTGCGAGGATAACAAATATAATATTGTATACTATGCTTTATCTGCACTTGTTTATTCGTATAAAAGACTAGATAAACCGCATTTGCAACTGCAAGACTCCTCCTGCTGAGCAAAGTTTAACTTTTGACTCAAATTTGAGAGGGCTTAAGGCAGCTACGTCTCTACAGCTAGGACAATGTTTATTTTTCCCTAATTCTTGGAAACTTCTTAGATTCTAAGATAACATCTTCCCCAGCTTCTTATAGTCCACTGTGGTATAAACATGTCTCTACCTGTAGCTGACCACAGCTGAGGAGGAGGCACATTAACCCTTATCTGGGTCCCTTGTAAATACACTGATACCTTATCTAACACAATGGTATTAACCCACACTACTGCATCATGGTGACTACAGACCCTACCCCAAAACCAATTACATTACCACAAATGTAGTAAGACCAAAAAAAAAGAGTTGTGTTCAGGTCTCCCAAGTGACCCTATAATTTTACTGAAAAGATGAAAAATCGGAGACATTTTTGCTCATAATCCTTCAAATAAAATAGTAAAAAAGGGACCAACCAACCCTTTCCTTAGGCTATGGTACCTGAACATGACTATATTTTGTTATGCCTAAGCATCCCCAGGGACCACTGTGTTTACCTGTAAAAAGACCTGACCAAATTCTAACTGTAATTTACCAGATTGTAGTATAATTAATTAGTGGTAGTGATGTGATCTCCATGTTTGTTTCTGTAGGAGATAACCCAGTCACTGCCTTATCAGTGGGTTATCAGTGTAGGTGACCCTAGAGATGGTAAATCAATACTACCATGGGTATATACATGATACCACTATCTACACAGGCAGCCAACCATGACGGTAGGGTTAGGGTGAGTGTCAGGTACGTATGGTACCACACACAGGGAGGACCCCATTGTACTTTTTTGATCAGGTGATCAGAGGAACCTCATTTTTGATATCTTGAGGAATTGAAATGTTAAATTATCTTATTAAATTATAAGGTTTGCTGAGTGAATGCCATGTGGCAAACTATGTGGCTGCTTTCAGAACTAGCTCAAAGGACATGGGCAGTATAATTACTCTATCATCACGCTTGTAATGCCTCAGATCTGTGAGAACGGTTTGTGGTAGGAATATGTAGCTTTGTTTTATGAAAGAGAGAACATGGATCATTGTTGATTAGAAATCCATGACTAACCTGTGTAGCTTTATGAGATATGCGGTACTGACAGGGCCATCCCTGTTCAATTTCCAGTTATTGTTCAGCTTTAATAGTTGGAAACTATAAGATGCAATAAACCACTTTCAAATTAGAGATACCTTGTTATAATGATATTATACACTTAATGTATCAGCTATTACGTTAGTGGATATGTCATTATCAGAAGATGATGTGACACCTCCCTTAATTATCTCCGCTCCATCTCATGTCTTTCACACCTCACATCTACATTTCACACCTCCACCTTCCACCTTCACACCCAATTAACGCCCCGTCAATAGGGGTCACAGGACGCCGCGAGATCTCGTGAGATGTGAGTGTTGAGTCACGTGACTAGGGGGCAGAGTCTAGCTGCATCCGGGACCTGTCCTGGGACGCTGGGAGGTGAGCAATGTGCGGAATGCGTGGTATGTGGTGCATATAACATGGCATATTACAGATATATGTGTCAAGACGGTGACCGCAGTGTACTTATTATGTATCATATCTGAGTCAAGATGACGCCGCGAGACGCTTGGACGATACCAGGGACGCTCCCTAATATCGGCCGACATTATCTCTATGAGGCAACCGAGGGAAGGGCCACTCAAACTGATAACAGACTCATATACTTATAATATACAGCTAATATAACGGTAATAAATAAATACTTGGTTAATGTGGACTTCAGAGGCAGACAGTTTGTCGTCGGACGACAGAATGCTACCGTTTACTGAATTCTACAGTTGAACATTTAGAGTTCTGCAGTTGATAATTTAGAGGTTCCAGTCCTTTTATCTCTATATCGACAGTAGCAGGTCCACCTAGATGTCTAAATATATACCCATATGCTGCTTATGGGCATATGTTGCTTAAGCCCTCGTAGTCAAATGCACTTCATGACACCTATTTCCTTATCTTTAAATTTGTCTTCATTTTCTCCCTATTATCTTCTTATCCCTTTATCTTCTTATCAGAATTAGGTAATTCATTTCAGAATGTCAACATATAAAGAGATATATAAGGAGATAATAAAGAATCAATGAAGTAGGACGCATTTACCTCTTACATGTTGTTATTCTCTGAATTCTGCTGCACCTCTATTGGTCCTTATCGACATGGAGTGGACTAAAATGCATTCCTATACAGAATTAAGGCGTGTCTAGTGGGTTTTGAAGGGTCAGAAATACCTTGTTGGACCATTTCATTATGAATATGTTGAGTTTGGTCATGTATGTTTCATACTTTAAGGGTTATCTCATTTTCTCGCATGAAGTGTATTAGTGCAAATTAAACTAACTCTTGTGAGAAGACGATCCGCATGCCCCTGATCACATATGCATGTTTTATACACTGTATCCATGGTACCCTCGGGCCACAACATACTTAAGTCACCTCAACCACTTGTACTACTATTTCCCTGATTAAATCAACATCCCCTCCTCTATACACCTTTTACTTCATCAATACACCCTGTAATCACACTGGTATGGTAAATATGTTTCCCATATTGTATCCCTGGTCATCAGCATACCATGGTAATAATAAAACATAAAAACACCAGTATCAAGTACAAGTCCCCAAGTGCGGAATCTAAATCGCACACTTTTTCGGTAAGTAGGGGCCTTTTATTTTTCTTGTGCAGAGGGTTTCTTCCAATTTGTGGTTTTACCCATCATGCCTTTGGACAAACACTGAAAACCACAGCGCCACCAATTAGGGGGTGTATGAACTACCAATGACCTCTAGTGTGTAGAGTGTGTGGTGTGGGTCAGCCGACTGTAGTGCCATTGTGGCAATAGCAGCGGCAAACAATGGAACTAGGAAGATGGAAGCCAAAAGTAGCATTGCATTTATATCCTGCATATATATCTTAATTTATTTGACAGATGATGGAAAGGAAAATCAATGGTTTTTTTTATATTGACATTTCTATTACCTATCATATAAAATTAATGCTTTTGACTTTTGACATTTCTATTAATTTCATTACTTATCATATAAAATTTAGGGACATACAATGAAGTTTATCTCACCCTCCCTACTTTCTGCCCTGGTTTCTGCCAAATTTAATATGTGTAAAAATCTGCAAGGGGACGAAATGGCAGCACAGACAGGACCTAACCAGTTCTAACTCTAAAGTGGTGACCTTATGTGTATCTTCCACCCTGAGTGTCCGTCTCTGTGTAAAGTGGTCAACCAGGATATAGCGTGGTATGTGGTTTACACGCTGTGGTTATACGGTAAAGGGCAGGGGGTGGTTTTATTATTGTAGTTAAGTACTGGTGTGTACTTGGTGAGACATGGGATGGGTGCCGCCACCTGGCGCTGCTATCTACCTGTATAATGACACCACCTGTGTAATGCTACCCTGGATACCTGTGCCGCGGGCTGAGGGCCGCCTGTGGTTACAGGTGTGGGTGTAGGGCTTGAGAGGGGGTGGTACACCCTTAGAGCAGTTGCTCAACAACTAACCACAGTTGTCAGGCACAAGGATCATAATTATAGGCCAACATTATGACAAGTGGGGACTTTAATAGAGGATACTGTTATCAACTGTCATATGTGTGCATCATTACAGGGTTAGTGCATTTCAGGATACAGAAATAACAGGATATAGTTCAGTATGGACCCAATGCCTGTTTACCCTATAGCAGTAATAATAGTACTATCCATTCATATATGATGTTAGGTCAATTTAGACAGAAATGGCCTCCATGCACTCTATTGTCTCAGTGTAATTTCCTATTTGCGGATGTTATTGACATTTAGGTCACATTATGTGTACTTAAACATCAACACAGCCTGTATGACTACCTCCGCCCCCACTAAATGAGGTTCACTCAACAGGTGTTCAAATTCATATCCCACTATACTAGAATTTAAAGGTATATGATCTACGAAATCCACGCCATAGGCGTGGTGGCCGGCTTCCATCAAGGATTCTGGATCACATATACCGTAAAACCTCGCGTAGAAGCCGCGGCTAGTACGCGAATCAGATCGCCGGTGCGGCTTATAGGATCGGCCCAAAGTCAGGGTGCGGCTTATACGCGAGTTTTTGCAAAGTATAATATCCAAAATCACCATAGAATAACGACGATAATATGACCCTAGGAGCTACTAGGGGGCCGGGGGGGGGGGGGGAGGGGGGGAGGGCTCTCTTCGCACCTCATTGCAGACCACCGCCAATGTTGAGGCACAATGTAGAGGCACAATGCGCCAATGGGCCCGTGAGTGGTGACAGCTTTCTTAGCACCCCCCCCCCTCCCCCATCCCCAACCTAAAGTATTACAGGTACATGTATGTGGCGGTGACATATAAATCCCCCCCCCCCATCCCAACACCATGTACACTGCTGCGGAGTGTGAAAGCTGATGGGGGGGGGGGGGGGTTGGACACTCACACATACACCCTTGGCATTAACACAAAGCTGGGCCAGAATGCCGGAATGTAGCTGTCACCTGCCCTCCTCCAGCTGTTTATGTGTCTTTCTGATAGGCCAAAGTTAGGGGTGCGGCTAATACGCGAGTTTTCCCCAGGGGTGATTCAGAGAGCCCCTGCGGCTTATAGGATCGGCCCAAAGTCGGGGTGCGGCTTATACGCGAGTTAGGCTTATACGCGAGGTTTTACGGTATGCTGTTCTTAAAGGGTTAGTATGGAGAAGTCGCTCTTGGGCAGGCAGCTCACAGAGAGCTGCTAATTACCCTCACCCGTCCTGTACACAGTACTGCTTCCCGTGGTCAGGGTGAGGTGTGCAGCTAAATGTATATCACAGCTTGTGAGTAGGACATAATAGCCAGACCAGGCGCCAGGTGAGAGCTGGTCGTCACCGGCCAATAATGCCAATGATAGAGTAGGCCAGACCCGTGAACAACATCGTGGCTATGGGCGCTGGGTGCTTGGCAACGTCTGACAGCTTTCAGAGTGAGAGGAGTCGGCACCCACCTCTGTAGTGTGTGCTACATATATGTATTGCCGCGGTTATTATGGCCCGACCTATTGAAAGTTCAGCAGACCGGAATGAGCAGTGCATTCTGGGTGGGAGACGTGTGAACAACATATAGGTTGATTGCAGGTAAGGTCCAATGCGTAAACGGAAAAGCGGACGACGCAGGGTTACGATCACTCTGGTGGGGTGCAGTGCTGAAGGGTGGGAGACCATAGAGCAGGTGTACTGCGTAAGGGGAACGAGCAGACGACGCAGGGACTAGCCTATTGTAAGAGGTAAGGGGTGGAAGGTGGGCGTTACAAAGATTTCCCTTCTCTTTAAGCCTGTGCGCATAGCTTCCCAAATCCGCAAATTGCGCATTTATTCACCTGGAATAGTCCATTATTACACCAAAGGGGTGAAAGGTGTGCGCAGACTTTCTACAGATTTGTGTGAAGCCCGCAACGCAGGGTTGGGGATCACTCTGGCGGAGTGCAGTGCTGAGGGGTGCGGGACTAGAGAGCATATGTATGTAGGGTGCAAGAAGCAAACGGCCCAATGCTAATCCTATGGACGCGCAATTCCTGTTGAAACCTTACGGAAAAGTGAACTCATTAACCATGGCCGGGGACTCCGTCGCCGGCCAATAAACCATAGTAATTTTTCCTCAAATTAGCAATATTACTCCCATATGGTCATCCTAATGTATTATAGCGCTCCCTAGATTTCCAAGAAACCTATTAGCAGATGATCACCTCTAGGCCTTATGTCAGCTGTCACTGCTTCAGTGCTTTCATGCCACAGCCAAAAATAATTATCTCATTTCAAGAAAATACGATAAATAAACTCGCCTGGCGGACAAATGACTAGTTTTAAGAAAATTATTTGTCTTAAAACTAGTCATTTGTTATGTTGAAATGTTATTTTCTTAAAGCTAGTAGTTGCCAGTGCTACATTCATGCATCATGCCGACCCTACGGCGTTGATACTCTCATAAAGGACAGGATGGATGCAAAAATGCAGCCTTGATGAGTAGACTAGCCAGAGAGGCAACTAAAGATAATGACAACAAAGGACATTTAAGCACTAAGCGGCCCTTGAAGGGTTAAATCAGTGAGTGGGGAGTATGACACCCTGGAGGTATAGGTGCTGGGCAGAGACACGAGGGTGAGTCCTGATGCCCTACAGCCCATCCTGGTGGGGAACTGGAGGAGGAGTGTTCCGCTGAAATGGTGGTGTGGGAAGGGGGGAGGGAGAGGGGAGGATCTAAAGCTACCCATTAGGGAGAACTGGGTAGACCTGAGGGGTTCTTCTGTAAAGGTGAACCAGGAAATTAAGGTGACTGCTAACCAACTCCCTTGTCTACCTCTATCTCACCCCCTCACCGCGTTATTGCTTATTAACCATTTAAGGGTCGCATATTGCTTTAATGCGCTATGCCCTTTGTCGTCATGATGCATGAATACAGCCCCGGTGAGTAACTCATTAGTGCTGCATTCAAGCACCATGCCAACCATACGGGAATGTATAAGAGAGATACATTACATCCATACATCATGCCTATAACTTACATAGTGGATTAAAGAACTATGCAGCCCTTAAAGGGTTAATATAGTATTTATACCTCTTCTTCCCCCCCCCCCTATGCCCCCCTTTACTTATGACCTCAGGTATGAACTATGTGACATCTAACTTTTCAGAATCCGGAACCTTAGGCTACTTTTGTTTGTAAAATAACCCTCAGCGTGGTTTATTTTCCTAATAATACATCAGTCATGTACAACCTTCACTCATTACAATTTGTGCTTCCTGATTGTTTTAAACAAAAGGAGGCCAGATGGGAATTCACCCTCAGGCCCTGTACCGTAGTACTTTCAGTTTTTGCGGATAGAAAATAGGTTATTCTAGATCCTACCATCTCTCCATGGGTTTTCTTGTTTATCTTATTTGAATACTTTTCATCGGTGCAGATTCAGTTTTAGATTGTATGTAGATGTTGGCCTCGGGTGTCATCATGGTATTTGTGTGGGGTAGGCAAACTCTGTCAGCATCTGACAATGCGAGGCAACACGAGGGGCGTTGGGGATGGACAAGGACACCCCCAACATTTGCACAGT
The DNA here is from genome assembly GCA_947462335.1 of Harmothoe impar. Lineage (NCBI taxonomy): Eukaryota > Metazoa > Annelida > Polychaeta > Phyllodocida > Polynoidae > Harmothoe > Harmothoe impar. The sequence goes on along the minus strand of OX381708.1, from coordinate 16,921,855 downwards.
GTGCTCACCATATTGTTGGAAAATATGAATTATTGCAATATTAGCAGATTTTGAAAAGATGATTGAAAAGTGAAATGTGCACAACGCAAATATTATAGCTGAGTAAGCCCCTACAGAGGGGATTCAATGTGAGTATGGGCCTCAGACACAATTGGTGCTGGGCATAAGAGGCCAGTCCTAAGGAAAATGGAAATTAAGAACTAAAAAAAAAAGATTTGAAAAATGGAAAAAATAACTATCTAAAAAATAAAGGTTTTAGGGAAGGGCTGCGGATTGAGGTGGTACCCAAATAATAGGTAGGTGTCAACATAATACAATGTTTGCCGTCTTTGACAATAGCCACACTACTTCTACAATGCTGCCCCCCCCCCCCCTTATATACCCACCTGGGACTAGTCTCAACGTCAGACCAATGTTGCGTCTGCCCGTTAGGTGGCGGGAGAGGCGCCTTACATAGGTCTGACTGCCTGCATGACGGCGCCCCTGACGGGACGCAGAAGAACCCTAGTTCTTAAGAGTTTGATAGTGTAAACAATGTCGGTTTGGGGTGTTCTACTAGTGTCATATTGATGGCATTGAAACCGAGTGACCTTCATGAGATAAATATGCAATATTCCAAATGGCATCAATATGACACAAGTGGAAAGGGAAATATTTGACATTTTCCCCCTGTGGGCGATAATGCAGGCATTTTCCATAGGCTGCCAATGTCGTCACGCACATGGCAATCCGATGACAGCTGCCTGTTTACAAATAAAACATTATTGTTCCTACTTACTTTTTAAAATGATAACAGAAATGTCATCTCTAATATGATTTTATTAGTGTATCGACCATTTAAAGTGAAAAGTTGAAGAGAAAATGTCAAATATTGGGTCTAGTTTCGACCCCACAGTCAGACCTATGTAAGGCGCCTCTCCCGCCACCTAACGGGCAGACGCAACATTGGTCTGACATTGAGACTAACCTGGGACCCTCTACCAGTTACTGTAGGTGCCACACAGGGCGTAACCAGACTCACATCCCATTCAGCGCAGTGCTTTACGGGAAGCAAAGTGTTTTATTGCAAAATACCACTTTTTTTGTCATGTCGCCCGGGCGAGTTATTCACCAGTGCTACATTCATGCATCATGCCGATCCCACGGGGTCGATACACTCCTGAAGGATTTGAACTATGCGTTGCTTCGGTGCTGATGGATTTCTCAACAGCGCTGAATTACTGCATCATGGCGACAAATGGACATGCACCTTTATGCATCATGCCGTCCTTAAAGGTTTAGGAAGCACCTTAATCCCTGTACAGTGCCCCTCCTTACCTGTACCCCTTCCTCTACCCGTGTCAACACCAGCTCCCAGGGGATGTGGTGAGCCACACACTATACCCAATGCCAGCTCTTTTACATTTCTATTTACTTCATTTTATCACACTCTATAGACTTTCATTATTCCATCTTTCATCTTATTTTTCTATATATTTCCATTATTTACCCTGCATCTTCTCCCCTATAGATAGGGTATTTTCTTTCCTCCCTCTCACATTTTATTTTCTGTACATTTTCATTATTCATTCTTACATCTGAATCTTCTATACATTTTCACCATTTCTTCTAACATTTTTATTTGCCTGTGTATTTCTACTATTTGCAGTGTCTGGATCTAAATCCTTAACTAAACATGATCAGATAAAGCCCACCCATACATGTATACATGTAGACCTGCACCTATAGAGGGGCCTACACTGGCTGGGATCTTGATGGTCATGGGTCATCATGGCTCAGGTGACCCATAGAGATGGCTGAGATGACTCCCAACCTCTATACATCCTTTCACATTAGCAATAGAGTGTTTCGCTCAGTGAAAGGTTATAATACAGGTACTGAAATGTTCAGTACATGTATTATAACCTTCGTGTGGCATGCGGAATTGGAAAGCATTGGGCTCTTTGTGTATGAGGGGACTAAATGAAATATATGTAGTATTTGAAAATCACTACATCGTGATTTATCACAAAACATAATTTATGATTATCAATTTTCAGAATCTTGAGAGTAAGATTCCTGTAGATACTAAACCTTTTAAATGGCTTAATTGCAAGTCCATTTTCTCATCTCCTGCAATGGCAGCATTAGAAATACACTAAACATATTTCTAAACACGAGTAAAACTAAATTTTACCCAAATCAAACAGGTCTAGCACCAAGGGGGTCACAAAGACATCAAGACCTCCAATGTGATAACATCGAGCCCTGTCAGCCCCAGTAGGCAGGGAGTGGGTAGAGAAAACAGCCGTGTCTTTTTGGTGTTTGTAAGGACCTGCCTACTCCTGTCTCATTCAGTGTGATATATCACCTAACGCTCGTGGCGACACCACGCGGATTTGGATTATCTAATGTTTATGTAGGCTGGTAACCTGGCTTTGTTCTGGTGTTTTACAATACAGACAGGTCAAATTTGAGAATATGTCAAATTGTAGGATTGGCCAAGCATAATGAAAGGTGATGCATGCACTTCCTTTCAAATTAAAAATACAAATCAAACAAGATTATTTACGTCTAAACTACCCTTCCTGTACACGTATACAGCAGCATAAGTTATGAGAAAGGAACATCATTGGACATTAACCTACTAGTATTCTCACTGGAATGTGTCCCTAATTCTGAGCCAGAATTATTTCCTGTTTCAAGAAACAGTTTCTGTCAGATTGACATTAGGTCTTCAGGATTTCAGGTCAGAGCACCAGGCTAGATTTTCAATACGGCCAGCTTACAGTGAGAGTACCAGTCTAGATACCTATCACGTTATTCAGCCCCCCACAATGCTCTTTTTAAACAGGATGCACTTTTGTTACCCTATATCTATCAGCCTGTCAACACAGATAGTAGTGATAACGGCCCTGACCACCCACAAGGGTTTGCTGGGTTTTGAGTGTTTTTCAATATCCTACATACTTCTGGGCTTGTATAAACATCCAAGTACATGTGCATTCACAAGGTTGTCTCATCCTGATCAGGTTGTATCAACATGACCTGCTGAATCACCAACGACAGCCCTGGAATATGATTGCATTCATTCTCCCCAAAAAGAAGTAGAACCCTACCAGCCTTGCATAGATATAAATTATGATAGTTTGATTTTTGAGGACCCTTAAAGGGTTAACTCTGTCAACCACTGCCTTGTTCACGCAGACAATGAAATTCTGCTTACATTCCGTCAGGTTTTAGTTGTAGTTTCTCAGATGTCGGACGATACGATGATTTCTTCTACTCCTTGACACAGTGACAGAGACTTTATTCTGGTGATTGAGATGACAACAGATTCCCAGATCAAGCGATCGGACACGTCTACTTAGCAATGATCAGAACCCAACCTACAGGACACTGAACTGAGAAGCTACCCTCCACCCGCTCAATCACTGCTAGGGCAGCTGTAGTCAAGAGGTTATCAGGAACTTACAGTAACCCTTTAACGACAGCACAGAGCTCTAATGTACCATGCCTTTGGTCCTGCTGATGCATGAATGCAGCCATGGTGAGTACTTTGCCGCCAGTGCTACATTCCCAGCAAATTCCCGTCATCAAGAGTGAAGATGCGTGGACATGAGTTTGGGTATTCTGCGTTCAGACACAAGGTGTGGGGATGCGTGAGCTATGAGTGAGGTTCCACATATCTCACGCATCCCCACTCAAGCTCACGCACGAAATGAAATGTACTAGGGTTAGAGGTGTGGGGATGAGTGAGCTATGAGTGAGGTTCCACATATCTCACGCATCCCCACGCACCTGCAAGCATTCAGATACTGTGAGAAGTGTATGACTTTACATTGGTTGTGTCTTACAGAGAGGACATTATATAGAATATTGTCAATTTTATTGCTTTTATCCCATTGATCGACATATTTTTTTTATATTGGTAAGCATCTGCAAACAAAGAACGTAGTGATATCCATAGGTATAACATGATATTCATGATTAATTTATGATAGACAATTTTTGTCATCCATGGGATATAACACTGAAGTACAAGTACTTAGGTTTTCCTCAGTTTTGAGAATACAACTGGTTCCAGTTTGACAATGATGTGAAAATATGATATGCAGTGATACACGTTGCATCATACAATAATGGCTAATATATGAGAATTCAAAGGATGAAGGCAATGAACATTGCACTGGACGATAAAAGGGGCATATCCTAACTGTCAGCATCACCATGTTGTCCCACGCAAGCCCACGCAAGCCCACGCAAGCCCACGCAAGCCCACGCAAGCCCACACAAGCCCACACTCAATAGGTCACATGATGCTATCCCGTGATCTGATTGGTCAGTGGTTCAAGTTTGAAGTCTCTTTGTCCTGGAGGTGTGGCAGTTAAAACGGACAGTTACTGGAGGAAGGAAGTCGAGTATAGGTACATGTACATGTGGCAAGTATATTTCCCTACTACTAATACGATGTACTTTGAGTGATAGCTGATGTATACTATGAATGAGTTAATGAAATCAACATTGTATTACATGTCTCCACATAATGTGTCATTTCATGATATTCTCTTTTCAGGGCAGTAGAAGACAGGATAGGTCTGAGGAAAGGTGACATACAGTTCTCCATAGTGCGGGTGTGTGCAATGTGTGTACTCTATATACATGTACACTAAGGTATATGCAGACAGTATCTTCATATTGTGAATTACATACATTTCTGCATGTCCCCCTTAATTCAATAGTTCTCTTCCCTGTTGATTATCTCTGTCTAATTATTTATTACATTTTATTTTCCAGTTCATGTTGGCTGAAGTGGTAATGGAGGAAAGGATACACTATGATGTGGAGACCAGGCACAAGACAAAATACACTAGTTAATATATGCCACACAACAAGATGCTTCAAAAAGACTACATTAACTTTGATGTGAATAAAGATATCTGTCCCAGTATGACATTATGTCCTATAGTAGGAATGCAACCAAGTGTCAGGTTGAGTCAGCCTGAGCCTGACACCATTTTGCTACCAAGTGTCAGGTTGAGTCAGCCTGAGCCTGACACCATCTTGCTACCAAGTGTCAGGTTGAGTCAGCCTGAGCCTGACACCATCTTACTATCAAGTGTCAGGTTGAGTTAGCCTGAGCCTGACACCATCTTACTACCAAGTGTCAGGTTGAGTCAGCCTGACCCAGACACCATGCTGACACCATGTACACGTTTTGGACACCTGGTGTCATACACTTGCTCAGGCTGGAGCAAACTGACGCCAATTTGCTGGGTTTAAGCATTATGATGGTACACTCTCATTGAGGGCGTCATGATGCACCAATGCACTACTGGCGAGTACTGCGTGGTGCATCATGACGACAAATGCTGCATTAAGGCAACATGCCATCCTACAATGGTTAAGGTGCGATGACATCCGGAAACCTGGGATGTCCAGATCACCAAGTCAGATACATGTATACAACCAGCGGTGGGTTCAGACTGGGAAACCCTCTCAATCATCCCTAAACGAGCTGATCAAAAACTAGGGTCTACTTGGGGTTCTTTGATGACAGAAGGATGCGAGATTCTCAAAGGGTTTTGCATAAATTATTTAGTTTTTGTTGATGGTTTCTTGACTCCTGATTGCTGATACTATGGACTACAGTATGAAAGAAGGAAGATTGGGCTTTTCAAAGATACCCCCATTTTAGTATTAGGTTCCATTCGTCTCGTCAAGCAGCCTTTGACAAAAGAAAAATCCTTGCCTCAAAAGGCTATCATCAGATTATTGACTGAGTAACTCACCAACGCTGCATCCATGCATTATGCCGAATCTATGGGTTTGATACACGCCCTTTCGGAACAATGCACTGATGCAGTTTCAGCGAGTTGTTGGCTGTGTTGGTGCATCATGATGACATGGTCGTGTTTTTTTTCAATGAAATATTTATAAGGTTTAGATCTATACTTACTTTTGTTTGGCGATAAGGAGCAGGTCGTTAAACAGGAACAAGTAGCGGTCCTGTGTCTGCAGACCCTGTAAGGAGAGCGAGAAAAGGCAAACAATTAGTATAACATTGTCAAAGTTACTGTTAGTATCCACAAAAGTTGCATATTTTGTAAGAAAAGCACAATATATATGGCAACAAAATGTATTCAGCATTTTGCAATATCAATGAAGCCTGCAGGGGTTCTTTATCGATATTGTAACGATACAGCAAATTCCGGTTATTCTATAACAGAACCCAGGACATTTAATTAAAAGAAACTCCCTCGGACCAGATTTCAGATCTATGCCAAATATGGTGCTTTCATCACAAACTGCACACTAGGCTGGTTAAGCTGCTTCACTATTGTGAATACAGAAAGAAGAGTCATACAGGATTAGATATTGGCGGGTCACAGAAGCTGCCCTCCCTGTGAACACATCGGCAAACACACCCAGTCTGGTGTTAAAGGTTCACAGATTGTGTGAAACCCTGCAAACAGGCTGGTAAATACACGATAAAAAAGACGTACACATTCTGTATAAAAGGGCCAAAGATCTGGGTGGTGAAAATGGTCAAGGTTTTTCTCCCCCTTCTTGGGTTTCAAATCCTTTCGGTAAAGAAATCTCGAATGCATCCACCTCTGGTTTGGTCCATGAGTGAGACATCAACAAAGGGTATTGTGGCTATGTCACTGTGTGCTGTGTAAGGCACATCTCTGTACAATGCCACAAGTATGGTGTATATCTCCTATACCTTAGAATAATTCCACCGGCAAAGAATTGGGATAGAAGTTGTGATAGGCAGCAGAGTAATGGTTCAGAGGAGGGGGACATATTATTAATTAAACCTAATTCAATTCTCGGAATGCGGAAAAAGCTTCATGAATTGTTACAATGTCTTGTACAACTAATTTGATATATTCCGGAGCAATTGCATCTTTATTAAGAGCTACTGCTTTTCTTAGATGCATTTTGTAATTCATAGAACATGCATTATATATAGAGATGTGTCTGGCTATATATACACAGAGCTAGACACGTCTCTAACACACAATACATGTTCTATGAATTACAAAATGCATCTATGTGTATATGTTATTATATACATTATATACATTATACTGTTAAGCTGCTTTATCCACAATGGCCAACATGATGTCAGAGCAACTGGTGTGAAAGTGACAGCACAAGGGCACACAATTGACCTTTTCTGACAACTAACATGTAAAACGGACTCTCAACATACATAATGGACATGGCTATTATCTTTATTCCATGTACTACGCACTATGCACTCTATGTACACATTTCCCATGACCACTTCCATATATTACGTTCACTAGATCTCCTGACGGTCTATCCCTGACCATAAATATGACCCTGTGGTTTGTTCTTTATAGGTGAAATACATTGCACTTCATGCATGATGACACTGAGACAGAGAAATAAATAAAACATGATGCCACCCTACCCCCAACTCAAAATATGACTTGGCAGTAAGGATAAAGATCACATGACCTTTTCTATAGGCTGTGAAACGTCTGAAAAAGGGGATTCAAAATCAGACGTAGTTCATGGTGACTTAGTGTGAAAGGCGGTGCAAATTGGACTAGGTCATAGATACATTATAATAATGCAAGGCCCATGTATTTTTACACTTCACATAAAATCAACTGCATACAATGCAGGTGATAACTTCAGTATGACACGTTACATGTGTTAAAAGGTAGGATTACTATAGGTGTTGAGTCATTACTCGTAGACGATTGGGAGTTTTTTTATCCTTTTTTTCTCACAATTTCTTGCCCCCCCCCCCTCTTCCCTACCACCCCCGTCCACCAGTTGATGTAACAATACCAAGTGGTTTGTCCTCAGTAGACAATGACAGTGCACTTTATACCCCTGGCCGATAGGGGGCATCTTAACCACAAGGGGTAAAGTAGTCCCCCACACCCCTGTATTACTCCGCCTCTCCCACAGTCTGGTGACAAGGTCGTGGGAAAGTAGCAGGGGACAAATAAAACTCGGTTTTATATACGCAGATATTACTTCTTGTAATTGTGTTTACATTCTTAATGTCTGACTATAGTATTTTATGATGATGCAGTGAACAGGAAAATGTTACTTTTCCTCTAGAATAATTGAGGCCTTGTGGTTTGGCTAAATGGCAGCAAACTACGTGGGAGAGTCCAGGTGTGATGGGTTCTTTTTGTATCGCTGCAGGAAGAAATGTCTGTATCGTGTTTTCTGTGAATACAAAGCCTTCATTCTGAAACACCTGGTAGCCAACCATTATATATTTTCTCTTATTGCAATGTAGTTGATATTTTGCCAATGTCTTCTTCCTACCAAATAAGCTAGTCAATCTTCATCGTGTATTTTAGGATTGTTTTAATACATTGTATCTTGGATGTAAGCCAATCTGCAAGCGATTTTCAAGAATTGAAATAAAAACTAATCTAATAACTCAAGCCATGGATTGAAGATCCATGACCAAAGAAATATTAAATGTATCTTATTGTGATCATTTTCTGTTATCTATATTGTATTACTCACCAGAATTCCATTCGCCCCCTTTCCCCCACCCAAAGCTATTCGTCTTGGCGAACCTTATCTGCAACTGATTTCTCAAGCATCAAAAAAGCACCCCTTTCCCCCGTCCAAAGCTACTCCTCTTAGTGAGCCTAATCTTCCCTACACATCTATATTGTGTGGGTGCTCCTACATGATGTGACCAAATTACTCCAACACCCCCCCCCCACCCCCAACCCTCACCCTCCCTATAGATAGACCCCAGCTATTCACCCTAAGATTATTATAAGTGTTTCCCTCTGTATAACCCCACTCACTCCACTGATCCCCCCCATCCTCCTCCCCACCACCCCTGGTATGCTATAAGATGATTATAAGTGTTTTCGCTGGTTCCAGCCTCGACCTATGGCCTGGAGATGGCCCTGATACCCCTGGCCAGGTACCAGCGCCGTGTGTGGGTGGCATCACGTGACCGGGTGGCGTGCCGGTGCTGCCCCTGGTGAGCGGGGTGACAACTAGCCCGGGTCACGTGATCCCCTGTTTACTCCACACCTGTATACAGATGTCCACATAAACACTGACTTACCAGGGGCGCCATTAATTTTGAGATATTTATATTTTTACATTTTTTCTACATTTTCTTTTTCAATATTAGTTTTCTCATTTTCCCTTCAGGAATTCCACCACCATGAATGAATGAACAGTCATGTCTTTTACTAACTAAGCCTGTTCAGTTTTTTTGAGAAAGTTGTGTTTTACCTATTTAACTGCCAAAACTGGTTAGGTTTATTGCGCTCGAAGAGAAAGTGACTTCAAGGGGTATTTGATGACTTTGAGGAAGCCCACATAAGGATTGCCATCATGATAAATAAGATTATTGGCATAGATCCCTCTCCTACCTCCCCCTCCTTAATAAAACACCAATAATACTGAATGTGTAGGAGTAGTTTGTAGGTGGGGGTTCAGGAGGTTGTAAGAGGTTAGGGTGTGTAGGAGTGGGGATCTCCTTACTGTGGACACGGACTGGAGGGGTTTGTTAGAAGAAAGTCTCTATTTGTACACTGTAGGATGAGTCGTATCAAAGTAGTAACAACAGGTAATAAATCTGGTTATGCTTTATAAGGGCGCAGATATCATGATGGTCTTTTGGGAGTGCATCAGGTCCAAATGGGTCGGCATGATGCATGAATGCAGCACCGACAAGTTACTGGCCAGTGCTGCATTCATGCATCATAACGGCAAAATGGCATGGTACATTACGCTGTGGGGTATGACCTGGATGGCATGTAATTCAGAAAACTAAAGGTCAATCTATAATAAATGGGGGCATTTGAAAGTGTGTTCATTACATGGGCACTTTTTCTCTTTTCAACAATTAGATAAACGTTTTGTGCTTGAATGATTAGATTAATGTGAACGTTATTGAGTGTCTTACTTTGTCTTATTTTTTCATCATCTAACACTGCATGTCATCTTGTCCAAAACACTAGTACCAGACAACAACTAGACACCTGTAGTCTGTACCCCGTGCATGCTGCCCCCAGCCTGTCATGATGGCACACCAGCATAACTGACGCCTCTAACAACTGCACTTTTGTTCTCTAATGTTAACTAGCGGATCATCATCTGTGTAATTTTGTCGTAAATGTATCATTTTGTTATGGTATCTGCCATTATGTGGAGATTATATCAGTGATGTGTGTGGTTAAGATGTGTATCTGTGTCTTATACAAGGGACTGGGGGCTGACAATGTTTGTTTAGATGCCACTAGGTATGTCTGATAGTCATCTTATTATGACAGATTTAAAGCATAATTGGTTCTGGTGTTTCTTAAGTGTTTACAAGACAAACATGACAGTTTCATGATATGAATACTTTTTTTTCATTTCTTTTTTTTATTGAGTCTTCAGAACGATGCAAAATGATCTTTCAGACAAAACAGGAGTATCTGTCAGTTTTCATAATTGATTTGTCATGCTCATGATTGGTCTGGGTATAAGAATGTGACCTTTGGCCAAAAGATTTTAGGAAGACAACAGGTATTCCACTTTTTGATAGGACTCCTCTATTAACCTTACATTTCTATTTATCTTCCGTTTTCCCATTTATAAACTCACAATATCCTCTTAGGGCACATGACACACAAACATATGTATTTAATCTGGAACATTGCCCCCCTCCTCCTCCTCCTCCTCCTGTGAAATTCGCCCCGACCCTTTCCCATATTTTACATGTTCACTTCCCCTTCTGCTAACTATATCCTGTTATATATCCCCTCCTGTACATACTTATGGTATAATCCTACAGATAGATAGTGTGTGTGTCATGTGATAGGGGGCAGCAGTGAGGTGTTACACTCTAACACCTGTAAGTAGGCCTAACCCCACTATTACAGGTATTCCAGGTGTGCCAGGTGAGGACAGGTAACACTAGGGTTACCTCCACCTACCCCTATTACCTGTACACCCCACACCACTGCCCCTATAACAGGGTAGTTGACCCCCCGACCCCCACACTCTCAGTCCTTAACATTAGGCAGTCAACAGCTCTCAGGTCATTGGTTTATGGCGAGTCCTTTGGGCAAGAGATATTTTTGCTCAGATGATAAATCAAGCCAGAATTTATCAGTTTGGGCATATAGGCCTCAGCAACCCTGTTTAAAGCCTTTGTGAATGGGATGTGTGGAAAAGACATTTTTCCTGAATCTAGGGCCAAAGAACTGGGGGCCCTGGGAGATGTGGCCTCCTTACGGCGACCACTGTTACTATCAGGATGTTCACATGACCGCATGATGCCTCAAGTTTATGGGTTTATTTTCATCATGATGCGCTGATAAAGCACGGGCGAGTAACTCGCGAGCACTGCTGTAGCGCGCCATGCTGACCCTTCGGGTGTGCATTGACTTGTACTACAGTCAGCAAGATGCATGAATGCAGCCCTGGTGAATTACTCACTGGTGCTGCATTCACGTATCATGGCCACAAAAGGGCATGGTGAATTCAAGCACTATGTTACCCTTAGATAATTAATACTGCCACTGATTTCAATACCAATCTTGCATATCAGCCGATGAGCGTACACTTGAGCTCTGAAGATATTACCTTCGGTATCAGGGCCAGCATTTTGGAACCTCAAACTCTGGAAGTTTTAGCATGGCTACACACAGTATTACAAACATGTATAGTAGTTGTATTATTCCATGATCTTAGGGTCTGCTACCTGAAGACGCTAGGGCAATACCCTTAGACTGTAATTACTGTACGGGGTTCATACCAGGACAGTCTTCACACACCTGATGTAAGTGTACAGTAACATAACACTTCACACCTCACACCTGTTACATACACACAGCACATTTCACACCTCATTACCCCACTGTTGCTACACAGCCAGATCATTAACCCTTTAAGGCCCGAATAGTGCATTAATTCAGTATGCCATGGGCCTTGGTCGTCATGATGCATGAAGGCAGCCCTGGTGAGTAACTCTTCAGGGCTACATTCATGCATCATGCGATCCTTTGACCCTTCTGGGAAGTATCAGTTCGGTAGGATTGGCATGATGCATGAATGTGGCAGCAGCGAGTTACTCGCCGGGGCTGCATGCATGCATCATACCGACCAAGGACATCATAGGCAAAGCAGTATGGAGCCCTTAAAGGGTTAAACTCGCCCCTACTCTCAGCCTACACGACAGCTATTAGTCTGTTTGACAAATCTCAGGTAATTCACACCAGCCACTCTACTGTTGTCAGCCGACAAGGTCATTCCTAGAACCTTCCTAGAAGCACCCATGTGTTTACTGTACATGTATTGTGTTTCTATACTGAGTGTAGACTGTAGTGTGTAGGTGTTGGGCGTTGATATGTTATATACCTCTATACTAACACCGCTGACACAGTGACAATAGGGACTATATCATTAGGATTCATGATGTCATGTTGTGTAAATATCATCATGATAGCCTACCTATAGTGTTGCATTATACATGAATACTATACATCTGACCTTGGGACAAGTACATGGCCTTACCTGACCTTACAGTGACCTTCTGCTACTGTATCTGATATATTCACTTATAATATATATATATATATATATATATATATATATATATATATATATATATATATATATATATATATATATATATATTCACTTATTAATGTAGACCAATATGATGAGCCTTATACAGTCCACCAATAAAGGTTTAACTAAATGGCACTAATGGACCAGAAAAGGTTCATGTAGGGCCATGTTTAATCCACCCTATAGAAAAGCTACTACATGTATCACAATGTTGGGAAGTTTCATTTTCACTCCCTTCAGTGACTCTCTAAATTATTTTAATTGGGTTCCATTGTGGGTGAGGGCAACCCAACTACTTTAATGCTGGGTTAAGATACAGTTTGAAGTCTAGCTCTTATCAGCTGATCTGAGATGGTACTCTAGATGACACCACCAGGATAGTGTTACAATATGTGCACTTGAGACGGTCACCACACATGCTCTTTAATGGCAGCATGATGCTTAGATTCATCATAGCCCTTTTCTGGCATGATGCACAAATGCAGCACCAGCGGATAACCCACTGCTGCTGCATTTATGCATCATGCAGAGAATACAGGATTGATACAGCCAATGGGTTGTTATGATGCATCAATGGAGTGCTTGTGATCTGCTCAATTCTCGTGGATTTTAATGCAAAAATCGACATGAATTTTTGAGGCATCATCCTGTCCTTAAAGGGTTAAACAGGTCTGGGTGAAATATTAAGGTTCACACAGTGGGAGCCCGCCCATATCTTTGATACTTTGGTCCACATCTTGGTTCTGAGTCTTTGATCTCATTCAAACCAGACACAAATCTCTGCACACAGGAAGACATTAAGACAAGACTCTTGTCCTTAAACACGGGGTCAAAAAGGGAATAAAAGTGGGCTCTGTCTAAACTAACTAACTATAATCATAAATTGTGAACACAAACCCTGAACCGCGTGAAAGGGACCTGTGTGGATACGGTCAGTGATGTAGAGGCCTGCTGATTGAAATACTGACAGGAGGGGTGATATGGATGGTTTACCTTGGTGCCTTTTGTGGGTTGTCTTTGTTATCCCTAATTTAATGCCAAGATACTGTTTGTAAAGATGGCTTGTTTGCCAAGATGGCTTTACACTAAGGTTGGTGAACCAATATATATCAGATACACAGAACAAGAATCTTCCCATGATCCTCTGTTTTTTTCGCTCATTTCTGTTTTTCAAGAAGGGAGCAAACACTTTCAGAGTTTTTGGATTAATCATTCCACACTGTATACAGTATACCTTTAAATATATTCAAGATCACCTCTGAGATTCTGCACGATATTAGAGCATCCTCAGTTTGAGATCATCTTCAAACGATAACTCTTAGCCAGTAAGGTGTCAAAGAAGACACAGCCAAATAGTTTATTTTGAAAAGTTTTCTTTGATACTTGTTGAACTACCTCAACAACGCAGTACATGTATTAATATTCATAATTTCAGAATAAAAATACAGAGACAGAAAATCTTGAAAGTCTCCTAGTTATGGTTCAACGTTGTATGACGTTAAAAACGTTATTTTGACGTAAGATAACGTATATAAACGTATCATTGTCAGCTAGGAAAGCCCTGCTCTAATGTTGGACCTGCTCAATTTGTCCATCACCACAGGGTGTGGTCCATAGGACACAATGTTAATACGCAATACACTGGGCTCCTGTCCCTGCCAATAAACTGACCTGCAGTGCATTCCTCTCCTCCAGCAAGCCAATACATAATATACCCATAACCATACCCTCTCCATACAGATACCTGGTAGCTCTAAACGCCAAACCACACACCTAAGATCTGCTTGGAGAGAGGTAGAGGTCAGAGGTGAGAGTTATTGCGTTGCCATAACAACGGGTAAGACGCCTCAGGTCGGGGTAGCCTTGGCAACGTGACAACAGTGTGGCTACCTGACAGTGGGTTACCTGATGTTGTATGTAGGTGGGTAGAATACCTGACAGTGGGCGGTGGGTGGGGAGAATAGTGATGGCCATAACATATTATGCCATCTGGGCCCCTTTTTTTCTTGTAAAATCATGAATAAATCCATGTTTCTAAAGGGAGTTTCATGACTGTTCAAATGATTGTGAAGGTGCACCTTGAGGGAGATTCACGAATTTCTCAATCAATAGTTATTGAGGATCTCAATATAGTGTTTCTAAAAGAAGACGTTATAATTTTACAAGTGTACCTCTCACCCCAGCCCCCCGGGCCACTACATCTTCAGACTTCCTGGTGGACATGATATATGTTATTGTATGTGGCAATCATGTGTGGGCCAATGGTTCAGATATTTAAATGTTAAATTTCTGAGGAGTTTTGTTGCAAACCTGAGAAAGCTAGGTCTTTGGAAAGAGACAAGCTACAGGTTATGTGGATAGTTCATCTCAAACACTATCCCAAAAGGACTTTATCGTTCAATTCTGGGACATATTTCCCAGATATGATAAGAATGGTGTAAACTTGTACTGACCGTTGTGAGTTGTGCAGGACCCTCCAGCACGTAGACCCGACTCATGTTGGCCGACGTCTTGCCGGCGTTAGCCAGGTCTGGCAGGAGGGGCGGCAGGCCCGACGTGGAACCAGAGCTGGAAATAGACAGAAATAATTACAATTAGTATATACCTCAAGATTTTGGAATATTATAGAAAACATGATGGTGTTAGAAAAGTGTCTCAAATAATAGCTGTGGATCCTTATTATCAAACAGACCTGCAGATATATCCAATGGATATATTCGTATGTAAAAATGTTGCCATCAATGTTAACTCGGTGCTGACATGAATGTATCCCTACATTTGTCAATAAACCCCTCTTGCATCTTGAATCTTATTGGAAATAACACGATATTACACGGATATATTATGACATGAGCTGCTGCTTAAATGTTGATAACCTGAATACATTGCTGCTGTACAGAAACAGATACAGATGTAGAATAAAAAACTAAGGGGAAGAAAAGAACAACTATATTTGATCCATGACAGGTATGCTGAATATAAATAGGCCAGTACTATTCCCATCCACAGCTACCCCAACACCTGTCCCATATACCGGTAGCCTGAATCTAGCACAATCACATTTATACATCATTACCGGTAACCATTTAAGGATGGATGTCGCTAAAAGAAGACATTTGTAGTCATGATGCGCCAATGCAGGTCTGGCGATTAACTCGCCGGGCTACATTGGTGCATCATATGCGGACCCACTGGGAGTGTCTCAAACCTTGAGGTTCGGCGTGATGCTTGAATGTAGCACTGGTGAGCTATCGCCAGTGCTGCATTCATGCATCATGACGACCAAGGGCATGATGCATTCAGGCATTATGCCGTCCTGAACAGGTAGGTTTACTTTATAGGGATACTACCAGATAAAAGAGAAGAAGCTGTACCCAAAGCATCCCAGTAGACTGGCGGCCAGCCAGGTCCTGAGCTGGTCCCTCACCCTGCCCGGGGGTGGGTGGTAGCCCTCCGCCAACAGGTTATCGGCACTGCTACCTCTCTGCATCTTATACACGTTAATCCTGATCCTAACCCACTATAGTGGGGAGTTAATCCTGTGTTAATGGTGTCTATGGATCCTCTATAGTGGGTATCATCTTGTAGATAGAGAACAGAAGGTTAAGTTGGTGTTATGGGTATAGAGATTCCCTCAGCATCCTAATCCACTATAGTGAGGGTTTAATCCTGTGGTAAGGGTTCTATGGTTCCTCTATATAACAGATATCATCTTGTAGAGAAAATCTGAACAGAACGTCTGGTTGGACTGGGTTTATGGGTACAATGGCACCCTCAGCATCCCAGTCCTCACTCCAGTTGTGCTGTAGCTGATCTCCTGTGTCTTGCAGTCGTACTCCATTGTAACCTAGCAGTCTTTAGGATGCAGGAGTTTACCCCTATTAATGCCGCTTATCACGGTATGTGAACTGTATACTATGGAGAAGACATCAGGAATGTCTGTAGAGCTAAACTGTCTCCCTCTGTATTTAACATATCAATTATCTCCATAGTGGGGATTATACAGTACTATACAGCAATGGAGGCTTCCTTGTCCTTAAGTAGTATCACCATATGGCATGTGGCTAGTATAGAGATGTCTCCATATCTCCCTTCATGTACTATAAGTGTCCATAAGGCTATCCGTGCAGCAGTGTAGATGATGACTATTAGTGATATGAGTGTGTGTCAGTTTGCTGGTGTTTAGATATGTGTGGGTGTAGATATCTCTGTATCCTTCACCACTGTGTGAACACCCTTAGTGCTGTCATCTGTCATGGATCTGACTTCATGCTCTATATAGGGCTCTGTGGGAGGGGAAGTTGGCTCTTGGTGGTGGCAAGAGTTTTTAGTTACTCAAAGAGATATATATTTAATTTGGGATTGCAGCCAGACTGGCTGAGCATCTTGCCAGCGTCCAGAGGTGGATGGTGGGGATGGAGGGAGGGACCCATCGGCTAATGTATGGGTTTAACATGGTTGGATATGTGTTTGACGCGCATAATTATTATGTGTTTGGACAGCACAACCTATCTCTCAGGCCTCTTGCATTTAATTAATATTTCAAAATCTGCTAAAAGATAGATACTCATTCACCTGAATCTGTAATTTTGATGGCTATACATATGAATTCAATTCCCCTAAAAGTTCACAACAAGTGCATTGCATCTTCCCAGTATGTTACACTACTAATTACAAGTTAAATCAATTTTCTAATATAAAATGCTTGTAAATCCAGATTTCGACCTTAGCTCCTATTGACCCTTGTGTGCACTAGGGTGTACCCATTCAACATTATGTACCGGACATGTGGTACAGGATACACATTAACATGGAGACTGAGACAATAGTGGACAGGCCCAGTTATAACATGACTTATAGCGCTAAACCTTTAAGGGCTGCATTGTGTTTTAATTTACTATACCCGTTATTGTTAGGATGCATGAAATGCAGTCTGGCGAGTAACTCACCAGTACTGCATCAAGCATCATATGTGGACCCTAAGGGGTTAATGTACTGTCGAAGGGTTGGCATGATGCATTCATGCAGCTTGGTGAGTGGAGTCGCCAGGGCTGCATTCATGCATCATGACGACAAAGGGCATAATTTATCACTTTACAGCACTATGCGGCCCTTAAAGGACTGACCGGGTTGACAGGGATGAGGAGGAGGGCACCCACACTAACGTCCAAACCCACCATTACTGTCAATGACCAATCAGCACTCAGTAATAAAACAATGTCTGGTCACGTCGCCACACTTCCTGTCACCATGGTGACATGGCACTTCCGGTTTTACAGGAGGTGGGCGAAAATATGTGAAACATATCACATTGGTGGGTGGAGTGAGAAAGGCTTATAAGGGGAGAGGGGAATACCGGGAGACGACGGAGAGTGAAGAGAGTCGGAATGTAATGGAGGATAAAAAGTTTAATGAATTAATAGCCATACCAAAGTACGTTCTCAATGACACCCACTCTTTGATCCCCTCTACCCATCTGAAAGTCACTCTAGCTTTCAGAAAGTACCGTTTTTTAACAGAGGGAATGTTCTTTTGAAGTTGTAGTCCTGGTACTTCCCCCTCACTTAACTCTTTAAGGTCCGCATAGTGAATTTCCTTGGTTATCATGACACATGAATGCAGCCCTGGTGGGTCTGTACGAAAGGGCTGCATTCATGCCTCATCCTGACCATCTGGGAGTGTAAGTTGTATTGATCCTGTAGGGTCGGAATGAGGTATGAATGCAGCACTGCCGAGTTACTAGCCAGGGCTGCATTCATGCATCATGACGACAAAGGGAACCTAACATTAAAGGATTATGCAGTTCCCCTTTCAGGACGGATGTCGCTAAAAGATGACATTTTTTGCCATGATGCACCAATACAGCACCGGTGAGTTACTCACCAACCCTTCAAGAGTGTCTCAGCCCCATAGGTTTGGTATGAGGCATGAAAGCAGCACTGCCGAGTTACTCACTAGGGCTGCATTCATGCACCATGACGACCAAGGCTATGATGCATTAAAGCATCATGCCGCCCTTAAGGTGTTAATACCCCACACCTACAGGTTGTGGTTAACTCTACCTGCCATATCTAGTGGTTCCCTCCCAGGTTGATGAGCAAGGGGCCCCACAGACCACCCTACCACACACAGCCCTGGTCCCTCTACAGGTGTCTCTATGGTGCGGTATGGCTACCTGCCAGCCGGGGGGTGGTGGTCCTGGAGGAGGGAGGGGGGAGGAACTTGATTTTTTTTTCTGACACAGGTGTGCGGCTGGAGCTCGATCTGACGACCCTTGCCCTTGTTGGGCGATTTTGACCGCAATACTCAACTCTTGTTAGGGCATGTTCAGCCAAAAACTTTGGGGGGAAAATGCGACAAACTATGTCATGGTTAGGAAAAATGCAGAAAAGGATATGCTCGAGTGAAGAATTTAGCCAAACACTTGGATATTCCGAGTGGAATTTGCTTGAAAGGTTGGACCCTTGTGGAAAAAGTACCCTTGCCAGCCACACACAAGTGTGTACAAAAAAAATTAAGTGCCCCCCCCGGATGGTGGGACACTCACTACCCCTACATCCTACCTTACCATACACACCCATCCTGTCTTAGGGGCAAATTAGTTTTTTATGCAAGTACCAATCCCAGATCATTGTGCAATTGTAAAGTACCGCCCCACACCCAGTTTTATGTCTTTAATAGTGCCAGATTGTGGCATCGCCCCACCCCATATATCCCTTCCAAGGGCACACCTCTATTATGGTGACTGCCATGGCAGCCTTACAATAATAATATATACATGTTACGCCCATATTTCTACAGAATTCACCCGGAAATCGCCATTATACTAATGAATCAACCACATACATGTATTAGTTCATGGCCTTTTTTTTGGCGCTGATAACGAAATGTGTAGATTTGGGCCTACACACGAGATTGATAGGGAGGAATGTACATGTAATTGCCACATTGCCAGTCTTAAGGAAATAAAGGTCATAATCTGTTCTTTTTTTCTTGAAAACGTAAATGCTTCCTTCCTGCGCGCGGTACAATTATTTTCCAGGATGCCTATAAGTCATTGACTTTTTTTAGTTCCAGGAAGGCCCACTGTGTGGCGCCAGGGGTGTTGTGGTGCCCTCCTCCCCCACCACGTGGTCTGTGCGGTCACGTGGTTTACCAGGCCCCGACCTAACACCATTGTAAGGGAGTGGTCATTTATCAACTACGAGGGGGGGGGGGTGGAATGGCAAAAACGTTCACCCCCCCCCCTTGAACTATAGTAATGCGCAGGCTTTTTCAAATATTTTTTTACGATTGCCCCCTCCCCCGCACTCAAGAGGGGGGGGGGGGGGGGTCAACATTTTTTAAGCCCACCCTCCATCTCAGGGTGTGGGGGGGGGGGGGGGGTCGAAACCTTTTACACCCCACCCCACACCCACCATCTCCCCCATGTAATCATTAAACGACCCCTCCCTTATGGACCCCTGTGTGGGGGTGTTAGAGACGACTCCAGTCACAACATGGGGAAGTGGCTCTACTACAGTCCCAGGAAAGTGTGATCTGGTGATTCAGTAGGTTTCTTACTTCCATATTTTGGATCTCCGGTCCGGGAAATGACTCATTGTTACATTGTGTCTTTCTTGTGATTGTAATTGTCTTCAACCAGACACAAATTGTATGCCGTAGCTATATGTTTATTTAGTCTGTCATACAACAATCTCAATTGGCTCCTTTAAAATAACATCATAATGGTACAGTTCTATTAAACATTGTCAGCTGCTATTACAATCCTGTACATCAAAAGTCGAGTACCATAGACCTAAACCTACACTTGGATCCCATCCCATCCATATATATGATCTAACTATACCGTAGGGTTGGCATGATGATTAAATGCAGCACTGGCGAGTTACTCACCAGGGCTGCATTCATGCATCATGACGACCAAGGGCGTGATGCATTAAGGCAATACACCGTCCTTAAAGGGTTAACATGTATTTATCCACATGTATCTACATATGACAGTGTCTTGAACCCAGGACCTTCCACACCTGGGAGCCACCTCTCAGCATTATACTGACTTTGAGGTCAGGTGCAGGCCTACCCCCCCCCCCCCCCAGCTGGGCCTGGTATGACCTGCGCCCCTGGTGTCTGTAAGTGGGATCCAGGACACAGCCTGTTATTACATACCTTATAGACATGTTAAGTTACAGACATGTTACACGTCGGTGCCCCAGGTCAGTGACTCTACTACTTTGCTACCACTTCCCATGACCAGTCCAAGACATGGCAGGGACCTACCTAGAGCTAGTGGTACCTAGGCCTGCCACAACCAGGTAAATGTACAGATGGTACCTAGCCCTGCTCTGTCTGCATCTAGACCTGGCATTTTTGGGGTTTAGTGAAATAGGACAGCAGGAATTAGAACATAGTAACATGGGACATGGAACATATTTTCAAATTAATATGTCAACAACATTTCTTGGAGTTGATATGGCCCCTACTATAGGCCCTACATAGTATGTCAGGTTTATAGATACATGTACATGGAAACCCCACTATGGTGGAGGTAAAGATGAGGTTGATGGAGGTTGACCTTGAGGTGTTCACACATTACCAAGGTGAGGTAACCACAATGTCCTCTCCCTCCTCACTCTCAACACCTTATGTAACCCTTCTCCCTCACACATATATATATAGCTGTGAGGCGGACAGCTTTGGGGATGTTATACATTAGTAATATTTTCAGACCAGAATTGTCTAAGACCGAAGTGGTTATATTAACAGCTATATGTATGAACAATTTGTCAATAAACTCAATTCTACCTATCCATGTAGCCTACACTTTATAACCATATCGATTTCTATTTATTCTCACAAGTTTAATAAATATGAAGAAGGGGGTATCGATGAATTTCGCTCCACATACCAACCTGACAAAGTGCAGGTTGTGTTATATACAACACTCATGAAGCAAGTGGAGGGTTGAATGCATATTTGTGGCATCGTCCTTGATAAAAGCCCCAGTTTAATTCCTACACAGCTGGCAGCGGTGTTACCTCATATAGGGTTATATATCAAAGAGAACTTCCTCAGAGAGAACTTCCTCAGGTAGATGGCCATCATGATGGGTGCACGGTGGGGCACCTGCCAGGGAATGTCTCAGGTATGACAAGTGAGCCTCACACAACAATCATAGGTGGTTATCTATGTGTGTGCAATCATTATTAAGGCAACACCAAAAATACATTACTTTTCAGAAAAGCAAAATGACCATTTTAAAATTATGGGAAATTGAGCTCTTTGACTCCCTTCGTCCTGGCTTGATACTTTATACAAATTAAACTGCCTCGCTCAGGAAAATCAGAGAGGTACGATGTAGTTGTCAGAATAATTATTAGTTAGAGGAAAGAATAATGTCCCTCACTCCAATTTATTTATCTAAAAAATGCATCGACTTTACCAGAACAGAAATCGTGTTGGTGCAGACTGTATTGGGAAGGCAAGTCCAAAGTAAGTTTATTTTGATATGACCTAAAGGTAGATGACTCATATTCTATGGAGCAATTTATTATAATGACATTTTAAATTGTTGCCTTAACAAGCATCATACAACAATCATATAGCCTGTTGGGGTTAGTGTTGCCAGATCTAGATTACACACCATAATCCTTTTAAAATCTACCACTAAATGTATTATTTGCATTGGCAAAATGTGTATGAAATATGATATTCTCTATGTAAAAGGTAATACAAAGACAATTCTGATATTTACCCATATCGCTGTTTGCATCACATAACTAGAATTAGCCGTCTGTAATTCTCAATCGCAAAAAGATCCTTCCATGTATTCATTACACCATTCAAAGAAATAGAGTGAAAAAAAGGTCCAGACAGAAACTGTAATATGAGTTTAGGTGAATATGAAACTGGCTTTGGATAGAATTCAAACTCCCTGAAGCAGAAGTGTACCTGTCCATATAAGTTAAAGATCGTGTTAAATGACCATGGCTTCAAGCCCCAGGTAATATAACACATTCCAGTATTAACTTGCCAAAAAACACTTGAGGAATCCAGTGGATCATTCAGCTGCTTTCACTCTTGGGTTCCAGTGACTGCTCATTGCACCGAGGTTCTCCAGATTTAGCAGACTTAACTGGAATATCTTTTTGGTTGAATTATTTATAGGGAAAAATGAAGGGGCATAAAAAGGCATAACTAAGAAATCGGAAATTCTTGGCACAGACGACAGAGATAGGTATACTCTAAACTTAATGTGCCCATTCCAGCCTCAAGCCTTCAACTTCAAATAGTAGCCCCTGAACATGGGCAATCTGATGTTAAGATTCCCATTCATTTAGCTGAGTCCCTCCTCCATAACTCTACCGAATGGTTGTTATGACTTAACCATAATATTTTGGAGCATATGGTTTGGTATTAATTGATGTTTACTGTGCTATTCAATGGAAATAATCACTATATTATATAATAGAAATCATTATACATCTGTTCAGACCAGGAAACCGTCCAGAAGACATGCATAACCACCATGGTATTAATTAAAATTGAGTGTAAAGGTGGATTGAGTGTAAAGGTAAGCATTACCTGCGGAGTCTGACAAGGTAGGTCCTGTACAAATCCATTATGCTGCTTTCCATGAACACCAAGTCCTATATTGTCATATATAGATAATTATATTCCCTTGGGCAGCCTAGTTGTATATATTATTGTCAACCATACCAGCCATATAGGAGAGTGCTACTATACCTAGAGGTATACCATCTGTATATGGTAAACCTTATACCATGTAGGTATATTGTGAGGCAGTGCTCTGCAGTGTGTGTCTTCTCACTCCTCCTGTCCATACCACTTAATGTCAGTTAGAGAACAGCAGGACCCCCTCCCCTAATAGCACTGTACCTACTCTCATACAGTCATATACTTCACCCCCTCCCCCATAGTCTATTACTGCTCTCATTGGGGATGTTTCTCACGGTTGAATCCAATGTAGTTCCCAAGTGTATGTGTGTGTTGGGGGGGGGGGGGTAGAGGTGAGTTACTGAATGTGTGTGGTGGGGGGGGGGCTGAGTTTGTAGTATGTATGGAGGAGGGGTGATAAACAGTCTGTTACTGGAACAAAAATTGATGTTTCATGCTACATTTTGACCAGTTCTTTGAAATACCCATGAGTTCCTATTTATGTCTCACAGACATTTGCACTGTTTATAATCATAAGAAAAACATATAAATATTTGTTATCATTTATGGAAACTTGAGAGAAAATCACACATGAAACCCCTGAAACATACCTTTCATGTTCTTTGCCTGCCTTTGGCTGAGACCATAATGTAGGAATATGACAGTGTTACCTCTCCTCTAACCCCCTAACCTACCTCTCCATATACCTCTACACATACATAGATATATGGCCACATTAAAGTCACTCCCATGCCAAACCCTGATGTATTTATTCAGGTATCTGTCATGGCTCTCTCCGCCATCTCACACCCTCTGGTAAAGGCACAACATTCCTACCTGGTAATTCCAGCCAATCAGAAGGCAGTATTCCATTAAGCCCGGTGTCTAATGACTTAAGTGGGTAGATGGGTAGAGATGGGTGCATACCCGAGCTGTTTATATACAGTTATTGGCACACCATATTTGGGCAATGTGCCATCAAGGTTACAGGTATATGTGAGGTCAGGAACCCTAGGGGTTTATGCATGCCAGATGGAATAAGGCAGGATATATGATGTACCAATAAGTAGGACTATCTGCAGCAAATTATGAAAAGGTCACCTAAAGAGAATTAAGAATCTTGTGTTAAAAATACCCTAGTATGCATATTCAAAAAAAGAAATTTAATGCGCGGCAGTTTATGGCAAACAGGCATTCATTAGGAGCTTTAACATGGACAGTTAAAACCTAAGATATATTGAAAATATATCCATGATTATTTGCTTAAAAAGAAACGCTATCTTATTTTTTGTGTACATTGATATATCATCAGGTCTTTCCTTTTCTTGGAAAAGTCAACAATGGAGACATTTCCAAGCTGATTTCAATCTGCCTGTGGAGTCACCCCCTTGAGAGTCCTTTTTACCCCCAGATACCCCTGACAGTGGTGAGGTATATGGAGCCCCAGCACAATGGTCTTGACTCCACACCATGACAATACACTTTATAAAGTCCTTCTGATAACATAGAAGTTTATAGAGACATAAAACAGCTGGTGGTGTTAGATCGAGGTGTGCAGGAAATACAACTAAATGGGAACACTTTCTTCTGTAGCTGTCCACATGACATCTTACTGAAATATGCCCGTCAATATCAAGTGTGTACGGCTATGGCAATATAGGTGAGGGGTGATTTTAAAATCCACTCTAAATAGTGTCAACGTGTGGCGTTGGAATAGTCATAAAGTGAATGGATCTATCTATCCATTATATGGTCAAGAACTCTATTAGGATGATTTAAACACTTTAAGTTTTAATGCACAATGCCCTTTTGTCGCAGGAATGCAGAGCCAGCAAATAACTCGATGAGACATCCATGCATCACACTTTTCCTACTCCACTAGAAGGGGATTCTGTGAAGAAAATATCCACAAACTCCACATGAGGTTGGCGAATAGAAGAGTACATGCCTAGTTCATGAATTAGTAACCCATTCTCTAAGTCTCTAAGATACTCCAATTATCCATAATTCAAGCAACACATAGCAGGAGTCCGGATTGCTTCCACCCGTTAATCTTTATATATTGTCCAGCCTAACGCTATAGCTCACCACAGCCTCTACAGCAGTAGAATTCCTCCCAAAGGGATCAGGATCAATTCTCCAAAGAAACACAGAGGGCTTTAAGAACAGGGGCAGTCCTGTTAATGACAAAAACAACACCATTTGAGGGAGTTGTTTTCTGTCCAAAAACACCAGGTTTCACGGCGGGTGGCGGAGGGGCAGAAAAGTGCCACCTTTATGTCATACCAAAAAGCGGCTGACGCTGCTGGTGGTGGCTGTTTGTCTTTTAATTGTTTCCTTTCCTCTTTTGCTTTTTTTTGGAGGTGGGGACTTTTATGGTCTTGGCACGTGGATAAGGTGAATTCCCAACATCAACTGTTCACCCATGTCGCCGTTCAGGCTGAACATGTACATGCTATAATGGAATCTAATAACCGTTGATGGTGGCCAAGCCTGATATCCCCTACTCTGCCATCCACTTAATAGAATTATTTTTGTTAACATTTCGATTATTTTCTCTATTTAAGTTTTACTATTCTTTCCAGGGTGCTTTTACAAATCACCCAAGATGCACTTCACTTGGATGAATTTGAGGAGTTTTATGATACAACTGTACAATAGCCAATGAGTTGTGCGTAATGCGTCACGTGGGTGTAGTTATGGACGCTGCCGGTAGGGGGAGAGAGGGCGGCACGTGTCTGAGATTCTTGTGGTGGCGTCCTAGTAAAACACACGGGCAACTTGGGAAAGGTGAAGACATGACAATGAAACTCAGAGCAGAGACTCTTAGAGACTTACGTGGTAGCTATTTGAATAATATGGAGGCTGTTGTGGGAGGCTACCCAGAGGGAGGACAAGTGAGACAATGCAGCCTCCCTGGACAATCTACGTAAAAAACACTAGATTAGGCCCCCTCACATGTACGTTGAGAATAAAACACTCCTCACATATCTTACTATAAGATACATTGACAAAAGCTACTGCATACAGTTCTTGAATATGATCTACAAATATAAAAGGCTCTTCTCCTGTCGTTGTATGACCAATTCATTGAATCAAATTGGTACAAGAGTTCAACGGATGCCAGATTATGGTATGGTTGCTGACCTCTAAGTTATTTTAAGAAGAGGGGTTATTAAACTTTCTACAAATGCTACTTGCTTTTTCTCTTTGGTTTTAATTGATGAATAGATGACTGTTGCTAGGAAATAGCCAAAATGATTGGAATACCAGGACAAATAGGAAATTCAGTAAAGCATAAAAGTTCCTTTTGTTTAACTTTCAATGTGTTTTTTTAGAATTACTAAGCTGAGTTTACAAATTGTTCCTTAAAAACCAGCTAACCTTAACAAACGACTACTTATCACAGCTTCTGTCCCCAACCATAAGACAGAAGCCTGAACATGTTAACACATATTAGGGACACTAGCCCTGGGGCATAATGCCAGCCTTCCCTAAATCACCTAATAGTTTCTGGGCTCTTTTTAAGCATGGAGGAACATGGTGGTCATGTTCACAGTCTGTTTTCATTTTTTCCTCTACATATTCACAGTATGAGCCAACTTGTTTAAGGTTGCCTGGGGCTAGGGCTGGGCACCCCCCCCCCCCCCACCACCACCACCACCACCATTACCACCACTCCATAGGCAACCACAGGTACATACTAGTACACAGAGCACACTGTACTCCTACCTTATATTTTTAACACATTACTTCAAGGCCACATTTTGACAGTGAAAGATGGGTTTGGCAAAGCTAGAAAATCGATCTTTGCCTCTAAGAGTCTAAGTAAAGAGTGTCCCGCAGTTTGCCAATAACTGTATATAGGAGGTAGATGACCTTGCCGCACACGACTAAAGACAATGGAGTGACAGTGGGGGTAGGGGGTAACTGGGAGACAGGGACAACAACTGTTAATTAATTTTAATTAGATCAGGTCGATTAAACTTGCTTTAAGGGCCAGAAAAGAAGATGATTATCAAGATTTCCCTTAAAGTTGCCTAAATGCAAAGGCAATTGATTATAAAGCAGCACTGTTGTTTGTTTATGTGTCTGTGTATTTCATCTACACGTGTCTAAGCCTCCACTGCATGCTGGTGCTTTGGCAGTGCTAACGAACTGTGGATCAGGGTGACCAGACATACTCCAGGACCCAATACATGGCTGCAGCAGGCCAATTCATGTCCTACTCCTCGCCCCACTGTAGGTTATCAATATACGGTCCCTGTCTCTCCCAACCAGCCTCTGACTTCCTCTTAATGGAAATATCTGGCCTACTACTGGGGGTATCTTAACCAAATATTCCCAAAGTTTGAATAATTTCATTATGGGAAATAAAGATATTTGAGATATATCAAACAGATCAGTAAACCAATATAATAAAAGCAAAACCTAAGGCCTAAGAAATATCACTGAAAACTCAACTCGGTATAATAATTACTATTCTGCATTATCAGAGTGCTGAGTGGCTGCGGTAGTTGTGACTGGGCAGGTCTAGCTGCCTCCCTTCCCTCCTTTATCTGACAATATTGATCAGGCCCTGCACGACCTGCACAAGGTGTGAGAGGCAATAACCCTCTACGCACGGGTCAATATTTAAATATATAACCCTCTATGCCAGGGTCAATATTTATATACAGGCTTTTAACACTTTAATGGGGGTATAGTGCTTAAATATAACATGCTCATTGTGGTTATGATGCATTCATGCAGCCCTGATGGGTAGTCTGCTGGTACTGCATTCATGCATCATGCAGAAACTACAGGGTTGATGCACTCCCAAAGGGCCTGTACGACGCACCAACACAGAGTTGGTGAGTTACTCGCCGGTGTTACATTGGCGACAAATATTGCGTTAAGACAACAAAAGTGTTAAAGGGTTAACCCTACACTGGGGGTGTTTGGTGTTGATAGAGGCACGGAGGGACCAGCTAAGTGTGAATAGCATTAATACCCCCGCATTATGGGCTGGGTATTGGCTAATATATATAGAGCAAGTGCTGTGGGCTATTTTATGCAACTTAAATTCAAACTTAAAATGCCCCGAGGGTATTTCCCTATGTGATTCAACTATGGTTGATAAACGGCTTTCAGCATACCTATATCTATAGCCTATAAAAATATATAAGAATAAAATATGTGTCCTACATAATAGCTATACACTGAGAAGAAATTGACGTCAGACACTCTCACTCTATACATATTCGAAACTACACTATTATCAGAGTCAGTAATCAGGGCTCTCCTTTTGGATCGAGTCTAGCCTTAACCAACGGTGGAGAGCTAAGACAAAGGGTTCGCACCTTGGTTATATTGCATACCGAAGGTTAAGGCAGATAGACAATGGTTATGAAAAGGTATGTAGATTAACCACAGCTTGCTGGTAGGGCGACTTGGGCTTCGCCCTCGTCTGGCCCCCACCAGCAAGCTGTGGTTAATTCTACATACCTTTTAATAACCATTGTCTATCTATTACATAGCTGACTGTCCTGCATTGTGCCAAGAGTCCAACATTGTAATATTCTGGAAGAAGAGTCCAGCATTAGGGGTTTGGCTTACGCTCACCTTTTACTATGCATATGGCAGTAAAAGGTCTGGTTATTGCCGAGAACTCTGGCCCCTGGTGTATCTGTTTATTTCTGTTGTAGCAGATTATCCACATCATTATAGATCTGCACAGGTAACAGAACAACCCCGTCATCCCCATGCAGGATTACCTCAATGTATTGTATAGACGTCATACACATAGTAGGATGCTATAACGAGTGTATCGATTACCACATTGAGTTGTACTAATCAGAGCAGGTGATTATAGTCATGGTAAATACTTCACCCGGTGAACTTATACTCCAGTGTAGTGGATTGGTTGTACACTGTATCATAATTTCACTGTCAATTATGGGATAAAGGGTATGTTCCAAGTGATTGCGATTTGTGGTGTGAGAAATAGTATCAGCATATTAAGGACTACCATAAAACCTCACGTAGAAGCCGCGGCTAGTGCGCAAGTCAGATCACCAGTGCGGCTTGGAGTTTTTAAATGTATATACCATTAAACCCCCTGTGCGGCTTATACGATATTCCCAAAAGCAAGGTGCGGCTAATACGCGAATTAAGCTTATATGTGAGGTTTTACAGTACATCACCATGTGGCCTAATATCCCAATCAAAAGCCATTTAAGGGATTATTATCAAACAGTTCAATAGCTGACAAAATAGTCCAGAGGTCTCACCATGCATCTACCTACACCACTGTACAGATACCCCATGATATATGACTGTACACACAATAGGATCGTACATCTGATCATAGATCCGACATCTGACACTATTCTCCCCACCCTCCAGTTTTTACTAGCATAGAAAACCACCATTGACACACCGCCCACTGAAACGCCATGACACAGAAAACTCAGCAAACTCTACTCCTCCCTGCTTCATTTCTATATGCTACATTTTTCCTCAATCGTAGCGTAGTGTATATAGTGCTTTGGTGCATTTGGCATGATGTAGAAATGCAGCTCTGGTAAATAACTCACCGGTGATGCATGATGCAGAACCTGCAGGGTTGATACACTCCTGGGAGGTCCAGCATGATGCACCAAATCAGTGCCGGCAAGTTACTGCCCAGCGCTGTCCAGCAGCATCATGACGACAACTGAACATGATCATTAAGGCATCATTATGCCCTTAAAGGCTTAACCTTCCCCTTTCCTTTGCATCTCCCACCCACCACCCCTTCCCTCCCACACCCTGGATAACAGTTGTCGTCACACCACCCCCTCACACAACAGATGGACATCTCTCTCACCTCACAGATATAAATCCTGCTGAAGAATTATAAAAAAAACTTTTTGACAAATTCAATCTGTTTTTATTCCCCATGCCAATTTGCCCTCTTTGCACCAGGCACATCCTGACAATGGTGGTTTAGGTGGAGTGTACACAGAAATGTGTAGGGCCCAATACTGAGCTGCCCACTCACTTAACCCTAGCGCCCCGCGTCTTTAGATAGGGTGGAGACAATCTTTTAATGCAAATATTTAGGAGACCTGAGAAGGTTCATGGATTCCTGTTTGAAAGATCGCTTTCCTTTACAAGACCTAGTGATCCAAACATGTCCTCTGGTGTACAATGCTATGCAGATACTTCTACAACGTCTGGTGTAGTTATGGGAATTATTATTCAACCAGCAATATTACTTGGGACAAGATGGTAATATCCATGGTGCAAGCACCTTCAGTCATAACTCCCATTTAACTCTCTGTTAGGGATTCTGCTACCCGGTGCCTCCAATCCCTCTCACAGTCTCCAACTGTTTGCGGGAAAATATTGGCTTGATTGGACCTAAAGTTTGATTGAGTGAAGGTTTTAAAGGGTGAGGTACCTGGGGGACAAGATAGTCGACTATTGGTGAATTTGAAATTACAAATTACAGTATAGGTGTAAATTATTTATCCATAGCCAGTCTGATCCTAAGATAAACCTACATGCAGGGTTTAACTTAAGTTAATAATAAGTATATGTTGTTTCTTTACCCTGGTACAAATGTATATCAGATCCCTTGTATTCAGGTGTTCAACTCTCTTTCTTTTAAATACAGAAAGATTTCACGGGGGATATTGCCTCCATTTCTACAAGCTGGTCTAGGGAAGAAATTGAGGGTTTGGGCAAGTAATCATCCCTGAGATTTGTCTAACTCTACCTGAATCTACAGGTACCCCACAGGTAGGTGGTCTACAGGTAGTGGGTGGTGCACTGTGGGGGGGGGGGGGGGGGTTACGTATTGAGGGGATACTTTGACGTGGATTGACAACGGGCTGAGGTAAGGGGTGTTCAGAAACGGGTCAAGGATTAGACTTGCTTTATAATTATTATAAATGATCAGGAGCCTGGTGAATCAATTGTATTTATATAGGTAACCATTATAGATGGAACAATGTCAATAGATGTGGTTGAAAACGGTAAAAATGTTAAGATAGTGCAATTTGGATGAAAGCAGATTACAATGCCTATACAGGTCATAATCAACATAATGGACCAAACCTAATAGCGGTGTGTTCTGGTGTTAACATAGATGTGTTTGGTGCAATTGGTGTTGAAAAGCATTCTATGGGGATTAAGTCATATTCTCAACGAAACTTTAGTCTACTTTAACGTTGATTGAAGGGTCTTGAGCAAGTCTAGTCAGAGATTTCCACCAACCCTACTGTACCCTCCTCCCGTTCCCACACTAATCCCAGGCCCACCAGGGTAGCTACACCCGGCCAGGTGAGCCCCCCCCCCCCCCCCCCCACACACACACACCTTGTACCCCACACTCACCTGATCCCCCCCACCTGACACTGTTATAGACACATGATGTAACTACTGTCTGCCCCCATTTCCATAGGAATACAGGGATGTACACTCATGCACTAGGAAAGGGGAGTTTTTTAAACTATTGATCAAGAACTTGGGCCTTTACAGTGGTTTGAGCTGATATCGATTGATACATTTGTATATGGTATCAGCTAACATGTTGACCCTAATTCACTGAAACAAGGTAGTACAAGGTATGCTATATCTGGATTGATAATTGTCATGTGAATCTTTGATTATATAAACTGTGTACTTTTCTAAAAGTGCTTAGCACACTTCTTATCATTCCGCTGAGAAGCGCTTTGTGACAAATTATACCATATAAGTCTTTTGAAACATGGCTCCTTTTGATTGAGAAAATTGTGTGAAATTCTCAACCCTCTCCGTTCTAGTGGGGGGTCAAAAATTCTGACTACTTATACGTCAAGTTGCACTTAGTTCTCACCTGACCCGCTGTGGCAGCAGCATCTGCATCATCAGGGAGTCCCGCCGGAAGTCGCTATGCATCCCTAGATCCTCCATCTCGGTGACGTAACAGTCACGGACTGATGACGTAGGTATCCTATGACGTCACAAAATGACGTAGGTATACAAGGACGTCAGGACGATGACAGCCCTCTCATCAGTAAATATCACAAAATGCTATGATGGTCCTTTCGGTATAATATCATATAATCTTCAGTTAATGAGTAACTATTCTAGCATGTTACTTTTAAGACACTTGGATGTGTACTTCTAGTTCAGCAACGGCTCTTTGATCGTGGTTCTTCTGTTCTCTACTTTCTTATACTTCTAGGGCATTCTCCTCCAAGGGGAGGCCAGTTCCCATCCCGTCCTTCCATATCTAGTATCTCCATCATTGTGGCACACTCCATGTAAACCCATATAGAACTTCAGGTGTCAAGAGCTTCACGCGTTAGGCTCCAGATGCTGGTGGACCCATCACAGACACCCACATACATAGCCACTGTAGGCCTATACTGGGTCTCCTCCTCACACCTTACATACCATACTGCATACCCAGGTACCACTCATACCCAGGTATACAATCAATTGGATATGCTCCAATGTGGGAAATGTGTTAATGTATATATGATATATACTACTGGGTATAATCCAATGTGAGAAATTATGTCATGTGTATAGAGCACTGGGGATATATACTACTGGGGTTACTCCGAGATGATATATAAAGGTGTCACAGGTAATCCTCCAGGGCGTAATGCTGTAGTGTACAGTTTAGGCTGTGCAGTGTAGTGTGGCCACCAGGGGTGTACCCCACATGTCAGCAGCAGCCCTATAGCGAGATTACGGGTTTCTCCGTATGGGCGGCCATGTTAGTTCTTAGCTCAGAATCTCTTGTCAGACTTAGGCAGTGACCGAACACCCACACACTATATATCTTGCAAGGAACAAGCTAAATGGCGAGAGCAGAACCAGAAGTGGAAATGACTGCCTGTGTCGGTATACACACAGTGGTTGTGGCAACACGTCCACACCAGTTAAAGCGCTATATCCCACATGTCAGCATCAGCCCTAGTTATGGAGTACAGACACACTACCTGCATCCCCCATCCAGCCGTGTGCCGCCATTATAGCTCAATGTGTCAAGGCAGATAATGCAGTTATAAAATACACAGTTATTGTAACACGTTATGTCCGGGTGGTGGGTCTACTGTGGTTCTCTCTCTATAATCATATCATGGTCTGATGAAGGGGCTGCTATCCTGATGGTCCTGATTCTGCAGGGGATGGAGGTAGATCCAAAGGGGCTGAAGTCACACCTCTATTAGTAATAATGTTGTAGCTATGTGCCACTATAGTTTAGTCTTCGCGGTGTGGGTAGATCCAGATGTGTTGGAATCACTCCTCTGTTAGTACCAATATGGTAGCTATTGCCACTGTTTGTAGCATGTATATCCCTTCCTTCTGATATCACCAATGTGTCAGGTCGGTGTGTGCTGTGTGTATGATATACACTTACAGGTATGGTGGTTGCGTGATCTAGTCCAGGTCCTACACATACCTATAGCTACTGGGAGACGTGTGACCTTATAGATAAGGATCATGTTAGGTCATTAGAGAAGGCTCCTTGTCTTGTGACCCACATTGATCCTTATAGGCTGTATAGATGTTGTTCTTACTTCACTATGAGAGGTCCCATAGCATTATAGATTGGCATCCACGTGGTACTGGATAAGCATGTGTAGGTTCCCATATATAAGAGTAAGGGATGTGGGTGGTCCATTAAAACTAGCAATATCCCACTGGGTATAGCTTTATAGCATTATAAGAGCCAGAATAGGCACAGCTGGCTTATAAAGGCCTTGTATATACCTTGTCTATCAGCCAGAATCTCAGGGTTGGGTTCTGTGTTAGTATATCCTACCTAGAAGTGCAAACATCCTGTCTTCACAGCCCAAACCCAACCTGAGCCTTCCCTGCAGTATTGAGGTTTATACCCATATGGTATAAAAAGGCAGGAGGAATGTATAACCTGTAAATCATCCAGTTAAGTCAGTGTCCATGGGTATTATCCAGGTATATATTTCCACGTGCTGGCAGTATGCCATCAAGGTGTTAATGCTTATAATAATGTCTGTCTAGGCTGAACACAACCCCAAACCCAAATCCTGAGCTGTCCCGGCCTGTGCACCCATATGCCAAATGTGTGCATGCAGACAAGGTAAAAGACTATATCCTTAGTATATCCTGTACGATTGTACACTATTTAGATGATGCATGGATCCCTCACACCATGTCAGTAGGTCTACTCCATTCTCTCAGGTGTAAAATCCAGGTGTCTGGATCAGTTCCCCACAAACTGTGACTCCCAGCAAGCACCTGCATACAGTTTGTGCAGCAGGTAGTATAGACCCTAATACCCCGCACCCACCTGGCTGCTCATGTACCTTATATAGGTACCTCACACCTGGCCACTTCCTCCAGCTCTGCAGGCCTCACCTGGACCACTCAGGCCTCACCTGGGCAGGTACAGCTAGTGTAGGGCAGGTCTGAGCTGGGGATCAGGCCCCAGGTAAACATAAACAGGCACATGCAGGAAGGATTGATATACCTGGGTGTAGATTATACTATACCCATATATATAGGGATACACTGCTTTGTATAGAATCTATACTGTCTTTTCTGACTGTGTTTAATTCTCCGCTGGCATGCCCCGATTGTGCCCAGTGCAGTAGAGTGGGTGGATATGGAATCGGCAATGATCAATGGTGACTTTACAGGCATGTTAATATAGCCCTGGACCAAACCAATATATACCGGTAGCTAGATTTTATATGTTATAAGTCTATAGATTATACCCTTAATATATATCATGAGGTATTCTGCTGAGTCAGCTGATTTAGGGCTGCATGGAAATGTCTCCTAAGTGGTCTATCAATGAGTAGGGCATATAGAGTGAGTAATTGTCAGCTCAAATAGGGCTGACCAACCCATGTGTTTGTACACCATATGGATAAAATCCTACATGTGCCGTTACTTTCCATGTTTGGTCAAAGTGTGTGGTGGGTTGGCGCTGAGGAGGTATGCTATATCCAGTGGTCACTTCACAGTTTGCAATACTTGAAATAGACAGGTGTAAGGATATCCCTCCTGCACCCTCCGCCCCTGGACAACCTGATCATCTGGTATATGTAGATAAACTTGTCCCAGTTAGGTTTCATAGTTCCTCTCTATTTGGGAGGTAGGTGTATTAAAAGTCCTGTCCCCTTGTTCTTTGGTCTCCTCTTTGCTTGGGTAAAGTTCCAAGGGTGCTCAACGCCGTCTAAAGCAGTGCATGTATATAGTCCTGATCCATATACAATATCCAAGAATTGATACACAGATGTGCAGGTACTCCTCTTCCTCCTGCTGCTCTGTTCACACCTGCCCCTGTACCGGGTACTGCAGGTTTATGGAGGTTGTTCTGGTACAGGTAGTAGGTGTACATAGGTGTGACAGTTAGTATAGAGGTGGACAGAGGTCAGCCCCTCACTATGTCCCTGGTTATAGCTCTACACCACTGGACTCCCTACCAGGCACTACTATAGCACCAACACAATGCTTCCTACCGGACTAGACGTGTTTAACACTACTGTGAAGCTTTGTTTCTAATATTAAAAAGGATTTTTTATATATCATCATAGGCATACATACATGTATATATACATTTATGATATCATAATACAACATTTGTATTTCTCCAGTGACCTCAGTATTTCTGCAAATAGCAGCATGTAGCATATGCAAGATGTGCATTATGACATATATCATTAGTGCCTTTGTCATTTTCTTCCAGCAGTTTTCCATAATGTACACTATTTAGGAGTGAATGGTATTGCATCTTGGGGTTGATGTTCAATACTAATTTACTATCAAATATTTCACAAGAAAATAAATGGATGCCTTCTCAAATCACAATGTCATCAACATATTGAAGAATTTTAGGACATTTCCTTTGTGTAACATGGAGGCTATCAGTTCAGTCCCCGTTTTCATGTTGGACACTACTCCAGTAATCTATCATCTTACTTCTCATCTGACCCTCTCTAAAATACCACAATGCATTACTTCATTTAAAATAAACACATATTTAGTAGTTAGACAAGGGCCTTGTGGCACGTCTACACAAGGCAGCTAATCGTTACCTGTGGCGGGCCTGATACAGAGCTCCCGTAACATTAAACCTGCTGGACACCCCCCCCTCACCCCCCCCCCCCCACACACACACACGCCCTGGAGGCCCCTGGAGCTACAGAACCCACCTCACACCTCCACAGTTATAGGTTTGTTACAGGACTGGGCCAGACAACTCAGCTGCACAGATAAAAGAGACAGCGTCAAAAGGGAGTTTAGGTTGCCTCCAGAATGACTTCCCTCTCTAAGGGAGTCCAGGACGTCTAAGGTAGCCTAGGTGACTCTCCGGCTGACCCAAGGGAGTCACCTGGGGAGTCATATAGCTCTCTGGGTCATATGACTCCCCCATGTGACTCCCTTAGGTCAGCCAGAGAGTCACCTAGGTTACGTACCCTAGACGTCCTAGACTCCCCTAGAAAGGGAAGTCATTCTGGAGGCCACCTGGACTCCCTTTCGACACTGTTTCTTCTCTCTGTGTGGGGTAAGGGGGAGGGGGGTAATTGTCTCGTATTGAGAGATGTACAGGAGATGGGCATACAGGAAAGTTTAATTGAATATGAGTTTTTATGAACTTAATCTAACTGTTTGAAATGATGGGTCTCTCTCTGCCATGTCCCCCTGCTCCCTGTGCATAGTATTTAGCTAGTAATTCATATCACATACTGGTCATGTTTTTTTACAATCGAAATGTAGAAGGGACAAGTGTTTTAAATGACAGTATCTGTGTATCAAAACTGCTTGACTAAAATGTATTACAGAAATTGAAAAGTGTCCACTGCCCCACCAACCATGGGCACACACCTCCCTCTACTCGCCATGCCCCCATGCTGTGTCCATAATGCCCACAATACCACACCTGTATTTATAGACTGCTACCTGGTCAGGGGGCTCACTCTCCTGCTACCCAGGTGAGGTATGTGGGAGAGGTGATGATTTATTTGGAGATCTGAATTCTCTTCCTGAACTGTACCGTGGGAAAAACAGTTTATCATACATAGGTTGTTCAGAAAATCCCACTCTTTGGTATCCAAATGTAATTTGAGAATGGCATTCATGAACCTAACTGAACCTATTGCTGTACTTGTTGATACACATGGTTTCCTGTGCTTCAACAATAAGCATTTGTAACATCCATATAGATGGTTCTGAGATCATCTCCCTTGATTTCAATTCAATAGCACATATTTAGCTTTTCCATAACCTGTGTACACCCGTGTTTTCTTGCCCAACATGCTTAATCCCCCCCCCCGTGCGTGTGCTCTTACCTTCTGGACAAACGGTCAAAGTCATTAGGAAGTTATATTAGAACAGTAAAAGAAAATCACTGCCATGGAAAAATTGCATTCCCCCATATTTCAATATTGGAACATTAGCAACTTTGTTAAATAAGGGAAGGGACTGGAATGCGCAGTGGAATTAGGAAGTACATGGGGCATGGTACAGTTTCATATTAATCCCAAGGATAAGCATTTGAGGGAGAATGAAATACCTTTATATAGGCTGACGACCTCACCCACCATATAATCTGCCACTGCCATTCAGCAGGTCAGCATTACCAGCAAAGGCATGGGTTAGGCAGAGTTTAGGCTGAGTGTTAGGCTGAGTGTTAGGCTTAAATCAACCTGAGTGTTGGGCCCTTTATTAACATAAATCGATATTAACGGACGCTGGTCACAGGGGGAGCCACTTGGTATTGTTCTTGTGAGACGCTGAGGTATGCGTGCGCACATTCCTGGTTGGGATGTAGCTGTTGTGAGTTTGGATTTAATTAAGTTGTGGTCAGCAGTAAACAGGGTAGGGGGGTGTTATGGTGAGGGAGTGACATGTCTAAGGCATGAGTCACCCTCCTGTTATTGTTATTGGGGTATGAGGTGCATAACAGAAGACATCCCTCAGGTATGCAGGTGTGTTTTTGTGTCCAAGTTAATCCATGAAAACAAATGAAGCACTGGGCACAGGGACTTAGGGTTGTGAGTCAGGTAATGATAACATCATAGGTACACAGCATAGGGAATGGCATGCCACACCAAAAACACCTTTTCCCAAGACCATCATGCTTGTAGGCAATGTGATATTTTATCCCATAGCTATGTTCTGAATATCATAGCTGCCGTGATTATGTCCTGTTAATGGCTTAATATATATCACTTGACTCTCATTTAATGAGTATGTATACTACGTTCTAATTAATTATTCTGCTAGCATATGAGAAACTCAAAAACCATATTTAAAGTAATATATTCCAGAAATGAGTGAAGAAATGAATTTGGTTTTTTGGTCAAAACTGCAGCCTTCAAAGATTGGTGAAAGATATTGTCTTTAAATTACCCATTCAACTTATAGTTATAGCTTGTCACCCCATGCCCTCTGCCCATCCCCTTGCCCCTTGCAGAGCACCGGTCAGCAAGCCCGGTCAGCAAGTCATGTCTGGTGTACCTGTACATATAGACAATGTACACACTGTTAGTTATTGACTAACAAGTCAGTGTTAAAGTGTGTGGTGGGATGGTCAGTGTGACTCTACAGGGATTACCCACTCCCTGGTAATCCTTGTAACCTCCTAATCCCCCCTACCCATCCCTGATGGTCACTCTCAAAACTGTAGTCTGAGGTTAAAGACAACTAAAGGACACTCAGGAAATGCCAGGAATGTGCTGAGTCGTGTTTAATGTCAGCATAAGTCACATGTAGATTCAAGAGGACTCATCATTCTGAGAACTGTTTTAATGCAACTTGACCAACAGGGATATAGATGATCAGACGGTAAGAATGCACTGAGTCAGGTGGAAGTCACGTACAGACTACATACACGTCATAAACCAAGCCTGATGTGGGACAGATTTACTGTAATGTCAATAGTGTACCTAGTCAGACACAAAAAATACTTGTAAAATGCATATATGTCATCCCCTGATAAGATTAAGAGTACTGGGTGGTAACACATCTGTTCAGTAAGACTTGATCACAAATTGCCTGGTGTGTGTTCTCTGTATTCTGACTTAGGACGTTAATGTTACCACAGAAATGATCAGAATGTGCTAAAGTTATGGATTATAGTAAAGTATCTCTTTGCAGCCATAAATGCCATGCAGATACATTCAATATAGGATGGTCATGTGTCCCCTGTTCACATTATCACTGGTTGTGTTCAGAAATCTGGTTAGCTATGTATGATCCATATGGCATAATACATACATGTGTAAGTAAATCACATGCAGTTAGAGTTATGAGTTGATAGTTTATGACTAAGGAAATATACTATTTTAGTATGTATGTAAAGACAAAATAAAGGTGATGTAAGTATACATGTGTATTTTTGTATCTCCATTAATCAATTCAAAGTCTCATTAATAATGTCCTATAGACCTACATTATGTTATACAGCTATCCTTATATTAAAGTACAGCATACATGGGTCCGCTCCTCCAAAAACTTGTATAAATTGATTAGGCATTTTAATAAATCTACCAATATGTCATCAAGGAAAATAAGCGGAAAACAACATTGAGGGGTTTTCTTGCTAAGTCCAAGATTAAGGTAAGGCTGGATACAAAACATGTTATTACCATTTTGACAACCATGTTCAATTGGAGATAATATTTCATAAACACATTCCTCTCGTAACAAATACAGATCCCTTGTACATTAATCCCTTTTAACCAGAACTAAAGTCTTATTTCCGTACACTTAATAAATGTTAATCCTTATTGTATTGGCGGTGTGATGGGACAAGTGCCACAAGTACTCCTGGTCAAAACAAGTCATCCTAACCTGTGTACGTTGCCCGCTGTATCGATTCTTTGATGCTCTAATCTCTTCTCAATAAATGTCTAATTTCAGCCCTCTAATCCTGCCATGGAACTGTGCCATGGAACAGGCTCTGTTATAGTGTTGGCCCAAACTAACTATAGCACTGTAACAGGTCACCCTGTGTGGGCCGCCATCTTGTCCCCCAATAAGGTCGCTGGTTGGTGGGGACTGACATATCATCCTTATGGGAACCCATAGATTGAAACTTTATTTCAGGGATTTATGTATGGGATGCCTGCTACAAGTTCAGTTCTTGTTTCTTCCACTGCTACTACCATAGTGGCGTTGCATCCTACACATGTCTCTGTACCTGCCATGATCCTACCTACATTTTCCTATAGACCACTAAAGCGTTACATCACCGTGACTTAATTCCACCACCACAACAATGCCAGGTATTTCCGCTGGTCAGTAAACAAAAGTGTTTGTTTTGATAACAGGATTTTACAGTTAATGCTTGTCTCAGGATCTGGCAGTGGTAAGAGTCACAACACACCAGGGCCAATAACACTGTCTGAGGGGCCACTATGGGTGTTCTGGGGCTCCTTAGTGACACTCAGGGCTCAATTATACCCTCTGTACACGTCACTCTACCAGCTTATTACCTACAGCATGGTGCTAGAGTCATGGTGTTGACATGCTGGTGCTGTAGAGTTGCATATTATAATGTCAATTTGCGAAAGTAGAACTCTAAAAAGTCTCTTCCAACCACTATTGATATTTTTTTCATATTTTCTTACATTTCTCAATCATAATTATTCTGTTTTCGCAGACATAGCAATTGATGATTATGTTTTCGAGACCACCTCACAGCTGAATGGAAAGTAATGCTCTATTGTATTTAATTCAGGCATTTTCTTCCACTATTTTGAATATGTCATACCCCACTCTCTCGTCCTACATTTTGATGTCAAAATATCAAAACACCGCTCAGTGACGGCCACGAACAAGTCAATGTTTACATAAATATCCGGGCAATTAGTGTCTCTTCATGACAGCATCATGAGATAATAAGTAGCCATTTATGACGTCTATAAATGGTTTTAAACGGCCCTTCAGTACCCCCCCCCCCCTCTCATCCACCTTTCCGTCACATGCCCCACCTGGTGAGTGATATTCACAGCAAGGTCTGACCGAAGTAAATAATTTGAAGCTTTAGAAACTTTCAACAGAAAGCGTGCTTTTGATTGATTTATTAAGTTATAGTCCCAGCGCACAACGAACTTGCTTGCCAAATACGGAAAAAAAAACTTTCAAGAGAAATAGGGTAGATTCACCATGAGTAGGACACATACCCTGAGACGGACACTGAAATTTGAGGTTATTAATGTATACTACCACTTATGGAGTTTATTTTTTGGAAAGAATAACAATTAGACTTTAATATCGTTCACAAATAAAGGACTTTAATTGCTTGAATGACCGCAAAATCAAGTGTTCGTCTCGAGGCATGTGTCCGACTCCAGGTGAATCTACCCTATATATATATACTAGTAATGTTTAGTCAAAGACAGCATTGCCT
Organism: Harmothoe impar; assembly: GCA_947462335.1. Classification (NCBI taxonomy): domain Eukaryota; kingdom Metazoa; phylum Annelida; class Polychaeta; order Phyllodocida; family Polynoidae; genus Harmothoe; species Harmothoe impar. The sequence goes on along the minus strand of OX381708.1, from coordinate 16,880,232 downwards.
ATGTTCCAATACCCCTTTCCCCCCTTTCTTTTAACTGATTATTCATATATCTATTTTACTAATGTGAAATCTTCATATAGGCCTACACCGACATCTAATAATATTTGGCCTGGGTCATGATAAAGACAACTTTAGCAGCCATTGAGGCCTACACTGGAGTGCGTCTACCTGGTGACCAGTTACATACCTATAGACATGGCAAGTTTATAAAACTCTACAGTTGACAAAAAAAACATCACAGTGGCCTTGGGGATTTGGACACTGTTGAGTAGAAGGTGTACAAAAAGTATATTCTGCACACATACTGGTACATGTGAGAATGCAGCCCGGCGCACCGCCTTCTGATACTGTCTCTGCTTGTGTTGATCTTTCTTACACACTTGCGTCATACCTGGCACAGTGGTCTATTTTATAAAACATTTTTACTTCTGAATTCCTGTAGTATTTAGTAGGAGGAGCGTGCTCCCAAACCGAAATGCATTAAACAGGTGAATTCAATACAACATGTTGCATCCAGGGTCCTTTTTCTGCTATATAATGTAAGTTGGATGATGATATATGTAAAGAGTAATGTAACTCCAAGCACAGTAGCTATAATAGCCATAGAGCAGGTTAATGTCAGCACCAGTTTCAAGAAAGGGAGGGCTAAATCTAGTTTTTACCAGAAGTCACCATATTACAGGGGCGTCTCCCTTTGGAGTACCTTGCATGAAACTGTCCAGAAACTCCCCACTAAGCGTCACTTCAAACATGCAATTGAGAAGCTACCCTTGCCTGATCCTGCATAACTATTATGTCAATGATAACACAGTATTTTGCATGTGCCACATATGACTGCATTCATGTAATATAATTGTGTATTATATGATATCATGTGGTTTTTTTCATATATTTGCCTTTATTATTACCTTGCAGTATGCATCGTTGGATGACACAAGGAACTATTGTAGTCGTGTTCGACGAACAACGTTCTGTTGCAATAAACAAACTTAAACTTAAAAGCTTGTTTTGTCCATTTATTTCAACTTAGTCAAACCAGCATCATTTGTATCATCCCCTATCTGTGTTGTCAACATAAATCAAAATAATGCAGTTTGAACGACCTTTTGCCCGAACGCTCATGTGTATTATGTGGAGATGAAATAAAGATTAAACCCTTGATCTAGGTTATGTCACTCATTATCACAGAAGCATTAAAATGTGGATCACATTAACCACACAAACATCCCTTTCCCATAAACATGCCATAATCTCAATTAACACTGTGTTAGGGAGAGCAATAAATGAACATTCCCTAACTGTGATGTACGATGCAAAAAGTACTCCCTTGTTGTTGTTTGTTACTGTTAGATGAGCCCTGAGTTACCCCTTTAAGGACCGCATAGTGCGTTAATGCAGAATGCCCTTTGTCGGCATGATGCATGGATGCTGCCCTGGCGAGCAATTTGCCAGGGCTACATTCATGCATCATGCCGGGTCTATGGAGTTGATATGCTCCCATAGGGTCGGCATGATGCATGAATGTAGCACCAGCGAGTTACTCGCTAAGGCTGCATTCATGCATCATGACGACCAAGGATATTAAGACAGTATGCTGCACTTAGAGGGTTATTAGTCCTATCTAGTTGGCAATCTGCAGCGACCACTTCCTGCCCTCCCCCTTGGCACTACACCTGTACTACACCTGGAGTAGGGCTCGGCCACTTAACCCTTTAAGGACAGCATGATGTCTCAGGGCACCATCTTGTTCTCATGATGCACTGAAGCTGCACGATGAGTAACTCGCCATAGCTGTATTGGTGCATCATGCCAACACTTGTTAAATGTTTCTACCCCATAGGATTGGTATGGTTGCAATACATGGTTGAAGCACCACCACCAAAGGGGACATTGTATTAAAGCAGCATGCTGTCCTTAAATGGTTAATATTGGCACAATAGCCTGTCATAGTGGGAGTGTTTAGTGGTGAGCTGTATAACATGCTATGCTGACATGACATCACATGGTGTACTTCATCCTCCAGAGTCTGGCTGCCTTTCTCCTGTTTATGATGTTTGTTACTGCTGTTGGTCACTCCCTGAGTCTTTCAGCACAACATAGTTAACCCTGTACTGACAACATGAGTTAAACGCCCATGCTGCATTCATGCATCATACACGATCATATATTATGGGGTTGATACACTCAAAAGTGGTCGGCATGATGCACCAATTCAGCCCAAGTTGCTCGCACTGTGTTGGTTCATTCATGGACCAAGGAAACGTTAGAAAATGAAAGGACCAAGCTGAAAGTCCAACGCCACAAGAAAGACGTCTACCTGAAGAGCCCAGGTAATCATGAACTGACAAACGTGTATTCTAGACTGTTGTACATATCATTTCAATCTATTCTTTTCCTTTGGCACATAATGAAAAGCGCCCTGCGTATTGTGATTTGTTTTGCTAAAATAAAAATTCCAAACTCAATTTAAACCCATCATATCAACAAGTGAACATGATGCCTTCTGATGTCCTGCCTTTTTTGAAGAGCTAAACCGATGACATGTGCTTTGACCTGGTCACCTGGTAGATAGATTCAGGACCTTTCCGACACCCCCAAAGCATCCCCATAACCTCAGCACTCGTCCAACTATAGTCAAGCCTCATGAGCACCTACTACAGTTGACACGGCATGCTTACTGTTATTTGATGATGTATGATATTTTTCAGAGATCACTGCATCAAATAAAATTACATCGGCTCTGCTTTGGCCAGAGCTGTCAGATCCAGGATGTGTCTAGCAGCCCCGAAACCCCTGAAACCTCAGCACCCCTTACTTAGCCATGCCTCATGGTCACCTCCTATAGTTGACATGCCATGCTTACAGTTAGCATGTCCCGGTCGCCATGTGAGCACGGTGAGGTGTACAGGTGTGGTGTGTAACACCTGCCAGGTGGGATAATTAGGGTTGGACAGGATTCGGTGGAAACAGTTTTATTTAAGGTGTGGCTTGCTGGCCACTTCCCCGGCCGATGGTCATATAAACAGCATTATAAAACACTGGATGGAGCCCAGGGGATCCCCCAGATGACCCCCCTGTAGATGTAAACATATAGACGGAGGTAACCCTGGATCCCGATTGCTTGTTTGTTACAGCATTGATTTCAGCAGCTTTAGTGGACCAATATATGTTATAACAATTGATACATTAAACAAACTGACACCATTCAGAGATATACTCGGCTGGTACATCACTATATGTATAAGGTTGTCGTAGATGAAATTGTAAAACATTATAATAAGGTTCCTAAAGCTCACAACCTTTACATATAGGCACTGAAGCATACTTCATTTATTTTCTATTTGGTTGAACAATAAAGATTTGATATATAGCATAGTCGAAATTTAGAACATTTGAGATGAAATTTTAATATGGACTTGAAATCCTGTTTGGGGATATGAATTCGGCATTGAATTAGTTGATGACAATGTCAGGTGAAGGTTATAGAGTGGTCTGAGATCTGGCAGAGTGACACCTTGGCTCTGTCCTTTTAATAACAGGATCCTTCACTCTGCCCTCGGCCAACTGCCTTGACCCCACTTATAACACTGGCATCTAAACCTGGCATTCAGCTCTCATCTTTTCTATGACAAGTCAAACCACAGTCACCAATGTTCCCATCCTATACCCTAACCCTTTATAGTGTCATTTAATGTGTTGGGTCCCTAGTGGACATGATGCATGAATGCAGCCCTGGTGAGTAACTCACCAGGGCTGCATTCATGCATCATGCTGACCCTCGGGAATGTATCAACCCCCTAGGGTCGCCATGCATGGTGCTTGAGACCAGCACTGGCGAGATTAGTGCGTACATGCGATCATGCCAACAAATGCATTACAAAAACACATTAAAGCAGCCTGCAGACCTTAAAGGGCTAACTCAGCACCCCTCTCCACCACTCCAAACACACCCACAGGGAGCTGGCAGCTACACTCACAATAAAACTACAACAATTATTGTCACTTATAGACGCCAAGTGTCGCTGCAGAATTCAACACATATCTGTGGTTACCCAGTGCATGGATCCTTACAATGTTGTACCCCTGCTGTATAGTCCCTGCCCTGTGTAGAGTTATTCCAAGAAGTCCCACACGACCATCTTTGACATTGGGAACCACAGGGTACATCTATAGGGTAAATTCAGCTAGACCACTTGAATTTGTATTTATTCAAACATGCTGAATCCTCTTTTTGTCTACAGTATACTGGGTTGCTCTTACCGACAAGGAACAATAAAGAGCTCACCATGAATGGATGACTCCAAATACAGATGTCCGACTCAAAGCCTTGTGTTGAAGGGTGGGGAGGGGGACAGAGACATGCACTGCATGACTCTCTTACAGTGGTCTACACAGAGAAAAGAAACAGCGTCAAAAGGTTGCCTCCAGAATGAGGTCGCCTAAGACATTAGCTGACTCTCACGCTGCGGAAAGGGGTAAATACAGGACTAACCCAAGACACCCTGGGTAGCATTGCAGAAAGTACCACGCCATACAGTTGACAGTACTGTGTCAGACGGTTGCGGATTTTAAGTATTGTGTATGAAAGATAATCTCCATCAATGTGATAACATACAATATACTAATTCACCTGTACGCATCGCCCTGGCCTTTATAGAGTAATCATCATCATGTACACCCCCGCCCCCCCCCTGCACCTTCATCGTTATCCCCTTGACGAAGCAGGTTAATGTCATGGCAGACAAAAAGGAAGCCGAAGGGGAGCAGGAATTAGTAATGTGAATGACCTCAGGCATATATACATATATACCTGATCAGATAGTTGATGAAAATACAAGATATCTCCCCATAGTATATGTACCTAGTCTAAACTTATTTACACCCTCAGCTAATTGTGTATACCATAGTGATGAGACAGTTAATGACATGGTAAGCAAAAACAAGGCTTACAGCAGGAAATAGTTATGTGGATGTACTTAGAGGCAAACATGATCCGCGATCAGATAATTGATGAAATTGCAAGATTTCCCCGACAGTTTGTACTTAGTCTCAAAAGTAGTGTATACATGGGGAGAATTATGGTCATTGCTGCAAAACATGATTCTTGGAATGGGCCTATGTAAAGAGCTTAATGACAGCAAGATAACAATTAAGAAATGTCTGTCATCTATTTATAAATCTACATGGTTCATCTGGATAACTAGTAAACACGTTGGCCCTGTATAACTTTATGGCTCATTAATCATAATGAGAGGTTTTCTTAATGACAACTGTTTTGTTTTGCCTATTATAAGTGGCCAGTATTCCCGACCCATTTAGGACCACATAGTGCTCTAATGCGTTACAATCATTTGTCGCCATGATATTTGAATACAGCCCTGGTTAGTAACTCACCAGTGCCGTAATTATTCATGCATCATGCAGACCATATTCAGTTAATACAATCTCGAAAGTTCGACATGAATGCTACTATAGTGAGTTACTCGCCAGGGCTGAATAAACCTGGGCACAATGCATTAAAGTACTATGCAACCCTTAAAGGGTTAATACCCTCATCCTCATCCCTCCTACCTCCTTCAGCCTAGATAACACCACTTGGTGACGGAGAACACATCACGGATCATTTTCTACAGCCCCTCCATCAGGAGATGATCCACTCCCATCTCCTCGTGTTATCACAAAAGGGGCAGGATCTGAACATACCCCCTCCCCCTCCCCCCACGAGCATCCTACAGGCTCTAGTGGCTTAACTATTTACGGGCCACATATTGCTTTAATGGGCTATGCCTTCACCGTCACGATGCTTAAATGATAAGGATGCATTCGTCCATCATTCCGATCATTCAGAGGTATTTCAACCTCGTGGGATCAACATATGATGCGTGAATGCAGCACTGGTGAGTAGACTTGCTGCAGGGATGCATTCATGCATTCATGCATCATGACGACAAGGGGTATAAAAGGACCATGTGGCCAACAGAAGCTTACGCACGAAGTCAAGTAGGAGGAAAATAATCGATCATAGATCACCTGTCAATCATTTCTCCTCTAAGTCATTAAATACTCAACATGATTGTTTTCCCTGAGCTCTCCAACTAGACTGAAGGACCTATGATGTATGTATGTGCAAAAGTGGGCACTAGAGATCATTTAGAGGTAAGGACTTGATGATACTCCGGACATGAAAGCCCACCTTTCTAGATAACCAGGGTAACTCGTGACCAGATCTGCAAGGCAGTCATGGGTCGGGGTGGGGGGGGGGGACTGATTCAGCAAATTATTTATAGCTATGCACATTCCTGGTAGATCCACATCTAGATTCATCCACGTTTCCTGGTTCCTTGTTGAATACTGAAACTTGTCCTTTTCCTGCTAGTACGTTGCTCCACCATGTGTTTAAAATATGTGTTGTTGCATTCCTTTACACTTTCTTCCTCATATCTCTGATTGTATTCATTTCAAAGGGCCAGCATGTTGCATGAATGCATCCCTCGAGAGAGGACTAGATAGGGCTACATTCATGTATCCGGCTGACAAAGGACAGTAAATTACTACATGGTCCTTAACGGTTTAATCCTTTAAGGGTCGCATAGTGCACTAATGCATCATGTCCTTGCACCCTTGGTTGCCCTGTTGAGTAACTCGCCAGTGCTGCATTCAAGCATCATGCCGATCCTATGGGCTTGAGACACTCCTGAAGGATCGGCATGATGCACCATTGCAGCATCGGGGAGTTACTCACCTGGACAGCATTGATCAACATGACGACAAATGTCGCCTTTTAGCGACATGTCGTCCTTAACATTTAAAAGTTTTCAATGATAGTAACTCACCTCTGCTTCTTGCTGAGCGTCCTGAGGATCATGGCGCCTGGGGCTGACCGTCTTCTGGACTGTAGAGCCTTCATTTTCTGTGGAGGTAAAACAAGAGAAATTAGAAAACATGTTAATATTTGATGAAATATTGATATGGCACATGAGGAAATTAAACTGACAATTTGGTAAATGAGACAGCAGACGGGCGTATTGTGGGGTCATTATAATTCCCTTGGCGTTTACTGCAGTACCAAAATACTCCATGATAATCCTTTCAAATTTATTAGCAACGTGTAGTGTATGATACCTAAGGAGTCACATAGTTATTTGTAGTATAAACTACAGGTCTAACCTCACATATCCACAATTCATTATGGATGTGAGAATATTGCCCTTTTCTGGAATCGTACCCATTTGGACGAAACCCTTATAAATGTTGGCATCCTTCCCCTAAAACACTACATCATCTCTTGTACTCCTTTGGCTGCTGACATACCCAACTTCCTCCCCACCATTAGATGCATGTCAATGAGTACATTTAGTGTCATTACCCTATACATGGGGTGAACCACCTATATGTAGCATGCAACACCATGCTCACACCACCCTACTAAAACAATAGGGGCAGTCTTATAACAAACCAATCAGCACACACACACAACCCATCGTTACCGATACTATACCGAGCAGCAACCTGTATACGTGGGCTTCTTGGAAATGAAGTAGATGGGTTACACAGAAACCCAAATGAAGACAAAGCTGATCAATTCTAATCAAGGAAGTTGGGTAACAACCACCACATGCTATGGCAGGCGGTGGGCTGCAGAATCAATGAGTGGGGTGCCAACAGGATTGAACAGCAACATCCAGAACATCCAAGGCACATAAGAACAACACATCCTTAATTATCAATTTAAACCACGGTGGACGGCTAAGACAAAGGCTTCACACCTTGACTATATTGCATACCGTGGTTTAGAACAGATAGACAATGGTTATGAAAAGGTATTAGAATTAACCACATCACACTGGTAGGGTGACTTGGGTTTCGCCCTCATCTGGTCCCACCTGTCTGCTGTGGTTAGTTCTACTCACCCTTTCATAACCATCGTCTATCTATTACATAACTCGAATTGATATATTATAGTTCAGGCAGGTTTCACACTCAGGCTCCATATTTATATGGAGTAATAAAATGAAGCACCAATTTATGTAGAGACCACACTCCATCTACAATCTTTATCCATGACAGACAGATCCACATATTAAGTGGATGATCTGAATCCACCAAACCTACAAGTGTCATGCCATAATACATGTCATTAAGCGTTTAATAGACTGCATGGTGACTCAATGCACATTGGTCGTCATGATGCATGGATGCAGCCCTGGTGAGTAACGCGTTGACGCATTGCTGCATCAAAGCACCTGGTGAATTACTCCCAGCCCTGGCGAGTTATTCCTATCCCTGGTGAGTTACTCGCCAGGGCTGCAGTCATGCATCATGATGCCCAATGCTATAACACACTAACTGCGGCCATTAAATGGTTAAGTAAGATAAAAGGGGCGGGCATGCTGGATGCTACACTCTGTAATCACAGCGTCCCACAACTCAATTAGCCCTTTAATGACAACATGATGCCACAAATTGTTGTCGCCATGATGCACCAATGCGGTGCTTGCAAGTATAGCTGAGCGGTGCTGCATTGGTGCATCATACAGACAATTAAGGCAGCATGTTGCCATTAAAGAGCTGTACCTGGATGTGTATTACCTGCCAACGTCTAAGGCCCTGAAAACAAACGAGCACAGAGAACATAAGGGAGGGGTACAGTAATTAGTGTATGCATGAGTGAAAGTTCAATGCTACATGTAATATCAATTAGCTCAATCAGATGACTATAAAGCTTGAAGCTGGCAGCGGTGTATGTTATTAATTTTGTGGTTACACCCACCACACCCTTATTATACTAGATAGATAAGGATCTATGATGGTGTTCCAATCAATGCTAGAGGAAGGGTGTGTGACAGGTTATAGTCCGATATTAAGAGACTTATAAAAAGGTATGGATCTCTTCTGCACTCTACTCCTAAAGGACCTTCCCCCTCTCACCAAATGTCATTATATCTTTAACAAGGTTTATGGGATAACTCCCAACATGTATGACTCTATGTCCGGGCTCGGAAAACTGGTTTAATTATGGGGCATAATTCCCTATATATTCGTCACTCAATGGGGATAGTATTGAGAAGGAATGCAATGTTAAACCATAGTTTATGGGATCCTAAATACAGGGGGTGGGAATGTGGGGCAGGTACCGTTTCACTGCGGTGTGCCCTTTATGGTAGAGTTAAATACAGCCTTTAGCTTCACGAGTCTCAGTTATCTCAGTCACACACCATACACCCTATCATTATCATGATAGAGATAACTTATCTCCTTTTCATGAAGATGAAAAGATGAGTTACTGCCCTTTTATTACAACCAGTAGATCATTTAGGGGATCATTTACCAGATTCAAATAGTGGCTTATACCTGCTGATTACGCCCTTAACACGCCCTCCGCCACATTTAATACCCTTACATACACCCTACAGCTCTCACTGCTATAGGGGGCTGACATATAGACTGCAGCACCATGGTGGCAGTAGCGGTGGCATGGAAGGGAACTAAAATATAGTTGGTATATGTGCCCTGTGATGAATACTGCTTTAATGTGTAATGCTTGTTGTCGGCATGATACAGGAATGCATTTTATAAGGGTCGGTGTGATGCATAAATGCAGCTTTAATAGCTTCACCAGCGCTGCATCTATGCATCACGACGACCAAGGGAAGGCACATTAAAACACCATGCCACCCTAAACCTTTATACAAGCACGGCCTATAAGTCAGTCAGCCTGGTATGTGCTGCTACATGACAGAAGCTACAACTTCAGCTCTACCCCAGTAGTCCAGGCAAAATAGGGTTTGAAGCCAAACCAATTGCAACAAAAGAAATAAGGACTTTAGAGTGAAAAGTTTAAATTCCAAGCTCAGTTGGCAGCCATCTTGGCTTTGGGGTTCTCCCCCAAACAAGGAACTCTTAGGACCTTTAGGATGTCATTCTAGGGACTTCATGGAAATGCAATATGGTGAAAAAAAACTTTTGTTGCAATTTGTTTGACTTCGACCCTTATTTCCAGCTAGATTGCCTCGACTACAGCCCATAAACACTGCTACACGGCTACAGCCATAAAACACCATGAGAAAGTAGACTTGTCTATTTAGAGATGTGTCTCTATGTGATATAGGGCTGTGTCTGACCTGTTTTATAAGGACCAGACGGTGGTCTATACATCAGGTAGACATAATGTGACATGTACTGGGAAAAGGGACCTCAGCGCACCCTGCACCAAGGGCCCTTTTCGTAGATCGTGCCACATATGTTACCAGATTAACCCTTTTCTGAATGTAACGTTATACATGAGATATCTCAATGCTAAGCTTCTTATTGGAAATCTCCATATTCCTATTATATTCGTCTAATAGTTATTGCTCAGGTTTAAATCAAGATGCATTTGAATCATTCTAAGAAAGCTGCTCATAGATATTCTATGAATATTGATATGTTTTTAACTGACATTCCCTTCTTTGAATCGGGGAAATCAAATAAAGGATTTGAGGTCGACAGACAATTTATAAAGGCATAGTGTAGATGGTAGTCGTATGGCCACAAACAAAAACGCTATTGACAGTTCGAACTGTCAATAGTGGAAAATATTTCTGTTATTGACACTTCACACTGTCAACAGTGGAAATTATTCCGGTTATTGACAGTTCCTCATGCGAACTGTCAATAGTGGAATATTTCTGTCTTATTGACAGTTCCCACTGACATTGGAGTCAAAAAGTGTTTTTTTTGGCAAAAGTGTTTTTTTTGGCACAACTGTTTTCACCAAAGTCGGTTTTGCCCCCAAAATTGGTTTGGGACCCAAAATCGGTTTTGCCCCCAAAATCGGTTTTGAACCCAAAATCGGTTTTACCCCCAAAATCGGTTTTGCCCCCAAAATCGGTTTTGCCCCAAAATCGGTTTTGCCCCCAAAATCGGTTTCGCCCCCAAAATCGATTTTGCCCAAAGATCGGTTTTGCACTAGAAATCGGTTTTGCACTAGAAAACGACTTTTCCACCAAAATCGACTTTTCCACCAAAATCGACTTTTCCACCAAAATCGACTTTTCCCACCAGGGTTATGACGGTAATGATAAGGAACTGTCAATAAGAGAGGAAATTCACACTATTGACAGTTCAGTGAAGAACGGTATAATTAGGTAGGAATTCCGTCATACGCAATTCCAGGGCATTATATAATCTGGCAGGTAACTCAACTCAACCACTGGACTGTGACCCATGCCGCGCATGCGCGCCATACTCTACCTCGGGCCTCGCGCCCTCTCAACTGCCATTCGCAATTTGAACTCTCTACATGTTGGATTGATTTCACTGCGGAACGCCATCCCTCCCAGCGCTTAGCCTTACACGAGCTGTGCACCGGCACCATGCCACCACCAGCTGCGAATAAGAAGCCTAAGAGGAAAACCCGCGCTGCGAGGAGGGAACAGCAGGCCGAGGAAGCTATGCAGGCTATCGAGGAAGAAAGGGCACGACAGGCCGCGGACGAACCTGCTGCGGGAGCCGGCGCCGGGCAACCAGATCCCGGGCCGCCTTCCCAGCCCCCCATACTGTCGCCCGCACCTGGCCATGACCGACGCGACTCGGAACCCAGTGGCGGATCCGAGCCGCCAATACAACATGGCCGCCAGCGGGACACCCCCCACCGCCCCCCAACCTCGATCAGCAAGAAGCTCCCGCCGAAGCCCCCAAAGAAGCCTCCGGCCAAAAAGAAGCTCACCTCGGCCGCCCTACTGGAACGCCGAGTCCGCCTCCTGGAGAAGCTGCTCACACAAAAGCAGTCTCTACCTTCCCCGGAGCCCGCCGACACACCGAGCGAGCACGCGCCCGGCCTCCCTCCAGCACCTGCTGGACGGCCGCCCGCCCCGCCCGCCGGCCCGCTCCCAGACCCGGCCCCGCTCATGGCGTTGCCTCCGCCCCGGCTGAGCCTTCACCCGGGACCCCTGCCGACCCCCGGTCACATGGTCCCCACGGACGGACCCCCTCTGGGAGGAGTACCACGACCCCCGCGCCAGCCGAGGCGTAGGCACCGCACCAGGCCCCACCACTCGGCCCCGGCTCTCCCTCCCTACCACGCACCGGGCAGGGACCATGCTCCCCGCCCACGACGCCGCCGTCACCATGACGACGCCTCCTCCTCTGACACGGACTCCTGTACGGACGAGGAGTTCGGTGTCCCACCTCCGCGACAGCTCACAAAGCATTACGGATTTACCCCCTACGTCGACGCGGCAATTGCCGCCCAGTACCCCTCCATGGGACCAGCATCAGGTAATACCACTACCGATCCTTACAACCAATTTCTCCCACCTGACATGCGTAAGCGTATCAGGAGGGAGAAAAGGGAACCCTCCCTTCCTGAGTTTGTATGTGCTTTTACCCGCATGACCCTCGCGTCACAGCAGCCATCCCCGAACAGCACAATGGCCCACCTCCTCACCCACCTCTCTCAGGTGGCCGAGGACACAGCAAACAGGGGCTTTGATGGCCCACGCACCTGGACACAAACATGCCTTGATTATGTCCAGGAAGGTACGCTCACCTGGAAGGATTACGGTTTCATGTCCAGCGAGCGTACCCGCGTCAGCTGGTTACATAACCCCAACACCGAAGCCCACTGCCGCGCACCATGCCCGGCTTATAACTCTGAGCGCTGTTCACATAAATCTGACCATGACGCAGGCTCAGTCACCATGGCACACTGCTGTGGCGTGTGTTTCTTTCTCTTCACTAAGGAACACACACACACCACACGCAACTGTACCAAAGCAAAGCTGGCCCTTGCCCGCCCCCCGGGCGGGGGCGGCGGCGGCGGCCACCAGCGGGACAACTGGAAGGACACCGGAGCAAAACCCGCCACCCAGCCCCCCGCAACTAAGCCCCCGCAGCCAAAAAACTAGTGCACGGGGCGGCATACGCCCGCCCCGCCTCGCCGAGCACACGGCCCCCGCCCCCTGCAGCGCATGACTGCGCCACTCGGGACACAGGCCCCCCTGCACGGCATGCAAGCGGCGCAGTACGCCTGGAGGCATACGACTGCGCCCCGCACAACACCATCCCCTCAGCTCACTGCAAAGGGACAAACAATGCCCCCGCCCACTCCGGCGTAATTGGAGAAGGCTTAGCGCCACCCACTGCCCACTCCGGCAGCAAATTGGAGACCAGTGTAGACGCCACAGCTAGCCACTGCGCCCCTACCACTGACCAACCGTGCCCTGTACACGAGCCGGCCCCAGCCACGCACCACCCCGCCACGTCCCCAGCTAAGTGTAAACACGACCACGTGCTCGCCTCACAAGCTGCCAATGTTTACAAACACAACCACGTGGCCTCATCGGCCCCCACTGTTTGTAAACAAACCCACGTGCACATCGCCTCGGCTCCCGCCACTGGCGCCCCGGCTCTGCCGCCCGCCACCGCTCACCGCGCCACACACGCCGACACGCCACCTCCACTGGAGAGGCCCGGCCCCCTCCCTCACCCTGGAGGACATCATCACGGCAGCAATGCCACACAGTTACCCGGGTTTATGTCAAACATGGAGTACCCACACAGGACACCACATGACATTGAGACCCACGACGACCCGGCCTCTGCCTGGTTCCCCATACACACACAGCTACTGGAGGAAGACCCGGGGCCTACACCCCCCCTCACCCCCCAGAATGCTAACTTTGACTCATATAACAACTGGCCCTTCCCGGACTATACGTTTCCGCCGGAAGTAGCCATCTTATATGACGCAGTACGCTCCCACAACGCCCCCAACTGGCGCGGTGCACGGATACCACTGCCCACAATACTGTGTGTAGACCAATGGACCCTGGAGGCCACGGGCCACCCCGACGACCATACAATACTACAAGGCATTAAGTATGGCTTCCCCCTCCAGTACACTGGTGGCCCCCGCTACATGGCGGCCACCCCGACCAACCACCCCTCCGCTACACACCACCCCACACACGTGGAGAAATACCTGGAGGAGGAGTCCAAATTGGGCGCACTAATCGGCCCCCTCTCTCGACCACCATTCACTCCATGGCAACACGTCAGCCCCATGATGACGCGAGAGAAATCAGACCCCTCACAGAGGAGGCTGATCGTAGACCTCTCATATGGGGATGGAGGCGTAAACGCCTTCATAAACAAAAATGAGTTCAACGGCCAGAAGGTCAAACACAGCCTTCCCACGGTACCGGAAGCTCTAAAAATCATCAGCAAATGGTCACAATACCAGGTACACATGTCAGTACTCGACATCCGGCGCGCCTACCGCCATTTCAGCATATGCCCAATGGACCTACCACTCCTGGTCATACACCATGAAGCAACCTACTATGTTGACAGGTCACTTCCGTTCGGCGCAGTCATGTCATCATACGTCATGCAAATGGCAGCCATGTTTGTCGTCAGAGCCCTCTACCGACGCGACATAACGGCCCTCATGTACCTGGACGACCTACTTATAATAAGTAGGTCACGTGACGACGCCCTAAAACACTACAAGGCCGCCTCTGACCTGTTCGGCTCACTAGGACTCACAGTGGCCGAAAACAAATGCCAGCCACCATCACCCCAAGTGATATGGCTGGGCATTAACATTGATGTCACAAGGAATGAGATCTCCATCCCCCTACCCAAGCTCGACGACATACAGACCAGTTTGGCATTTTACTCTACCCTCTCATCCCTCACCATCAAGCAGCTACAATCAGCCATTGGCAAGATAGCACACCTTGCCAAAGCTGTACCCCCCGCCAAGCTCTTCATGCGCCGCCTCCTGGCCGCCCTCAGAGCCGGCGGGGACGGCCCTGTGCCCGTCACAACAGACATCAAGGCCGACCTCAGTTGGTTTGAGCGCTTCCTCCGCCAATACAATGGCCGCGCCATCATACCATCCCAGCGCGTGGACATGACAATCTGGGCCGACGCATGTATGAAGGCAGGTGGCGCCACTGACGGGCGAAGGTGTTACATATACGCCTTCCCCGCCCCGTTCCGGCGCGGGAAAGACATTCACCACTTCGAAGGCATTAACTGCCTCGCCGCGGCCCGCCGCTTCACTTCCGGCGCCCCCCCTGGGTCCGTGGTAAAAGTGTGCTGTGACAATTCTGCCAGCGTGGAGGCCTTCACAGGCGGCCGCCCACGCGACACCATCCTGGCCGCCGCCGCCCGCGCCTTGTGGTACCTCGAGGCGCGCCGCCAGATCCACATCCGGTTTGTCCATATACCGGGCAAACTCATGACCATCGCTGACGCCCTCTCCCGCGCCCCTCTCTCGGACGCGGACATGAGGAGGGCCGAGGCGATCATCCGTGACAATGACCTCGTGAAGGTCAGGATTGATCACGCATCATTTAATATAAATACTTTCTTTTAGATTCGGCATCCCGCAAGTACGCCAGGGCTGCACGCCGCCGACAACGCGCGGCCCACCGCCCCGGCACTGTGGCCAACAGGAACAGTGCAGTTAGGGCCTACATTGCATTTTGCATCGCCCTAGACATTCCATACGCTGCACCGGCCCCGCACCACGTGTGCTGGTACCTGGAGCATTAGCTTCCGTACGGACATACTTCAAAAACGCCGGCTATGATTCGGCCCCCCTCTACCACCCATGGGTCCTCAACGCTATCAGGGCACTACAGCTCACCCTACGCCACATTCCTACGCCCAAGCTCCCGGTCACTCCGGAGCTCCTTAGGGCGTGCCTCCAGAACCTGGCGCTTGTGGATTACCCCTACCACATACGCCTAGCCCTGGTTATCATGTTCGCCGGATTCTTCCGCCAGAGCAACGTAGCAGCTAGAACTGTTGACACATTCGACCCAACTCGCCAGTATACTAGAGGGGACTTCAGCGTGTCACCCTCAAACATAGTGGTTAGACTAAAGTGGTCTAAAACACTCCAGAAATCAGCCAGCGTGACATCAGTCACACTCCAAGCCATCCCCGGGTCACCCCTCTGCCCTGTGGCAGCCTACATGGACCTTGTGATTGTCGCCCCAACCAGGTCACCTAATGACCCACTGGTGGCCTTCCAGGATGGCAACCCCATGACCATAGGGTTCATAAACGCTCAATGGGTAGCCCTCCTCCACTCAGTCGGGGCGGACCCCGCACTCCTGTCACTACATAGTTGCAGGAGAGGTGGCGCCTCCCACGCACACAACAATGGAGCTACCATTGATGACATTAAGAAGCATGGGACGTGGGTAAGCAACGCTGTCAACGCCTACATACGCCCACACCACGCCACCTACACATCGGTCCACCGGGCCCTCGCCCACATCTAACCCTACACATCTGGACAATTATATTAACTCATACATAATTCATCGTCATAGACTGTTATCTATGTTCAACTATAAAATGTGTTACCACCATTTTACCCACACCAATGTACTCACGGAGGCTCATCAAATAATAAGCCTACCAACTAGTAATCTTACTCCAAATAAATTGTTTTAATCAAGTTCATGCCTCACTTATATATAATGAGGTAGGAATTCCGTCATACGCAATTCCAGGGCATTATATAATCTGGCAGGTAACTCAACTCAACCACTGGACTGTGACCCATGCCGCGCATGCGCGCCATACTCTACCTCGGGCCTCGCGCCCTCTCAACTGCCATTCGCAATTTGAACTCTCTACATGTTGGATTGATTTCCCGCCCGCCCTCCTTCTTTCAGACAGACAATCAAGACTAAACAAGTCTTAAAACAAGGACAATTATATTAACTCATACATAATTCATCGTCATAGACTGTTATCTATGTTCAACTATAAAATGTGTTACCACCATTTTACCCACACCAATGTACTCACGGAGGCTCATCAAATAATAAGCCTACCAACTAGTAATCTTACTCCAAATAAATTGTTTTAATCAAGTTCATGCCTCACTTATATATAATGTACCACTATTGACAGTCTGAACTGTCAATAAGAGGAAAATTTTCCACTATTGACAGTTTGAACTGTCAATAGTGGGATATTTTTTCTCTTATTGACAGTTCAAACTGTCAATACCAGGATATAATTCCCTTAGTGACAGTTCACACTGACAATAAGAGATTCATTTTCGCTTATTGACGGTTCCTTTTTGGAAGTGTCAATATGAGAATTCTTTTTTCCTTATTGCCAGTTCGAACTGTCAATAAGGGAATCATATCATCGTATTGACAGTTCAAACTGTCAATAAGGGAATTTTATTCTGTTATTGACAGTTCGAACTGTCAATAGTCACGGCCTTAAACAAATGAATTGATTGAAAAGTGCAAAGAAATCACTTTCCAAAACAGAGTTGAATGTGGGTTTTGAATATAGAATGCGAGAAATTGAATCTGACTATTTGGGAAAGATCATATATCTAAGTTCTCTCAGGCAAACCACATTAAAGATCACAGTAGCCACCTTGACTTGATTGGTTACCAGGCACTAAACATGGTTGTCCATTATGAACCACCTTCTTCTCAGAAAACTTCCATAACAGACATATCCAGGTGACTTTTTTCCCCTCATTTTAATCCAGGGCAGGCATAATCCAGGTTAGCATGGTAATCCGACAGATTAGAGGGATTATCGGTTATTAAGGTAGGAGAATGTGCCTACTAAGGACATGTGGTGACCTAAGGCTCCCTGGGTGGTACCTGGGAGGTGCTGGGATAATCCACAGAAGTCGGGAATTATCCTAATTCTCCGGGTGGGGTGGGTATTGTATGTATGGCCGGCTACCCTCACCTTATACAGGTCTCTATAATGTTATGTGTGGTAGGTATAGGGAAGTGGGTGAACAACTATAGGGGCAGTTTGCTAACGTTGGCTAATTCTATATCCAAGACTGCAGCCGGACATACATGTACTAATCTAGTCGCGTGTTGAGCTGGCGCTTAATCTTAGCAGTAGAGAGTGCCTTGCATTGTACAAGTTTCTGTCATGCTACAATACTTTAGTTTAAAGCGAACAGAATCATAAATCTATGTTTCTGTGGGACGACTTTTACAATTCCAGACCTGGGTATGAAACAAATCGGGCCCCTCTATCTTGAGGATTTCTTTTTCTTTTCAGTTTCCTTCTTCTTTGTTGAGAAGAGGAGAGGGGGGAGCTTTTAACAAACTCTGTGATATTAACCTTTTAGAGACTGCATGGTGTATCAAGGTGCATGTGTATCAACCTACTGCAACAGTGGGCATGCATGTAACTCGCCAGTGATGTATATGGGCATTATGCTGACCATAAGCCAGTGTATCAACCTCATAAGGTCGATATAATGCAAAGCTGGCAAGTTCATCTATGCCTCATGGCGACAAAATGGCAGTGTATTAAAGCACAATGCTGCCGTTATAGGGTTAAACTGATTAACACACAACCTTATCTTCCCATCACCAACTGATCCAAAGGGACGTCAAGTTCCTGCAGTTGCCGATAGGGGGATGAATGGATGGAGTAAAGTCAACAAAGACTTCAAAGGGTCCTAATAAGCTTAGCAATTCAATAACCTAAAATTAACCCCCAAAACCCAGATTCTTCACCCCCTGACATAGATTCTAGCCAACTAAGCGAATTGAGTGGATTGGAGTAGGGGCAAGATTGATGGGTTGGGCTGAGTTTAAGATTTATGCTTGAGGAGTGGTTTGGGGGCAGGGAAAGGTATACGATGAGACCACAATTGGAAAATGTATAGGATCCCTGTGGGTATGGTATATGGGGAAGGGCTGAAGTCGGTCAGGTGTGGAGACACGTGCTAAAATGATGAATGGACATTGCTTAGAGGGGGTGAAGGGTGGGGGTGGGGGATACTAGGTTATTTACAAATACCCCCCGGTAGTCGTTCTATGCTATCAGATTTCACCTGTATTTAAATACATTCGTCAAAATTCCTATCCTTTCTGTAGGTTTCTAGAATATTGAGATATCTATATCTGTTAAAATTGGTATAATAAATTATCATTGGGAAATGAAAAAAAGCAGGTATTATTTTATGCAAAAATTCCGCGGGAAAAGCAGAAAGTCTTGCAAAAACAGGAAGATTGTCATGAAATTATCTCCGCTACTATTTCAGAAACTTTGCCATATTTAACTAACATAAAAAGTGTTCTATCAGACCACTTTTTTGATAACATTGATTAAGGTTTTCACAGCTTACGTTTTGGCGGACTAGAGGCAAAATTAATCGCTAAAAGTTCAAAATCCATAGCTAAACGTGTAGTGGATTACTGAATAACATGGATCAGATGCAGAAAAACAATACCGACCTGTTTCCGAACCAGTTCTCACAGGCCTACATGGTATTAATATCAAAAGGGGCGAACATCTAAGAATTGTCCAATGATGGTTTCCCTGTTACTGTGGTAGGTGTGTACTTTTCTGTGAACCGTTAGGCGTCACTCCATCACTGTTACATATACCACTCTATACAGCAGGGATCATTAGGTAGCCCAGAAACTAACAAAGTACAGATAACCCACTTCCCTGATGTAACCATACAGCCTCATCACACCTACATGTATAGGGTTCTGATGGAGCCATACAGGGTGTTGAACTACACATGTAGCCTTATTTGAACATGTTACTGTAGAAACTGGGGATGAACAACAGATTGCCCCAGAGTCCTGCTGTTTACCAGACTAGCAATTGACTTTACTAAATGTGCCAAGGCCAGTGAACTCAAACACCTTGTTGGACTAGCTACAAAGGTATGACTGTTGGATACAGCATCGTCTGCACCCTGTTCGGTCGGCATGATGCTTGAATGCAGCCCTGGCGAGTTGCTCACCATGGTTGCATTCATGCATCATGACGACCAAGGACATGATGCATTAATGCATTTGTCATCCTTAAAGTGTTAAATGTCATTGTATGTAAAAACTTACCGTGTACTTCTCGCGGTCGTGCAGACCGAGGTCGTCAAAGGGGAACCTGTCCTGCACAGTCTCCACCTTAATCTCGTTCTCCACCAGACTCAGGTCCGCCTCCCGCTCCCGTACCATCTGCAACAACAGATAATGTTAGCACCATAACCCTTTAAGGATGGATGTCCCTAAAAGATGACATTGGTCGTCATGATGCACCAATGCAGCCCCGGCGAGTAACTCGCCGGTGCTACATTGGTGCATCATGCCAACCCTTCGGGAGTGTCTCAACCTTGTAGGGTCGGCAATGTGCTTGAATGCAGCCCTGGTGAGTTACTCGCCAGGGCTGCATTCATACATCATGACGACCAAGGGTATGATGCATTAAGGTATTATGCCATCCTTAAAGGGTTAACCCTGTAAGGGCAACATACTACTTTAATCTGTCATGCCCTTGGTCGTCATGATGCATGAATGCAGCCCTGGCGAGGCTGCAGTGATGCATCCTGACGACCTTACGGGAGTGTGTCAACCCAGTATAGGCCTATATGGTTGGCATGTTGCATGGATACAGCCTAGGCGAGTTACTCGCCATGCAGAGCTGTATTCATGCCTCATGCTGACACCGGGTGTAGCACTATCCTCCTCCTGCAGCTTCCACAAGGACGGCATAATACCTTCACGCTATACCAGATAACCATATCAGAACAGTGTCAACAACAAGTGTCAATTCTCTATTTCTGGATGCGGTAATCTTATTTTTATTGAATTACATACAACAAACATGTGGTTATAGCTGAGGTCAAGTCTGACAAGATACGTGAATATTGTACCATAGTGCAATATCTATTATTTCCTTCTATCAGCATAGAAAAACAGATGCAATCTCTACATGGTTTATCAGCGTGCATATACATGTAGTGGTTCAGCTGGTATAACTTATTTTACATATGGTTATGGTTATCAGTATATTGACTTTCCCTGAACGTGACACGTCAGATTTATTACCAACATCACATGCTTTTAACTGTGTCGGAAATGGATTTAGTTGTTTTTCCAAATGCTGCCCTAGACTCATTAAGGGAATCAAGAGTCCGCCATTGTTCGTTTATACTACCACTAAAGGTGTACTAATGAGATGCTACCACCTTAGAACTAGGCTTGAGATGTAGTAATATCAAATAATGGTAGAATGGCTGGTTCCTTATGTGGTGACCAGCTATTCTGTAGGGGTTATTTTGACATTAGATTACATTTAGATTAGATTTTTATTTGGCAAATATATCACATACAATAAGCGTTTTTTTTTCAACAGATGCCAATGGTGTTACTAGTCTAAGTTAATGAGTCACAATTAATCAGAGTTCATACACTCAGTTACTGGTGGGGTATCTACTACTAACTATTAAGGTGATAGTACTTACAGATTTGACCTTGGAGGCGGCCTTGCTGAGGTCCTCATAGTCCTGGTGGGCGCGGTCCGTGTCCTCTAACAGCTCAGACAGGTACTCCGCGTAGGCCGGGATCCGCTGTACCTGCAACACATCAAGGTCAAACAAAGGTCAAATAAAGGTCAAATAAAGGTCATATATCAAGGTCACACAAAGGTCAAACAAGGGGATATACCAAGGTCACACAAGGTTATATACCAAGGTCACACAAGGTCCTACACCAAGGTCACGGAAGTTCGTATTCCAAGATCAAACAAGGCCATATACCAAGGTCAAACAAGGTCATATATACCAAGGTCAAACAAGGCCATATACCAAGGTCAAACAAGGTCATATACCAAGGTCATACAAGGTCATATACCAAGGTCACACAAGTAAATGTACGATTATTAAAGTAGAGAACAACAGAAATGCATGTAGGGTATGGAAGCGGTTTGAACGATACTTTTATGTATACGTAAAAAAATAAACAGTCCATGGCAACGAATGTAGTCTATACCGATGACACTAATAGGATGCTACAATGAGTATCCTATGGGTGCTTCTTACAGAAATGTCAAACTCAAGTTATATCAGGTAAAAAAAAAGTCTATGATGAGATACGACGACAGAAAACAAAAAATATAGATCTGCAAACCCTGGGATTCAATCCAAACGTATATCAGAAGAAGAAAAGAGAGGAAAGGTCTCAGGTATATTGAAAATCATGTCCAAAATTTAACCAATGTAATGTCCTCGGATTAGAAGGGTTTAACAATATTATAAGAAGAGAAATGGACCATGCTACTGCATGGATTTCACATAGAATGTGCGTTGTTGGTTCATTCAAATGAGTCTCCTACCGACCCTGATAAAAACATCGATTTTTCTTTTCACCAAAATCCACCAGGATATTAGCTGTTGTCGATATGTATTGACAGAAGTTGAGTTATTCTGTCCTTTTCCCGGTGGCTTTGTGATTGTGTGTGGGTGCATGTTTTGATCCAGTTTGTGTAATAGAGTGTTCTTTATTCTCTCCGCCCCCTCACCATAACCTTACCCCAACACGTACAAGGTATAAGGTATACCACCCCCACCTCTAATACATAACACATATACACACACCCCCACCTCTCTACCTGATACACATCACATAGGGCATACACCCACTTCCCCCTATCTGTTTTAAAGACAAAACATTAGGTACCTACGCACTTTGCAATACAGACATCTTCCTTGTATTTCTATGTCAAACATTCGCTTCCTTTGTCCTTTTGCCAAGTATTGGGGGAGGGATTGCTATTGTAGTTGTTCTCACATTATTATTTTTTGGAAATACAAGATCTCCTATACTTAAGCACTGGAAGGCCGTATTCAATGCCCCCCATAGAATACAATGTGGCTGTATTCAATGGGCTAAGAAAAAGTAGTTTTTCCTACATTAAATGGCTTTAAATAAAAAAATAAACACAAATGCCAACTACATTGACACCGCTCTGATGTATTTTACTCGTGGGGGCTGGGGAGCATCCCACTCAGCCTGCGGCCCCACTCGCGAAATACAACAGAGACGGTATCAATGGCCGTTGGCATTTGTCTGTCTTTATATCAGAAAAAAAGAAGAAATAATTTATTTGATATCAGAAATAAGAAGAAATAATTTATTTGATAAATACATCCTATTTATATTCATCTATAATCATGACATTGTAAAGGCAATGCAGCCTTTACAATATCCTCTATAAGTGTTGCTACAGCCTTTGAGACAGTGCCCTCACAAAATGTGAGAACCTGAATGGAGAAAGGGACCTGAAGCCCCCCCCCCCCCCCACACACACACACACGGACACACACCCTATCCTACCTATAGGCTATAGTGTGGAGTGTGGAGGTGGACTTGACTTAGACGAGGTGACTCCTCGAGGCGGGGTGAGGGTGGGCAGGGTACATATTAGTACAGGTAGGTCTGATGTAAGGTGAGAGCACACAGTCTCAGACCTGGGGGTAGTACAGGGTGGGGGAGGGGTCTGCACACTTTAACCATTTAAGGGCTGCATAGTGCTTTAATGAGCTATGCCCTTTATTGTAATGATGCATGTATGCAACCCTGGCGAGTAGCTCCCCAGTGCGACATTGGTGCATCATGCTGACCCTTCGGGAGTGTCTCAGCCCTGTAGGATCGGCATGATGCTTGATTGCAGCCCTGGTGATTTACTTGCCAGGGCTGCATTCATGCATCATAACGATCAAGGACATGGTAAATTAATGCATTATGCCGTCCTTAAAGGGTTAACCATTTTAAGGCCGTGTGGTGCTCTAATGCGCTATGCTCTCTATGATTTGATGTATGAATGCAACCCTGGTGAGTAACTCGTGAGTGCTACATTCAAGCATCATGCCGACCCCACGGAGCTGATACATTACTGAAGGGTCAGTATGATGCTTGAATGCAGCCCTGGTAAGTAGACCCACCAGGGCTGTGAGCATGCATTATAATGACAAATGGCACACTGCACGCAAGTGCTATGCTACAAGGTTGAAGTTGAACCAAAGGGTGGGGGGGGGGGTTAATATTGACCTTTGATAAACCGGTCACATGGGATCAGACTGCACGCCTATAACCACCCCCCTCCATCCCTCCCACCCCTCAAAGTCAAATATGGAACCTCCCCCTCCCCTACCCTATTAAGACCCTATCCCCATGCTTCCTTCCAGAGCAGACCCTGCTCTCCTATAGGGACATATCCATAATGTGTTATTCTTTATCAATTCTAGTATATTTACAAAGAGTGTAGTCACAGATAATGACATATGGTTCACATCTTGCATTTATTATTATAGAACACAAATATTTTTGCCAACAATTGGAAAACAAATAATAAATACGAACATTGAATCTGTACAAAAACTTTTTTCTATAAACAAAACCTTTTTCCATGATGTTTTTGATATATCTTGCAATAAATGTACAGTATTTAGTAATGATACGGATGTATAGTAGGCTGGTTTCTTTCAAAAGTGTCCTTAATTTCCTAACTATACCACAAGTATTATCTTAAAACATTTGATTCCAGGAACACTAGACCGCCCCTTAACCATGATAAGGTTTCCCCTACTTTCCCACACCCTGCCCTGTTTAAGCCGAACCTCATTAGGAAGGCCACATTTGGTGTTGGATTATGGGATATTGAGACATGATCAAGGGTCCAAGTTCTCTGTTTGTACTTTATAACCAACCCTACACTCAGCCCTGCCTTAGACGTCACCACTTTACCAAGATCCACACAACAGTATGGCCAGAGATCAACTGGTCAACGGTGAGGCATGCTTTCTGTGGGTTTTTGTGTTGACAGATTAGGCTCAAGGGTTTCCTGGAACAAGAAGGAGAGCAAAGAAGTCTCATTCTAGGGCCATTTCAAGTGGGGAGGGGTTGTGGAGAGGTGGGGTCTCAAGACGAAATTGCTCCATATTTTATTTCCTTTTAATAATATCATGCCAAGCAGATAGTAGTACATGCATACATACAATTGTGCTTTAATCTATTTTGCATAATTTATGTAGGAACCTTAGTCATGATGCATGAATGCAGCCCTGGTGAGCAACTCGCCAGGGCTGCATTCAAGCATCATGCCGACCCTATCGGATGGAGACACTCCCCATTGGTCAGCATGATGCACCAATGCGCTGGTGAGTTGCTCACCAGCCGCTGCATTGCTGCATCATGCATGGCTAGATATCAACATTGAGTTTTTAGGCATCATGCCTTCCTTAAATGGTTAAGTGTATAGTGTTTCTGTCCGCCCTCCGTCTGTCATACAAACTAGGGGGAACGCAGAGTGGACGCTGACTTATAAAGAGGCATCTATGACGTCACAACAGAGTCACTACACATACATGTTACTACAACAGGAAAAAGGCGCCATTCCGGGAAGTCATGGGAAAGACTGTATTTTACCCTACTATTAGAGTTCTCCAATTCCAAAGTCTAACAGAAATTGGGTGAACTGTTCCAACCTCGGAAGGGGAATTGGTATGAGAATGATTTCCTTCAGCTGATGATGGTTTATTACATTACTAATTCACAGAACTGCCGTATACTATTAAAATATCTAGTATCTGGTAAAAACTCAGAGCACTGGGGCTCGAATGAGGCTGCAGGGATGTACATTCATGGATAAACATTGACTTGAATGTGGGGTAGGAATCGCTTGGTGGTAGATTATAGTACAGTACATTTTCCCCCAATTGCTTCCCAGTGCTTTACATTACACTGCCAGTTCAGAAACTGCATATTTCATGCACGGTCATACACAATGACCAAATCCAAATATCATACTACACATTCTGCAGTCATGTAATATTATGGTCTATGTAGGACCATACTCTCACATAATTATAGACCAAAGGGGGTAATATATTGGTATGGGTTAGTTCCTAATGTATTCATTACAGAGTTCTAATATTTGCAATACTCAGTAGCTTAACTAGGGGTTTGTTCTGCATAACTAGCTCTAGCCATAGACGTGTTAAGGGCTTCACGACAAGATGTTAATCTGGGTAATTTATGTAAAAACATGGCTACTGATCCCAATGTGCATATTGTATGACCGACTGCAGGCTGTTGTGATGGGGTTCATGTACCAAGCTTTTTATGGAGCTGATGTAATAAAACAGGTTAGTTTATTCTGTGATTTCTTTTCTAATTATACAACACGTTTATGTTCAGGTCGGGATCCCTACACGCATGTGCTGCTGCCTAGTGAGAGTTTCTAGAACTATTCATGTAACCGCAAAACGGTCCGTTATGTATGAAGCCAAAGATATATTCAAAATGGCGAGACATACCATTACTTTGGCTAATATTCTGCTCGTAGAAATGATTAAGGTGTGTACTGTTATATAAAATCATAACTGTGTCAATTTATTAACGTTTATCTTTCTCTATATATA
Source organism: Harmothoe impar (assembly GCA_947462335.1). Classification (NCBI taxonomy): domain Eukaryota; kingdom Metazoa; phylum Annelida; class Polychaeta; order Phyllodocida; family Polynoidae; genus Harmothoe; species Harmothoe impar. The sequence continues at coordinate 16,854,008 of OX381708.1, read as the reverse complement.
TAGTAACATAGCACCCCAGACAATATGATACATCCTATAGTTACATGCCATTTATCTTCACCCCAAGCATTGTACATTGTATTTGTATTTTATTTCTACTATTATTACATGAATCACAACTAGGCCTAGCATGCCCCAGTAATTTGCCCAGGCCTGTTACAGAAATAAGGCACAATAACTACCAGCCTGAACTCCAACCTGGCAATTTGTAAAGTTCCCACCCAAAATGGGTCAGCCTTCAAATGGAGTCACAGCATGTTGATCAGGTACCTAGATCTATGTCAGAACAACTCTATCTAGGGCTCGCTGTAGACACCCTTTATGCTTATGCCATGACAACTTAGATGCCAAATTCAAGTAAAGTTGGGTGACCATAACATGGTCTTGACATGTGTGGAGGGAGCCATTTGGAGGTCTACAGAATGCCAATGCATTCGTATAGGGGGTGGGGGGTCCACACAGAGAAAAGACATAGAGTCAAAAGGGAGTCCAGGGTGCCTCCAGAATGACTCCCCTATTTCGGGGGGAGCTGCCTAAGGGAGCCTGGGTGACTCCCTGGCTGACCTAAGTGAGTCACCTAGGGAAGTCACAGAGCTGCCTGGCTCACCAGGGCTCCCCTAAAGAGAAGAGTCATCCTGGAGGCAACCTGGACTCCCTTTTGACTCTTTTCTCTGTGCAGTAACATCAAAGTACCAAAAAGTACCCAGGATCAGCCCCTTTATTTACAGCGATTAATATAATCATAAATGAGCCATTGCCATCAAGAGAGCAGCCATTATCCATGACTCTCAATGATCATTTACTGCAAGGAAATTGGTTGAAGATAGTGAAAGTAGCATTCCAGCAGAAATAAATAAATATATATAATGGGACAAGCAGCAATGGAGAACCAAATACCTTACCACTTTGATTGTAGTTCCCTTGATGCGCTGCCAACCCTTAATGCAGTATATGAATGAGACTATTTGTATGAACTCATTCTGCATTACATGAACAAACAATGCTAATTTGAAATACCCAGAATGCCATTCACCCCACCTGTAGGTAGCTACGTCTATATACACATTGTAGCTGGTTGTGCGCATGTCTGGTGCCCACTGCGCATGCTCATGGAGGTCACGTGTGCAGCCTGATTGTGAGTCCAGACCACAGGCTCCCATTCAGAGGCTCTGTTTGGTTTTCCTACATGGATATATAACTCAGGGCCGCCCTGTGATGTATTTGCAAGCACATTAGTATATACAAGCACATGGTGAATTGTTTATTCAGGGTACAGGGCACTCTCTGACCTCCAGCCTTAAAAGTGTGTATCCTATGTATACTTTGTGTAGTGCTGTAACAGGTGAGTCCGCGTGAGCATCTTGTCCCCTCCGCTCCCTGCGAGACATACGTCTCACATCAGCGAATATCCAGAACCAATACATAGAATAAGGTGCAGATATCTCAGGGCCATGTCAGAATTTGGTATGCTATTCCAGCGCCTTTTTCAGTAAACTGGGGCCGAGAATGATTGTAGATTATCTGAACCCTTGGTAGGGGCCTTGGACCCATCCAAATCTACTCATCCAGCCCAATGGCCATAGGCCCCTGCATGGGGTACATATCTGAAACAAAAGGTTGGTAGCCGATCCAGGGGGTCTAGGGCGGGCACATGACTGAAAATGACCCTTGGTATGACTCTAGAGAATATAGACTAAATTTTCTTGGATGTGCCCTCACCCAGACCACCCCTTCTAGATCCACCCCTGCCTTCATTATCACAAACATGTACAGTGTATTAGACAGTGCTTATTTTTTTCTTCTGGTATCGCAGCTACACGGTGTACCCAGCAGACCCCTGTTTAACCCTGGTTACGTCTGAAGGTCCCACATGAAGGCCAATATGGAGCTGCCGCTACAACAATATTTCTCTGTGAGAGAGCCTTGTATAGCGCTGTATTGTAGAGCAGAGTGTCTGGGACAGAGACATGGACTCATTGACCTACTGTAAGAGACGTATATTGCTTCAAGGTATCTGGCTCTTTGTCGTTATGATGCATGAATGCATCATGACGACCATATCAGTCCCGTTTGGTCTGCAGGATGCTTAAATTTGGCACTGGTGAGTTACTCGCTAATGCTGCATTCATACATTCTGACGACAAAGGACATGATGCATTAAAGCATAATGCAGTCCCTAAAGGGTTAGGTGTGTGAGTGTTGTTATACACTAAGGTGTGGGACCTGTAGGTGGGGGGGGGGGGGGGTCTGGCAGGGCAATATTTCCTTTAATCAGAAGAAACATGTACTTACTTATAATGCAGGAGTCTGGTATATTGGTATATTCCTCACTTAGGTGGGTGTGACTTGGTGCATAAAAACAGGATGAGCCCACTTTCACATTGGTATAGCTTTTAGGTATTTTGATTAACATTTAGCCTCTTGCTAGGAAAAAGAGGGAAAACAGAGATCCTGTATTTATGTTGTATCCATATGTATATAGTGATGGAGAATAATGTTATGAATAAGTTTAAAAGGTAAATAAGTAGATGAATGTAATATCAAAGTCCAAAGGCTATATGATATGGGAAACAGTTTAGACGACTGACTAATACATGGACTAATATGGGCCATTTCATTCGTGGTTTAACCTGGATAACCTTTATTATTGTTAAGTCTCTTTATAATAACACTATTAAATCTGTCTGCATGTACAAGGTTAGATCCTGACAATAATTACATGTATCCCTCAAAATTGATCCAATGAGGCTTTTTCCACAAATTCCCCACAAAAATGACACAAGTTTTAAAGCCCATACATTATTTGACACTTTGATACCAGTCTGATTTAGTTATCTAATAGAAACACTTGTTTCTCCTACTTGTAGTTCCACCCTGATTCCCCCACTAGTACTACAGCTTTGGTTAATGGAACCCTGCACATACACACACACCATTCATGAAACATCATGTCAGTAATAGTTACAAACACTGCCACCCACATGGTCGTGTCGCCACCAGCATAGGACAACAACTTGGTCACCCATCCCACATTCTTCACCCTATTATATATATATTATAAAGAATATGGTATGCACACATATATAAGGTACTATAGATGCCTCATGATTTAGTATATGCAAACATGTATAAGGTCTACATGCCTCATGACCTGGGGTATGGTATGTGGGCATTGGTTTAGTTATTATAGCCACTCCTGGTGAATGAGACTGCTCAATATAGGATTAACTCCAGGGTTGTTTCAACCCACGCAGTGCTAATAAACAGGTATTATCTAAATAAGGACACCCCCCCCCCCTATACCCTCCCCTGAGAGGGACATGTTAAATAAACAGGCAAATATCCTGGTTGGATATTAGACATGTTTTGCCAATTGCTTATTTGGGTTTCACATATTTACTTTGAGACAGGTTTGCTTTAAGCTTCCGTTTCATGGTTGTATGTTTAAAACCATAACAATAGTGTTCATTCTGATGGCAACTTTAACAATTTATCAAAATAATCATGTGTCCATGCACGGATACAGTTTAAAACAAAACGTGTCGCTTCTTCTGGACGTACATAATTAAATGGGATGGATCTCTTAAAAACTAAAATAGTTGATATTTATGACATCCCTCCTTCACAGTTACAAATATTAAGTGGCAACTGAACATTAGTTGCTAATAAACTGAACGGCTTCACCTTCAGAATGCCTTTGATTTAATGGCACGGGTCAAGGCTGCAGGAATTGAGTGTGGATTTGATAAATCATTAACCCTTTAAGGACAGCACGTCGCTAAAAATGACATTTGTCATCATGATGCACCAATGCATCCCCTGCGAGTAACTCGCTAGTGCTGCATTGGTGCATCATGTCGGTCCTTTGGGAGTGTCTCAACCTCTTAGGGTTGGCATGATGCTTGAATGCAGAACTGGTGAGTTACTTGCCAGGGCTGCATTCATGCATCATGACAACCAAGGACATGATGCATTAACCCAGTATGACATCCTTGAATGATTAACAGAGTGTCAGTGCACTGGTCGTCATTATGTCAGGACTATAGTCTCATTATGGATGCACTTCCTGTGCTGAGGCTGAGGTTAATGTATCACTCCGCCACACGGACTACTTTATGACAGGTGCTTATTAATGTGTACAGGTACCGTTAGCTGGCCCCTGACGTCACTTCCGGTACGATTTCATACTGGACAGGTTCACCAGTGATCAAGGTCTCATTTTATGATTGGGACCATGTCATGGTCATCATAGACCTAGTGTAGGCAGGTTCATGGGAGGAAATCATGAACATAAATTTTGCAATTTATTGACTTGAATTCAATGTTCTAGCATGCATGTATGCTTTTCAACCCACACTCCACACGCTGTCCATTTCTAGCTATTTTCTTCCTATATCAAAGCCACATAGCCTGTTAGTAAAGCTGTGTTGTGACCCTGAGTTGTACATTGGTGTCACTGAAGCTTACCACATTGCCACACCTACTCCTATCTCGACATGAAACATGTGCAGACAAAAAGCTGAAACCACATGAATGTTAGATCCCATGTCTGACTCTACCCAGGTGTTTAACATGGAGGCCGGCAGGATGGGGGCTGGTTCCGTGTGGACCTGGACATACCTGTAAGGGATAAGTCTACACGTGTGACAGGTGTGACAAAAACAACATAAAATCACATTAATAAAGTATACCGAACATTATACCAAACATTCATAATTATATGGATTCAAGGGAGAGAATTTATTATTATTTCCATCGGACCCTCGATGACCTATTGCACTGAAGCATTATGTTTGTGCCCTCAAATCATGGAGTTGTTGATTTTGATCTTGATTCTGTACTTTCAATGGGGAAAACTGACACTGTCTGGCTTTAATTCTAGTTTCAGTAATCTATGCTGGCTTGCAGACAGAAGCAGACATCTATCACAAATGTCAATAATAATATTGGAGGTCAATAAACTTGACCAAAACGTCCCATCCTCAATAATTATATATGCAACTGTACATAACTTTACTGCTTTTATGTGATAAAATCCCCCATCAATTATAAATATCTGTACTATGAATAGTGACAGAACGATGCACACAGGTGTGATAGATGAGCACTATATACCACTTTTACCAGGAGAGGGGAGCAGACAGGAAGGGTGGGTACCATACCTTTAATACAGTAGTAGGGTTGGATCCTCCCCCACCTTACCCACAGTGTGAACACACACCTACACCGGGATGTGGTCTCACCTGGAGATGGACTCAACCAACAGGACACAACCTCATCAGGATCCTGTCTGCACCACTCACTTCCCCTTTACCTTCTACACCAACAGATGTCAGAGGGTATACCATGTGGTTAGAGTCCTATAGAGATTAATGGTATAATAGGGACAGGATGTTTGGTGTTGAGGAAATTGAGAAAACACACCACAGTGACTTAATGTTATTTGGCAACAACAAAGAATCTAAAAAAAAAAACGCCTACTGGAATAAAACCTTTAGCGGACCTTTAAATTACCCCAGGCATATTAAGGTATCAGGAACTTGTATCTTCGTTCACGAAGATTATAATTATATAGTATTTATATAATATCTAATGGTGTTTGTAAAAGTCCCATATCCTTGTCACGTCCAAACATGGGTTACATGCTCTAATTACAGAGAGGGAAGTCTAAGCCGTAAGACAGGATGACAACATCACAGTCACGATAATCAACCCTGTAAGGACGGTATGTCACTAAAAGCTGACATTTGCCGTCATCATGCACCAATGCAGACCCAGCGAGTTACTCGCCAGTGCTGCATTGGTGCATCAGGCCGACCCTGTAGAAGGGTAACAACCTCGTAGGGTCGACATGATGCTTGAATGTAGCACTGTTGAGTTACTCGCCAGGGATTCATTCAGGACGACCATGGCATGATGCATTAATGCACTATGTCGCCCTTAAAGGGTTAACTCTAAAGGGTTTACAAACGCGACCATCCAAGGAAGTAAAGCGACCATTAAACGTAACGAGAGGAACGACTCCACTAACTGGGCCTCCACAGATACACTTTTGATGTGAAATATTTGCGTGGCAATATTTGGGGAGGTGGGGGATCGCTTCCCCTTGATCCCCGAAAACCGTGGCTATATAATGTGATATGGTAGTATACATGTACAACCATGATGGATCCACCTCGTATATACTTAGAGGACAGGAGCATGCAGTGACGCTGGGTGCATTGACATGAGATAGTACCATTACAGAATTACATGAATGAATGAGAGCCCATTACACACAGTACATTGTAAACCTACTTTCAGTTTCTGCTGGCATCACCTAAACATGTAGCCCCCATACCCAGGTATAGTAGCACCGCCTCCCCTGTAGCCTGTCATACCCCCCACATTTAAACACTATAACCCAGTTACTGGGGGCCATTTAGAGTGATGATTATTACTCAGGTAACTCTAATAAAAAGGACATAAAACGTAGGATTATCTGCATGTTGGCCCACTTCTGACTGTTGGTATGTGGCTGCCTCTGGGCGCAGGCATTGACTAATACTTTGAAGGGGCATGGTGTTTTAATGTGCTAAGCCCTTTGTTGTCATGATGCATGAATGCAGCCCTGCCGGGTCTACACACCACTGCTGCATTTATGCATCATATCGAGGTATCAACTATGTGCGTAGGGTCCGTATGATGCACGAATGCAGCCGTGGCAAGTACACCCAACAGGACTGCATTCATGCACCACGAAAGAGCAATTTAGTACATTTAAACCTTATGTACAGCTCTTAACTCTCGAAGGACGGATGTTGCTAAAAGATGACATTGGTCGTCATGATGCACCACTACAGCCCTGGCGAGTAACTCACCGGTGCTGCATCATGCCAACCCTTCAAGAGTTTCTCAACCCTGTAGGGTCGACATGGTGCTTGAATGCAGCACTGACGAGTTAATCGCCAGGGCTGCATTCATGCATCAAGACAACCAAGGTCATGATGCATTAAGGCATCATGATGTCTTTAAAGGTTTAAAGGAGTTCATGTCCCAGGTTATAAAATTGTTTTTAAAAAAAAGTCCCAAACCCCCGTGAGCAGTGGTCTGGTTCTAGGGAGTAGACAGACGGTCATGCAATGTGTAAGGGCCTGGGGGAGGTTACGTTATAATGGTGAGGTGCACCCTGGTACACGAGTGGTCATTTAGAGCAGCTAATGCTCATGTACCGGGTAAAATACAGGGATCTGGGTGAGTGTCCAGAGCTGGGTGGGTACTGAACGAGTGTGGGGAGCCAGGTGAGTCAATGAGGCATGGGCGAGTTAGCTTAAACAATTACAAAATATGTAATAGATAGACTATGGTTATGAGAGGCTAACTTAGAATAACCACAGTAAACTGGCTGGCACCATTATAGAAAGTTAGCTTCTCATAACCATAGTCTATCTTTTACAAATACAGTATCCCAGTTCGTCTCCTGAAGGTTCTATTTCAGGGAGAGGCTGCAGAAAACGTGTCTCATGCACATCCCTGGGGTATCAAGAAAAAAGGCATAGCCAAGTTGAACGTAATCTCATCAAACATGCCCAGCTGATAATGTGACATCGACTGAAAATATTCACAATTTCATTCATGTACGTTTTGTACATCACACGAAACAACGGTTCTCCTGAATCGCCTGGTGTTAAAAAGTTTGCATGTCTTAAAATCTCAAGGTGCGCTGATTACGGTGACATTTTAAGTCAGCCTTATACTTTTTGCACGTGGCTATGGACATGCTGTATTTCATAGCTGTGAGGGAATACTGCGGTTATGCAGGTGGGCAGAGAGAGAGGGAGGGAGGGGAGGGGGGGGAGAATTGATGGGGGTGATCATGTCTGGGTCATGACCTATCACCAAGACACGTGTGGTGCACGTAGAGCATGTCACCCCCTCCCCCCCCAACATGCCCCTCCCACACACACCCTACCCCTCACCCCAACCTTCCAGCACATAGACCATCATACATAATATTGTACCATTATGACAGTTTAAGGCACGTGTCAGACAGTGTAATTATACCTCCATGCTACAACATAGACGTGAAAACATGGACAGGTGTAGGCGCCTGCGGCCTTTTTCTACACCCTCCCCCAGGTAATACCCTGCACACTGCCTGACTGTAAGAATATGTCATAAAATGTGGCACAAGTGTGGGGAGAATATCCTTAGGCTGTTTTGTGTGAGTGTACATGCCTTGTGTAAAAGGACCTTTCTATCGTGAAGCCACACAGATAATGATATAGGGACGTGAGAGTCATTTACTATAGCATGGAGGTCAATACACAGTAAATAATAATAAATTAACTGTTATTTAGATTTTTATGACTAAAGGTAAGTTGAAATATCAAGGATAAATGTATGTGAGATGTATGGCAGTGTATGGCACTTACCCAAATCAAGGATGAAATAAATAACTATACTGTGCAGATACTCTTCCTTTCCTCTCTCGGTAGTAAGAATGACTGAATATAATCAACTACCCCAACTAGCTACATAACTACGCCGTACATACCCAACGCATAATACTGGCCCACATATCTTCCTTCTGCCCTACACTAAATGAATTAATAGCTTATTCTTATTATTTTATCGTTTTTATTTGTAGATTTGCAGAGATTACACTAGTACACGTTTCCGTTGGCTCTAGTAGGTACCAATTAGAGATGTGGTGCATTGCTGCAGTGTGGGGCTCATACAGATAATGTCTACAAATTGGGCCTTAATTCTCCACTTCCGTGCCTAGCTATGGGGATCTAGGTGATTAAAACTATCTACATTTACATGCCACATGTATATTTACCCCCCCCCCCCCTCCCCCCGGCCACCTTCCACAGGACACACTGCCAGTACTAAGGCAGCACTGTATGTTAATTCTTAGGGGACTAGTCCCTATTTAAGTATAGCTATTCACCAGGAATTCTGCATATTTGAGGGTCTTATTAAATTCACATCTCTATCTTATAATTAGTTTAGCTCCATTTACTAAAATGGCAAGATCATGCGGGTATAAAAAGCATTTTGTAAACATTGCATGGAATTTGCAGCTTGTACTGATTCCACTTGAGGACATCATCACTTATTTTTGGAGTGAAGATGATTGGGAACAATGCAATCCATAACATTTTAAAATGATAAAAGACTAATAAATGAGTCTCGAAATACGGTGGATGGACGAGGCACAATGTTCATGTCCCAATACTGCATTCCTTCGAATTCTCGAAATAGTTTCTTTCGTATTCAGGGTGGCAAATGTAGCTGTCTCTAAATGTGAAACACACAGCCAGCTCATATTCGATATGGCGACATGGGCATTTCTTAAAATCGACATGCGACATGAGGCCTAGTGACATGCGACATGAGGCTTAGTGACAGGGGACATGGACATCTCTTAAATTGACATGGGACATGAGCATTTTAAGCAACATAGACATGCGACATGGTCATTTCTTAAATCCGACATGCGACATGGGGACCCCCCCCCATCAAGGGCCCCACCTGTGGATAATGTTTGAAATTGAGACCATACCAATGTCTACAAACGAGCCATGGATATATATAAAAAGAAACTTGCTGTGGGTTGTTATAGCATAGATCTGACTTGATGATAATAACAACAAATTAGCTAATTCGTATGGGTTGAAAAACACAGAAATGTAAAGTGAAAAAAACACCACTCTAATCAAACACCAATATAAGATAAGATCACACCAGTAGACTGGGAAGAAGTATATGAAAAGAAAAGATAAATATACCAAAAAAAAAAGAAGAAAAAAGGCAGGATTATTTTCCATGACGTATGTGTGCTAATTGGGCCTGAGAAGGCCTGTGGAGGTGATCATTAACTGCCACATAACATATCATTAAGGTGCAGGTAGTATAAGGTAGCCAGGTTAGTGGGGTAGACATGCTGCTTTAAACATTTAAAGGCAGCATGGTGCTTTAATGCAGAATAACCCTTTGTCATCATGGTGAATATGATATTATAGAGATGGGCATAGAGATGGGCACGTGACTCGCCAGGGCTGCATTCATGCATCATACCAGTCTTACAGCGTCTTACAACCTCCATATGGTCGGGATGATGCAGTAATGCAGCGCTGGCGAGTAACTCGCCTGCAGTGTACTATCAGAACATGCCAACAAAAAACATACATGTGGTCTAGTTTACCTATTAACATGTAGAAGGCATTCTGTGTGCGCTAACCTTGGCCTTGCTACAGGTTTGTTTTATGTTTGTTTCATGTGTAAGCAGTCAATCAGAAAGGACGCTCCTCATTGGAGCACATGGACCATCCTCACTGCTTGGCTGCTCATCTTAGAACAAAGATTTCTTACTTTTCTTCATGAAATGCGTTTTCAATAATGTGAGCAGGAAAGCAGAAAAGATGCTTGCGCGGAGTGTCTTTATTACGTGGCTTCTCACATGCTCATACCCTGGACATGGGACTCTCCCTACTCTGTACTAAGCATGTTAATGTCTACTGCTTCAATGCAGTATGCCTTTTGGCAGTCCTGATTTATTATTGCAGCCCAAGTGAGTAACTCGCCAAAGCTGCGTTCATGCAACATACCCTACACTACTAAAGGATTAGCATGATGTGAGTAACTCACCAGTGACAGCTTGATGCATCATGATGGCATATAAACAATGAGAGATCACGTGGTCCCTAAAAGGTTAAGTATACCTCATGAACATCAGAACATAAATCATCACGACAGGTGACGTCATAACTACATGAATTATAAACTTTAACTGTTCTCAGTCCTTGTCTCAATCTAGGCAAATTGATATAAATTAATGTTTGTGAGACCTTGGCGAAAAGGCCATAGTTAAAGGCCAATGTTACCAGATGTACCAGATACAGACCACCCATGACTACAATCAGAATGGGTGGTTCAGCTAATTTACACATTGAAACAAATTTAACATAGAAGGAACATTCATAATTGTATCTGAGGAATGCTTTAGAAGTTACTATCATTATTCCCTTGTATACATTTATTGATATACTTTACATTCACCATAGGTTCTATAATTTTATGAAATGCTATTGAAATAAAAAATAAATATTTCGGTTTCTTATAATGAAATATAGCATTGATATCAACTAGAAACCAATTCATACACAAGAGAGTAACGACTGTGATATACTGAGATAGTGTAGTTTTTGTCTCTTACACGTCTTACACAGGTGAATCCACCTCTTACATTCCAAACATGGCTATATCCAGTCCTCCAGGTGGGAAGTATGTCTCCTCCAGTACCAACTCTGATACCACCTGACCAAGTGTAGACAACACTTAGAGGTAGGACCCTGTACTTATACAACACCCCCTAAGGTACTGAGGTGTAATACTCACAGAGCTGAGGTCCCACAGGTGAGATGACCCTGTGTTTGTGAGTACAGGCGTTGGGCAGACTCTGACATCAGAATCTGCAGACCTCCTGACAGATGGGTTTGTCTGCTGGGGAGGTAGATGCCTTGGCAGGACTGCAACTGTCCTTAAACTGTGTTATATTTGATGACAAGGAGTATGCCTTGGTGAGGAAACAGATGCAGAATCCCTGGTGTGTACAGGTCGCCCTGCCTTTAGGTGAGGCCCTCAGTAGCACTAGCAGGAGTATAGCTGCACACTATATACAGGTGTATATAGGTGTCTACCTGTGGAGTACTCAGGTAAGCAGGTGTCTGCAGCCTTCAACTGTCTCACCTGAGAACTAAGCAGGTGAGACAAGGTGGCAGAGGGTGAGGAGGTGACAGCTGGAGGTGGGGGGGGGGGGGCTAACTAGGCTACTGCATCTCAGGTATGGCGATGATGACTACAATTAATGAAGGTGTATATACAGGACGCTTCCAAGTAATAGTAGCCATAAACCTTGTAACTTTCCAGCCTCAAAAGTATTGTGTGTTTTTTTTTTTGGGGGGGGGGGGGGTGCAGAAGAAGAAGGATGGATGGGGCCGGAGCTAATACACCCAGGTTAATAATAGTAATACAATCTTGGCAGCCTCTGATGTTGGAGGGGAGTTATTGAGAGTGGGTGGGTGGGTATAGGGGAGGTGCAGATTGCCACCCACCCATGCCTCCACTTGATGTCAGCTGACCCGGTTCCAGTCCACTCCCTCCTGCTGCATTTGACAGCCACCCTGTGGTTTTGTGCGGTACAGGTCTGGTATACACTAACACAGTCTAGGGTAGATTCACCATGATTCGGCCACATACCCTGAGACGGACAGTGAAATATGAGGTTATTCATGTACAATACAACTTCTAGTGTTTGCTTCTTTTGGAAATAAGAACACTTAAACTTTACCATCATTCACAAATACAGAGCTTAAAATGCTTTAATAATCACAAAATCAAGTGTCCATTTCAAGGTATGTGTCCGACTTGAAGTAAATCTACCCTATGTGTATGTGCCCCTGTCTTAACACTATCAGAACAGCATGATGCCTTAAGGCTTCTTGTTCATTTGGGATCATGATACAACAATGCAGCGCCGTCGAGAAACCTGCTGGTGCTGCATTTGGTGCATCATGCTGACCCCTCAGGACACTGCAGTCCTGCATTAATGCATCATTACACCAAAAGGGCAGAGTCCATTAAAACTATGGTCCCCTTAACTTAGAGGGTTAACTTGATGTGCTAGATGCACATCCTTTTGTTCACTACTCATTGTGTATTGCATCACCTGTCTTTATGAGACTTTAAAAGGCCCTTTCCAAAAGCAATTAGGAGTAAGTGATGCAATGGATTTGAATGTTATGACTATAGATAGAATCCTTCCATTGGCTACGGGCCTGTTTGAGTAGAAAAAACTAAATAAATTGAAGGGAAAACACATAGGCCTAGGATCAGAAGACATGGAAGTCTACTCTGGCCACTATTTTGTAATATAAATATTACCAAACTTACCTTATGGTTATTCTTGGTTTAGGTATGTTCCTGTGGCCTTAGCCCTCCCTAGGTACATCCAATGTAAGCCCTAAGGCTCTATATTCAAACTTATACTGGCCAGGTAATAATAGCTGATCGCGCTAAAGGGCCAATCTAAGAAGTTATGTAATAAAGTAAAGTAAAGCCATAGCATCCAGGCAGGTAGAAGTAGGGTGTAGCAATATAGTGCAGAATTATAATAATCCAAACCAAGCTTTGCTCCAAATACTGCTGAAATTACTCCCAGAATGACAACAATAGCGGACTGTGGTACTCCAGTGTCTCTGTGTGTCTATGCTACTACACCTATACAATGACCTGTGCTGTAGCAGTGGTCACTCCCACCATGTGCCCCCTGGTCCTGCACCCTCCTGTGGTGGTCAGCTGCCGGGTACTGAGTGGACACTGACCACCAGCAGCACATATGTCATCAGCAGGTCACACAACAAGGTAGGGCTACCACTCACTCACTCACCTGGGGTGTGTGGGGGGGGGGGGGGGGGGGGGGTTAAGCCCGGCATGGCCCTGTCAAGGTAGTGGGGACTCTGTCTCAACAGAGGGGCGTTGGTAGAAGGGCAGCAGAAGGCATTGTTTATCACAGGACAATCAAAGACAGTGCGGCTTATGTAAGGCCTGGATTATTACATTGTATTGATCTGACATGACACATTGCTGTATACATGTATGTGTGTGTGTGTGAGGGGGGAGGCTGGACCCGCTGGCTGTCCACCAGAACTATTATTGTCTATTAAATCACCATGATCAGAGAGTGGATGGGAAGGGGCTGGGTTAGACTGCGAGTATCACAGTTCTGTGCAATTTCGCAATGAAATACAGAAGGTCTGCCGCGGTACCAATGGTTTCCCCTCAGGCTCAGCATACAGCACACACAGCAGGTAATCAGGGGTGGGAGGGGGATAGACACAGTAACCATAATAAAAACCCCAAAGTGTCAGATGGTCAAGGCCCATTGCTGGGGGTGGAGTGCTAACTAAGGGTGGGCAATGAAATACTTCTGGACAGTCGGGCTTTCAGGTGAACTCTTGGTGCCTTCTTCAAGTAAAGTAATCGGGTGCACACACGTGAAGACCTCCTAGGGAGAACGAGGGTCTGTGGAAGTCAAGGGCTCTTCTCCTCCTGTTCCACCGATTTGCTTATGAGTGAATGATTATCATCATTATGTCCTGGAACTAGCCTGTTTTTTATTGAGAAGGGGGTAGGCGCCAATCATTGCCTTGTGGAGGCCATTATGTACTATCACTCTAAATAGATTTGCATGCTGGACTAAACTATGTAAATTTATGTGTTATCTTGGCTATTGCCTGAATAATTTCTTGTATACTTTATGGCCAATAAAAATCTATTTCAACTCAACTTGTGAAGCCAAGATTCTTGATTCATATGGCCTCGTCAGACTACATCAGGATGGAAATAGCCCAGTCTGGGAATGTGGGACAGAGACATCAAGTATGGTCAGTTTGGGAAACCCCCTAAGGTGCCCTCAGGTGTAGCCCTAATGGTGGCCAATCGGGGCTGGCTGGGGGCAATACTGTATGGGTGCAAGGTATAGGGTAGATTCACCCTGAGTCGGACACATACCCTGAGACGGACAGTGGGATTTGAGGTTATTTATGTACCCTACTACATACTTCTAGTGCTTTTTGGAAAGAATAACACTATTGTTCACAAATTGAGGGCATAAGATGCTTGAATAGCCACAAAATCAGGTGTCCGTCTCAAGGTATGTGTGCGACTCCAGGTGAATCTACCCTAATGGGGGTGGATGGCTAAATTCGACACGGCGACATGGCCATTTCTTAAAATCGACATGCGACATGGAGCTTATAGTGACATGCGACATGAGGTTTGAAAAGATAGTGACAGGGGACATGAGCAATTCTTAAAATCGACATGGGACATGGGGACTATTAAGCGACATTGACATGTGACATGGCCATTTCTTAAAATCGACATGCGACATGGGGACCCCCCCCCCCCCCATCTATACCCCCACCCTATGGTGCGGGGGGTGCTGGGAGGGAATGGAAGGTAGCATATGGCTAGTTCGGGTAAACCTGTTAAGGCCCTGAGGGCTCCAGGTCAAGGGCTAGGTAACAGCTAGAAGAAGGAGGTTGGGGTGGGGGGATGGCTGGGGGCTATAAGTCGTACAGGGGTGGACAATCAGCTGGTATAAGGGTATACGTATGGACGGGTGCCTCTATTATCACCCACCACAAACTGACCAAACTGTTGCACAGACAGTCTGCCACTCAGTAGTAATGGGCACCGTGTACTGATGGTAGCTACTCACTATTTCCTATATTGTCCTCAGATCCTTTGTCTCATTCACTGGCTCACTTACCCATGAACACCCTATACACCCTTTCTACTCTTTGAGTGGATGCACAGACAATGGTGAAATCCTATTGAAGAATTAATATGTCTTTTATTATATTTTTAACTTATTTTTCCCCTTCTGTCCCAGTAAAGGTAAAAGATGAGGGGTGTGAATTCAAACCATTTACCTTGGTATTATAATCATATCTTAAATTAATTTGTTTTATTTTAAATAATAATAATAATAATAATAATCTTTTATTGACAACAAAGGAGGTCATTATTGACCTATATTTAAAAACATAACCCTTTTCCCAGTGCAGTGGACAGCAAATCAGACATCTTTGCTGTCTCACTGCTGATAAATTAAACCAGTGTAATATAAATATTAGTCTATCAACCCTGTTGTATGCCTTTGATGTGTGTAATTTGACTTCCCCATTACCAGTGCACCAACCACCCCCACCCCCAGGTGAAATGATGATTTAGTCTGTCTGATTGTGCTATAGGGCTGTGGGAATTACCCGTCATGCACTGCTTCACACACTAATCCAGCCTCAAACAAGATGGCCACCGGAAGTACACAACTCATCTTACACCAAACGGAATGTAGCCCATCAATGTCACTCTCCAAGCAGACAGAAAACTATAATACTGTCTGTTATGGATATACACTACAATATATCAGATTGTGCCATGAACATTGAAGGTGGTGGAACCTGTAGCTTGCATTGTGGTAGTAGTATACAAAATGAGGGCTTGCATTAAACATTGGGTGATTCCAAAAGTCAACTGGAGACTACTTTGGGTCTTACTCAACTGTGATGTGTTTTCTATTATGCATTTTGCAACAGCACATTGCCGTCATCATCCTTATCATCACCATCATCATTGTCATGAGACACATGAACCATTGCTTAGTATAGTATGCATGCACACCAGACAGTTGTCCTTACATTAATATTGCATTCATTAGCACCATTGGAGATAAAATGGACCATTGCACCTATCCTCTTTCTACTAAATCGCCAGATGTCTCCATTTGCTACAAGGACCTAGTTTAGATATATCAGCACAAGGATTCTGCATGGAGAGTGATTCTCAATGGTAAAGCCATACAGGGGTTATCAGGGCATGTCCATGGAGAGCAGCATTATATCTATGATGTGTACACTAACAGTTATATATAGACCAGCTGGTATTATCTATGGGGAATGTGAGGTCGTTAATGGCGTTCATGAATGGAGAGAGTCTTAAAGGTAGTACTTGATCTATACACAGAGAGAAGGATCCGAGTAATAAGGGGAGTCCAGGCTATAAAAAGAGAGCTAGGCCCCCTTTGGCTCACTTTTCGCACTGTCTGACTCCCCCTTCTAATGGCCCTGACTCCTTTTCAATTAGATCAAACTGAGTCCAGGTCAGCTGAGGTGAGTAAATGGTTGCCTGGACTCCCTAAGGGAGTCACAGAAGTAAGTATACAAGACAGAAATAGGGAACACACTAGGTGGCACTACTGTACAAAGACCATAATGCCATCTAGCACATATGTTTAGAAGCTATCTGACTCTCTTTATAATCAGAGTAAAGATCAGTTGGTTATGATTAAGCCTGCTAGGTGGTAGCACTATAATTAAAATGGTATTATTCTGTATGCTCAGATCTCTAGATCCACATAATTTGTGATATTTATAATTATGCTAATACATGTGTATCATTGTAGCATCAAAATTTAATGTCAGAATTAGATTTCATAAAATAATTGTAGTTAACTTAAAACTGTAGCATAAGCATGATGTACTAGATATAGACACCCAATTTGTAGAAACATGAGAAAGTTAAATCCAGAAAAGCTCAGATATTCTTTTATATAATAACTTATGTGCACTGAGGGGTCTTTCTGAGATCCCCCCCCCCCTCCTTGTGAGACATTGCACCAAAATGATGTAGAAACAGCAGCTAAGGAGACAGCTAATGGAATGGTTATATAGATGGGTAAGGGATAGAAACTACCAATGTACAAAGGGATTCATGGTTCAATGACTCCCTGTGCCTAGACTCCCTTTCTAAAGGGAGTTGCAGCATGGACCTGGACTCTGTTTGTGGTAGGGAGTCATAAAAGGGAGTCATTTTGGAGGCAAAACCTGGGCTCTGTTAGGGGAGTCACATGACTCCCTTTTAAGGGAGTCAGGTACCGACTCCTTTCATCAAGAGAGTCAAAAAGAGAGTCAGAAAAGGGAGCAATTCTGGAGGCAAGCATGGACTCCCTTTTGACTCTGTTTCTTCTCTCTGTGTACTTGGATAACTTTGACACTTTATTCCACATTTGTTCTGAAATTATGAAGTAGATATATAACGAAGGGAATAATAGGACTGATGTAAATGTGGAATATATAATGCAATGGTAATATCTATACACTAAATTTAAGAATAAAGAATTATCTTTGGCAATTCGTGGAGACAGAACGTGTGGCATTGTGCATGACTGCATATTTTTCCTTAATGTGAAATTGCTTTCTGACATCTAACAGAGGCTCTGTGAATATCTACATGCATTAGATATTCCTACAGTCAAGTCTTTAAGGAGTCAATGTCCTATGTAGTAAATATCTCAGCACTATCTAGAACTCGGTGCAGCATTACTGTAGTATGCAGGTGTTCTGGTAAAATTACCCACAGGTATCATCTTTAGCCATCCCACTGCCAAAATGAATCAGTATTTTATCGTTTTCCCATATCCCTATAGGTGATTAGGCTAAACGCCAACCCCCTGTACTACTATTATATCCGTATCAGAATGAATGGAATGTGTAGCTACTTTTTTCCAAGCACTATTCCCCCTGGGAATCTCCCTCCCCTACTACTATAGGGGATAGTTTATGAATGAAGAGTACCCTGACATTAAACAAGTTAGTGGGGTGTGACACCTATGTGTATGGGCTGTAACAGCTATCTGTCTGAGGTGTGACACCTATTCTACACCATACATTATGGCCACTATTGACAGTGAGTAGACTGACAGATGGGGTCAGAAGTGCACTGGCCCTGTACTCTACTTTATGTTGGACCAGGATCCCCTCTCAAAAAGGAGAGCAACATAAGGGACAGTCCCAGCAGTTATCCGCTGCAATTGCTGGTAGATCATTTTTGAATACTTTCATGGGAATCACAAAAATATTGCCTAATAACACTGTATTATGATGATTACATATGAGTTCATCATGTCCGCCTTGTGGAATGCTCCCCCCCCCCTTTTCCCTTCCTACCTTTTATTAGCTGATTTGAGTCATTTAAAGGGGAAACATCACCACTCACACTTAACCATATGGTCGACTAGAACAGTATTAGAAAAGTGAATGGGACAAGCTCAGTGATTATGCCACTTTAAGACAGTTTACTCTCTGAGTATTTTTCAGAACTCCAAGAGCCTGTGTTTCTAAGTACCTGTGCACTTTGAACTGCTATATAACGTGGGTATTTGTAAATAGTGGGTCCAGGCTCAGGCTTAATATACCATAAAGCTGGTAGACTATCATAGCTAAAGATAGACAACTCAACACCTGCTTCTTGATTTTAAAATGAGCTAATCATCTTCAATCACATTCCTCAAATACTCTACCCTCTACTACAACCTTCCCTTACTACAGGGGGTTCCCCCTAGGCCCCCTACTGGGGTCCCCTGCTGGACTCTATAATAGGCCCCGTTATCTCACTTTCCCCTCTACACTTTTCATCTGTGACACTTATTGGGCAATTATACTATTTATTAATTGCATTCTTTGTTAGGAAAAAGAGTTGTGTTCTTGGTTAATAGTTCCTATGAATGAATATGCAGAAGTTGTAACTGTGAGAACCCACCATATCTGATTACCTTGGGAAGACATCTGCATTAAGAAAGTATTTCAATTCAAAAATAGATACTTCTTATATCATTGCTTTCTATCCGTCCTATATAATCTACAAGGATATCAGATAAATATATACTTAAAGGTCCCCATATTGTAGACTTTTATATCTTGTTAGGATTAGTTGATCTTTGAACTCAATGTGTATAGACATCTACATTTGTACTTGAGACCTAAAGTAAACTTCAAACTGAAAGCGAAACGTGTCAGGGTATTTTAGTAGATACTCTACTCATCCCATAGTATACCTCTACTCCACAATGCCCTTCCTAAGAACCCAGCACAACCCAATGTCCGTCCCAATCTTATTTTGACCATTGGTATTATTCATGAATGATAAGCATCATTTCTAAGAGATTGCTGTTAGATATATAATATCTGTTAAGGGAGGATAATCCCATTGAAGTGGTTCTAACATCCCTGATTTAATTTTTCATTGAAAACAGCTCTCACCTCAGTACGATACATGTTGTATTGAACCCACAAACTACGCTAACAAAGCAAAATATAGTTGAACTTTTGACCGGAAGTTGAAGAACTTTGCTACCTCTTGCACTGAGAAACCCCACCCTCAGCTTTCACAAGTAACATGTTTCAAGAGGCCACTCACGCTGGGTGTATGGGAACTGACACCCTAACGGGAAGGGTCAATGTTATTTTACACCTATCAAGGCTGCAAGGTGGGATCGGGAACCAGCTGAGGTCGGGGTACGCTGGGTCCCTGTGACAACTGCTGTAAAAAGGCTCAGGCAACCAGACAGCCCGAAACACAACCCTATACTGCGTGTGTATTTTGGCCCTTCATGGTAGCCTCATCTGTGGGCCCGGTCAAGACCAGAGAAGTACCAGCAGATACCAGTGGTATTATGGTATGTTAGCACCGGGGTCCAGTGTACCTTTTGTCAGGTTAGATGTGGAATCAGCTGAGCTGTAGTGGGGGTCATGGAGGTGTTCTCTGTGTATCGGGCTTATCTGCCATGTGTATGTTATTGTTACTGTACCATACTTGGGGGTAGGGGTGAAATGCACTCTGCACGCCATATTATACGGCTATCAGGTTAACCCTTTAAGGGCCGCACGGTGCTTTAATGCATTGTGCCCTGTATTGTCATAATGTATGAATGCAGCCCTGGCGAGTAACTCACCAAAACTCTATTGATGCACAATGCCGACCCCACCGGATTAATGCACTCCCAGAGGGTCGGCATGGTGTATGAATGGAGCACCGGCGAGTTACTCGCCGGGGCTGCATTCATGCATCATGATGGCCAAGGGCATGGCGCTTTAAAGCCTTAGGGTCAACCTTTGTGCAAGCATTAAGTATACCACTGTACGGTATGGCAAGTGTGATCAAATTGGAAAGTGATATTAAATATGACTGTTAGACAACAGAAACCAAGTGGTCCACAGTCCCATTAGGCCAAAAAAAGGTGTGTTTCAGGTTACATAGTCTAAATATATCTAGGTAGGGTCGGTTGGATTTTTTTTAAACTTTTGCCTGAAAAGTACCCAAAAAATTGACTCACAAACTTCAGCGCTGACTTGCTGACAACGGCATCGACTCCTGGACTATCAAATTGACTCTGAAATAGCCCCAGAATTATTTCAATATAAATATTTTCTTAAAATTGGACAAAAATATCTAGGGTCGGCCCTGTTCTGCTAGGTAGTGTCGGGTAACCTGAAACACACCTTTTATTTATTTGGCCTTATTACCGTTCATGGGGTAATTATTGAAGTGTGTGCTTCCAAGTATCGGCCGGGACGTATGTATTGAGCTATGAAGCACCTACCCTTCTCAATGTCTTTTTTGGCAAAGCTCTTTCATATTTTCTACTTCTTTTCCTAGTCTGTGTAAGATTTGAGAACGTGCCCAAACGAATCATATGCATTACAGAAAAGACATAAATCATTCAATATGTAGACTAACGAACTGTGAGTGAGCTGTGAATAGGCCTAGACATGGACTGATAAAAGGCCATAGAATTCTAATGTGTATATTGCCAATACGTGTGTCTTTATCTGCCAGGTGTTAAGAAAAAAATAAGATGATGTTTTGTGAAGTTTTCAAGGATGTGATGCCGCTCTATTCAGTATAATTAGAGGAGGGTTGACCAAATAAATTACCTACTCAACTCAAGAGACAGGTCAAAGGGTCACACTCTAGTTTCATTGCTATGGTGCACCTGGGATAAGGCCAAAAAAAGAGGTTCGTTTCTAAACAAGGTCGACCCTACGTTTTATTTAGGCAATCTTGAAGAAGTTTTCATATCAATTTTTGGTCAATTTTAGGAGAAAGGCTGGCTAGTACATTCTTTTTATTTAAGGATAAGATTCTTTTTAAATCGGACCAACCGACCCTACACATTCCTCCCATGTTAGCTGAAACAAAACTAGTTTTTTCCTTAGGGACGTATGTTCGACATATTTCGGATGTCTGAACTAGCTATAGATCAATTGGTTTCTTGCTGAAATGTCTCTCAGCAATAAATTAAACTGTTTGATTTATTTCTCAGCAATTTAACACACGTTTCTTCAATGATAAGATCCCCCCTCCCACTCTCCCCGCACTCACCCATCTGACGGCAGATCTCGGAGCCATGGTGATGACTTCCGGTTCCTGTTGTGATGACGTCACGGTGACGTCAGCTGCGTCATGGTTGTGACGTCGACAGGTGGCGACAGCCCACCTAGACACCCCACACCCCATGTCTGTAAAGTCTTGCACATTACACTACACACTACATTACTTTGATTTGGTGTATGATAATAAAACAATTTAAAGAGTGCAATAACTTAGTTCATAGACATATATAAAGTCCAAAGTCTATGTCAATTCATTGCTCCTGTCCTGATCCAGTGTTGTTGTTTTTTTCATTTGATTCTCTGATTGGGCTCATATGTAATATTTACATGACCAGGTGTTACATTCACAATGCAATGTCTACCTTGATGAGTATTCCTTTACATTCAGTGTGTACTCTATGCTAAGCATAATATCATAGAACTGTAAATCAGGTCACAGCCACCACCAAATTAATGCGGTCCTACATATCAGATAAATATCTTCTTTGATAAAATTCGCCAATGTTTTTTCCACTATTCCTCTAGTAGGTCATCCCTAGCCTCCAGCACCTGATGGGCACCTCTGGGTGGAGGATCTCTTCATGCAGCAGAATAACAGTAAACGTCTCTGTCAGATCTCCCCAGGCTCATTACAGCCATTATCACACTTCCTCCATGCCCTATAGCCTCCTCTTCCTCCTCCTACCACCAGCAGTAGACACTGTGTGTATACAAGCACCCACTGTGTATGGACAGATACCTCCTCCAGGCTTAATCCATGTAGATTATCCCAGTACTTCCTCCTGTGTTTTCACATGGAGTAACCAAGGTGACTCCAGGGTGTGTTACCAGGTAGGTCTTTGAGCCAGGTGTCTAGCTTGTGGGTCTAGGTGGCTACTGGAGGTGGACAGGTGTCAGGTACGTGCTAGGGGTATAGGGGAGGGGGGGGTCTACCAGGTGTGTATTAGTGTACATGTATATAGGTAGGCATGTACAGGTGTATCATGTATAGGTATGGCAGACTATCTGGTAAAAAGGGATTGGCCGGCCCTATTTGGACCATATACTAAAATATATTATATGGATACCATGGAAAGAATCATTCTTAGGTCACCAGAATATGAATAATCATATCAGGATCCATCAGTTTCCCAGCGTTGGCATAGGATGTAGTGGGCCAGGAACCGATACCCATCTCTCACACCATTATCATAGAACTGATGCAAACTATAAATGAAATTCAAGGTGGATGAAAATATATGGTAGATTAACAAATATTTCCAGGGCAGGGCAGTTTGTACTGCTTTCCTTATAAAGGCTTGAGTACTTTGATGCAGATATTGACATTTTATTATTAAGATAATTCAGGACCAGTTATTTGCATATATTATGCCATGATGGCAGGTCATGTTACTGCCCCTTCACCCCCCCCCCCCCCCGCCCTGTGCCCAGGTATACAGCCCCTGGAGGTGTGGCCGCTGGTCTGGCAGCAGAGTTATCCTGGCACCGTCCTCCAGCACACTAACCACCTCACAGGGACCGTTAACTACAGACCCTCACACCACGGACGAGTCCAGTTTATCACCAGGGCTGTATGGGCTGCTGCATGATTGTGGTGCCTGCGAGAAAAGGGATAGGGGCCTGGGGGCTTTATCATATTTGAATAAAAAGGTAAGAAATAGCCTAAAACATAAGGTAAAGTGTGCTAATCAACTTCTACTCTTTTATAGAGGGGGAAGGGGTGTGCCTTTTAAAGAAAATCAAATCCAACGTCTTCATAAGATTGAAATACGTATGGTAAAGAATCAATATCATATAATCCATATCCATTCTATGAAATCTCAAGATAGTCACCATTTTATTTGGTGAACGGACCTGTAAGAAATCTTAACGTTTCTGCTTTATGTATGACGGTGCATCTTTTGGCAGAACGGCAGTTGGCTACTGGAAATGTTAGTTTTGGTAATTAGTGCGCTAGGAAGAGACCGTTGGCACCTCTTGTATGAACCAGTAGACGCCTTTATCATACCAGACCCCCTGGTAGGCTTTAACCCTTTAAGGGCCGCATACTGCTTTAATGTCATTGGTCGGTATGATGCATGGATGTAGCCCCGGCGAGTAACTCGCTGGTGCTATATTCATCCATAATATTGACCCTGCCAGGGTGTATGAGTCCCTAAGGGTACAGCCCTGGTGAGTTACTCACCAGGGCTGTATTCACGTATCATGTTGACAAAGGGCATACTGCGACATTGTACTATGCGGTATTTAAAGGGTTATGCCATAGCCCTGCATGCCAACGTGTCTCCCAGAGGGAGGTGGCTATTGATCCTGGGTGTATGTCTTTATTACATCCGTGTATAATGGTATTATGAGTAAGCACGTCTAGACTGTCTATATCCATAACAGATATATTGGATTATTATTGACGAGTGTTGAAGTATAACATATTTCATTTGACATCCCTAATTAAAATTCTGATGAATTAAGTTCATTATTAGGAGTGAATTTCAGAGACATGAATGTAAGGTATTAGCCACACAAGCCGCTTGTAGATGGGTCCATGCATTGAAGAGCCAAAAATCGCTGATGTCTGAATGAGATTTAGATATGATCTATTGATTGCGGGATCCAGTCATCTAAGGTTCTACAGTATACTGTATGAACGCACCTGTATGCATTGATTCTATCAGGGTAATCCCTATTAAAGTAAGCATTCGGCTGATTGAAAGTTGGATCCAGGAAGAAAACAGAGAATCAGATCAATTCCCTCTATAAAGACAGCCTTACATTCGAATTGCCACTTTCACTTTGCATCCACCACCCCTCAGGCCATTCTTGTCCTAAAAGGGTAAATATAATGGACACTAGACCCTCCTCCTATCTCATGGACGGATGACAAACACCAAACATCATTAAGGTATCTGCACCCTAATACCCTGTTAATCCCCCTACCCCTTATATACCCCCACCCAACATCAACCTTACACCCCAGCACATGGGGCCAGGGTACCCAACCAGAAGGCCACAGACAAGGGGTCTCGTCAAGTCCCGCCACACATCACGTGGATTACTTCCCACGTGATAACGTGCCCTACAATGGGTGGCTTCCATCGCCAGACGCCCCCTAGGGAGTGTTTCTGAGGAGGGAGGTGAAAGAGGGGTACGGCTGCTATATCTGGCTGCATTGTAACGGGTATCAAAGAGTCACCTTAAGGACCTTGCACCCTTTTTTTTGTTAAGGCAGACCCAGGGATCTTCAGTAGGACCTATTCAACTCATCTATAGGCGGTAAGCGGGGGTACAAAGTAGGCGGCCATTTTGTCCCCCAAGAAAAGCATTGAGGCGATTTTAGAACTAGATACCAATATGTACAAGGTCTAGAGTTTAATTCCCTTCTCTGCCACTGGTATTTTCATGGCACCAACTCACTCTGTGGCACCTTTGAAGGACAGGAACCTGTTGTTTGTCTGGAATAGTATAATGCACTGCTAACTGACTCTTTAGGCATTGTGTATTGGTATTTATGATTAGCTGTTTAAGCTGAGGCAGTTATCTGCTTTCCTACTTCTTAGAAACCCATCTGATGGCTATTTTGGGATAAGGGATTCTGAGGTGTCAATCCTCTAGATCTAATGATGGGAATTACTTTGCTTCCTTTGTGTACCAATTGTACACCAGTAAGGTGGGTGGTCAGTGTGTCTTTGTCGGCCTGGGCCTGTGGGCAAACTGGTCAACAGGTTTATTCTATATTTGATTATATATATATATATATATATATATATATATATATATATATATATATATATATATATATATATATGTATATATATATATATATATATATATATATATATATATATATATATATATATATATATATATATATATATGCTTTGTGAAGGGTTAGTGTCAAAACACCATTGATGGCTGGATAATAAATTGAGTAAGGGGTATAATAGATACAGGGCTACACAGAACGTGCAGGTGGGTGTCTGCCATACAAGTCTCTTTAATATGAGGCTTTTATTAAACTTTAAAGGGAAGCATTATGTTCTCATACACTTTGTCTAATTTGTGACCATGATGCATCATGCCGACCCTATGGGGGTAGATGCACTCCTGAATGGTCGTATTCTGCACAAACGCAGTGCCGGCGAGTTACACACAAGCTCTACATCGGTGCATCACGATGACAAATAGTGCTTTGATCTGTCATGCTGTCCTTATAGGGTTAACACTGGGAATCTGTCAAAAGATGATTATATGTTTCTGCGAGGCTACTTCACACTTAAGAGGATTTCAATATATAAACGTATACTTATATGACGAATCCATCACCCACAGGCCCTAAACAGACAGGCCAAGGTTAGCCCTTTGAACCCTTTAAGGACGACATCATGCCTTAATGCATCATGCCCTTGGTCGTCATGATGCATGAATGCCGCCCTGGCGAGTAACTCGCCAGTGCTGCATTCAAGCATGATGCCGACCCTGTGGGGTTGAGACACTCCCGTGGGGTCGGCATGATGCATGACTGTAGCCCTGGTGAGTGACTCACCTGGGCTGCATTCAAGCCTCATGCTAATAAAGGGCATGCTGGATAGATAGAGTATGCGGCCTTTAAATGGCTAGAATTGTCAATATTGTATCGAACAAAGGCATATCCAAACTTTGAATGTTTGTAGATAAATCATACAGACAGGACTATGCATCTATAGGTGTGTACCTGGTAGACTCTAGCGCCATGGTGACATGGTGACAGCAGCAGGAACTAGAATGTAGCAAGCAACCCTTGTACAGGGTTATATAATCTAGCGTCTCACCATCACTACATGTACATTGTATTTGCCTGACCAAAGGCCTACATGGCGAAAGCCTGAGGCACTGCACCCCAGAATCAAGCTATGTTCCTAAGGGGTGGGGGGGGGGCAAGATGGCGACTGATCCTTCACAGTGATATATAGATGTAGATAAAGCTTGGATGTCAAACATGGATGTAAAGGAATGATTGACGACTCTTTGACACACTTTTCTACTCATGCACACCTATTCATTAGCAAGATAAGAAAGAGAGACCGACAGAGAGAAATAAATATATACAAAGAAAATGAACAAGAATTGCGGTTGTTGCCGCGTAAAAAATGCCTCAGGCATTTATATACGCGGCAACAACCGCAATTCTTGCATTCGAAGAAACATAATGTCTACATGGTTGGTATGTTTGAAGGGAACCCATTCAAGACACCAAAAAAGCAGGGCCGGGAAGGGGTTATCAGGAGGAAGGATGATATTTCTTCAAATATGTCATTCCCTATGAATTCCTTGGGTCCATGTTAGGGAGAAAGGAAATGTGTGTTGCTAGGCAGATAAACAATTAGAATAGATGTTGCTAGGCAACCAGCTGTATTAGCAACAAACCGAAAGAACCATGGAATTCCTTGGGTCCATATTAGGGGGGGTAGGTATGATTATAATCAACCTTAGGACCATGGAAATGTGTGTTGCTAGGCAGATAAACAATTAGCATAGCCGTTGCTAGGCAACCAGCTGTATTAGCATTAAACGGGTAGAACCATTAAATTCCTTGGGTCCATATTAGGGGGGTTAGGTATAATTATAATCAACCTCAGGACCATGGAAATGTGTGTTGCTAGGCAGATAAGCAATTAGAATAGCCATTGCTAGGCAACCATGTGTATAAGCAACAAACCAAAAGAACCATTGAATTTCTTGGGTCCATATTAGGGGGGGTAGGTATGATTATAATCAACCTCAGGACCATGGAAATGTGTGTTGCTAGGCAGATAAACAATAAGTATAGCCGTTGCAAGGTAACCAGCTGTATTAGCAACAAACCAATAGAACTATTGAATTCCTTGGGTCCATATTAGGGGGGGTAGATATGATTATAATCAACTTCAGGACCATGGAAATGTGTGTTGCTAGGCGGATAAACAATTAGAATAGCCGTTACTAGGCAACCTGCTGCATTAGCAACGAACCGATAGAACCATCCCCCCCAGGGAGACCCATATGTTCATCCAATGGGTGCCCCACAAAACGAATCAGTTCCCTGGTGGACCTATTCCTGAAACCCCTGGTACAACAAAGCAAATCCTATGTCAAAGACACAACAGATTTCATAAACAAGATAGAAAGCATAAAAAACCTGTCAAAAGACACAATCTTGGGCACCCTAGATGTGTCATCACTGTACACAAACATCCCGAACGATGAAGGGATTGGTGTCATCGCTGACACCTTGGACAAGGAGAGAAAGGGACAACAAAACCCTACAAATAAATCTTTAACAGATTTATTAGAAATTGTTCTAAAAAGCAACAATTTCCAGTTCAACAATGTCAACTACCTTCAAATTGGAGGTACAGCAATGGGAACTCGTGTAGCTCCATCATATGCAAATCTGTTCATGTCAGATCTAGAGAAAAAACTTCTAGAAAAATCTGAAAAACAACCAACCATCTGGTTAAGGTTCATAGATGATATCTTTTTCATCTGGGAGCATGGAGAAGAAGATTTGAAAAAATGGTTGGAATTCTTAAACAAAGAACATGAAACCATCAAATTCACCGCGGAATGGTCCAAAGAGAAAGTAAGTTTCCTGGACACCATGGTCAACAAAGACCATGAAGGCAACCTATACACTAGTCTGTATACAAAGCCTACAGACACAAACAGTTTTTTGAGGTATGACTCCGCTCATGCCCCCACTGTAAAACAAAGTCTGCCCTACAGTCAATTCTTAAGGCTACGCAGAATCTGCAAAAAAGAAGAAGACTACCTTGCATGCATCGCCATGAAGGAAAAACAATTCCTGAAAAAGGGATACCCAGCAGCCCTACTAAAGGAAGCAAAGGAAAGGGTATCAGCCCTATCCAGAGCTGATCTGTTGACAAAAAAGTCCAGAAAGGAAATTGAGAGGGAAAAGGCAAAGGAAAGAGAAACCGAGAGGCAGCGTCTTAAAAAAGACAAAAATCTGGAGAATATGGAACCAGATCAGGAAAAAGTTTTCCTGACCTCTACATTCAGACCCAACTACAAAAAGATGGAAAGCATAGTGAAAAGAAACTGGGATAATTTATCCCAGTCACACACAACCAGACAACTACAGAGAATGAAATTGGTCACTGGTTACAAGAGACCAAAGAATATTCGGGACCACCTGGTGAGGGCCAGGTGTGATTTTGACCCAGCCAAATGGGTCAAAAAAGAGGGAGAGGAAAAACGGGTCAACACAAACGTTTGTGTCGACCCAACCTGCACGGTCTGTCCAAAACTGGACAAGACTGGAAAGATTGACATAACCAGCCAGCTAGAAAGAGAAACCAAACGAAACATTTGCTGCAAAAGCTCAAATGTTATCTACTGCATAGAATGCAAAAAATGCAAAAAGAGATATGTAGGAGAGACATACAGAGATGTCTACTTCAGAATCAAAGAACACATTGGTGACATAGACCATAAAAGATACGGCAAAAGTGAAGTGGCTTACCACTTCAACCAACCTGGACACGACCAAACCAAAGACATGAAAGTCTACATCCTAGACTTCATTTATGAACACCCAGAGTCAAAAAGAGGCACAAAACTACGGAAATCCATAGAATTTTCATGGATTCAGAGGCTGAAAACAATTGTACCGATGGGCATGAACATACTCGAGAGTCGCTATGGTTAGATCAGTACCCTACAAAAGCCACGTCATTTTTTTCCCACGCCAGCCCTATCGGTTAAGACAGGGGAGAAAAAATGAAAATTGATCTTTTTGTAGAAAAAAAGACTCATCTTTCACGACTATCTCTCCAAGTCAGACAGGGTACTAATTTAATTAGTCAGGTCAGGAAAAAATCCACCGATAGAACCATTGAAGTCCTTGGGTCCATATTAGGGGGGGTAGGTATTATTATAATCAACCTTATGACCACCTAAATGTGTGTTGCTAGGTAGATAAACAATAAGAATAGCCGTTGCTAGGCAACCAGCTGTAATAGCAACAAACAGATAGAACCGTTGAATTCCTTGGGTCCATATTAGGGGGGTAGGTATGATTATAATCAACCTCAGGACCACCGAAATGTGTGTTGCTAAGCAGATAAACAAAAAGAATAGCCGTTGCTAGGCAACCATCTGTATTAGCAAAAAAAAACAATAGAACCATTGAATTTCTTGGGTCTATATTAGGGGGGTAGGTATGATTATAATCAACCTCAGGACCATGGTAATGTGTGTTGCTAGGCAGATAAACAATAAGAATAGCCGTTGCTAGGCAACCAGCTGTATTAGCAACAAACCAATAGAACCATTGGATTCCATGGGTCCATATTAGGGGGGGTAGGTATGATTATAATCAACTTCAGGACCATGGAAATGTGTGTTGCTAGGCAGATAAACAATTAGAATAGCCATTGCTAGGCAACCAGCTGTATTAGCAACAAACAGATAGAACCATTGTATTCCTTGGGTCCATATTAGGTGGGTAAGGTATCATTATAATCAACTTCAGGACCATGGTAATGTGTGTTGCTAGGCAGATAAACAATAAGAATAGCCGTTGCTAGGCAACCAGCTGTATTAGCAACAAACCAATAGAACCATTGGATTCCATGGGTCCATATTAGGGGGGGTAGGTATGATTATAATTAACTTCAGGACCATGGAAATGTGTGTTGCTAGACAGATAAACAATTAGAATAGCCATTGCTAGGCAACCAGCTGTATTAGCAACAAACAGATCGAACCATTGAATTTCTTGGGTCCATATTAGGTGGGGTAGGTATCATTATAATCAACTTCAGTACCATGGAAATGTGTGTTGCTAGGCAGATAAACAATTAGAATAGCCTTTGCTAGGCAACCATCTGTATTAGCAACAAACAGATAGAACCATTGAATTCCTTGGGTCCATATTAGGTGGGGTAGGTATCATTATAATCAACTTCAGGACCATGGAAATGTGTGTTGCTAGGCAGATAAACAATTAGAATAGCCGTTGCTAGGCAACCAGCTGTATTAGAAACAAACAGATAGAACCATTGAATTCCTTGGGTCCATATTAGGAGGGGTAGGTATGATTATAATCAACCTTAGGACCATGGAAATGTGTGTTGCTAGGCAGATAAACAATTAGAATAGCCGTTGCTAGGCAACCAGCTGTATTAGCAACAAACGGATAGAACCATTGAATTCCTTGGGTCCATATTAGGGGGGGTAGGTATGATTATAATCAACCTTAGGACCATGGAAATGTGTGTTGCTAGGCGGATAAACAATTAGAATAGCCGTTACTAGGCAACCAGCTGCATTAGCAACGAACCGATAGAACCATTGAATTCCTTGGGTCCATGTCAGGGGGGGTAGGTATGATTATAATCAACCTTAGGACCACCTAAATGTGTGTTGCTAGGTAGATAAACAATAAGAATAGCCGTTGCTAGGCAACCAGCTGTATTAGCAACAAACGGATAGAACCATTAAATTCCTTGGGTCCATATTAGGGATGGTAGGTATGATTATAATCAACCTTAGGAACTATCAAAGGTTGATTTATATTATTGTTATGACATAGCATAAATTTGTGTTGTGACACCTTAATCCAAGATGGCGGCACAATCCAAGATGGCGGCCCCCGTTCTGACTTCTGGCAAAGTGCAAACATCATATACCTCGTTCTGGTGGTGCCTGGCGGCAACACCAGGTGGCTACGCCACCACTTCGGCATAAAAAAATAAGGAAAGAAAGATATATATTCTATTAAGAGAACCAAACGTACAAAAATACAAATGATTCAATTCGCTAAAATACACAATTTAAGTGACATTTTCCCAGCCTCCTCCTGAGGCCTATCCTGGACCTTCCACTTAGCACTAGCAGTGCCTGGAGGGACGGCTCATGCATCAACTGTATACCCAGGTGTAGGGCGCAGGGGAGGAGCTGCACTGATACTCGTTATGCCCCGGGCTTAGTCTGTAGTGACTATCCCAGGTTAGTCATATATAGGGATATTGGTCAGAATGATAAATTGATATTCAACAATGACAGAAGCAAAACAAATATGACTAATGCCTTATTCAAAAAGACTTAGCCTAATACCCATGAAAATGGAAAGACTGCTGACTAGCCTGACTATGGTCAGAATACCAGTGTGGTGAGGTGGGAGGCTGGGTAGAGGTATAGGGTGGGAGGGGAAAGCGGGACAGGAGGGGAGTGCAGGCAGGTAAGACTATGGGAATGTTACTGATGGAACTGCCTGAGGTGGGGACAGGTGAGAGATGAAAGGGACCGCCTGATGTACAAGACAATGAGCTATGACACCTGTAATTACGCAGCAGAGCATGGTTATCACAGGCGCACACTGAAGGTGTTGTTTGTGTATACATTGTACCAGCTGTATGTATACTGGCTCCCTGAGCTGACTCTAATGTGATAACAAACACCTTATCATTACCTGTTAAGTGTTGCCCAGGGACTTACTTGATTCAACATACACAAATTGATTATGTTGTTTTCTTTAACTTCCCTTTCCTCACTTCAGAGGAATTCCCACACAATTTCAGCGTAAATAAATATGACAGATGACCATCAGACACACCCCTGCCCCACCTCCCCACCACCTACTATGATGATTGTTACTTAGCACTTTAAGGATCGCTTAATGCTTTAATGTGCTGTGACCTTGGTCGTCGTGATGCATGTATGCAGCCCCTGTGAGTAACTCGTCAGTGCTGCATCCAAGCATCACGCTGTCTCTGTGAGAGTTTATCAACCCCCTTGGGTCAGCATGATACTCAAATGCAGCTACCCTCCAATGCTGCATTCATGCAACACAACGCCCAAAGAGCATGATGCATCAATACACTACAATATATAGGGTTAGTGTACAAATGGATCCTCTCCCACCTAGGGGTTACCTGATGGTTACCTGGGGTTACCTGAGGTAGGAAACATCAAAGACACCTCACCTGAGACA
Organism: Harmothoe impar; assembly: GCA_947462335.1. Taxonomy (NCBI): domain Eukaryota; kingdom Metazoa; phylum Annelida; class Polychaeta; order Phyllodocida; family Polynoidae; genus Harmothoe; species Harmothoe impar. Next base: position 16,821,254 of record OX381708.1, on the reverse strand, counting down.
TATTACCACACAGGTGTGTAGGTGACAACATACCTGTCTCTACAGGTATCAATCAGATGTCTTATACCACCGGGGCATCTACAGGTGGTATGAATACATCATAACTTGTGGGGGAAATTATATAGTAGGTGGCACCATATCATAAAGTATGGTCTTAACTCCATGGGTGACATTTGAATAGTGTATACGTGTTGTTTAAGCTCGTTAAGGTCGTTGCACTATGTCATAAGGTATAGCGTTGACCTCAGCTACTGTCACCATATGTGACACTATCTGCGGAAAAGACCCTTAGTGTAGGGTGCCTTTTCCCAGTGTCACATATATATACTGAGGGTGTATTTGATCACTTTACTCATCCCGACCCAAAGTTGGTGTGATAAATATTATAGGTTTGGTTTGTGAATATTTCACAGACTTCGCTACTCAGTCATGGGAGGATATTGGCCTGGGGATGCTGAGGGGTGGTGTATCATGTTCTTGTAGTATAAATCAGTAACATCTCTCGTTCATAAATCTGTATACTAGGGTCCACTGTAGTACCAGAGGGGGTGGGGGGAAATTAAAAATACTAGTAACCTTAGTTTCTAGCCATTATAATTATTTGCACAAATGTAATATTGAAACGTCACTTCATGCACCTTCAGAGAAACTGAAAGTGCAGGTACCGGTACTCTGAATTTGCCTAGAGGAAGTAGCCAATAGTACTAATAAATCCTGAAATTCCACTCCCTTAAAAAAAGGCTACAGATTCATCATGTCCTTTAGCACCCCCTGCCTGGGGACCACTTGTCGGCCACGTGTAACCTGTGGTTTGTGGACTTAGCATGTCTCTTACTGAAAGCCTTTCATATTTTCTTTTCACATTTTTCTCCATATTTCCCTCAAAAGGGCAGTCATTGAGTGAAACCTCTCCCGCATACCGCCGAGTCAGTGAGTAGTGGAGGGGAGGAGGGCCTTGTGGGTTTGTGAATGACTTAGATTATACTCTGTCTTTGAAGCTTTGACTTTGTAAAATGCTGCATTTTATACATGTCAATCGCCCCAGTTAGTCCTAGGCATGTCACTATGATAGGACTTATTTGATAGGCTATTCCATAGTTATTACATGGACGTAAATACATTTAGATTCCTGGTTCTTAGAAGAGAAAGTAAACACTCCTCTTTTTCACCGTACATGTAGTATCTATGTGGATATACATGTAGAGATCAGTCCCCACCACGGCTGTCAATGGGTAATTATCCAGCCTCCTCAGCCACACTTTTAGAGTGAGTAATCAGCTAGGGGGATCACTATCTGCTCATAGATCTATAACTTGGCAATATTGGATTAATTTTGACACAGTTATCTCTCTTACTGTTCAGTTGGCATCTACTGGCCTTTCAAACAACCTAGAGACAGTGTATAAATATACATCCCCAACCATCCCCTGTACAAACCCCTTCTACATGCACTACTGGCAGTAGTAGTTGAGTTGGCAGCCGCTAGAGCGTGGGGAGGGGGGGGGGGATGAGTAGTGCAGGGAGAGGGGGAGCGGCTTGTGGTCAGCCACAGCTATACCAGGTATGTGGGCAGGTAAAGGGGGGGTACAGGTGTGTTCTCTGATGTCTACAGGTACACACTGACAGAGAAAGTGAGTAGTAATCATGATCAAGGTGTAAAGGTAACACGTCTTCCTTACTTTCGTTATCTGTCATTCTATGCAGAAACACAAATGCCAGTTTACCAGTAATATTCAATTTATCAGCAGTTACCGTGGGACATGCGAACTGATGTACAATGTAGCAATACGTAATAATGCATAAGCATCTTTTGTACATCTGACGTGTAGTCTGCTATAAGATTTATTTGGGGGGAGGGGATCAAGTCACCAGTTCACAATGGAACAGATAATATCGTACCCTCTCTGTACTGTCATGAGAGAAGGAAGAAAGCTATTTCTGACACAATCCCAGACTATGGCTACAGGCTGCAATGGGCCTGGAGAGCTCGAGGCTGGGGAAGTGCTAGATCAGCCCCTATAACCCTCTACGTCGAGCATGTTGTTTAAATGTAATGTTCCCCTTTGTCGTCGTGATGCATGAATGCAGCAGTGGTGATACACTCCCAAATGGTCGGCATCATGCACCGATACAGAATCGGCGAGTTACTCGCGGGCACTGCGTTGGTGCTTCTTTCCCCAAATAAACATGAAACCATGCCGTCCTTAAAGGCGCAAATCTCGGTACCCCTCCAGCGACAGTCGGAGTGGGGCAGGTGCTCAGCCTTATTTACAGGGGCGCTGGGGATTTAAAGAGTTAACCTAACTGTGCTCCAATTAGCATCAAGGCATTTCTCCACCTGCCCCCTTTATCCATTCATCACACTTAGGTGTGCCACTACAAAGTCCCCGTCTTACATAAGGCACCCTTACACCCAATTATATCGTGTACACTGCCGCATTTAATTACATGACTGATGAGTTGTGGCCAGCCTGGCAGCAAAGAAAAGATTCTAGGCCAAATAAGAAAATATGTTTTAGTCAACATGATAGATCCAATGCTTCCATTTTATACATGTAAGTATGTGAAAATAGTATTTGAATTTTGATAAGGTAGAAGGTGAATTATCAAAATCATAATTGCGTTTTGATAAGTTAGAAAATGAATTATCAAAATAGGAGGGAAATTACTTAGTAGTGTCTGAAAAGTTGGTGTATTCTATAAGGAACGATCTGGTTACCTGAAACACATTAGTGTTGCCTAACTCAAACCGCAATAATGCTGTTCATACTTTCCCTCAGCCCCTAACCGCTACTTTAAATGAAACAGCTCTCATACATACAAATGTAGAGGGGAATCCCCAATGCTTTAATCCCGCTGTGAGAGTTACATAAACCCCAGTGGTAGGATTAACCAAATATTTGCCCATTCTTGTTCTTTCCTCAGTGGGAAATCTGAGACACTAAGAACAGAAATACTTGTGGTTAGCATTGTTCTACGTGATGCGTTTTATCGTCTCAGGTGGCGAGTGAAGAGAGAGAAAAAATACTGCAGAAGATGTAGTGAAAAAAAGGTTGTTCAAAGGGGCCAGATATGTGAGCCATGGTATTTTACGATAACGTATTTTAGTACAACGCCTCACATACTGTAGACATGAAGGAAAAAATAATAATGTGAGAAGCCAAGCAGAAAAAGATGATCCCCACTGGGATATGGTTCATCCTTCTGCGTGGCTGTTTATTTTTTCGACTGATTTGTCTAAATTTCAAATCTTTGTTTTTAATGAATTTGTTAGTTTTTGGAGCAGCCCAGCAGAAAGGTTTTGCGCACATATATATGTAAGAAATTAAAAGAAGATCAGGGGTGATCTTGAATGTATCGTTTTTCCTAAGCTACCCATATTTATTCTCTTCTAATCCATAGAAGTGAGAGGCAAAGGGCATCCATCTGTTGTGGTCTGATAAAAACAACACATTCATCTGGTTTACTATTACCCATCTGCATCACCACAAATAGCAAAACTACCTTCTTTTTATCAACCTCAGCAACGACGAATTATCTCGTTACCCTGGAAACTAGATGTTATTTTTTGTTTCCCTAGCCCTAGGAAATAAAACATGACTAGTATGTAACCAATATTGTTTGGATCGTGTTAACCAACAAATTACAATACTAATATTTTATCTCTTTTTCGTTCTAGACACTCGTTCCTATTTAGTACTACAAGTTCACAAATAGAGTGAGTATGGTTTCCCTAACCATCACATCTGTAAAAGTGATCTTTAACCAGGTGACATGTGAACTGGATCAGAGACGATTTACTACTTTGCCTTTCACGCGGCAGATGGCGCTACCACACACGTCAGTACTAATTGCTGTAGGAGGTTTATGTGTACAGTTTTAGCTTTCACAGACTGTGGTTGGGACTATTACTGGGACTATTACAGAGTAATATGCTGTAAAGGTAGACGTGTGTACAGGGGGTAGATAGAAGATAGCTTACAGACAGGCTATAACAGGTCGACTGCAGCACCACTGTAGTACCAGCGGGGGTGGAAGGAACTAAATTACTCCACTAGTTCCAATAACCTTAGTACCAATTAATTGTATTAGCACCCCCCCCCCCGCCCCACTACATACACAAACCGTAACACTAATAGTGACGGAGGAGGGAACTAAATGTAGCCAATCTGGATCCTCCGCATCCCAATGTTCTTAATGGCTGGCCATGGTATACAGTGTGGAGCTCTCTGGCCCTCCAGGAACTAGGAACAACCTAAGCTAACCTGGCGGGGACAAGATGACAACCTACACAGGGTTTTCATTAACATCATTATACTTTATGTAAACATAAGTCACTCAGCCATAACCTGAAGTTACAGGGTGTATATAAAACAAAAGTGTATCTACAAGTATGTATCCTATATTTATCAACGTACCCTAGGTTTGCGGAAGTGGCCGCTATTTAATTCGCTGATCTCCCTAATATGGGACAAACTGATGAAGATATGAAGTACATAATAACATCATATCCGGTACAAGGGGAGGATTCTGGGCCGACTGAGGGTGCATAATGATGAGAGATGGGATAATGTGTGACAAGTAGCGTTTGCCTATTGGGTAGTACCTTAATTACAACTCTGCACATTACGGACACCTGTTGGGCTACGTTCAGGAACTAATTTATCATTGTTTTATCTCACATCTCTCCGCTGTCATATATAGGGCACCAGTAAGTTTGGATGAAGTACTGTAGCCCTGGCTTTTACTCGCTGGTGCTGCATGCATGCATTATGCCGAAGAATGGACATCGTGCCGACAAAAAATACATAGTGCATTAACTACATATATGATGCGTTTATCTTTAAGGGGTTTCCGCAACCTCTCTATATAGCCCTCTTATAGCCAAGCCCTACAAAGAGTGAAAAGAGCTAATCGTTTCACAGGCTCGTCCCCTGGTCCTAGCCCTGGCTGGGCTTGAACCACTGATATACTGCATTGTAGGTGACGCACTACCAAGGGACTACCGCTATCATGCATCTATCAGTTTGTTTACATCTTGCTCTGACGTCATAGCTCGGTGTGCATGACAAGACACGCAGTGACGGTGTCTGTCTGGCCTATAGTGCCCATCTTAACTACATCTTGATTTATTACCCAGAGCCCCAATCAGCGTGAAATAACTGAAAAGACAATCAGCCTCCTCCCTGACATGAACGGGGGAACTGGGAGCATGATGCTTAGATGCTCATATTTTGACATGATGCACAAAGGCATCACTGCATTGGAGCATCATGCTGACCCGCTGGGGATGTATCAAACCCGTAGGATCGGTGTGATCCATGAATGCAACCCTCAAAATTTACTCGCCAGGGCTGCATTCATGTTTCATGACCACCAAAAATGTATAGTGCATTAAAGCACTCTGCTGCCCTAAAAGGGTTAGCTGCTACATAACACAACACCATGTCATACCCCTCCCTCATGGCATGCCTCTAACGGTGACACATGAGGTCTTATTTCTACCCAGAGACAAGGTCAAGGTCTGCATCTCTCCATCTTCTTTCCCAGAAAAAGGCAGCTCGTGTGAAAACACCAAATACCTCTTCTATTTATGTGCTGACACATGAGATCTTTAGTTCTAGCAGAGGCGTAAGTGTCGACCACTGTTTCCCCTTTTTGTAGCCAATGAAGAGAAAGAAAATGGTCCCTTTGCATGAAGACGTGAACTGAGGTACGTGTTTAAATGCTGACAACTGAGATCTTATTCTCCATCTAGAGACAAAGTGTGCATCACTGACCCCCCCCCCTTCCCAGACAGCATTGATCCCTAGGCACATAGGGGTTTTACTTAGGCCAACTGGGCTAAGGTCCTTCTTGTCCAGGGCTAAAGGTGGGAGCCCAGATGGGCCAGCCCAGGAAAACATATGTTTTTCAAAACATGCTTAGGCCACTCCAAATAATATCCTTGTTTCTCATCACCAAGCCATGACAAATATGACGAGGGCACTTTTTTTTTTGCTGGGTATCAAATAGGTGGGGGAAATGTGGAGCCTCAGCAAACTAAATTCACAATTCAGTGATCAAGAAGTTATCAATCAGCAAACATTGTAAAATATGTATGTTTTCTCTAGCACATTGCATTCGCGACACTGTAAACTTTAATTTGATACCAAATATGTCTGTATCTTCCATTTTTAATCATATATTTCACTGTAAATTGCAACAACAACAAAAGAAAGAAAAAGAGGATTTTAGAGATGCGCGCGGTGATGAAACAAGGATATTATTTGGAGTGGCCTTACATAAGATTTTTCTCCCAAAATCACCATTTATTGTTCTTGTAGTTTGATGAACCCCACTAAGCAATGTTGGCTGGTTTGCTACTTCTCAAACAAAGCAGTAGGTTTGTTCTCCCTGATCCTAGCCCCAGTAATTGCATCAGGTAGGCGCCTTCAATTACTGATGAAGACGTAGGTTCCAACTAATTACTTAGCACTTAACCCAATGAGGAAGCTGCCATGCAGTATTTATTTCCTACATCTTTTGTAGTTGAAAATAGGGAACATTCCCAAACCATTACATCCCTTTAACTTTCCCATTGAGACAAAAGATGAGGATATATTTCTGGGATATTTCTCAACTTCAACTTCAGATATTCGACACAGAGGAGAAAAATGCATCTTAATCTAAACATTGATAAAACGATACCCTTTTGAGCATGAGGCAGTCTGTTTTCTAGTGACACTGACTCTCACTTTTTCTGTGAACACACAGATGAAAATCAATGATATATAACCCGATTTCACTTGCATGCATGCATGGTCTTCGTGTGGTAACAAGAGAAGTTCTCATAATAAATGAAAAAGGGACATATCCCTGGCCCCATCTCACCAGGGGCCTGGAGGCATTGTATAATGGACAGGTAATGGTATTGTTGTGTATTCCTGATGTAATAAATGATTTACACCTGTGTCTGTGTCATGTTTAAACCACCACAGGTAGTCATGCTATTGACACTGTACTGTGGGCTGAGTCATGCTATATAGCTGTGTGCCTGCTACAGGCATGTTAAAACATTGCTGTCTGGTTTGAAAACCAATTGTAATTATTCCTTTACAAAAGAATTTAAATTAAAGCATTACCTATAAATGCATCATGTGCACTTCTGTTGATGATATTTAACAACCCATGGGTAAAGGAGGTATAAACTATAATCCTCGTAACGGTGCCCTAATAGTATCTGTCTCTGTCTGTCTGTCTGTCTCTGACTCCCTCTCCCTCTTGTATTAACCCTTTAAGGACTAGTACACATAGTGCGGCCCTTAAAGGACTGATAGAAATAGACATGTTACTAATTAAGCTGTACCAAGTTAGCGTTAAGGTGACTGACACCCATTCCAGACCCACCCACCCATCCCCTTTGTCTCCACTCGTAGCAGCCAGCACTTTCCACTTCAATTTCAAACTTAAAAAGTAATGATGATGAATACCCCCCCCCCCCATACACCTGGATGTCCAGTGCTGTGTGACATGGCGTGTGTGGGGGTCGTTATACACTGACGTACACAGACTGGGCTGGGGGCGCCCCTGGACGGGCAGGGCACGGGGGCAAACGCTGCCCAGGGCAGCAGGGAGGGTAAAGGAGGGAGATGTACAACTAACCGACCAAATGTCACAGCTTTAAGAACATTTGTGAAGTAGAACTACAGTCAGGTCTCGATATCCCGGGTGGCCCTGTTTGGGTTCAAAGTCGACCGATGTCCGAATCGACCGGGTGCGTGAAATGACGGGGGTAGAGGAGGTGGCGGGGGGGGGGGGGGGGGGTTGAGGTGGCGGTCAGGGCTGAAACTTGTGAAAGTGAAGACGCTACTTTGATTATGGCATGATAATGGTGTTGTTTTTGTAAGATAATTCCAACCACATAAATTGCCCTGCATTTTACTTACGCTTTTTTGAGAGCCTGCGCTCATATTTTATAGGCATCCTTAAGAAGGGATTTTTAGAGAAGTTTTAGAGGGATAGTTTGTCAGCAGAAAATGCCCTCCGCCCCGCCCCCCCCCCTCCCCAGCAACAAACATGTGCGAGACAAAGCCAGTCCCCTAAGACGGCATTTAGCACCTTGATACACAAATCTCAGCATCTACATGCAGGTCTCTGTGCCAATACATGTTATAACTGCGACATATAAAGCACATCAAAGAACGGCTGATGACACAAAGTAAATTGAAATATAAACTATACCCTATATATTGAAACGAACACAGAGCTAGGCTATGCCAATAATAATCCCTTTGTCTGAGTTTGAGAACGGGAAAGACAGGTGGAGGGAGGGTAGCTCCCATCACCCGACTTATCAAGGCAAATTGTAATGATAAATACACTTTGGTTGCCCAGAATTACCGACCGAAACCGGAAGCATGAATGGCCGACTTATCATATACAAGTAAAGAGCAATTAAAATGGTCCTGATGCAATCAGTGACCGAGAAGTGAATGCCTGACTTATCGAAGACCGGGATATGGAGGCCTGACTGTATATTTAAACCACAGCGGAGGGCCAAGACAAAGGGATTCACACCTTGGTTATTTCCACTTAGACTCACATAACCTTCTAGCTGTGGTTTAAAATAGTTAGACAATGGTTATGAAAGGGTAGGTAGGATTAACCACAGCTTATAAAGCTGTGGTTAATGCTATTTACCATTTCATAACCATAGTCTAACTATTACATATACACACAGATGGCTATAGTGGATGAGATGCTGAGCACTGCTGAGGAGATGCTTTACTTCTCTTAGATAGCTCTCCGGTGTCCTTGCTCATATCATGTCCTTGCGTCTTCAAGCCAATCATGCTTTCAATGGGGACCTAATAACATAAGCTCTGTTCATTCAGTCAGCTGCTCTGCAGAAATTCAGTTTACTCTCTCTCTCTATCTCATCGGCACAACTCTACACCCTTGAGTTACCCGCACCAAGGACCATGCACAGATGGCCAATAGCCAGATACCATAAGCCCCAGCCCCTGGAGGTGAAATGTGTGTAGTGCTGTCCACCTGTCCACCACGGGTATAGCACCATGCCCATGATGGGTGGGTATGTGTGTGGGTGAGGGAGGGGTGGGAGGTACAGGCCTGAGGGCACAAGTGGAACATATCGTGAGTAACCCACTCACATGACTGCACTGTCCCTGCCTGTCAGAGGGAATAGAGGATCAGTCTGGGCAGATATCCTACCCTAAGGGCACAAGTGGAACTGTCCGTGAGCAAAAGGTCACAGACTAAACTCCCTAAACGTCCATATGCCAATATGTGTGCGTGTTCTATACAAGGGCGTGTGGTGCTGATATAGAGGTAAAGGAAGGCTCTGGTAACAACCACTTTGACCTTGAACTTGGATATTGCTGAGTTAAGGCAGTCCCTGTGGTTAGCTTGGAGCCAGTGAACAGGAACCAGAACGGAACCAGAAAGTATGATGGTTTTACTAACATCATACATTCTGGTTCTAAGCTGCCAGAAAGGATTGCCCAAACCCAGAAAAATCCAAGTTTAATATCATATTGGTTGTTAGAAGAGCCTTACTTTGAAAGGATTTGGGAATGAGAGCAATATGGAGAAAGGGAGAGGCACAGTATACTCTGACATCCTCAATAATTCAAATTCAAACTGCATCTTATAAGGTCTAAAACCGCCTATTGTAAATTGCATACATATTGGGGATGAGACGACCTGTGTTGGTGTATAATGATGCCTCTAATGCCCACCAGGTGATACATAACCCTGGTATGTATACCTACATATTTTAAACCATCTTCAAGTAGGGGAATGCCATTCATATGTACCGCCCCAAAGTCTATTCCAATACCATTGTTAGGTTTAACCATTAATAGGAGCAGGTACCCAGGGCAGACCGGCGGCTGTATTGGTAGACACCACGCCCATCCTATTGTTCTACATCACCAGGGGCCTTCCCCACAGCCATCTTTAACCCTTTGAGGGCGGCATAGTGTCTTAATGTGTTATGCCCCTTGTCGTCAAACTCCATGAATTCAGCAGGGCTGCGTTCATGCATCATGTCAACCCTTCCGGCCCCGTACAGGTCTAGGGTCAGCATGATGCTTAAATCATGAATGTAACAATGACGCGTTGTTTGCAAGGTCTATATTCAAGCATCATGATGACAGTTGGAACAGTGCACCAAAGAAGTATGTGGTACTTCAAGGGTTTAAAAAATCTCCTCAGGGTCATTTTCTAACATTGATTTAAATTTAAAGGCATAGAATTGACCTTTTAAGTCTAAATGTACAAGATAATGAAAAAGGTGAAATAGTAGAGATCACCATGTTGTACATGAATAGTAGCAATTACCACCAATTTACTGGCAGAAAGGCAGAATACAGTTGTGATTTAGTAGCTCGGTGTGGAAATAGCAGCAATCAGCCTTATATATGGGGACCACCCATGGGGAGGTGGGGCATCATAGATACACCTTGTTGGTTGATGAGAGGGGTGTGTGTGTGGGGGGGGGGGGTGGAGTTAAATAGAGTGAAGAGTGAAGTTGTCCTTGACTTCTCAAGGATTCCGTAATAAGTGGTATATAGCACTGTAATGGGTTATCCTATGTAGGCCGCCATCTTGTCCCCCGAGGGGAGTCGCTGATTCCCGGGGACGAATGCCTCAGTCCCCCAAATTGGGCCTAGGCTGGACTGGAGCTGGTTGCAGCGGCCCACACTGATAAGAGCTGATAGCCTGGGTATAACCTTGTCCCTAGGAGTGATTTTTACCCAGGGACAATGTACCAGTCAGTGTGTGTCTTATCAGTGACGAGAACCGCACCCAGCGAAATTCTAAATGGCGGACCAACTGGGTATGAGTCTACAACCCTATAAGGCGTTTTAGTATGTTACCAATACGCATAAAGACTCCAGATACATCTGGTTTTAGTCTCCACCACTGCTACTGCCACCATGGCGCTGCAATCAAATTATCACACCACTGTAGATTGAGACAGAATGACACATCCCTTCCGTATTGTCGTGTTACGATTGTCCTCAAGGGCCCGACGACCTGTTGTGTAAGAAACTCTTCAATCAAAGTCAGAAAACCTGAAATTGGATCTCCAAAACGCATCACCATCTGCCACTAAAGGCTATAGTGAAGAGGGATTGAATCATCCTTTAATGTCAAATCAACCCCAGCGTGTGTTAGTGGGGAGGGAAGTGGGGGTTTAGTGTAAAAAGTCCCCAGATTGAGGGTTGATTATTAATGGATATCAATAAGGTAAATACGGAACTACGCCGCAGCCTGTTGTGTCATGTCACCCTACCTAGGTACATATATGTCACCCCCCCCCCACACACACACACACCTACACCTGCCTGTACCTACCACCCACACACAAGCCCTGTATTAACCCTTTAGGGAAACATTGTGCTTTAATATTATGTGCCATTTTGGCGGCATGGCGCATGAATCATTGAATGCAGCACAGGTGAGTGAATCGCCAATGCTGCATCAATGTCTACGGGGTCGCTAGAAACCAAAGGATCTGAATCATGGTCCAAAAATCCAGTGCTCGCGAGTCACTCGCTAGGGTCACATTGATGCATCATGATAATATGTTGGCCTTGAGGCATCATGCCGTCCTTACAGGGTTTATCCTGCCCCACTCCCTACAGCGACAATAACAGCACGGGTCGCTGTTCAGCAATAGTAAGCTGAGATAACACTTCTCACCTTTTTGTCTAATTTACAATTTCTTATTTTTCTCCATAGAACTTCTTAATATGTTCCTTACCTCTTTAGTTGATCTGTAAGTAGTATAGGGGTCACTTGGATTCCAATGGACCCATTCAAAATAAACCTGGCTTACCATTCCCACGTCTTCCTCACACTTTTTTCATTCAGAACACAGTTTTTATCTTGTCTCTATCTAATTTCTGTTTATGTTTGTCATGAGTGTGTCCATCAAAAGGAACAATCCACAGTAAGCCCAGATAAGCCTTTCAAGAGGATATTGTCATTTCCTCTATTTCCCATATTATCTCTTATTTTTTTCTCCTTATTTTTGAGATTGTGTGTATAAGCCGCCAGCCTTTATGCAGCTTCCTCGGCTACAAGTGTTGACTGTGCTCTCACCTTGTCCTCTATACACCAGCTGGGTGATGGGGCACCAACACTGAGGGGGTGCTGGTGGGGGGGGGGGGGGGTGTTAACCCTTTAAGGGTGGCATACTGCTTTGATACATTGTATTTTGATGCCATGATGCATGGATGCAACCTGGGCGAATAGCTGCCCAGTGCTGCATTCATGCTGACATTACAGGGTTAATATACTTCCTAAGTATTGGCATGATGCACCACTGTAGTACCAGCAGGTCACAGGTCTGTGCTGCATCAGTGCATCATGACAAGAAATGAACATAAATATTGAATCATCATGCCAACCAAAAGGGTTTAGCAGGTACACTGAAAAAGTAAACTCGTCTCCAGACTCGTCGAAGTGACTGTCATAAAATAAACGAGTCAAAAGTTGTCTAAAGTATCAGGTAACCATCCCACAAATAGAATCTGGAGCTGGCAAATGTCGGGTTTTGGGCTGGCACATACCAGGTGGGTCTTCTATCTCCAGCTAGAAGACCCGCTTCCTTGTCACTTAGACAAGTTTTTGACTCGTTTATTTTATGACCGTCACTTTGAATAGTCTGGAGACAAGTTTATTTTTTGAGTGTAGGGTGTAAGAGTGGGGAGGGAGGGGGGTCGGTACTAAACCTTTAATGTGAGCATACTGCTTTAATACACTATGCTCTTCTGTTGCCATGATCCATGAACTTCAATCACTCGATGCAGTCATGCATCATGCAGACACTACATATTTGCTATACTCCGAAAGTATTGGCACCAATGCAGTACCAGCAAGTCACAGGTCTGTGCTGCATAGGCGCATCATGACAGCAAAAGAAAATGAATATTGAAGCATACTGCTTTAATACATTGTGCCCTTTTTGTTGTCATGATACATAGACTAATGTGACTCGATGCAGTCATGCATCATGCAGTCACTACATATTTGATATACTCCGAAAGTATTGGCATGATGCACCAATGAAGTGCCAGCAAGTCACAGGTCTACACTGCATTGGTGCATCATGACAACAAATAAACATGGACCTTGAAGCATCATGCCGTCTCTAAAGGGTTAAAGAGTGTAAGGTGTCAGAGGGTGGAGGGTTACACCTTCCCCACACAACAGGAACAGGTCTGCAGGCAGGCCTCAATAGGACGGGGATAGAAGAGGCCCGGCCACGCCTTACAAGTGTATCTCGCCCTTTGTTGTTGGATCTAATCCCTCTATATTGAGAACACCAACTTTTTTTTCTATACCATGCGGAAATATTTATATTTCCTTGACAACTAAAGCAGATGAAGACTTTCTGATTAAAATGCTGTGATTAATGCGGAGGCGAAAAGTTTGGTGATTAGGCATTCAGGGAGGTCTAAAAGTATATAAAAGAGAAAAACACACAATCAGAGATATTCATGTAGGTAGAATAATCGGGTACCTGTAATCATTCAAATTAATTGAACAAGGACAGTTCGCTTGGGTCCTTCATTTTTTTCAAGATTCAAGTTTGGTAAAATTTGTCCTTTCAAGATAAACGATATAATATAGTACAATAATTAGGATTTCGTCACTCCCTCATGTGACATTTCGATGAATAAGTTGGTTACTGTGCCGCTAAAGCGTGGGTGCCTATACATACTCTGTGTACGAATGGTATAGTTGGAATGAAAAATGTATTTCTATGATGTTGTTTTTTTCTTTCCAGATGGCCAATTGAAGGCACCCAGCATGACATACCCTATTATAGACATTCAGACTCTCTCTATCTGGGTAGCTTTAGTGAGGCTTACACACACACACCCTTTGGTTGATGATGTCTTTATACACTACAGCTGGCATTAAACCTCTAAGGGCCGCATAGTGCTTTAATGTGTTATAACCTCTGTCTTCATGATGCATGAATGCAGCCCTGACGAGTCGGTGCATCATGTGGACCTTTCGAGAGCGTACTGGCATGATGTCTGAATGCAGCCATGGTGAGTCACTCGCCCGGACTGCATCCATGCATCATGCTGACAAAAGGACATATGGCATTAAAAAATTATGCAGCCCTTACAGGGTTAACTTAAGGCAGATGTATACAAGAGATTCGTCCCAATCTAACCAGGTAATTGAGTTATAGGGCACATACTGAGGGAGCGGCTACGCTATTTACCCAGTGACAAACTGAGTGTTTATCTAAGGGATATCCCGAAATAGAAGACAAATTGCCATCTTTATAACTCATTACATGTGTTTGGAAAAGGAAAAACGAGCTCAGTCGGAAATAGGAATACCCAGGGGACAAACTGTAATGAGGAAAACTGTTTGTACAGGAAAGACACAGAGCAGGACTGAGAAATTCAGAATAAAAAGAATTTGAGAAAAATAAAGCCTGGCTACTTTACAAACCTGAAAACAACATAAGTTAGATGAATCAGGGAATACTTTTGAAGCAGAGAAAAATGCCAATCTGTCAAAGGTGAGTGTTTCTTAATGTTACAATGTCAAAAGTTAATGTTCAAAGTTGATGCATCTGCATAATTGTGGCCTGGATAATTAAGTTATAAATTTTGACAAGCATAATTAAGATGTTGACGAGATAGTTGTGAGTCATCTTACTTTGCATAATTATAGCCCAGCCAAATTGACTAGATTTGAGAAGCAAGATTAACATAGGTTAAACTAAGTAAAGGTTTACCTCCCCCTCCCCTTCCACTCACATCTCTCAGCCTCCCTCCAAATATTCACTTTATACAAACAGAAAGAACCCAACAGCCCAAACTTTGCCGCGGGTCGCTTCATAATTTCAAAAGTCCAGCCGTCTTATTCTCCGCCTTCCATGTAAATTAGCTTCAAGTTCAAACTACCCATAAAGGTATTTCATCAAAGACCTTTTTCCGCCGCCAAGCAAAGAGGAGGTAGCCCCAGGGGTTTTCTCTGCATGTATTCTAATTGCCTAAAGACGCTTCAATGTTTGAGGCCTTTGGCTGGAGGGGTGGGACATGGCTAGGGGGTATGTAAGACTGCTGTCTCTGGGAAAGTGGTCAAGGTATTCTTGTTGTCTTTAACTTCTTTCTTGTGTCTAGTCTATACTTTCCTTTCTTTTTGGAAGGCTATTCTAAGGACCAGCTGAGGGCATTTTGTACTGTAAATGTATATTCTGGTTCTCATGTTATAAAATAGCACCCTCCTACATATGGTACTTTCCTTCAATAAACCATACAGCTTCTTTAACATATCCCTGGTGTTTTATTTACAACACCATAGCTCTTCTATATATTGGACTCCTACACATGTCCAATATATTATATTTTAACTGAAATTGGTTTTCTGCGGTTTATCATGTGCCATATAAGGATTTAATATATGAGGGAAACACTGTATGTATGGGATTGAATGGCCTGATTGAACAATATAACCTTGAGGCAATTGGCAAGGGCCATAGATATATATGGTGTGGGATAAGGTCATATTGTATCAACTTGAAGTGTTTTTATCACCTTTCCCACGGCTAAAGGGTCCTTATATTTATGGGACCGACTATGAAGTAGAAGGTACACAAGGAGAGGGCTTGTATAGTAGTATGTATCAGGTACTTGATGAGTGAATGACTGATAAACATGCATGACATGTGCATTGGCTGTCACATAGTATATGGTATATCATCATTATAACCATTAATGATGGGAATATAGACGTGTTAAAGCTTGTCAATTGGTATAAAGAGGTGGCAAGACTAGATATGCAATATGGGAACGTGTCCTTTCCTGTACCTCATTCCTCATTCATTGTGCTATTTATTGACCATACATATTTATGAACACTTGTGCATCCCTCCCAACTGCTACATAATCCACTGCTTCCCTCCCATTTCCCTCAAAGTATCCCTCGTACATTTTGTTTTGGCAGCATTTCAAAATTCAGCTTTGAACATAGTTTGATTTCTCTTACCTCGAACTCAGCCCCTTTGTCGACATCAGCAGCGGCCACGACAAACACAAAGAACTCAGGTACAGGTTGCGGCATCATCCTGCCTCCCCCTCCCGCCCTCCGCCTCAGCCCTCCTGTAGGGGTAGGGCTGATACTCCTCACCCTGCTTAAGCTGAAGCTGCTCGCCCCCTTCCGCCCTGGAGGAGACTTGGTGCGCACCCTGGAGGTGGAGGGTCTCTGGAAGCCCTTCCAGGAGGCCGACCGTCGGGGCTGGTCTGGGGCATTTGTCCTGTTGTCGTGCAGAGAGGGTGGAGGGGTGTGACACCCTGGAGGAGCCTTCTTAAGGTCATTGTCAAGGTCGCCTCCAGGTTTTACGACTCCCACTTTGGTACCTTCCAGGTCGGCCATGCACTTTTCCAGACGGCCCCCTTCCGGAAGTGAGAGCTGGGTATACAACTTCCGTTTTACAGACGCTGGGGACGCCGTTGTCATGACAACCTTGCTCACATCAAAACCACCCTTCCCAAAAGGCACCACTTCCGCCGCCGCTGCTGCTGAGTTCCTTAAATTTCCACCAGAAGGAGCCACTCGTGTCCCCACCCGAGCAGCTCTGCCGGAAGTGGCACCGGAAGTGACATCATAGTCACCGGAAGTAGCTCCCAAACCGGCGGAAGTTGGTTCTGGGACTGCGCAGTCAGCCAATGCAGCATCCTCAGCAGTCTGATCGCTATCAGTTGAACGGGATTTGGAATTGAGGCGATTCCTCCGCAGCGACTTAGGACTGGGGAGCCCCAGTTTGTTAGACAGTGCATTCAGCATCTTGTTATGGTAATCGCTCCTCTGATTTACAAGTGCACATGATTATAACCTCATCAATATCAATCCAGCTCTCTGTTTAATTCCAGAATTGAGTCGTCAATTATTCAGACGAGCCGTTAACATGTCAGATTAACGGGACGATTGCATTTTAACTACACCGGACGCTTCAAAGCACAATGTAACGGGGACCGATATCCTTGTCCCATTCCGGTGAGCCTCTATAATAGACATGCAGCTCCCAATTGGCCTGCTGATCCCGATATGTCAGTAATGTGTCTATCCAGTCAGGTGCAGTATATAATTATACCACAGAGGGATCCAGGTCAGCCATCCTGTGTTATATAGGTATGTATGTAGCATCCCACAGGGCCATATGGCTAAATGCTACATGTATACAGCATCCTACAGGTATACCATTGTCTTACCCATACTTTACATAGACTCAGGTACTCCAGGTGAACTTCAGATCTAACCCTCAGTCAGAAGGGTTCTGAGTTAAGGTGTCATGGTGATAATTACACCTGACACAGTCTATATACAGTGTGTATACACCTGGGTACACCTGCCTGCTACTCACCCTACTACATGTACCTGCCTACCTGGGTACCACCTGTTCAGGTGTATCAAGTGGCCTCCTTCTAAGTACTCCAGAAAGGTAAAAAGTACCTGGACAATATGCTATGTATCCTCACATGTAGTGGTCTCTATCGGGTGAGTCTAACTCCCTCCTGGGTTGTCAGACTCAGAACCATTGGTGGTAGGATCCAGTCGTGCACAGTGGATCCTCTCCAGTGGGTGATGGTACTCTAACACCTGCAGTCTAATCCTCTATATAGATAGGTACATATGTTCTCTACATCCTTGGTCTATATCCATCCAGTGTTGTAGATACACTCAGTAAAGATGCCTCTGTGGTGGTGGAGACCATAGAGCCTTAGTCTCCAGTGTCTAGTGAGTGATGGTGGGTGTGTGGCCGCCCCAACACCTAGCAGTTGTCACCTCCAACACACCTCTGTGCATTTTGTGGTGAACCTAATGTAACATGTGTCCTCCTCCTCCTCACGGCGGGCCGGGATGGTGGGGGGGGGGGGGGATCTGACAGAATGTGAAGCCTGCTGTGCCTGGGGCTAGACTGAGGAGGGAGGGAGGGAGGTCCATACAGTGTACGGCAGGTAGAGAAGGCCTGGAGGTACAGGACACTTCTACTGTACTCTGGGTATGGGTATATGTATAGAGATGTTACATCTTAACTCTGGTGGTGAGAAGAAGAGAAAAGGAGGGAGAAGGAGTGACAGACAGACAGTCAGAAGGATAGAGAGAGAGACAGAGACAGAGACAGACAGAGACAGAGAGAGGGCAGACAGAGACAGAGACAGGGGGGAGTGAGAGAGAAAGAGACAGACAGACAGAGGGAGACCACAGACGCAGAGGAGACACAAATTAGAGAGAGGGAAATTGAAAGGGCGGCATAGAGACAGGAACAGAGACAGAAAGATGAGGGACAGAGCAACAAGGGACTCAAGAGAAAGAAAATGGTTTCTTGCTGTATCCATCCCTTCCACTATTTCTCTCAGCTTTTCTTTCCAGTCTTTCATGTGTTCACTCTCTCCCCCGTTTGTCTGACGGCTTTACTATTAGAGTCATGATGGCTTTACTATCATTAAGGGGACCAGAAGTGGATATACAGATGATATACTTCTGAAGATGTCAGTAAAAAAGGCATAAAGTACCATGTGTGAATCTTAGATGGCTCCTGAGTGCAATTTTTTTTTTAATGTTTTATTAGGTTTAATAATACAATTACATCGAAATAAAATGTAAATGTACCAAACCTAGCACGGGCGCATTGCCCTACTCCCGCTAGGACCTCTGTCGTTGCTTATATTCTTACATTAGTACAAATTGTCCAGGTATGACATCACTATTATTAGTTGTCATTACTAGCATACAGCCTATGATTGAGTGTGCATTCACCACTGATAGAGAATCAGTCTAATGAGATGAGATGAGATGAAATGAAATAACGATGAAATAACGTAGTCATCTTCTTTATGTAGGTAACAGATGGTGAACAGATGACGCCTTCATACCTCACAGCAGGACCTTTACAAGGTATAACAAATATATGTACATTGTATGTAGGACTACATAACAGCTGTGGTACTATGTGTTTGTAAATAATCACCTAGACATAGACTTGCTTCCGCCACTAATGGGATGTTCTTTTTATGTCTGCATCTGCAATTCCACTGACTGCATCTTTCCTTGATCTTTAGAGATGTGCCCAGGAGCATAGTGGTTTCATCACTAATTGCTTCATCATCAGCTACATCAGTTAGAACTTGAAGTTTCACTTGTGATCCAGGGATATATAATCCAAGAAACAAGCATGATTGCTTGGCTGTAGAAATCTACCAAATATAGGTAATCAGGCTAATAATGATTGATAAGGAAAAGAATATTGAGCAAGTCTAGCGATGCCCAACGCCCACATGATGTAGCTTTAAGCACACAGGCCGCGCCCCCTGGTGTGAGATGAGGCAGTGTGGATCCCTGATCCCCCACATCCCCAGGCTGATCCCTGAGATGCTGCAGCAGGCATGAACCCGTGTTAGCCCTCCTACCCAGCCTGCAAGGGCCTGCAGGACCCTGGGTGGGGGTTAGATAACCCTTTGAGGGCAGCAGAGTGCTTTAATGTGCTCTGCTCTTTGTTGTTATGATGCATGAATGCAGTCCTGGTGAGTAACTCGCCAGGGCTGCGTTCAAGCACCATGCTGGTGTTCTGGGGTTGATACACCCTCGCAGGGTCGGCATGATGCATTAGTGTAGCCCTGGTGAGTAGTCTGGTCATGGCTGCATTCATGCATCATGATGACAAGGGGTATAGCACATGAAAGCACTGTGCTGCCCTTAAAGGGGTTAGCTAACTCTTACCCAGGGTGAGGGTTAGGAGGATTACCAAGGTCCCCATGAAGATGACACTGTGGCATTTGTTGACTGGGGTTTTGTCAGAGAATGACGTGACACTATATGTGGGCTGAAGGTTACATGGGTTCTGGTTGATGTTTGGTTGGCATCCCAGGGTTGGGATGGGTTGGAGCAGGTATTTGGTAGATGCATGGGTGGATTAGGATTGAATTTGTCATATAGAGGGTGGAATGTATAGATGATGGGGGTGGCTATTGAGTGGGCGCTGTTTTGATGCTTTGAGTAGAATTTCAGGGTTTTGGTTCAAGGTATAGAATGTCAGTATGTATTGAGGCACTGTTCTAGCTCCCCGGTGCCTTGCTGAAGTGTAGATTGACATGGGTGGCTTGAGAGGAACACGTATGTAGATGCTGACCAAAGCTTTACACCCTTTTGGTTTATGTGAACAGCCAAGCAGGAAGAATGCTTCTTGCACCGGAGCGGTGGCCATCCTTTCTGCTTGGCGGAAGTGTGTGTGTTATGTGCCTCTACATGGGTACCCGCATAATTGTGCATGTCGCGGTGTCGATTTTTAGCAAGAGGGCTGTGTCGATTTTTATGTATGTAAAATATACTAGGGCCTTATAAGAAGGTCTGTGTCCATCAATTTTTAAAGGGGCGTGTCGCTTGTGTCGATTTTTAAAGGGGCTGTGTCGCCATGTCACCCGTGTCGAATTTTACCCATGTAGGGGCACTGTTATAGCTGAGGTATGACACTTAGAAACTAGTCATGGAGCCTAAGAAGTATAGTTTGCTACCTCAGCTGATGGGTGCAGGTGGTCAGTGGGTGTGTAGGTATTGGGTCCTCATCCATATGTCCTGTAAGTGGTTCTTCACGCTCTGGGTACAACCCACCACCTCACCTGGTACCTGCCATACATAGAACCTGGCTCCTGGGAAAGCTGTACACCTCTCCCTATTACCCATTACCATACTAACCTGCTTTAACTCTTTAAGGGTAGCATATTGCTCCATGATGCATGAATGCAGGCCTGCTAAGTAACTTGCCAGGGCTGCATTTCTGCACCATTCTAAGCTTATGAGACTGATACACTCGCGACAGGTCAGCTCGATGGGAATATGCAGTGCAGGCGACTAAAGCTAGTGAGTTAGTTGCCAGTGCTGCAATTGTGCATCATAACCATGACAAATGTTGCCATCCTTAAAGGGTTAATTATCTCATCACCTAGTTCTGGTAGAGAAGACACCCGATATACCGTATTCCAGCCCTCACCCTTTATGCAGAGTTATTGCAGCAGTATCAGATTCCCCATTTCCCATCACCTTCCTGAAAAGCGACATTACAACCTGGTATATATTCCCGGTATATATTATAGGATTAATCAGTATAAAGTGTTTCACATGAGGACAGATGTTCCTCTTCTCAGCACTACCCAAATAAGTGTGGTATGGTCAATGTCACATTTCTCAATGTATAAAATCCAATCTGATCATGTGCTCCTTTCGTTAATCCTGATCCTGATCATCAGGGAGTGACCTCTACGCACTCTTTTCATTGGCAAACTGATTTGTCACCAGCTGGATACACATCTATAGCCATTATTTACCAATTATAAATCAATATCAACTTCTCATCCTATATATAGTCTACTAGTATATGCAATTATATATGATCATTCATTCCCTCGAAGAGCATCATTTCATGAATGTCACCAAACACTGTGGGTTTTTTATAATTAGTATTTCAATCCAATACCAGGACCACTAAAGATGTACCCTTCTATTCTGCCATACTGAGCTGCCCATTCACAACCTGAGCCCAATTTCTGAGTCTCCATCCCACCCCATTTTCTCCCCCCCCTCCACCCCTTGAATGTCTTCTATGTAGGTAACAGTAGAGTAATCAGACTATGTCACCCCCCTCCCCACATACACACACACACACACTCACTCAGTGTAAACCTACGACGCACAATTATATTTACACCCATTCATCTCTGCCATTCACACAAACCACTGCCTCTAACAACAACAAAAATAGAAAAAGAAAAAATGAAACTCAAAACGACCTACTGATTTCCTCATGGTATAAATTGTATGTCAGAAAACAGCTGTTTTGTCAAACGCTGTAAACTGTATGTCAATTCCCCTATTAGACATGCAGTGCTTTCAATTGAGATATTATGCAATTGAAGTATCACTTAGAAATACATTAAAATGTCATGGTTGTTCTTATGTGTACCCTATTCATTGTGAATACTACTGTTTTAGGCATGGCATCACTGATCTTATTATCAGTGATAAACGACTGGTTCATGAATGTGGTTGTTGAAAAGGCCTCCAATGTAGGTAACCAGAAGCTTGGGTTTGCCTAATGACGTCATGGCCCCTTAATGGTATGTTGTGAGGGGGAAAGATACCTACCAGAATCAAGAACAGGGATAGCGTTAAAGATTCCCAACATACACTACAGATTATAGTTTGGCAGCTCACTTGCATTGTTGTGAATCAAATGTCAACATCAACAAAAACGACAACAATGACTATGTATCAAGTTGATAACTAGCTTTCAACAATATCAACAGAAATTGCTCTGTTCCATCACACTGTTGACACTAAATCTCCACCTGAAGTTAAACTCACCAGCCCCACCTACCCCAATACCCCTCCCACACTGATAATCTAGATGCTCTGGTCCTTAGTCTGTAGTGGCTATCCCAGATTGGTCATAGGGACATTGGTCAGGCATGACCAGTGCTATTCAAGAGGGACTGAGGCAGAACAAGATATGACAAATGCCTTACTCAAAAGTTATCAACCTAAAATGAAAAAGAAAAAACTAAGGTGAGTTGGTCAGTACTGACCAACCTGACAATATTAACTAACTTAGATTGCTCATATAGAGAGCTAAAAAAAGACTAACTTGGTTAGGCACTGTAGTGACTGAGAGATTGGTTGTATAGGGAGCCAGAGAATATCAGTACACCCATACCCTGCCACCCCCTGCAGCTGTCCCCTCCCTGTGCCAGGGACCACTTACTCAAACAGCCTCACAGATTTATTATATTCCATAAGCACCCATCCCCAGTGTTACATGACACGTCTATATATCACTAAGCTGCTACACAAGGCCACGACAAGGGCTTGTCACTCTGACTGCTTGTTGTGCTTGTTGTTATGGTAAGTGACTTTTTCTATGGGTGGCACTGGGGGGTGTTCCATAACCTCTGTCGCTAATGCTGATTTTTTTTCTAAACATACCGTAAGTTCTCGCATATAAGCCGCACCCTGACCTTGGGCCGATCCTATAAGCTGCATTGCCGATCTGAGTCGCATACACGCAGGGACTTTTACGCGAGAATTTACGGTAGTCATTGGACGACTCAGATGGGTGGTTCATTTGGTTGAGCGATGAGTGAGCCTATAATGTCTAATTTAGAACAAGGCAGGGATAGGCTATAGCAGCTCACACCTTTGAGCAGTAATGTTGTATAAGTGATCAAAGTTGTGGGCTTCTTTTATAGCTGTTTTTGTTTCCTCAAAGCAAGACAAAGTTACCCTACTACAGCCCTTTGATACATTGTTTAATACCAATGCAGGGGGCAATCTGAACAAATTAGATGCATGGGAAAGAGTGTTTTTTTAAGTATCAAACTAATAATAAGAATAGTCTCTTCCCAATAAAATGGTATAATTATGACCTCCAAGTAAACCTTTAGTGTAACACCCCCTCCCCTCAGTGGGGATGGTTTATATATGGAGAGTATGGGTACCTGCCCAAACCCCCCAGGCCATCCACAGTCCACTTTCACTCAGCCAGTTTTTCAAAACTTGGACCCAGCGTTTACTGTGTTACATACAACAACCTGTTAACGGCCCAACTCATGCTACCCCTACAGCAAGAAGCGGAGTAGAGATAGCAGTGGTGGTTTGCCCCTTATATACCCAAGGTGGACCTTTAAAACACCAGTGTGTATGGTGTAGGGTGTCTTTGTATAGGGGTAGTTGTATGGTGTTTGTGTCCATATACTTACTGGGTGTATGTATGAAGAAGGTGGTAATTACACCAGTAACCTTGACACACCCTTAATACGATGATAGGATGCCACCGGGGAAGATGCCCAGAGGCTGAGCAGTGGAGAGGCAGGGCCAGCCATGCCACAGGTGTAACATTTATTGAAGTTTGGGCGGATTAGAATGGATATAATCGCTTAATTATATTTCTAAGAAATGGGGGAAAACATAATAGGGAGTAAACTAAACTATTAATTTTTAACATTTTAGAAATTGCTAATAATAGGAAAATTTGAAAGTTGGATGGTAGGTATGTTAGTGTATATAATTTCATCCAAAGTGGGTATTTCCTGCATGGACCTGGGCTGGGGGAGGCTATAAGTGTATCCCACTAGAGGTAAAGGGGATGGGAGGAGGTGGTGTGACCTAAAACCCTAAAGAACAAAATGTAAACAGTGGGTGCACTTGAATAACAAAGCACTACTTCTTCCCCTATGAGGTAGTGAAATAACTATAACATGTCTCCTCAGTGTGTCAGGGTTATCTGATCTACCTGTTCAGCCCCACCTGTGAGGGCCTTTTTATTCTTACACCCCCCCCCCCCCAAAAAAAACCTACCTACCTCCCACCCTCCCCTCCTGAGTCCTGTGCCTCTTCTTATACAAACAGATGTAAGCTTGTATGTATGGTGGGGTGAATAAGGGGGATGGATTTACTATTATACTTTTATATTGGATCACCTGTTTTTTTCATTTTAGATATGATGTGTATCTCTGTATTCCACATGATATTTATTTCATAATGTATGCAACCAATTGAGTAATATCTGTATTTTAAACCAAAGCAACTTGATTGTGTTAAAAAGATGAAGCAGAAACCAGACTTCCAGAAAGTAGTGCTCTGGTTGTGTGGACATTATAAAGACCTTTGTAGACTTTACCACAGTAACTGCTACTTCAGGTACCACCCACACACTGCACATTAGCCATGCACAGATGATGCTAAGACCTCACCTCTCACTTCTCATTGACAAACCCAGCTCCATTATGAAGTATCCAATGAACCAGGCATCAAGTTTCCCATTGTATGCAAACTCTTTATGAGTGGTCCTTCACCTACCCCCTTAAGGGCCGCATAGTGCTTTAATGCAGTATTTTATTTGACGTCATGATGCATGAATGCAGCCCTGGTGAGCAACTCACAAGTGCTGCATTCCAGCATCATGCCAAACCCACAGGCTTTATAAACTACCGAAGAGTCAGCACGATGCATTCATGCGGTTCTAGTAAGTCTACTCGCCAGAGCTGCATTTATGCATCATGATGACCAGAGGTATGGTATATTAAAGCAGCATGCAGCCCTTAAAGGGTTAGAGCACGGACCCAGGAGGTGGACACAGGAGCAGGGTGCATCCCGGGTGACAGTGTGGACTGGCGGGACATGTATTTTGACAGTTACCCTGCAGGGAGTGTTAACCCTTTAAGTATGCACTGTCAATTTGTCGCCATAATGCAGTACTCAGGAGCAGCTCACCAGATGTATGAGTGCATCATGCCAACCCTTCAGGAATGTGGGCATGATGTATGGGTGCTGCACTGGTGAGTCACTCACTAAGGTTGGATTCATGCAAAGACCAAAGCGCATATTGCACTAATTAAAGCACTAAGCTGCTCTTAAATGGTTCATGAGGAGGCAGAAGTTCAAAGTTGATCTTATTAAATTCCTCCAGTCAGCCAGAAGACATGCCATGTGAGGTTGGGCCATTCTTCAGGGCATCTGTCTGTAGTAATACAGGGCAGGAAATTCTGGTAAGATGTGAAACTGTAGTTTAAGTTTTAGATCACCAAACTATTGTTACTAGCAGCATAGCCCCACAAACAATGTAGCTACTGACAAAGTCTTCACAATGGGAACATTTCAAAAGGATCTCAAGCTGAGCAGCAGTTCAATTTCAATATTTTTCCAGGAAAAAATGCTTTGTTTTGACCCCGCTATGGGACTCCATTCTGGTAAATAAATGAAAATATGTCTCAAAGTAAATCCTGTAATTCTGTACTTTGACACGGGCCAGTAATTTCTATTCCAAGATTAATCAGGACAGTACTTTCTGTCACCTACAAAACATGTGAAGTATCTCTCAGTTAAATACATGCAATGGTAATAACTTCAGCATACGTATCAGAAGTTTCTCAAAAAAAATGCTGAGAAATACTGATGTTGTCGACACGGGCTGCCATAGCCCCCTGTAGTGGTCTGCCAATGCCAGGACAGCCTACAGGCCCTTAACCCTTTATGGGCCGCAAAATGTTTTAATGCTCTACGTCCTTTGTCTTCATGATGCATGGATGCAGCCCTGGTGAGTAGCTCGCTGGGGCTACAACCATGCATCATGCCAAGCCTATGTGGTTTATACACTCCCAGAGGGTCGGCATGGTGCATGTATGCAGCCCTGGCGAGCAGACTCGCCAGGGCTGCATACATGCATCATGACGACTAAGGGTATAGCACAGTAAAGCATTCTGCTGCCCTTAGAGGGTAGCGGCGTGGTCCTGGTGTCCCGGGGCAGGTGTGTGTAAGATGAAAGCGGTGTCTGCAGGGTCTGGGGCCTCCCGCGGCCTCTGAGACTCCTCCACTACACGTCTCAGGCCAACACAGGGCTATGGGCTTCTGGTAACAGGCACACGGAGAAAGGAAACAGCATCAAATGGGAGTCCAAGTTGCCTCCAGAATGACTCCCCCTCCCTTTTTAGGGGAGCAATGGTCCCTATGTGACTCCCTTAGGTGAGTCAAGGAGCTATGTGACTCCCCTAGGGGACTCTCCTAGGTCATCCAGGGAGTCACCTGCATATATCAGCCAATACACCCACAATAATCATACACATTGCAGTTCCACAGAGTGTTTTCAAGTGGGTTGCTTTGGGTCTATCGGCCGATAGGACGTACACATCGACTAATTGCAGTTCGGCTTAATTGGTGTGGACAATCTTTTGTTCACTTGGAGGTTTGAACCTTTGATTGTTCAAAATTATTTGATGAATCTCCCCCAATCTTTGGATGCTGGAGATGTTGAGGAGATCTTTTGGTTTGGTCGTTTTGGGCTGTTGTTAGCAGAAACAAACCTCCCTGTTGGCCTTACAGTAAGTATGGGCATATGACCCCAGACAATACATCGGAAACACACAATGCTGGCCTTAACAGGCTTTGTCATAGCTTAATGTCCCCATAATGGGCATATCTTATACTTATAGTAATAGCAGCCGAATAACATCGTAGTTTCATTCAATTTCTTAGATAAAGACATCGTGCAATTGTTGTGTTTATAAGAACAACTTGAAGTTCAGATTCTTATCTGCAATCTCATCTCTGCATTAACACGTGTAATGAAGTGTGGATTGTTTTTCTCAGCATCATCATACATTTTCATTGAATGGCAGGGTCCCTTTGTTGGTTATGGCCACCGTCCACTGGGCTTTAACCGGCCGAAGCAATATAAATGTTTGGGCTTATAGTCGGCCAGTGAACGGTGAATCATTGAGCGAGTATTGTGGTCTATATAGCTACTTATAGTAATGTGTAGAGTTACATCTTTTTCTAACCTTCACTTTTTGCTATGTTATATAATGGTGTCTAAAGAAGCCTTGTAGTGTCAACAATTGCTATAACTGTGGGCAATTTGAGTTTAAGTTATTGTCAGTTTCCTGTGTGAGATAGCTACCAGCTGCAGATGGATGTTTGCCAAATACTGATCCTTCCCTGCCCAGGGTGATGTCAGACCTACAAGTGTGCTGTTCTGTCATTATCCAATCTCAATCCACGTGGTAATTCCTATATGCGCAACTCTAAAAGAACAGATTGGGTAACTTCAACCCTTTAAGGACCGCATGGCACCGTTTTGCCTTGTGATGCCAGGGGGGATACAGAACTGGGATAGTGTATATGTTAAGTGCTATGCTGCTCTTAAAGGCCCAGCGCCCCTATATATAGAGCTGAGTACCTGTCCCGACTGGACTCTGACTATTACTGGACGTGCAGTAAGATCTGCGGGTTTAAAGGGCTAAATATGCAGATGAAATAGCCGCCTTAATTTCCGGCAGTTATACAAGGTAGGCACGATTAGACTAAGATTAATACCACTTTGTAAACTATTACTGTTGTCTGGTACATGTATTGTAATACCTAAGGGTACCGGTAATAGGCCCAGTGGGAGTTGGACACCAAGTCCGGTTGCTGCCCCACCCTGCTGTGCCCCACCTGACAGCACAGGTGCACACCCACCCCACCTGGTGTACAGGTAAGGGGTACACGTTAAGGGTTATCACAGGAGGGGGGGTTACAGGTATGGACATATCTTACCTACCCTTCTGACACCTGTCTTTACTTACCCCTGCCCAGTGAATCCATATTGACCCTTTTAGGGCAGTAAAGTGCGTCCAAGCCAATAGGCTATTTTGTTGGCATGATACATAAATGATACACCAGTAACTTACTGCTGATGCATCCAGGTATCATGCCGCCCTTAAGGTGTTAAATTATTAAGTTTAATGAGTTGCTTTTAGAGGGGGCCTTATTTTCCTTAAATGTAATGTCAAGTTGTGATCTCCCCGAGCCATCCCAACCACATTGCAGGAATGCTGTGAATGGCTGTAGTGGTATTGTAGTGTTCCCATTCTTGCATTCAATGTAAAGACGCTGAGCATCATTTGATAGTGGCTCTGTTTAGGTGCTAATAATACCCCTCCTGTGGGGCCACCACCTTCCCATCCCGTCAACACTTGTACCACCAATGGGCAGGTGTACCAGGATCAGGTGAGATCCTCCTGCTTAAAGACCCGAAAAGGTCAGGCTGAAGGGGGTTAATGCCCGGTGGTGGATAGTTGGAGGGGTTCAGGTCAATGTATACGGAGGCCACTACATTGTACCTATTATATCTGGGTATCCTGGGTCTTATACTGTGGCTCCAGAGGGGTAAAAAGCGACTCGGCGACCTGGGCTGTTTTCCTGGCGACCTGGTACTATAATTTAAGCGACCTGGCACCATAATTTAAGCGACCTGGCAACTTTTGGAAAAATATGTCTATAGCAAAAATGGTCTAAAAAAGCGACTTTGTGACCTCCCCACCCCTCTGTACCCCCTATACTAGTGGCTGTGCGTCATGACCTTGAGACCTTGAAGCATCATGCCGTCCTTAAAGGATTAAAATAAAAGTAGCAGGACAAAGTTGGTGGTGGTATTAATGTAGTAACCGATACTAAAATTATACTGTTAGAGGTGGTGCTTATCTTTGGATTTCGTATACATATGACTCCTGACAGTAGGAAAGATGGACATATAACAAGGAGTCTACTTGGATGCCCTCATGCTGGCCACTCACATAGTGGGACAGGTCTATAGATAAGGTGACTCAATGTTGAATCTGTTCCTATTGTTGAATCAACGTTGAACTGATTTATGTGCCCATTGGGCGTCCACACCATCCCCTATAGGGACGGATCAGGAGGAGGGAGGGTAATTATAGGAGAAAGAAGGGGGCTGGGTCTGGTCAGATAAAATTAGTGAGGGGAGACGTGAAGGGAACCCTCCAACACCGCAGGCTCTGCCCCACTAAGTATAGGGTCAGGTAATACACTGTAACACAATTGGGGACTGAAAGGTCTCAGGCCTGCCCTAAACCTTGGTGTAAGCAGAGTTATCTCTGGGGAGGGGCTGGGTTCACAGAGAGAAAAAAACAGAGTCAAAAGAAAGTCCAGGCTGCCTTTAGAGTGACTGCCATCCTTGTGGGTTAACATTTTTTTCATCAAACTCCCGTGGGTTGGGAGTCATTGTCATAGTCGATCTACGCATATCATGGCTTACCCCTTTTTGAGGCTTACCCCATCAGCGTGTATTTTACAAACGGTTGTATATTGCTCAGGGGTCAGATGGAAGAAGGTGGTGCGTTATATAAAAGGGCGTTAGCAGGTTTTACACAATTAAGGGTTAGAACCAGAAACCAGGTGTATGAGAGGGTAAGGGAAATAACAATTGTAAGGAGGGTATAAAGTAAAAGGACAAAGGTGGTCTAAATGCAGTACGTATCAATTGATGTAATTGTAATTGCTGTGGCTAGCTGTGGGTGTTGACCCTACTAAGGGAGTGATACTTTTTTAACAATAGGGGGATCGTTGGATTTTCGCACGAGTACTCCACAAAGCAATTTCTCCTAGCAGGGTTCAAATGTATCGTGTATGTAAACGCACAAACCTTTTCACTGAAAGGACACAGGGTTTATACTTTTTGTTAACCCCCACAAATTTCTTATTTTATAAGAACTCTTTTTCCTTAATCCGTCAACCTTCTTGTTAAAATGACCACTCCCTGACAGTAACAAGGGTAGCAATGGCAAGCAAGAATAGGTCCAAGTAACCACCCAATAATGAGACCCCATCACTCCCCCCCCCCCTCCCTCACTACACTCAAAAAGTAAACTTGTCTTCAGACTCTTCAAAGTGACGGTCATAAAATAAACGAGTCAAAAACTCGTCTAAGTGACAAGGAAACAGGTTTTCTAGCTGGAGAGAGAAGACCCACTTGGCATGTGCCAGCCCGAAGCCTGACATTTGCCAGCTCCAGATTCTATTTGTGGGATGGTAACCTGATAGCTTAGACAACTTTTGACTCGTTTATTTTATGATAGTCACTTCGACGAGTCTGGAGACAAGTTTACTTTTTCAGTTATACCCTCTAATAGCCATCTGTAGATGGCCTGTGTGTGTTGACTTAGGTACACCGGGCTAAACTGTCAGGTATTAGGGCTGAATACGGCGTGCGGTTCCCTTTATGTGGGGTGCCGAGATGAGGCCAGTTACCCTACAATAGGCACCGTTTAACTAAGGTGGGTGGCCGAGGACGTGAAACACCCCTCTTAGCTTATCTATAGGTATAGGAGTGTATTAACCATTCAGGGGCGGCGTGATGCCCAACATTTCATGTGGGAAAGATGTATGGTCAAAGTGATTGTAGCAGCGGGAAGGGAAATATAGATCCAGTTTTCGCTGGTTTCTATACACTAAGTGCAGGCACCAGCTAACACCAGAGGGGACAAGATGGCCGCCTACACAGGGTGGCCTGTGGTACTATTTATATTCACTCAAAACCTCGGTTTCAAATATTTATAGATCAAAGGATGTTGGATGGTCAAATGTAGATTAAGGCGCTTAACAATCTCAACCCTGACCTCTTTCTAAATTGAACTCTTCATACAGATATAGTATCCAGACCTGTGGTATTTAAAGTAGTCTCCCGTCATCGTATCGGACTGTTTCTTCAATTTAGGGTTATTTTAAATAGGTTTCTGTCTATTCATTGCAAGAATCGGCAATGGTGGCCGTTTTGTTGTTTTCAATCGACACTGACGACACAGGGGTTTAAGAATCGACGGACAGAGACATTTCCATTAGGTCCTAGTGTATTTGTATGTACATATTGTGCGTACATGAATACTTTGATACTTTGTTACTCCTAGTTAAAAGCTGACGGAGTGACGGCCTTAAAGATGTGGGTACTCAGGTGCAGGGACAATTCCAATAAGATTATTTATGTTGAATAAGTATAGAAGTGAATCCTGCTAATAACCCCACATTGCTATACTACTTACACCCCACACACTACCACGGCACTGCTAGTACTACTCCTCCTCTCATCCCAACTCACAGTGTTTAGCTGGCCCTAGTGTACCCCACAACCCAACTGTCCACTATAATTGTGTCTTAAAGCCTGGCCGACCATTCACTGACCCTTATTCTGATCACTAAGTGAGTAATTGGTTACTTTGGTGACATCAAAGAGATCAGATTGACAGCAAGCTGTCAATAGCTGTCAGTGTGTTAAGGAGCCTGCTGTCACTGCCGCCAGGGGGGCCACCCACCCAGCAGGGTTGGAACTGTTTGGTCACTGTATCCCTTTAAGGATGACATGTCACAAAAATATGACATTTGTCGTCATGATGCACCGATGCAGCCCCGGCGAGTAACTCGCTGGAGCTGCATTGGTGCACTATGCAGAGCCTTCGTGGGTGACTGAACCCCATGGGGTCGGTGCGATGTTCAAATTCAGCACTGGAAAGTTACTAGCCAAGACGACCAAGGGCATGGTGCATTGGTGCATTATGCCGTCTTTAGAAGGGGTATGTGTGTGTTTATTTACAGCTGACCAGTACGGCTGAATATAGGAGAATATGGACCCACCCAACGGTGTGGGTATGCTAATAGTACTTTTGTATTAAAGCAGAACAAATATATATATATATATATATATATATATATATATATATATATATATATATATATATATATATATATATATATATATATGTAGTGTTTTGAGTCGCCATATATGAAAGGAAATACAGGCTTGTCACATTCCCCCAAACATCAATAACCAAGGTCGGATTAATACGTCATAATGTTATAACTAGGGAAGTTGATTGTCAATTGAAATGCGGAAGGACACTTAGTCTCTTGGCAAGAACTTATACCAGTTTTGCTCTAAAAACGCAGCTAAATGTGAATTAAATGCCTACATTGGAAGATAGGGTAGCCATTGGCATTGTTCCTATAAGGAAGCTATTTGTACATAGTTGGAAAGAATCTGAGAATTAGTTGCCAAAGGTCATTGTGCCATGTGCATGCCCTTGGCTATAGGTAACAATATATACAGATGATTACTGAGTGTTGTAATATGCAAGTCATTCTTTACATGCTTGTGTTGCCTTTTATAGTCTAAGTGTTAGATAGACTACACCTGTACCTTGGTATGCCTCATAACCACTGCCCCACAAGGTCAAGACGAGGTGTTATACACCGAGTCGATGAACAACAACCAAGGTGTGAATTCCTTTGTCTTAGCCCTCCGCTGTGGTTTAACACCTCGTCTCGACCTTGTGGGGCAGTGGTTATGAGGCATACCAGGGTACAGGTGTAGTCTATCTAACACGTATCTACTATCCTCTGGGCAGTATTTACTGGACTAGGATTGCCTACGTTACTAAGATCTTTATAGATTATAGTGACATGTAGCTGCAATACCCCTTCTAAGCGATAAAAATATGATTTATAAAGGTCTTATAATCTCCTCAGGATAATATTTTTAAAATAATCTATCAAAA
Source organism: Harmothoe impar (assembly GCA_947462335.1). Classification (NCBI taxonomy): domain Eukaryota; kingdom Metazoa; phylum Annelida; class Polychaeta; order Phyllodocida; family Polynoidae; genus Harmothoe; species Harmothoe impar. Next base: position 16,788,336 of record OX381708.1, on the reverse strand, counting down.
ACAATCATCTTTTCTTGCCCTTTAGTGACGTTGATTATTATTTAGCTGCTATCAAATCAATGCCGGATTCAAAATTCAGTGTTGAAAGAATATCAACATAGTATGACATTTATGTATCCAGTGGTGTACAGGATGGGCAGGTAGGTTTACTATAAGTGTCCATCTCTTGTCAAAATAAGATAATTAAGTCACTCAATGTCTGCGTAGATGTCTACATATAGCTCGTCTACATCCCATCAAACATGTCATATATATACACTTGTTTCATCAGTGATAGACAGTAGATGGCGCTAGTCTCGACCTGGCCAGTTTGCCCTGACTACAGTCCATGTCAGTACATATGAGATGTGGTCAGCTAGAGTATGTTCCAACATTTTTGGCAATACCATATACACTTTTCATGATTACATATAATTTAATTATTTTGGATACAAGCTTTACTATGCTTCAGTACTAGAAGGACAGTATTCAATGCCCCATTCCCCCCCCCCCCCACCACCTACTGAATGCTATGTGGCCGTGTTCAATGGCTGTCGGCCTTTGTTTATGTAATAAAATGCGACTACCGGTATGTTAAAAACATGTGTGTGTGATCAGATGCTCAGAGACGGCCTATGTGTGTCCCCCCCCCCACCTGCACTGTGTGAGTGATGTGTATGTGTGCTTGGTCCTACAGCCTAGTACAGGTGCACGTGTCACGTGAGGAATGTGGAGACAGAATAATGTAAAGACGACATGTCGGATCTAACCCTTTGAGGAGCGAATAGTGCTTTAATGTGCAATGGGCTTGATAGGCATGGATGCAGGTCTGGCGAGTCTATGCGTCAGGGCTGCTGGCCTATACACCGTAAATAGTTAGTTTAGGTTAACAATAGAATCTAATGTAGATCTACAGTAGAATCTACTGTAGAATGGATTTACAGTAGAAGCTACTGTGTATTTACAGTAGATTCTACTGTTTACCTACAATGAATTGTACACATACAGCAAAATCTACTGTACACCTACAAAATTGGCAACCAACTTTTTACAGTGTAGGCTATACGGTAATCCTGCATAGGTTCAGGATGATGGTTGACTGCCGCACTGGCGAGTTAATCGCCAAGGCTGCATTCATACATCTTGGCGACAAAGGGCGTAGCATTAAAGCATTGTGCCGCCCATAAAGGATTAATAGCCTGGGAAAGCCATAACGAGTGGACATGGGGAGGTCAAGGCTATGACTGGGACGCGCTTCAACATAGACCGTTATGATGTCGTAGTTGGACTCGCATTTAGAGTTGTGTTAGATCACAAAGCGTGATTCTCTCCATGCTGTGGCTAGATTAAACAAATGCAAAAGAAGTCATAGCTAACAGACGCTGTTTCACAATAAAATACCGATGGTATCAGATATGCCAGATCTGATATCTTGAGGAAGATGACCGCCAGCTACCTTAATTACCCTTTAAGGGCGCATGTCGCTAAAAGATGACATTTCTTGTCATGATGCACCAATGCAGCCCCGGCAAGTAACTCGCCAGGGCGGCATTGGTGCAGCCCTGGAGCCCTGGCGAGTTACTCGCAAGGGCTGCATTCATGCATCATAACGACCAAGGGCATGATGCATTTATGCATCATGACGACTATGATGCATTAAAGCATGATGCCGTCCTTAGATGATTAAGCAGGCAATTAGAGGAACTTCAAATAGAGAACCATGTAAAGAAAAGTATGTCAAGAATCTGATTCTTTGCACCAGGTCCTGGATGACCATTGTGCTAAAATAAAAACACAGGTAACCTCCTGTGTCCCTCCATATCTGCACATTACACCTGGCAAATATGACACTTGTATGCAATGACTTAAACACTTGTACAAGGGACATGATGACTAGTAATGGTGTATTTGTATTCATCTAACAGCTAGGTCGTCCCACTGAGTGGTGTAGATGCCTCATGCATATAAACACCCGTGTCAAATACCTGATGTTAACCCTTTAAGGACGGCATGATGTCCTAAGGTTTGAGGTTCATTTGTGGCCATGATGCACCAAGGCAGCACCAGTCGGCAAGTAACTCACATGCACAATGGCGGCTCTTTGGGGGTGTATCAATCCTGTATGGTCGGTATAATGCATATACAGTATGTAACCCTGACAGGTTACTCGCTATGGCTGCATTCCTGCATCAAGCATGAAGACAATGGGACGTGTGATATTAAAGTAGTGTGCTGCCTATAAAGGGTTAATGACGAGTATTATACTACCTTTACCCAAACCCATTATATCGGTGCAGGTACGTGAGTAGTATGTACACGATGCTTTAGGGTAGGGTGGGAAAACGTGATGACAGACTCATCAAACTACATGCATGTAGAAGATGTGCATCATAAGAGGCATAGCCATATTGGTAGGGGAATATTGTAACAGATTTGATAGGCTTCTTATAAGTACTTGTAGCAATCCCATGGTATAATGATGTCATTCTACCATGGATACTATCATGGAAATAGCCATAACACAAATATATAGGTATGGGGTACTTTTTTTTACTAATAATTTCCCCCCTCTCACCAAAGATCCACACTGTCTGTAGGATATGTAATATGATTATGTATAGTTCAACCATAAATGGCTATACCGTTATTATAATGGCACTGCTTGCTAAGTGCGCAGTAGGTTAATGGATGAATATAAATATACAGTAATTACACGAGTATATATGAATGTTGTTGTCAAGAGTAATTGTGTACTATTACCACATGATGAATAATGTAGTACATGACACATCGTATTTATCAATTAACAGAAACTACTTCCTGCTCAGTGGGGTTTACTCATTATATTTCCGTCTTGTTTCATCGTTTGTATTTGGGCCATGGACCCTATATATATATTTAAGTAATAGATAGACAATGGTTATTAAAAGGTATGTAGAATTAACCACAGCTTGCTGGTGGGGGCCAGACGAGGGCGAAGCCCAAGTCTCCCTACCAGCAAGCTGTGGTTAATCTACATACCTTTTCATAACCATTGTCTATCTGTTTTAAACCAGGGTATGCAATATTACCAAGGTGCGAACTCTATTGTTCTAAGCCACCACCGTGGTTTAAACGTATAAACCCTGCCTTCTCATGTCCAATAATAGTAATACAAAGATGACATAACTCTCACTATGGTTTGGCGTGTTTATTCTCTCACGTAATCCAGGCTGCACAATAGTAATAACAATATACAATAAAAAAAAGAATACACCCGGTATACACCGGACTGGTCTTACTGTGACCGCTGCCTTGGAAGTTGTGGCCACACAGTTCTGTTTGGCTGGTTGCCAGGGGTGACTCCACTCCACCCTGCAGGGGGCTCCACCAACCAGGCCAGCCTGCTATAGTGTATACACATACCACCAGGTGTCCCACAGTTCCAGTTGGTTTTATAGCAGCATAAGCGGTACTTATGCCCACAATAAACCCTGCCTTCTCATGTCCAATAATAGTAATACAAAGATGACATAACTCTCACTATGGTTTGGCGTGTTTATTCTCTCACGTAATCCAGGCCGTACACGCCCAACCGAAGGAAGAGTTTGTAGTTAGTTCATCCTAATCACATACATACGCCGAGGGATTCTGAAACACATCTCTGACAATTGATTTCTCCAGTTTGATTTTTGAATCCAGTGTCCGATGAAGATAAAAAAGCACACTTAGGCTCTTCCAGTCTCCTAGATTCTTTATGTCTACCAGGCTAACGCCATTCTCCGCGAGCAAACTGGCCCCACCTCTTCGCATTGAGTGAGAGGACATCAGTTCCAACCTCTGAACCACACACAGTTTAGACAGCTTTTTAGAGAACCAACTATAGGTACCCCTGACCCATTTGCCCTTTGACATGTAACCCACCAGCTGAGAACCTTTAGCTGGATATACCACTAACCCCCACAAGATGGTTAAATAGAAACAAATACAGAAAATTGATCCCTCAATAGGAACAAAGGGAATGAAAAGAACCCTTTCATTGTAAGAAATAGTCTTGGTCCGCCGGACCGAAATACCCACCCCCCAGTTTTCCCAACTGACGTCTGACACCTTGACCGACATCTCTTCCTCCACCAAATTTGATTTTCTAAGCAGGCCTCTAAAACCCAGCAATATAGCCACCCAGAAAGCTACGTCCTCAGAAGAACCCATGTCTAACCCTCTGAATATTGACATCAAATCTAATAGGGTTGCGGGCCTAGCCTGTTTGGTCAGATCCCCTATGGTACGCTTAATACCCCTTAAGGTTATGGCCAACTCAAAAACACCGGGATCCAAGTGATCCACCCCCGCCATGTCATGGAGGATCCACACCGCTCCCAAATACTGCTTAATAGACTTGAACTTTAACCTGTCTGCTAGGTGTACCACATATAATAGTAACATATCTAACGTAGCTGGAATTGGATCTAAAAATCCAAACTCCCTACAGAAGGAAAAATAGGATTTCCATTGGGAGGCTCTAGTTGACTTAGAATTTTCCGCCATCCATCTAGACTGGTACACGTGCAACTTCTTTCTCAGGGCGTCACCTGGAAACAGCATAGCCAGTCTGAGAAAGATACCGGTAATGAACCCTTGCATTTAATATCGAATAGCCTTGATAAATAATCAGCTACCGTATTTTCTTTTGTTGAAATGCGTCTAGATACAATGTGAATATTATATAAACAGCACCTCCAGAACATTTCTCTTATCCACCACATAGCTCTAACACTTGTAGATCTGCCTGTCAAGACCATGCTTTGGACCTGTGTATTATCCGTCCAGATAACCACCTTTTTGTCACGCCACAGCTCGCCCCATCTATCAAGAGATGCCAATATAGGCCATAATTCCAGTAGATTAATGTCGGCGTCAGGCACTATCTCAGAGGGACGGGCCGAGAAATGATGTTCCAAATACTTCTTTGCCTCATCCTGCTTTTTTAAATCCAAAGCACCCGCCAACCAGTCCCCGTCCCACCTTGATCCAAAACCCGTCTTAGACGAGTCGGTTTGGACTTGAATCACCTCCATAGCAAGTGTCCTAATCATACACGCCTTCCCATTAAAGACTGTAATGAAACTATCCCACCATTTTAGGTCTTCTTGCAACCACTCCGGGATGTGAACCACTCTTTTTGAATCCGGGATAAATTTCAAGAAGTTAATTATTCTTCTTGAAAAAGTTCTTCCCCCTCTAACCACTTGACTGGCATGAGCTAAATGCCCACCCAGGACTTCTAGGTCTTTCCTTGTGCAAACTTCCTTACCCAGAAACTCTGATACTAGCTTGGCTGTGTTCACCACCTTGTCCCGAGGCAACCTAATTTCTAATTTGGTGCTGTCTAATTCCAAACCTAAGTATCTGCAGATTCTGGTTGGACTAATCAATTTTTTCCAAGCGATATGGAACCCCAGGCTTCTTAGTAGTTCCACTAACAAAGCCTGCTTGTGTCTGCACTCCTCATATGTCCTACCTATGACCAAGTAATCATCTAGGTACCCATAAACGTTACCAATATCTCTTCGTTCCAAGCACCTGATCACAAACTCTGTGATTTTAGTAAATATAAACGGGGCACACTTTAACCCAAAACTCAGACTACAATCTACTAGGAACCTATCTACACCATTGACATTCCAAATGAAACCCTGCTTTGTCCTGTCATCGATTCTTACCGGTACTGCCCTATAGGCTGACTGTATATCCACCACTGCGAAATAACAGTCCTGAGTTACAGATTCTAAAATCTTATCCATTCTCACAAAGGAGAATTTTTTACATGTTGTTTCCATGTAATCATTTATGCTTCTCTCCCCAAGCCCCCTCTCACCTCTACTGCAGTCAGTAATAGGGCGTATAGAGCCATCAGGTTTGTAGATCGCTCCCAGCGAGTGAACACATTGTGGCTCCTTGTCTACCAGACACACTTTCCCCGATAACAACTCCTGTTCTACAATGCCATTCATTTTTAATCTTGCCCCCTTCTTCAAGATAGAATCATAATTTGAACGAGTATACGACCCTTCATAAGCGTCATCCACAATTTGGAACCCATTTAGAACCCCCGAATAAATATATTCTGCCTCTATGTCAACGCCTGCCGGATGATTGTAACATTCGTCAAAAAATATACATGGGTTTAACTGTGTAGGAACACCCCCCAATAGGTGGTAGCCTTTACAGAACCTACCACAACACTTATAGACCGACACCCCATCCACCATGACCGACTCCGTCCTCACCGGTGTGATACCGCGGACCGATTCAACCCCTGCACCACTGGCCGCAGGCCACTCATGACATTCCACACCATCCTCACCGACAACTTGGTCAAGGTCAACCTGATTACCATCAAAACAAGGCTCAAAACAATTTAACTCACAGTTATTTGCCGTATTCTCTTCCGTAGAAATCCCCAATTCAGAATTCGACTTCCCTGCACCGCCATTTTGAACTATGACGTCACAGCTAATCTCGCGCAAGCTCTCGTCTTTCTCAGGCCGAGACTCCGCGAGATTCAAAATGGCCGCGCCCATGCCAGATGTAAACACAGACGCTTCGTGCATGTTTTCATCACTATTTCTTGTCAAATTACGGTCAACAAACCCCGGGTCAGGGTTCTTGTCCCGCACACTACCAGAAAAAATTGGAAAAGAGTTTGCCGAAGCACAACCCACGACCTCTGCGCTGGAATTTGGGCGTCCACACTCCTGAATGGAGCCGCCAAGACAATTAACAACAGACCCGGACACGCCCCCTTCTACGTGAAGGTGCGGTTTTACCGAAACATTGTATTCAACACTCCCCCCACAACATTCACCTGTTGTCACCACATTCCCCCGACAATCACCTGTCCTGTTCTCAATCCCCAACCTATTTATGTCACTAACACCAATACCCATACCTGACTGCTCTACACTAACCCTCGCGTCTACAGCCCCCAGTCCACTACTGACCACTGAACCAAGAGCCACGCTATCCTATTCCTTACTCTGTCCTGTACACTTCATGACAGTGTGTTCCCCCCCACACTCTCTGCACGCATGAGGGAACCTGCAATTTACAAACTTGCAACCGTAACCACTGTTGAACTGGTTGCATGTTATCCTACCCCCCTGATAACCAACGGCCCCCCTGCCAAAACCCCCTGAATGTCCTGGAGGGTACTGATAATCCCGCTCATACCCCTGGTTGCCTGCATAACCTCTCTGGTTATTACCATAACCACCTCTACCCCTGAAGTTACCCCTACCCCTACCTTGGTTTCTACCCTGCTGTTGACCCCCGCCCTGATTTGGGGGAATTTCCCAGTCCTCAAATCTACCCCTGTTCCTTGACAGCCCTTCAGGCCCCACAAACCTCATCCACAACTCATGGTCCCCATAGCTAAAGGATTTCAAGCCATGTAGCTCTGCTCTATCTCTCATCGCCATGTCATACCTGACCAGACACCCATGGTCATACACATTTACCTTGTCTAACAAGAATTTTATATGTTTACCATATAAATGTGTATTAACTCCCAGAGCCCCAATAGCACTTTCCAGCCCCAAACTAGCCGAAATTACGTCATGTATTGAAGGTTTCTTTATGCTGTCAAACATCATGTGTGGTTCTAGGTCAAAAACTGTGTACCTACGTTTGCTGCTTTTTTCAGAGATGACAAAAGTCGGTTGCTGCTGCTGGTTTAGACCTGGAGGTCCGCCCTGGAGGAAACCTCGAAGCTGTGCCAGTAACTGGGATTGATCCGGCCCCGATTGATGCTGCTGTTCCGGCTGTTGCTGTGGTTGCTGTTGCTGATGTAGCCGCTGCTGTAGAAATTGAAGAACTGACGACTGTTGTTGCTGTTGTTGAGCCGATGAAGGTGCATACATCATCCCCTGAGTGGGATCCCCCTGACGCAGGTGTGTAGGGATTAACCCCTGTCTACCCTGGTGTGCACCTAGACTGCCACCCAGTAACTCGGACTGCACGCCCGGTCCTCCTGCAGCCCTGCCACCCAATATGCTACCCAGCAATCCGTATAGAGCCGTATTACCGTCTGCCGGCTCGCCCTTGACCTCCTCCTGGGCTTCGTCCTCCTCCTCCTGTGGAGCTTCTTCAGTGGGAGGGTTAATCACTGGTGCAGGCCGACCTTTCTGCCCTGCACCCGGTGCCGGTACACCACCCGTGGCCGCCATGACACCTTGCCCAATGTCTAACCCGGTTATACCTTGTACTAAACCCGTGATCAAGGCCATCTGCTGGTGCATTGTTTTACGGGATTCCCTGCATTCTGACAAGAACTCCTTCAGTAATGCACCATCCATGCTAGAATCCGTGGTAGAGTCTTGTGTATCTCCGGCTCCCGCCTGTACCAACTCACCGGCCAAGTACTTTTCTGAGTCTTCCCTGATGACCTCGGCATCCAGGTACAACTTCCAATCCTTATCCGACCCAGTGGCGAGCATGCATGCTTTTTTCGACAGGAACACATACATGCATTTTTTACCACCTTTTGGCTGATGTGCTTCCATGCACTCGGCACACTGTTGTAGCTTACGTGTCATTTTACCATGACAAAGACAAAGAAAAAAGAATACACCCGGTATACACCGGACTGGTCTTACTGTGACCGCTGCCTTGGAAGTTGTGGCCACACAGTTCTGTTTGGCTGGTTGCCAGGGGTGACTCCACTCCACCCTGCAGGGGGCTCCACCAACCAGGCCAGCCTGCTATAGTGTATACACATACCACCAGGTGTCCCACAGTTCCAGTTGGTTTTATAGCAGCATAAGCGGTACTTATGCCCACAATAAAAATTAGGCTAATTGAGTATAGGGGCTGTGCATTTGTTTGCCCGACCCGACTCCACTGCCTTCATGATTCATAGGTTCATACCTAGAATGGAACAACCTGCAATTAGGCCAAATTAAAAAAAGGGTTTGTTTCAGGTAACATGGGAAGAAACTCTAGGGTCGGTAGGTCGGATTTTTTTTTCTTTTTTCTTTTTTACTTCCCCTCTAAAATTGTCCCAAAAAAGTGTAAAAATGGGAAGATTTTTTATTATTTTGTAAACCTAAAAGTGACCCCCAAAAAAGTGTAAAAATATTAAAATTTCTTCAAAATTGCATAAAAAACGTAGGGTCGGCCCTGTTTAGATAGGGTCGATCGGGTGACCTGAAACAAACCTCTTTTTTTGGGCTTACCTAAAGATCAATAAGCAGGGACAAATGGTCAACAGTTGTCCACAGCGTTGCTCATATCGTGCTTATGGATCTATCTGAATTATCTTTGTTTTGGGCATATCGTTTAAGATTCTATCAAACTATACATTGAGCGTGAATAATTGTCACAAATGTATCCTCTGAATCTGGAATAATAGTATTTGTCTCACCTTGGGAGGCTTGTTTTTAGAGCTCCTCATCTCTAAGAAGGAGGTACTCCGTCTTCTGGTTATGCTGAGGAAGGACATGGTGTAGGTGTGTATATCCATAGACGTGGTAGATAACGCTGGTATCTCTACAAGGTTAGCACTCAGCTCTATTGTATCCTATAGAGTCTAGCTTTCTGAAGGTCCAGGGTGACATAACTTCACCATTTGACACCAGAATATCCCAACTTGATAACATCCACACACTTTCAGTTTCTAAACATAAGCTTATTTTTCTACTGATTTCCCAACATTGGCTAAATCCAGTAGGTTATGCAGAGGGGGTATTTAAAGGGGATGCAACTCAACTACATTACTCAACTGCAGTTAAAATCTTAATGGTACGAGTATGTAAGGTTTGTAGCCCTAGACAATTGGAGGAGTTGACCCTGTGGCTGTGCTCCCTTCTGTTGTCTGGCCAGGCCAATCATGACAGCGTCATTGGGTGCAGCCTATTTTAGGCTTTATTGCAGCCCTCTAAATGGTACAGGTCTGTTTTCAAGTTGGGACAGTTTCAAACCGGTAAAACGTAGCCGTTTTGTGCTCACTTGATAAAAGTGACCCTCATCTGAGACAATCCAAGCACTCGTTTTCTCATTACAGCGGAAATATCCAGGGTAAATCCTCCTGTGAGTGGGTAGTCCAGAATTTACAGAATCCACTTTTGAAATCGAGATTTTGGCACAGTTCCAAGGTAGTTCCTCCTGTCACAAAGTGGTAAAATCCATGCAGATCACTTCCAAGGTAGTCCTGTGATAGCAGATGTATATCTAGTAGAAGCGGCAGCTTGGGGGTTGTGAGGGTTCTTCCCAAGGGGAGGGCAGAGGCTAAACACAGGGAGCTGACCTAACATGGGCCTAACATAGGCTCACCCCAGGCCGACTACAATCAAACAGATAATCCCCCAACCTGGACAGGTAATGGTGTAGGTCTGATTGTTTGTGACGGTGGGGGTTGGGGGGGGGGGGAGGGGTAGGGGTGGCCCGAGGGATGGTCATTCACCCATATTCACCACATTAATAAGGCTTTAATAGGTCAATGCAGTACTATGATATATCTGCTAGTTAGAACAGGCTACTGCTGGTAGCTCATTGAATTTAACATGTTACAAGGACGATATGAGGCTCCAATGTTAATGTTGATTTGCCATCATTCAGTGAGTAATTCATCCAGACCAGCTATTCAAGAATGTGTCAACTCTGGGGGGACAAGATGGCGGCCTTCACAATGACCCCGGGACAGGAGTCCCAATCATGGTTCTATATATAATGCTGTAAGACTAGGTCTGACCTAATTAACAGTAGCATGAAAAGGTACTCTCGTTCCCAAATCCTTCCGAAGGAAGGCTCTGGTAACAGCCAAATGACCTTGAACTTTGGATTTTGCTGGGTCTGGGTAACCCCTGCTGGTAGGCTGGAACCAGCGAACAGGAACAGGAAATGGAACCAGAATGTATGATGGTAGTTTTAGGTAGATTTACCATCAGCCTTTCTGGTTCCATTTCCTGTTCCTGTTCGCTGGTTCCAGCCTACCAGCAGGGGTTACCCAGACCCAGCAAAATCCCAACATTTGGCAGCTACCAGAGCCTTCCTTCGGAAGGATTTGGGAACGAGAGTACATGAAAAGGTAGCTCTGTACAATGTCATACACTTGAACCCTCACCTGACCCCCCCCCCTGCCATACACCCCTAACCCCACCCCACCCCACCCCACCCCACCTGACAAAGGGCAGGGTATTAAAGGCTAGAGTAACAATACCCTGGGCGGGCAATGGCCACGTCCCGTGTTTATTATAGCATGTATTGTTATGTACAGTGAGAGGGATATGGGGCGGGGTGGATGAGGAGAGGGGTGAGGGTATACATGGGTGCAGAGAGGTGATCCAGGTGTAGTAATGGGTGGAGGTGAGAGGGTATACTACGTCCTTGACGTGTGGTATACTACGTCCTTGACGTGACACTCTGATGACCCTCACCCCCAGTCTTACAGGGACGTCAACAGCTGTTACTCCTCTTCATATCCCCCTTCTATTGATGTCTTTCTTGACTTCTAATACATCAAAAGGCAAGGCCTCTGGAGTCTGATATCATATACTACAATGCCTGTTTATCACTACTAGTATCACCCGTGTATCACCAAGCCTTGGGTGACGCTAGCAGTATGGTGGGTGCAGAGGGGTCCCCCCCCCCTGAGGTCGGAAAGTCGCCGAAATTAGGGGGTCCAGTTTACAAAGTCGCTTTTTTTTGGACCTTTAATCTATTGTCTTTTATTTCAAAAGTCGCCAGGTCGTTTATATTATTGCCTTAGGTCGAAAGTCGCCTTCTAAAGGGCCCAAGTCGCCAGGTCGCTTTTGACCCATCTGCACCCCCAGTATGGGTCGAGTTACATAAACAGTTCTGTTACGTCACAGCTTGGGCAAACAAACAGTACACAAGGTTAGGTAACCTCACCATGATAGCCAGAAACCAGGATTATAACGTTAAACTCAGTTTTTATGTGTATCTGTGTTACCATTATTGTTAAAGTGTATATATCATCATGCGTACCTCATGATACATGTAAAGCTAGCTATGTTTTAGATACAACTGGCTGATACACCATACAGAAAAGCCACACTAGTAGATGGCCTTTTGCTAAATGAAATGCCCACTTTCAATGATCGCTTACTGCATAGATCTGACTTATCCGAATTTATCCCTACCCCACATTGTACAATTACATAGATCCAACCCAGCAGCACCTTTACTTCCCCCTGTTACATTTGTTCATCAAGGAAGATTGAGCAATCTTGAAAAGCCCTGTTCAGAAAGGGAGAGTGATCATTGTTGAAAGCCCACACCCTGCCCCACCTGTTGGGGGAGGGGAGTGGTCAGTGGCACCCTACAATGCGTAAATGGTCATGGTCTCTATTAGGATTTCTATACCCTCATGGGTAGTACAAATGTACTCAGATCCCACCTGAAGCCCTCCTACAGTCCTAGTCCTACTGGTCAGTGGCCTTCTCTCAGGTCACAATACCACCTCACCATGCATTCTGAGTAATCCTGCACGCCTTCAGACCGTGCATAAAGGGTTAGGGCTGATCCCTGGGACCCGCGGGCCTCAGGTGCTATAGGGTTAACCCTGTAAGGGCAGCACAGTGCTTTAAAGTGCTATGTACTGCTATGCCATTTGCTGCTATGATGCATGAATGCAGCCCTGGTGAGCCCACTCACCAGGGCTGCATTCATGCATCATGCCGGTCATTCGGGAGTGTATCAACACCGTAGTGTCGGCATGATGCTTGAATCAGTGCAGCACTGGTGAGTTACTCACCAGGGCTGCATTAATACATCATGACGATAGAGGTACATAGAGGTTGATGTGTATCCAGGCACCATGCGGCCGTTACCGGGTGTACAATGGTAGGTGTGGCTGCAGGGGCTTAATGTGGTATTCTGGTTAACTGGGGGAATAAGATGCCCGCCTTCCCTATTGTGGTTGTCCCTTTATATCTAAGACGTCAGTCTGTGTGTGAGGCGGGTATATAGAGGTGGACAGGGTCGGGCCCTTAATCCCTACAACAGGAGAGACCTCGCCCCTCACCCACTGCCCCCTCGTCAGGACAGTAGCCATTAGAAGACGTTAAACACGTGGGCATTCATTCAGATATTCAAGAGAGTTTGACATCATCAGTTATGATAACTTTTTTCCTGCAGACAAAGCAGGAATTGAGCTGCAATTGCAAAATAATGTGTGCTTATTTTCTAGCGACCCGAATTTTGATGATAAGCTTGGTCAGATACCTGGCAAACCCAGTTCAGACCATAATTGTTTCTCTGCCCCCAAAATTGTCCACTAAACCGTACGCGAAGTAAGATAATCGTGATAATTTTATGACAATGCTCACATGGACATGGTGTACAACATGTCAGAATGATATTAAGGATTACACTAAAAAATCCCAGAATGACGGAATAATTATACTATGGGCCCTTATAGTACCTTATAGATTGGTTGTACACGTGCCCTTCACACAAATATACCTAATAAACACAACCCTTACCTACCCCCATCTATACCCCAACAACCCCACCCACCCTTTTAAGGGCAGTATAGTGCTTTAATGCATCATGTCATTTGTCGTTATGATGAGTAACTTGCCAGTGCTGCATTCAAGCATCATGCGGACCCTACAGGGATTGAGACACTCCCGAAGGGTCGGCATGATGCACCAATGTAGCACTGGCAAATTACTCGCCAGGGCTGCATTGGTACATCATGCCGATAAATTTCATCTTTTAGTAACATTCATCCTTAAAGGGCTACCTGTGGATCAGAACAAAAACACCCTCAGCCCTCAGTCTTTCATCCCCCTACCCCCCCCCCCCCCCCACCCCCACACACACCCAGACCACACCTAGACCCAGGACCTGTAGGTAAGACAACAGGCCGTACCCTGTACTGTGTACCCTCTGTGAGGCCTATTGTCTGGTAAACCCACATAAAGGGGCATGTATTAGGGGTATTGTGTGTGATGTAAGCTCTGTTTTTATGTCTATTTCCCGCCGTCTTGAGGCTGGAAATGGTTTTGTACACAGAGAATGTTCTCGGGAGTTTGTGTTTTATGGAGGTTTATGCTACAATGTATAAAGATTTGGGAGAATGTCAAGTCTGCAACATTGCATTTAACTTTGTATATTTGTGTTGTATCTGGATCTGGCTAGTGCTTTAATGGCCTGTGCCCATGCAGTACCCTGGCGAGTGACCATGAGGTATGGACCTCTAGAGTATAGCTGAATTTGTAGATGCGATATGACAGGACCAATATTTCAGTAAGGTTCTTTCCTTAAATCCATTTCACCTGTTCTCAAGTTTTCTCTTAGTTTCTATTTCCATTCTCCATTTTAAAAGAAGCAAGCCAATGGTTTTGACAATTCTTTACAGCAATGCTAAGCTGACTTGCAAGATGCACCAATTAATGCATCAACATTCTTTATCTTTACTGCACAAGCTAAAACCTAATAGTTCAGAAGTCACCCATTGGTGGCTAATGAACTACTTCTTCAACGTCTAAGAAAAGACTGCCAGTGACTTTCCCATCCATTCAACACCCAATCATGACGTAACCCTTTGGTCTATTCAACCAATCAGCGCCCAGATAACATCTGTATAAAGAAATGACGACCGCAGTCACTTTGTAACAATGCCCCACATTCAGTGTGCCCAAAGCGAGGCGGACGCAGCATGCTCCACAATGGCGGCCATTCTGGAGGGTGGTAATTATGGGTCGGAGTCAAAGGGGTGTGATTAGGTGAGGTGTGGAGGTGTGAAGGTTGTCGCCAATTAACACCTGCCTGTCACACCTGGTGGTCCACCTGTGTACACCTGTGTGTGTTAGGGGGGGGGGGGGGAGGGAGGGGTAGCTGGTCTTTTTACCCTCACACCCATCCTTCACATTGATCAGGCCAAAAAAAAGGTTTGCTTCAGGTAACATTGGAGGATCGGTAGGTCGGATACATTTAAACATGAATGCACTAGCAAACTTCTCTGCATACCCTAAAATTGACCCAAAAAAGGGAAAAAATGTGAAAAATTTATTCAAAATTGCATAAAAAAAAGTAGGGTCAGCCCTGTTTAAGCTCGGTTGGATGATCTGAAACAAAACTTCATTTTTTTGCCTCACCTCGTCTTAACCCTTTAAACCTTTAAGGGCTGCATAATGAATCAATGCATTATACCCTTGGTCGTCATGATGCATGAATGCAACCATGATGAGTAACTTGCCAGTGCTGCATTCAAGCATCATGCCAACCCTATGGCCGGGGTTGATATACTCCTGAAGGGTCGGCATGAGGCACCAATGACACCAATGCGGGACCGGCGAATCACTCAACAGCTCATCATGACGACAAATGTCATATTTTAGGGATATGCCGTCCTTAAAGGGCTAAGAGCCGCATACGTTTTAATGGTGTATCATGATGCTGTATGATGCACCAGTACAGCTAGATTCCTCAGCTTTCACTATTCAAGGGCTTTATCTTTCACCATAGATAGAGCGCTTTAACCTTTTAAGGACGGCATGTCACTAAAGGATGATATTTGTCATCATGATGCACCAATGCAGGTCTAGCGAGTAACTCGGCGTTGCAGCATTGGTGCATCATGCCGACTCTCCGGGAGTGACTCAACCCCATAGGATTGTCATGATGCTTGAATGCAGCACTAGCAAGCTACTCACCAGAGTTGGATTCATGCATAATGACGACCTAGGGCATAATACAATAAGGCCTCATGTCGTTCTTAAAGGGTTAATGCACCATGTCCTTTGTCGGTATGAATGCAGCCCTGGCAAGATACCTATAGATAGGTTTAGGTAGACATGGACCTTAAAAGGACATGCTACTTTTAGCGCCATTTTCAGGAATCGCTATTTTAGCCCCACCTCTATATATATGGATCCCTTCACCCCAATCAGTTCTTTGGAGGTGAATGTCTAGAAACAGGGGGTTGGGGGTCACTGTCCATATCACTCTCTTTAAACTGGTATTTCCTCCTGTCGCTTTCCCTAAGTCACATGCCCCCTGTTAATTTCAAGGAAAGTCCTTGTGACCAACGTTTCAGCTTCTACACCCAATTTGACACCAATTGCATTGCGTTAACCATTTTTCTAACCTAAGGTATCATATGAGTCAGACAATTATTCTAAGTAGCTGTCTGACTCCGATTATGAGCTCCTCAAATCTGCATGGTGTCAGTTACAAGATAGTAAACCCAGTAAACAAAAAACGTCATACAACGTTTTATAACGTTTTTCTATGGTTCCTTATTGTGGCAAAACGTTATTTTGACGTAGAAAAAAAGTATTTTTGTCAGCAGGTATGCACTTGTAGCAGGCAATGGTCAGTGTCTATATAGACGGGTTGGACTGGACTGTATCATATGTTATATGTCGTACATCTAGGTGTATGGTACATTCTGAACTCAATATAGACGTATCTAGACGTTTTGTGTACATACTTCAACTGTCCTCCATGCAGTCACCCCTGGCCGGACACTGTAACGTGTAGTCTTTTCTTATTGCTTTGCTTTCTTTGGTTTCTCTTACTCTTACTTTAAATTTTACTCAATTTGACTAGCATTGCTGGCCTGATGCAAATAATTGAAGATTTTTGCAAAACTATTGTTAACTGCCAAAAAGATGAGATATGATATGGATCATCCAATGTAAAAGCTATTTGCTTCATGCAACTCAAATATTAGGTTCTTCAAAAACTCAAAATAAAAAGGTGAAGTAGAGTTCAGTAGTGTGGCGCATGGCTGTGATGTGTGTGTTTTATTAGATCTAGGCACTAAGCACACTATAACCATGACACTATAAGGGGCTACAACTGTAGACTCAACCTAAATATATAAGTACCTCTCACAATGCAGGCAAGAAAAGTGCCTCTAGATGGGTAAAATTCGACACGTGCGACACGGCGACACGGCCCTTTTAAAATCCGACACGGGCGACACAGCCCTTTTAAAAATCGACGGACACAGGGATTTTTATAAGGCCCTAGTATATTCTATATGCATAAAAATCGACAAATCGACACGGCCATTTTGCTAAAAATCGACACGGCGACATGGTCAACAGTGTGGGTACCCATGTAGAGGCACAGAAAAGCTGCTGCAACGTGTGCTGCCCTCATTCAGTATGGCTATGTATAGGGGATGGCTTACATAGTCAGAGTGCGTCTTAAATGTCGTTTTTTTTTCCAAATATATATTTCTTATGGGTAAGATGTAGGTACTCGTGTGATATTGACCTTGCATCATCAGCACATTAAAAAAACATGATATTCATACCGCTGACTAAGAAAGGCACTTCAATCCCACTGTTTTTCATTTGAAATCACACAATTTCATAGGGTATTGAAGGTACTTGACTACATAGCTAATGCATATTATTTGGACATGACTGAAAATGAAAAGTATGTTTACAACGACCAATGCATCAATGGCCTATATGAGCAGGTATTAAGAAAAACTTACTAAAATAAACTATGTACAATACATGCATACCAATACTACGATGGTAAAGAGTTAATAATTATATATCACATACTGAATACACACATCACATGTATAGCCACCAGGTAGTTTCTGCTTGCACTCTGTGACCTCACTAACCCCACCCCCAGGGGTGCATCACTTACCTTCCTCCAGTGCCCCAGGGGTAGCAGATAATCCACCACCTCCCCAGGGCATGCCCCTTGTCTGTAATCCTCTTCTATTCTCTGTTAATCCAGGCCTTGGTGTGCAGATTATCGTACTCCAGTATATGTTAATCAGCGGTAGTAGTAATCCCATCTGGTGGGGTATTGTCTTGTACCTGGTTGGTGGTGTAGGGGTTGGCCCAGGCCCATACAGGTGTATGGTACATGGGTATAGCATGGTGATGGATGGGTGTTGTTGGGTCATATAATGAGGGTGGGGTCTGCCAGTCATAACAGATTGCAAGAAAAAAAATGGTGGCTCTTTTTGTGTGTGTGGAATTTACGGTGAATTTTAAATGATTTATATAACACTTATGGCATTGCATTTTGATTTGTCACCTTTGTTACCTAGTCAATTATGTTTTATTTACTTTTTAATCCCATGTTTTACTTGGCAAGGATGCATTGGCCACATTGTAAACAAACCAAGTCATGAATCTCATACATAACACAGTTGATACTATGTCTGTGTTGGGTGTATAGAGGGAAACCATTCATACCATATTGCCTTTCACACAGCTAGATGTCAGAATATATCTGATAGAAACATTTTCTGTTTGAAATCTACAAGGTGCCACAGACACAAGACACAGTATGTATGTGGGTATAACGAGGGACTTACCGGTAGTAGTAGGAGAGAGTCGAGCGAGTGTCGCGCGGCGCCGCGTCTCAGCTGACAGAACTGTACAAACTCCTCCTCTGTCTCCCGCTTCTCCCTCAGCAGGCTGAAAGGGGGGAAATTGAAATGTTACCACCAACTAGAAGAAAGATATATTTTATGATAACCACAAGGAAGACATTATCAACAATAAACGGAACAATTGACGATTTGGGTGTTTCAACGTCTGACAAGACCTGAGAAGACACACCATGTACAAATGTGTTGGTATATAGGTATAGCTATTCGTCTGATTAAAATGCAAACAATAGTACTGATGAATCATTCATAGGCAGCTAGTGGACATGGTACGGTTCATTATTGTAAACCTACCACAGTTTTTAGACATATCAATGTGTTATATGTGTTTCTTTATTGGTATCATGCTTGTTATAAATGGACATTTACATATGTGTTTACAGTTGCACTGAATAGTGGTACTCACTTTCTGATGTTCTTGTAATTCTGGTAATACTCGTCATAGTGATGCCAGAACTGTTTGGAAAACAGATTTCCTGAAAGAGAAGAAACAGGATTGCAAATGGCAGGGTTACTATACTACAGGTAGGTTTTCCCCCGGTTTTCCCTCTGTATCATTAAGATCCTGACTAAATTTACCAACGTTTTTGAACCACATTAATCACAATATGTACAATGTAGTACATTTTGTGACTCTTCCCCACCCCATGACCTATATTAATCTTATATTAGACCCTAAGTATGCCTCTTAATATAACCCTCATAATCGAGATGACGACATCTGCAACAAATATTACATTAATGTACAATAGAAGAAGTTTTGAATACCCATTTACATCGTCCTACATGTACATGGTCAGACACATGTCTTTTCATTTATATCAAATAATACCCATATTATGTTTGGTCTATTATGTTATCTGTTTCATCATGCCCCCTACCCAGCCCCACCCAGCAGTCACCCTGCAGTTAGTGCTGTTTGATAGGCCGCCATCTTGGTGACTCAGCAGTTTGTGTGAACCTGGTGTCAGTAGTGGGTACTATTGTGCATCTGATGGTACCTGGTGTATTAAAACCTCATCAGACTGCCCCCTGCCCACATGACATGGGTTCTACATGTTTTACATGTGTCTAGGGACCTAGGCATGCTCTATTAGTCTAGCTTTGGACGCAGAGTGTTGGCATGATGTCATCATGATGTAGGGTTACATCATTACTCTCATCAGTAATCATAATACACTTGAGGGACATTTAAATAGTCTATAGCATCAGGATAAACATTAACGTAATGCCTCTTTAAACCAGTTAGCTAATGTGAGATGAAACATGTTCTATGTATATCAATTAAATTCATTTTCAATATAATTCGTTTTATTAATCTAAACAGCTTACAAATAATGCAGTACCACATCACATTGATTATTTATGCACAAATACCTTTAACAATTTTTCCTTGGTGATATTACTGGGGGAGGGTAGGGGAGATGAAGGATGAAATACATAGCATTAAGCATCAGAATTCTACGTTATTCTACCATTATTTATGTTTTAGAATTAATGTAGCTATTTGATTATATCAGGGTACCTCAATGGACCCAATCGCCTGACCTGGCCTTGTTTGAATCTAATCCATATAAAACGTCTCAAATGAGTTACATATTTCTCACCCATTGTACCATGCACTAGTCATTGTAAGTGGCATATAGCGTGGTAGATAATATGTTTCACAGAATCTGTGTAACTTATCGTCAAGGTACACGCCCCAGTTACCCCTTTGCACTGAATTCTCTTCTAAATTCCTTTTTTTCCCGTTTCAGATAGAGAACCTGTAATTGAAACTCGTTTTAACAAATGAATAACAGAATTCTTTTTAATACAGACAAATGATCTCGTGTATCCAATGTATTCTGTGTATGTGTGTGTCCTATATCTGTGCTAAGTTCAAGTTCGTGGTACATAGCAGTTTAGTTCTCTCTAGTGGTCACGTGCGTTTGTCACAGCATACGGCCAGGCGGATTATACCCATGGGGATGGTATTATCATAATAGAATATAGACATATAATGTATTCAAATGGTTAAAAAGGAATTCTCAGAAACAGCTGAGCCTATTCACCATTATAGCCAACAAGTTAAATCTAACACCTGTGTTAAATGGAGCTAATCTACTAAAATAAGCTTTAAGGGTTCATACCCCCGCTTTAACCCTTTAAGGACGGCAAGATACCTTAATTGATTATGCCCTTGGTGCTCATAATGCATAAATGCAACCCTGGCGAGTAAATCACCAGGGCTGCATTCAACCATCATGCCAACCCTAGAGGGTTGAGACAGTCCTGAAGGGTCGGTATGATGGACTGATCTAGCCCTGGCGAGTTACTCGCCAGGGCTGCATTGGTGCATCATGCTGATAAATATCATCATTTAGCGACATGCCATCCTTAAAGGGTTAAGGACCACACAATGGTTAAACTCCCTCTGATTCTCCACCTCACCTGCCGTCCTCCTAATAAGGCTACTCTGGCCCCCTGTGCTACCTCTCCCTAACACTCTCCCAGCACAGTCTCAAATGACACTCTACCAAAAGGCCTGGACTGCAGCAAATCTTTTGTGGAAGAAGGGGTGAAAAGAGTGCTACTTGTCTGCTCTCCTATCCCCATCCACCAAAAAGAGTTCTCAGGAAGATCTTAAATTTTGACCATAATGCCCTGGCCAATTTTTCGGTAATTAAAATTGTTTATACATCCCTCCAAATATCTTAATTGATTTATAGTTGTATAAATGAGTAATTATTACAAAACCATGGCATAGGTAAGTTTTTAAGGGGATCTGCCGCCTTTTGGCAGAGAAGAGAGTACTGCAGGTACAACCGAATAGGGGAATCTGCTGGGATATTTGGCCTCCCATTGCTACGAGCAGCACAGGGCGTCAGGGTAGAAGCTGGTCATGTGACTGTCTGATCACGTGCTCAGCACCACGTGGTCGTACACAGTACCGGTGCCGTCCTCTGTGAGGTCCTGTTGGTAACTTTAATATGGGTGGGACAGTTCTGGTATTAGGCTTATATCTGACAGGGCCATGCTAGGGGCATGTATACATATATATATAGGTGTATAGGGTGGAGGTTTTCTCTATCTATATACTTGTCCTTTCTTAGAACAGGAGTCTATTTAGTGATATATTTGGAGACTAAAATTAGAAGGGATTAAATTATTTTAGGAGAAGATCTGTGTCTGTAGTTCAGACTTTTCAGAAACACAAATATGTATGGATCCATAGACATAAATATTTAATAAGTATACATCAAGTGCATGTATCTATATACAGATGTATGTTTGGGAGCAGGCCCCTGACTATTCAGCAATGATGATACAAAAAGAAAACAGAAAAGTTTATGAATGCTGACAATTAAATAATATCGTGTTACAAGAGTTACCTATAGTAACCCCTGGATCTATAAGTACCTAATCCGGACACTAACTTCTGACAGATGGTATCTTCCACCCTGTCAATCAACCGTTAGATATGTCTAGACTCCTGGATGTGGCCTTGGCCTGTCTGCTGCTATCTGTCCTGCTATTCTAAATGATCATGTTCTATAAGCTGTGAGCCCTACGTTACTCATGGGGTGATCCTTTATGTAGGCTGTCCTGTGAATTGAAGTCTCTGTTAATCAACTTACATGGATTTACCTCACAGTGGGAGGGCGAACAATAATTGAGAAATAAATCTGTCAGTTCAAACGCAAAAACCCTTTAATTTGTCCACAGCACATCTCATGTGCTAACAACCACCAATAATAGAAGGTTGTCCAACATCCAGTCCTCCCCCCTTTGTCATGTTTCTCCTTTGTCTGTTTCCCCTTTATTTTCCTGTTTGTGTTTTTCCTCTCCTTATTTAGCCCACTATCTCACACCCTGCCCATCCCTACTACCCTGTTGACGTCCATGTAACCTACAGCTATGGGGCACGTCTCCCATTATGTCTAACAGAACTCAGGATACCCCGCTTTACTG
Source organism: Harmothoe impar (assembly GCA_947462335.1). Taxonomy (NCBI): domain Eukaryota; kingdom Metazoa; phylum Annelida; class Polychaeta; order Phyllodocida; family Polynoidae; genus Harmothoe; species Harmothoe impar. Next base: position 16,766,021 of record OX381708.1, on the reverse strand, counting down.
TCTCACCCGCAACACCACATAACCCTTTAAGGACTTAGGTATAGGAATTAAATGCGCTATGCCCTATGCTGTCACGATGCATGAATACATCCGTGGTGAGTAACTCACTAAAGCTGAATTCATGCATCATGCCAAACCGTTGGGTGTGTCTTAATTATTCCGAGAAGAATGTAGTCTTGGTGAATGATGTCTCACCAAGGCTGCATGCATGCACCATAACAACAAAGTACAACAAAGGGAATAGCAGTTATAAGCACTGAAAGGGTTAAATGTTCAGTTGTAATCATGGTCAATTTGCTGCACACCTACATCGTCAATTGCCGATCACTCCCACCCCATCACACCTCCCCTAAACACCTACCCCCTGAGGGAGCAGTTAACTCTTTAAGGACAGCATAATGCCTTAATGCACCATGCCCTTGGTCGTTATGATGCATGAATGCAGCCCTGGTGAGTAACTCACCAGTGCTGCATTCAAGCATCATGCCGATCCTATGGGGTTGAGACACTCTCGAAGGGTCGGCATGATGCACCAATGCAGCACCGGCGAGTTACTCACCGGGGCTGCGTTGGTGCATCATGATGACAAATGTCATCTTTTTGCGACATTCATCCTCAAAGGGGAGGGAGCATTTAATGGTTCCCTAATGTGGCAGAGATTACCCTGAGGGTGTGTGAGTGTGTGTGTCCCCATCTGACCCTGGGTACACGGGGTACACGGGGGGGGGGGGTAATGTGTCTGTGTACTACAAGGGGATGAGACATGGGGGCTGTAAACAACAACAGGGACAGCAACAATCTGATAGATGTAATGCCACAGAATGCAACAGGAGACAAGACACCATTTGCAGAAAGATACAGGGACAGATAGAGACAGGGACAGGGGGACAGGGACACAGAGATAGAGCCATAGAGAGAAAGAGAGAGGTAAAGAGGAACAGACAGACAGGATTACAAAGACAGGCAGGGACAGACAGGAACAGGCACACAGAGACAGACAGCTATGTTCAAACATACAGAGACACAGGGACAGGCATTTATAATTAGATTAAGTGTGAAATGGCTACAGCGAAACAGAAAGAAAGCAAGACAATAAGTCAGAAGGAATAATCAACACGAAAGATAAGGAAAGGAAGAGCTACGAGAGTGGCGGATCTGAGATTTAGAAGTATTAAAGAGGAAGAGACAGAATGGAGAAGATCCAGCCGACAAAGGGTGTGAGAGGTGAGTTTGATAATAAAATCCCAGCTTTGTTATTCATATCCAACCTTACACCAATATTATTCTCCCAAATCCTCAAAGGAAACCTTTGAATATATCAGCTGAACACTCACACCTTTTGACATACAAGGAAAGACAATACTCTTCTATTCCAAGATGTTTAAGATTTCTGTGGTACCAGCAGTGTTTTTACGTCAACAATCAAAACCCAGATTTAACCTTATAAGGCCGGACAGTGCTTTAATATGCTATGCCCTTTCAGATTTGTCGTCATGATGGATGAATGCAGACCAGGTCAGTTTAATTGCCAGGGCTGCATTTCTGCATCATGCTGATCTATTGGGACTCCATCAACCTCAAAGGGGTGGTATGATGTTTGAATGCAACACTGGCCAGGGCTGCATCTATGTATCATGTCCATCAAAGTACATGATGCCTCAAATCCATTTTGCGGCCCTTAAAGGATTAACAAAAAAAGAGTGTGTACCCTGGAGATCCCCCGCCACCATACGGCTATGCAGGTGACACTCGGGGTTCGGCAATATTGACTTTACATTCTTTTTCCTGGTTGTCTTGTGTCAGGAGTGGAGTACAGAGGAGGGCTTAGAGGCTGCAGTCTCAGGTTCATCTCTCCACAAGAATTCACTGACTTTGACAAGCCAATGGTGTAAAGCTGTATTATATGAACCACCCATTAGGATTGTAGACATGGGTGGTCTGTAACGGGTACATTTTGTAACCGTGGCTTTTTGGCCAAGGTCTCACAGACATTCATTCATATCAATTTGCCTAGATTGGGACAAGGACTGAGACCATTTAGAGTTTATAATTCAGTCAGTTATGATGTCATCCGTCATGAGGAATGATGTCCTGGTGCACTTGAAGTATGCTTAACCTTTTAAAGACTGTATGATGCCTCATTGTTCATATGTCACCCTGATGCGCCAACACAAGAATTCTCCCATATTTGGCAAGTAAATGGTGTGAAAATGGAGTCTTTTATATAATAAGGCAGCGGGTTTCCTGCTATAAGTATAATTAAATTAGTTGAAAAATATACATCTTTTTCCTCAAAGTTCCCATTCAGCTTGCCATATTATTTTTCTCTACCGCAAACAGCCTCTTCTTTATCCAGTGCTGACCATGTCAGTGAACCCAGGCTCAAATTGTGGGCAACAGCAAACAGACCTGAAGAGGAGGAGGCTGGAATGTAGTTCTACAGTGGTATAAGTGAACGTAGGATGTCTTTGTATTGTTGGATATCTTCAAGTACAATGGGCTAAGGGTGGGGGATGTGTATTGTTATGTGTGGGTACACATGGGCGGACAGAGGGTGCTTGGATGTACTTACTGGAAGAATGTTGTGGTTTTACCCTGGTGCTAATGCCACTAGACATGTCTTCTACACATTAGTTTGTCTATAGTTAAACCAGATCTAAGTCCACATCTTGTGACAGGTCAGAAATGGGGATCACTAAGGGGAGTGGCCTCAGCATTTCCTTCTTATAATGTTTGATTTACGCTTTCTTTCACAATGCCAGCTAGAAAAATATAAAAAACGAATACAAACAATTGAAAAGAAACCAGTCCATAGTATGGTAAAGCATACATCAAGAAATATGAAATCTATTTCTATAGCAATAGTCCCAGGTGTAGAGGATTACGTTGATTTTGTTGTCTCTCTGGGACAAGGAGGCACATGAACGATCTCCCTTTACTTATATTAGATAGCTATTAACATGGCTATACAGGCTATGGGAGATCTTGCAGACATTTTCATTTCAAGTAACCTGAGGGTGTATTCTTCAGCCAGAATTGATCTAGACTAGGACTATTCCTGAAATATAATATACCCAGAGTGTAAAAAAGAGGTTAGAGTCTCCCATGCCTTGCTCTGTGGTTTAAAGTTACCTGCATCACACATCCAAATTATCTTAAATACCTGTTTTGAGAGTCTACCTGACCTTAACACCTGCCCCTGACCTGATGACCATACCCCTGACCTCCAGTCTACCAACCAGAACCAAGGGGACCCCTCACCCCACCCACCTGTCACTGGGGCTGGATCCCTTAATAATAAGGGTCAATACAAACGGTCGTTAGGGGAGACTTATGGGCAGGTTAACTGGACCCTGTACAAAGGGAGGGAGCCTGGGCCCCGGGGCTTCTTTATGGACATGTACCTTACTGGGAGTACTGTACACTTGTTTACACCACTATCTGACTATGGCTTTAGAATTGGACCTTTGCTGAGTCTGGGCAAGCCCTGATCTTAGCTTGGAACCAGCAAACTGGAACCAGAACTGGAACCAGAAGGTATGATGGGAGAACTCCCATTATGCATTCTGGTTTCTGTTCACTGGTTCAAAGCTATGGATTGCTAAAGCTAAGCAAAATTCAAGTTCAATGTCATAGTGGTAGTTACCAGAGTCTGGGAACAAGAGTGGGGGTACAACAGCCTAACTTTATTTTTGATTAGGGCTATGCCTTATTCGTTATTCCTGATGATACACTGCTGTCCTGACTCCTGACATTACACTGACATGGATATAAATAAGCAACTGATCTGACATTTTGGACATTACCGTGGCCTCCTCCCTCCCCACTTCTACATGTTAATAACAATGTACTGATAAGTCAACATCCCCAGGGTCTATGCTTTCCCATCAATTGCATGAATATGTAAACCCCATCCATGGTAATGGCCGTATTTAGAATATATAAATCCCCCCCCCCCATACTGAGGTATATCAGGGTTCATGTTATTGTGAATAATGCCATTACATGAGTAATATATTTGTGGAAATCGTGCTGTGATCTAAAATCCAGGAAGCAAGCATGGGAAGCTGCTATAAATATCAGAATCATGCCCTGGAGTTTCCTGCTAGGAATCAGTATTGATACATTTTATATATTACAGTTTTAATCCATAAATAAACGATGTATTTTCATATGCTATCGACAGCATAATTCGCCAGCACTGCACCATGCATCATGCTGACAGTAATAGATCCATACAATCCAAAAGCGTCAGCATAATGCACCAATGCATGCCTTGCATGCGAGCTATTCGATGATCGTGCACGAAATTAATATCTAGGTCATTATTGTATCTCAAATATCAAATCAGGGTATTTTGCACTCTTAATTAAGCCACTGCGGCAATGCCTAGAAGTAGTATGATGTCCTTAAGGGTTAATATTATATGATCATGTTCTATGGGTCATTTAGTTAATAATGTATGTCCCTTTAAGGACGGCATGTCACTAAAAGATGACATTTGTCATCATGATACACCAATGCAGCCCCGGCGAGTAACTCGCCAGGGCTGCATTGGTGCATCATTCCGATCGTTCGGGAGTGTCTCAACCCCGTAGGATCGTTATGATGCTTGAGTTCATGCATCATGACGACCAAGGGCATGGTACATTACCGTCCTTAAAGGGATATGTATTCTCTGTATTGAATAAATGATGAGAGTATAAAGAGTCTGAGTACTCACCGACTGTGCTGCAGTCGTCCCACTGCTGAATGGTGTCCTCCAGCTGTCAACAAACAACACACAGTGTGAGCTATGTGACAGACATCTACAGGTACTCACAGGTATGGTGTCACAGGTGGTGACACCACCATGTGTCAACCACCCAGGGGGGGGGGCACTCCCTCAGCTTTGGGTACTATGTGTGAACACGATTCCAAGGGAGAGGGTATGTTTTTGGACCCTAGGCACGGAACCGCGAGGGCCTTTACAGTCTTTGCGAAAACTTTTTTGGCATGCAGGACAGTCGGTCCGGCAGCTAGCCAATTTTGCAGGACCGGATATATTTCTGCAGGACCGGATACCAAAAACAAAGTTTTGGATACTAATTAGAATAGAATAACATTTATAAAAGTAATAATAAGAAAAGAAATGTTTTATTTGCCTAGAATATTAGTGTGCACTCTAGAACTTGTAACTTCAGTTCTAGTTGGAATACTTGAAAAATTCTTTCAGTTTTGGAAAGCCCAGAATGTAAAGGACATCTGGTCCTGCAACACCAGTCATTCTGCCTTACCAGAGCCATTTTAGGCGGACATTGCCACTGTCCGGCACGTTTTGGCAAAGACTGCCTTTAAAAGGGGTGCTTTTTAATTGTGGATGAAAAGGGGGGTATATTTTAAGGCCTTATCACTCAAAATTTATTTGATTCAATTTCTGTCAGTATAAAAAATAGTAGGATACGATTTAAGCCTATGTTATTTTTTGGGGTTTCTTCTACCATTATTTCTCGGTTACCTTCGATAAGGACATGTTTTTCTTGGTCTCCCTTGATTGGGGTATGTTTTGAAAAGGGTGCTATTTTGTTGATTTCTCTCCCGTGATAAGGGTATCAGATTTGATATGATGCTCACACAGAGTTACTTTAGAAACGATATGTAGTGCCCCCCCTTGGGGTCAAGCACCAAGGTAAGTACTGATACAACATTGGAGTTAGGGAGTGGTCATTTAATTACAACAGGGGTGCATTTTGTGTGAGCAGGCCATACTTTTATCTGTACCCAGATTAAAGGTCGATCTCTATCTCAGGGAAGTTAAATGGTTTCCATCTTTTCTATTATTCATTATTGTGTATGTAGAAATACACGTGTGTTTTTTTTGCTTTTTTTTTTAATTATTAAAAAAGGGTTTAAATTGTTGTGGTCCCACTCCTGCCATTTTGCCGCCCACCCCCCCCCCCCATCCCGTTGTCAAAAGATAACCAGTCCCTGTACGCGGCCATCCTATTTTTATTCCCACTCCAAGCCTTGTACCGTCAGGAGCCTTCTCTATTTGTGGATGTAGCAGCAGATGTCCCCCAGACAGATATCACAAAACTGTATGCGCACACATAAACACCTCTCACCCTGATCACCATCATTTATTGGCTCATAAAACATACTGCGTCCTTTATTTTACCCTTGCTTATTAACACTTCAATGTTAACAGAGTTCTTTTGTCATCTTAACCCTTAAATGATGGAATGATAGCTCAATGCATCATGCCCTTGGTCGTCATGATGCTTGAATACAGCCCTGGCGAGTAACTCACTAGTGCTACAGTCAAGCATCATGTCGACCCTACGGGGTTGAGACACTCCCAAAGGGTCGGCATGATGTACCAATGTAACGCCGGGGAGTTACTCGCCAGGGCTGCATTAGTGCATCATTATGACAAATGTAATCTTTTAGCGACATGCGTTAAAGTGTTATAGCCCTGGATATAGCCCTGGGTACTTATTGCCAGTGCTGCATTCTTGCTACATGCAGACCATGAACGCGAACTTTGAGACAGCATTTAGTCTTCATGATTTTTTTTTCAATTTTTGACACCGTCAGATGAGTGCAATCAAAAAAAGTCCAAAATTATAATTTGAAACAAACATGTCTAATTGCATCCCTTTTACAGCCCATTAAACACCAGAGAAACCCTCCTCACCATCTTGGCTTGCAGCCTACATTATCCTTTATATTAATTCGTTCTTATATCATGAATGATACAGCATTGTTTGATGGGGTCTCCAGCTGTCATATTACCATGACAACCACATGATACAGACACATTACCATGACAACTACATGATGTCACTGACCCTGTAGGGACGTGTGGCAGGTCAAGGGTCATGACCCTGGCCTTAAGAGGTCAGCATGTATAAGATGGGGTGGTTAGGATGACCCCAGCAGGCTTAAAGAACTGAAATACTAAAAAGTAGCTCCAGCCATTTCCTGTTGTATACATGTACCGGGTATTAAAGGACACTGCTGCCTACACCCTCAGAAAAGTGAGAGTCATTGTCGCTAAAACTACCCTCATCTGAGAGTCAAGCAGTGCCTGACCCTCAGGTGAGGGTAGTTTTAGCGACAATGACTCTCACTTTTCTGTGTGTGTAGTCTTGACCTTTAAAACATTGGGTGAGGCCCACTGTTCTTGTTCACGTGCTATAATATTGCACCAACTTACTGCTAGCCAGTAACTCTCCGGGCTGCATTGGTGCATCATGCAGCCTCTAGAAGAGTGTATCAACTGCATATGCTCGGCATGATGTAGCATAAACTTTGTCGAACGATGCCAAAAGAGAGGGCATGTACATACCATGGGTCTTTGATTAATACATCTAGAGTTTACTTTGAATATGGCATTCTACGGGATAACAAAGGTTATTAACACGTGGAAGGATACCTTGGTTTTTCATATCTCGCTTCGTAGAATGGTATATATATGATTTCATTATGTACAAAACAATAATACAAATTTCTTTTTCTAAAGTTGAAGCCATGAATGATGACCACACAGTGAGTGTCAGCTGGTGCCCAGTAAACAAAAAACGTTATTACAACGTTATATACCGTTTTCCTATGACTTCTTATTATGGCAAAACGTTATATAACGTTAAAAACGTTAATTTGACGTAAAATAACGTATTTTCGTTAGCTGGGTGAGGCATCCTCGTGGTTACACGTACACCGGCCACTCCCAGTTCTCACAACTGGCACCAGGGGGCGACACTGAGGGAGTTTGGAACCAGGGTAGGGACCGACTGGTGGCTTGTGGTGCCCTCTGAGGTGGAAATGTAGAACTAAAACCGATAGGCTCATGGTCCAAAGTAAGAGTTCCTTATCGTTTACTGTGGTTTTCAAATCATTTTCTCTTTCTTCATGCATGCATGGTTCTGCTGGGTCATCCATGAAACCCGATTTTGACCATTGCCACATAGACCCCGATGATCCAGCTTTCAAAAACAGTTTTTAAGTAAAATAGTAATTCAGCATTGAGATATTTGAGATATGAAGTAGTGTGATACAAAATGGACTGTTACCTTTAGGACGAGTGTAGCGCTGAGGGACAGGAGAGGTTCTAGTCCGAAGAACAACACGCGGTGGTCGTCTTTTGTCAACGACGAAAACTTCCTGGGAAAAAAGAAAAAAAGAACCATATTAAACTATGTATCGAGAATAGATGGGATTCACAAATAACTAGAAAATTCCCCTGGAATGTAGGGATTAGAATTACTTCCGTGTCGATGGTTAGGTCATCGCCTGATCCGGTGTGACGTGAATGTCATTGAGGTATGACGTCATTGACGTCATGGGAACTATGAGTGACAGGTATTGGCTAGGGGCCAGCTGTAGTTCTAATGTGTGGGACGGAAGGACATGATAAAAATGTTATAGAAGCTATAGAAATGCTATAGAACGAGAAGCACGTCAGGACACACGTCATTTGTGAACAAATGTTGAGATCCTAAATTTAATTGGTAGTAGTGAAGTCGAATAAAATCCATTAGTACCAATAGAATCCATTCGGCACTCAGGACAAACGTCATAGGCACCTATAGATTTGCATACGCACCAATGGAATTGCAAAGACACCAATGTAATTGCATTTGCACCCATGTAATTGCATAGGCACCTATGTAATTGCATAGGCGCTTATATATTTGCATAGGCACCAATGAATTGCAAAGACATCAATGGAATGGCATAGGCACCAATGGATATTGCATAGATACCAATGATATTGCATAGGCAACAATGGAATTGCATAAGCGCCTATAGAATTGCATAGGCACCTATGGAATTGCATAGACATCAATGGCATTGCATAGGCACCAATAAATTGCATAAGCAACATTAGAATTGAATTTGCAATCACGGAATTGCATAGGCACCATTGGAATTGCATAGAGTGAATTGAATTTCCTTTATTTATACTGAATAAAGATAGGTCAAAGACCTGTATTCTTCTAGATCCAGTCGATTGAACAGAATCAGACTGAACAATATAAGACAATCGGTATGTAATAAGAGAAAAAAATGTATAGGAGGCATAGGCTTAGAGCCATGACTTAGTATAATAGAGCTAGATGTTAGTGTATGCAATGTTGTGGAGGTGGTGATGTTATTACCACATGGAGGATGTTATTTCCATTTATTGGGACAGATGGTAATGTCCGAGTTAAATGATGGTCAGTCATTTAACTGTAGTCATATGGTCAATTAAAGGTTTCTGGTGAAAACATAACACACAAGTGTCCAGATTATATCAAATAATCTAGACATAAGTGTCAATCAATTCCCTATGGGTTTTCCTGTTCCAGGAGGTAAATTTGGGACTCTCTCTCACAGATCTTTCTTCCACAGTAAGGGCATTCCAAGCCCCAGCCAATCTATACCTCAGAGATCGAACATATGCAGGATTTTTTGCTCTTTTCTGGAGAAGTAACCTCTGATCCCTTCTTCTAGTAGCCACATTAATTATATGTAATTCTTCAGGGATTAATGATTTTGAAAAGGCTAAATCCAATATGTGCATATGTCTTCTATCCTTAAGTTTATTCAATTTGGCTTTCCTGTGAAGGGCTGCAGTGTTTAGAATTCCTGTTCTCCTGTAGGCTATTCTGAGGCATCTATTAACTAATTTCTGTACATTTTCAAGGCTAGTCTTAGAGGCAACATCATAAAATACATCGCAATAATCAATAATAGGTACCACCATGGTTTTTGCTACCTTAACAGCTGCATTTTGGGGTAAGTCATATTTAACATAATTAAACATAAATACTTTGTGCCGAACACTATGTACTAATGTGGGTATGTGATGATTAAAATTTAACATGGGGTCGAGAGTAATACCAAGATACCTGTATGAGGGAGCATAGGCGATATTATCCTGTCCAATCTTTAGTAAGGGTTTGGTTAGGCGTCTCCTTAGTGCTTTATTTGCAAAAACCATGAATTTGGTCTTTTTACTGTTTAAGGATAGCTTGTTGGCATTACACCAATTAGCAATATGAGCAAGGTCATTGTTAATTTTATTAGTTATATTAGTCTCAGGTGTATGGGCTAGATATATCACTGTGTCGTCAGCATAATGCTGACATTTGAGGTTAGTTAAAGATGAATGCATGTCGTTAATATAGGTTAAAAATAGTAATGGGCCCAATACGGAGCCTTGAGGGACCCCGCAGGTAATATTATGGTAGTCTGAAAGGATGCCATTAGCTTTGGTGCGTTGTCTTCTATCTGTTAGGTAATTTTCAATTAGTGAGGTGGCAGTGTTAGTAAGGCCTAAATCAGATAATTTTAATTTTAAAATGGTGTGGTTTAAAGTATCAAAGGCTTTGGAAAAATCGAGAAATATAGCTGTAGTGCATTGTTGAATGTTAAGTGATTCAAATATATTGTTAGTTAATTTTTCTATGCTGTGAAATGTTGACCTTTGTGGCCTGAAGCCGTCCTGGTTTTCATATAGGATGTTGTTATTAATTAAGTAAGTTAGTAATTGTTTATGGAGAACCTTTTCCATTATCTTAGCTGGCAGAGGCAATATGGAGATCGGTCTTAAATTATTAACATCAGACCTGTCCCCACCCTTGGGCAGGGGGGTCACAATAGCTTCTTTCCAAGCATGGGGGAAAACTGAGGTTCTTATGACTAGGTTTATTAGGTGAAGGAGATGGTATGGTAGAGTAATAAAAGTGTCTTTAAATATTTGAGAAGAAATGTTGGGAATACCAGAAGATTTATTTACATTAATTTTCCTTACTAATTTGATTGCCAGCTCCACTTCACATTCCTGAAAACTGAATTGAGGTAGAAGAGGGGGGATATTACTATGATAGGGTAAAGTCAAATTTTGTGCCAAGCGATCTCCTATTGTTGCAAAATATTTATTTATGAAATTGGCAGTGTCTTCAGATCTAATATGGGTATTATTGGTTTTGTCCTGCAGGGAGTAGACTGGGGATCTATTCTTTGGGTTCATTAGATTATTAATAGATTTCCAATATTCTTTGGGTTTATTATGAAATTTTACAAATTGTTGTTTGTTAAATCTATTACGGGCAAGTCTTTTTTCTTCATTGGCCAGATTCCTCAGGAATATTGCAATGTTATGATCATCATCATTTTGAGTACGTCTATATTTTTTCATAGCATCATCCCTATCCCTAAAGAGTGTTAGTAGGTCGTTAGTAACCCATTCCTTCTTTTTCTGTGTGCATTTAAAAGTTTTGATGGGGCAGGTAAAGTCGAGTAGAAAATGGATCTTATCCAATAAAATATTCCATGCAATATTGGGGTCAGGTGCATCCCAAAATGTGTTCCAGTTAATATTTTTAAGCCCAGTCGTATAATTATCAGGAATATAATTCTTATAGGAGCGTCCTGTGAATGAGATTGGTGTTTTAACCTCAGAGGTGAATTTCCTTGTTACAAATATGGGGTAGTGGTCAGTAACAGTGATGTGCGACACACCAGATGTAGTAACTTGAGAGGAGTTGGTTAGTATTAGATCAATTAAGGTATTTTCTCCCTGTGGGTTTTTGTGAGTAAATTGGTTAATTAGTTGGCTCAGTGCAAATGTAGTCATAAAGTTTTTTAATCTATCATGATCTCCATATTTTTTCTTGACATTAATGTTAAAATCACCTAGCATAAAAATCTCTTTGCCTGGGGTCCTAGTTAGGGTTGTTAATAATAGGGTTAGTTTAGTGAAAAATATGTCAATATTGCCATCAGGAGGCCTGTAAATATTGAACAAGTGAATAGTCTTGCCATTGCCCTTATTCAGGATTATATATTGGACTTCCATATCAATATTGCAAATATTTTTATCTCTTTGTTCAACATAGGAGACATCATTTGCTATATATGTAACTACGCCACCCCCACATGTCTTTGCTCCTGGTAGAGTCAGATCTCTATCCAGCCTGCAAAAGTTATACCCTTCTAGTACAAATGTATCGTCTTTATGCATGTTAGTTAACCAACTCTCAGTGAGGCCAATGCAATCGGCCTGAGAATTTTCAAACATTATTCTGGCATCATCTATTTTACCTGGTAATGTGCGTATATTATAGTTAACTAGATGTAAACCTCTCTGCCTATCAAAATTAAGGTCATGGGACATTAATAGTGTGTCTAAAATTCCTAAGAGAGAGAATCCCCCCCCGTTTCAACAGCATGTTTGACCAGAAACCTTCATATAAATACATGTTTGATTCCAAGATGTAGAGTGTAGCGCTTATGCAAGGGCATGTGCAATAAAATGCTACCCAAGCAGCTATTTCCATTAAGTATATCATTAGAGTAGAGTGAAATGAGCCTAGTGGCTCTGTGTATATGATACCAGTAACAAGTTTGTGACAGTACTGGCATATTGTTAAGTTATTAGTAGAGAGTATAGTTAGTAATTAGCGTGTTGCACCCTCCAGGTTACTATATCAGCGACCCTTCGGGATTACACAATAAAGACCAGTGTTGAAGCAGTTCATTGGTGATTCCTTTGGTCTATTAGTGTGTTAAATACATGTAAATGCAAATAAAAATAAATCTAGTGTGTACTCCACATACACAGGATGTAGCCAAGAGCTAGGCATGCTTTGACTCATAATAATGTTCATCGCAGTTCGTAAGAGCAAACATCACATAGTAATCCTATATGGTCCGTGTAGCGGAAGTCCAATAAAGGCACACAAATGTGCAGGCTTATATTTTTAATATATATATGCAGTCCATAATAATCTAGCTAAGTGCAATGGTCTATTAATGTTGGTATTTAAACCCACATATTACAAAAATCATATTTGTAGCTTAACTGACACAAATTAATGTTCAGGTTAATTTATAAAACATGGACTGGTTAGTAACTGAGCATGTAATACAATAAACAAACGGTCTACTAGGTATCAAGCAATAGGGGTTCCATGTAATATAATGCTTTTGCTTCAAAAGATGCTGATAGCGACTAACGCGCCCTGCACTGTATGTTGATACCAGCTGGGGGGGGGGGGGGGGTTAGGGGGGGGGTAAGGGCTTGGGCAATAAGATTTGGGCTAGTTTGATCGGCGCGCCCTGCACTGCCAATCTCTATTCCCGGGTTGGGTAGATTTTGAATAAATTTTAATTGATGATTGGGTGGATTAGAGGCAAAACCTAGTAGAGCCAAGACAAATGTCTAGAGTTGTATTGGGAACAATTTCATACTATGGTATAGCAAGGTGGGTGGGCGGTGCATACTACCTATCATAATGGTGGCATAAAGTCCTCATCTTCGTGGCCGCATCATCATCATCATCGTTTCATCACCATCATCATCATCATCATCATCATCATCATCATCATCGTCATCGTCATCTTCATCAAGGCTGACGTCACACAAGTACATGCGTGGGACCGTATGTCCTTATCATCCAGGGAGATTGCTATATAAAGGTGATGTCTGTAATTCTACACTCGGGAGGTTTTTCACCGGTGTGGGCGGTGCATAGAACATATCTTATAGGAGTGGCAAAGAAAAGTTATAGTCTGGTAGTGTAGGCCTCGTGCCATGTCGTTACTAGTCATAATCAACAACAGCCTGTTAGGGTCACCATCATCATCACCATCATCACCGTCATCATCATCATCATCATCATCATCGTCATTGTCATCGACATCACGTAAATTCCTCCTCCACTAGGGACAGAGAGTGTACTATGTAGAGGTTGAACATTATTATACACTCCGGAGGTTTTTCACCTGTGTGGGCAGTTCTGATCCGTATTGACTTAGACTACTCCCGCTTTATGCAATATGCCATAGTTCCTCTCCAAACACTTGACATATAGTAGGGCCCATTCAGAGATTGTGTCAGAAGTGGGGTGTAGTCCATCTGGTGAGAACTTTTTATATTTATGGGTATATTTACCCTTGTTTGCACAGTGAATGGAGGTTGCCAGCTGAGGTCCATAGTAAAGCGTTTCTCTGTTCATCTCCATGAGAACCTGGTTGATAAGCAGTACTCCTTCATTCATGACCTTTTGCTGCACAGGATATTGCTCAACTATTTCCTTGTTGTACATCTGCATACTCATGCCCAGGAGGGGTGCATAGGCCATCCGCTGACCAGCATCTTGTACAGTCTTTTTCAGCTGGGTATAAAGAGTCGTCAGGTGATCAACAAGGCATCCTACCTCGGGCCACTTAGGAGTGACCTTCCAGTGTGGCTCAAGCCTATGAAGTGTCGTGAGGTTATTAGCCCCTATCATAGCAATTAACAAATGGTAGCTGTTATGCTGTAGATGTTGGCCTAATTCGACAGTCAATGACTCCACTGTGGCTCCAGGAATGGGTAGCTCGTACAAGCCCATATAGTCGATCCCTTTCTCCTCCAATACAAGGTTTATAGCTTCAAGCAAGCCTTTACCCCTACTATCCGCGGCTAGTAAGACTCTGAACATTTTAAGTATTGATATGCAAAGAGATAACGTATGTACGTGTAATATAATTGTGTAGACGTGTACGTGTGTTTGTGCGATGTATACGCGATGGGCTGCAAGTGGTGTGCCTCACTATGTGCTGTTAGGTCTGTAGTGTGTGTAGGTATGAGTAGGTGAGCCCTGGGGGGGGGGGGGGGGGGGGTACTAGGGTATATTCCGGTGTGCATGTGAAAAGGAGCGGGGGATAGCTATGGCTCTAGCGTAGTGTTGGTTCTGACCAGGCGCGCCCTGCACTGCCCGTTCAGTCCCATAGTGGTTGGAGTCTCAATTCGGTGGGAGTGATATACTGGTGTGTATACAGCAGCGTAGCGTTGAGGGTGGGGGGAGGGGGGTGGTTAGTATCACTGTTCGGTGCGGGTTGTGTACTAGTGTATAGTGTTGTGAGTGTATGAGTAGGGGCAGAGGGTTAATATAATTCTAGCAGTGGAGGGGGGGGGGGGGGGGGGGAGGGGGGGGGGTGTTTAATATCTCTATTCGGTGCGGGTTGTGTACTAGTGTATAGTATTGTGTGTGTATGAGTAGGGGCGGAGGGTTAATATATTTCTAGCAGTGGAGGGGGGGGGGGGGTTAATATCTCTATTCGGTGTGGGTCGTGTGCTAGTGTGTAGTACAGTGTGTGTTTGAGTAGAGGCGGAGGGTTAAAATATTTCTAGCAGTGGAGTAAGTACATGGTGGTGTTAGTTTGATCAGGCGCGCCCTGCACTGCCTATCCAATCTGGGATTGTATACTATACAGTGTGTCACTAGACACGCGGAGTAGCTAGGGGGGGGGGGGGTTACCGAATAGACTTGCCTCAGTCCAATGGATTATTCTAGTTTTTCTTTTCTGCAGCCAGCCTTGCTTCACACCTTCTGAAAAGGGCCCGAATCTCCTCCAATGATTTCCCACACCTATTTTGTCCCTTTGGTGTGCAATTTTTTTGTCCATCTTGAATGATGAATCCTGTCGCCCAGACTAGATCTCTAGTTCCTTCGTATAACGGCAGGTTTTTTGTAGCCATTAGTTGGGTGAGGAGGGTGGGGTTCTGCCTAAACTTTAGGAGCTGGAGTTTCTTGATCAGTTTGAAACGGCCAGTTTCGAACCATTCCTTGTTCCTGGGCAGTTTCCGGAGGATCTTCTTAACCTCATAAGGGTCTGGCTCTCGTAGAGCCTGTGCGGCTAATCCAGGGGCACCACACTCAAGGGCTGACTGGTGGACATAGCCCTGCTCCACCGAGGCATAGTGATATATACCCCACTTGATGTGGCTGGGGTACATATTGGATAAGAAGCTGTGCTTCGATTGAAACACAATTCCATTGTCATAGGTGAGGGTCTTAGCTGATGCAAGTGTTAGTTCCTCTGGGAGCAATTCCAAATTGTCCCAGACATACACTGTTCCCTCTATTATGACTGAACGGCCCTTAAGTTCAACCCTTTTTCCCAAGCTCTTTGCGTGCTGCGCCACAATTCTTAAGTCACGTACCCTGTCCTGTTCAGATTTGGTAAGGTCATCACCAATAGAGACTTTCCAATTTGGCATGTTCCTCAGTTTCTTGACATTGGAGTATACTGCTCCTTTTGATCTCCCCTCCTTAAACTGTACCATGATGGGTCTAGTTTTGTTCGCCTCGTACTTGCCTAGTCTAAAGATGCCATGGCAGTCAGCAGAGGATAATCCTGTTCCTAAGTCACTCAGTAGATTGTCTATCACTTGGTGAGGATTTGGGTGATCTTGTTCGGAAAGGCCCCTGAAAATCATATTGTTCTTCCTGGTGGAGCTGTCAAGTTTTTCCCTTTGGGTGGTCAGGTCATCAATTATGGATCCCTGTATAGCTACTTTTATCTCAAGGCTTCCTACTTGTTTCTCAAGTTCTGCAATTCTTTGCCTTTGGGAGGTCACTGTATCCGTCAGTTTCTTGATTTGTTTGTTATTTGATGCGATCTGCGTGGCATTTTGAGCAATGGTGTTGTTGAGCATGAGCAGCTTGTGCATGAACTTTTTTTCAAGTTCTTCTAAGGAGGAGACAGGAGGGTCAACCTCAGGGCAAGTGGTGCTGCTTTCACTACCATCATCATCATTGTTATCTCCTTCTTCCTTACTATCATCATCTCCATCGTCATCATCATCATCATCATCATCATCATCATCATCATCATCATCACCAACATTTCCCTTATCAACATCACCATCCCTGTCATCAATACCGATGTTCCCATCATCCAGATTGACGCTGCTCACAACCTCTTCCTTGCTATCATCTTTTTCGTCAGATTGAGCACTCGTGAGGTTTCTCTCCGGTGTGGAGGGTGGCAAGTCTAGTCCTACCTGGGGCTGTGTGGCGGTTAGCTCCAGAATTAGAGCACTTACGTCGTCAAGCGGTTTGGTAGGTGAAGTTATGAGATCCTCATTAAAAAGAGAAATATCTGAGCCAGCTGGGGGGGTATTTTCCAGATTTAATTTCTTCTTACCATGTTTTTTCTTTGGTTGCTTAATCTTGGCGGATTTTGGGGTGGATGTGTCTTGGGTGGATGCTGCCTGGGTGGATGCCGATACAGGTTCGTTGTTGTCGGCTCTAGCTCCCTTTGGAGCCCGCTGAGGTAGTGGGTGTGATTGGCCTGGGGGTATAACACCGGTGGTACCTCCATTGTCGCCCTCTTTGTCGGTGCGACTTCTGGTGGTCCTTTTATTTTCCTTTTTTGGAGCTTCTGCCATGATAAATCCTTTCACGGTTAGTCCATGTGGAATCACAACACAATCACGGGTAAGGTAATCCTAGGTGAGCTTCAATAGGGTGTAGCAATATGCTAGTAATCACGAGAATATGCAGAGCCGAGGTGGCGAGTGACCTTCTACTCATAGACCATGACTACCGATTTGATAGGCACATATGTAATTGCATAGGCACCAATGGAATTGCATAGGCATCAATGGAATTGCACGGGCACCTACAGATTTGCATAGGCACCAATGTAATTGCATAGGCACCAATAGATTTCGCTCTGACGAAATGAAAACCGCGTATATCTTCGCTGTTTATGCTCCGATCGGCCCGATTTTCGGAAGGGACGGAGAACTTCAAAATAGTTTTTTGGTCAAAATCGGTCAAACTCTTTTTTGTCTCCCTCCCCCCCCCCCCCCCCACCCCGAAATCCACCAACTTCCCGGTAGTTATAATATGAGAACTCCCTAAGCTACTATCGATGGTACTATCGTTTCCTCTATCCTCTCTACACTGGGGAGGGATCTAGTCTTGATGCTACACACCAGGTGGCGATAGTGAGCTGGGAGGATACTCAGCACACTAAGTTGATATAAAGGAGGGGTCGTTTTAGTGTGGTGTGGTCTTTGTTATATTGATCATCGTTACAATATAGCGAGTTTTTCAGACGATCTTCTATACTATGCCCCTATTCAAAGAAGAATCTGATATGAGGCACATACAGGTATAATTACAACACATAAACTTGAGCATATGATCAAGAGATGTAGGAATCTCCCTCTACAACATCACTGTACACCCACACTGTATTGTTTTTATAAATCAGTGTGTTTTGTATACATGCCTTTACTGTGATCCCTCAGTCAGACTCTAATTAGACTAATTGTACCACATTGCAGCTCTCAGAGAGACCAGCCATTCCTGTGGCGTGAGTATAAGGATGTCTGCCGGGCACCTAACGCTTTATACGGGCTCAAATTGTAGGGTGACCTTATCATTATCATCGCTTATGGATGAAACATAGACAAGATGGGATAGATGCACAAAATGTTGCCATTGTGGGGTGAAGATAGGCAATATGCCAGGTTAATAGGAACAGGGAGAACAAGGTTGCCAGCCAAGATAGCGATGAACGGGATAGATTAAAGTAGACGTATAGGGTAAAAGTGTATATTACAATGAACTACTATATTATCCAAAGCAGAGTCTGCCAGGTACATGACTTCTGAAATTCTCATCTCAAAGATACATGGGTTTTATAAACTGTGGGTTTAATTTAACACTTGAATGACATCCCCCGTCAATAAATCGTTTACATGAAGTTACTTCTTTTTTATCATGGACGATTTAAAAACATATATGTAGTTTTTTTAAATATGTATCATAATAATATTATTAAAAATATGCTGACGTACCTGAGTGGTTCGGCGTAGACGTCAAAGACGGACCGCAGCGCCTCCTGGTAGCGTTTCTCCGTCTTCTGGAGTCGGTACACGATACGTAACCGCAGGTCCGACTCTGCAACACCAACATGCAACATGAGTTTGAGTTTTGAATTTCATTTACAAGTAAAGTCTTTCAAATCGATGCCAACAGCCAGCATGTATACCAAGTATATGATGCTTCACAAATCAATATACAGATTATGATAATACAACCCGACTCATCATTACAATATACAACGGGCAGTAAAGTAGAATGGCAGACACTCATGATCGAAGGATCAACCTGATGCACTAAGGCATTATTGGAACATAACAGCAAATGAGAAGCACCTTGAAGGGTCAATGACCAGCACCTGTATATAGGTAATATATGGCCAGGTGACACTCTGGATTTTTCTCGATCATATAGACTGACATTTTTCTTACCTTTTCCTGAAATGTAAATAAATGCATGTCGTGGTTATAAGGCTATATAAACCACCTCCCCGATGGTACACGCTTGAACGTGACCTGTGTTATAGTTAAGTTACATACAGAGGTCATTTACCTTTCTCCCATGGGAAAGTAGCCTATGGACATAGCATGTCTAACATGACCATAGATGTGTTTTAACGGCTACACTGTCCTTGAATTCTCTTGCTGGGACTTTTTTGCGGTTTCAACATGAGAATGTCCTATTAATTTGATTAAAAATCAAAAATGTCCCCAGGACATGTTATAGTTATTGCCCAGCAGCTGGGAATAGATAGCTTAACGTGTATTTATACATTAGATATGCGTGTTTGATACTGTGTGTGGTGAGAATGGAATGGCGCTAAAAAGGTCTATGCACATATACATGTGTGCTAACCATGAACATGTAGATTGATGGACGTTCTGTCATCTCACCAAGTGCTGTTTTAAAGAAGGATTCGTTATAAAGTCTCTAAGATAATGAGTCACAGTTCAAGTACCATTTTTTGACAAAAGATTGAACAAACATCAATATCTAAAGTGTGTTTTTCCTTATCGGCTACACAACATCACATTAATCTATTCCTTCTTCTATCTTGATACTCAGCTGGAGGTACTCTCCTTGCCAGGTATCCTATTAACCCGTTAAGGGAAGTATGATGCCTCGGGGCTTCAAGTTCATTTGTCATCACGATGCACCAGCACAGAGTTAGCAAATGACTCGCCAGTGTTGCATTTGTACATCATGTCAACCCTTCGTCCGTGTATCAACTCGGTTGAGTCGGTATAAATTTGTGCATGAATGCAGCACCGGTATGTTACTCCAGGGCTTCGTCCATACACTATGCCCGACAAAAGGGCAGAGTGCATCAAAGCACCCTGTGGTCTCTTTCACGTGCATGTAGGGTAGCCTCATCATAGAGTCGACCACTACCTTGAGATACTCGTCTGAGATGTCAACCTCAATTTTGAATTTATCCATGCCTGATCCCAGTGGGCACAAAATTCAGTCTACTGTTGAATCAACATAGCATCAACATTGAATCAACATTGACAACCATTAAACAATGTTGATTCAATGTTCTGTGCCCACTGGGATAAGCCTTCTACATTGTATCTGTCCTTTGTTGGTATGTAACATTCAAAGTGTATATTATGTAACATATAAAGTGTATTCTATGATGCGCAGAAAGAGGGCTTATCATGCATGGATAACTGTATAAAATTGAGGTGGACATTTCACAGTGTTTCAAGGTAGTGGTCGACTCCAGGTAAACCTACCCTAACTAATAGCATGGATCGTTGTGTGGGGAGCAGTAGGTATGTCAAATAGCTGTATTTCCTGGTAGCCTGTGCCGCCTACAGCTATACATGTAGATGTGGTGTGTGTGAACGACTGTCACTTAGCATCACTAACACTGCACTCAGCATGTAAACGCCTCATTAACCCTTTAAGGGCTGCATTGGGCTTTAATGTGTTATGTCCTTGTCGCCATGATGCTTGAATGCAGCCATGGCGAGTTGCTCACCAGGCCTGAATGAATGCATTATACCGACCCTAAGTTTGGGAGGGTATCAATCCTGCAGCGTCGGTATGATGCTTGAATGCAGCAATCGCGAGTTACTCACCATGAAAGCATTTGATATGTGGCACTGAATGGTAAATATAGTCCTAAGTATATATCATAATTAGGACACTTGGACTATTATACATGCCATTGTTTTGGTGTGGTTTTCTCTTTCTAAATAAAAGCAGAGTGTCAATGACCAAGAGTTCAGTGCCATACAGCTACATAAAATGATACCAGTGAAGTATGTCAATTACCTAGATTTATGTACATTTAATCTGACACATTTATGATTGAATCACATTTCAATAAGAATGGAGGAGCTGTCTAGCTAAATGTGTTGGGTCAACATGTTTGATCTCTCCACATCTCCTTAATTTCTCTTGAAATGGGTGAGTGGTCCCTTCTATTTCGAGAAACATGAGTGAAAAGGCTACTCATCCAAGTCCATATGGGTCTTGTGTGGACTTCTGGACCACTCTCGATTTGGGGAGGGGACCGGGTGTTGGGAGTGAAGAACTTTTGTGCGCTAGCATGGGAAATTATTCTGCAACACAGAGAAAAGTAGTAGAATCACTGTGACTCCCGACTTGACCACTGAGGTAAATCTCCCCAGGACTCTAAAGTGACTCCCTAACATTAACAGGACTCTATAATAACTCTATAAAGACTACTATTCTAAGACTCCCTTATAATTGGGAGTCACTTTAGAGTCGTGGGGAGAATTACCTCAGTGATCGAGGCCAGACTACCATTTGGGAGTCACCGTGATTCTACTTCTTTTCTCTGTGAACCCCTGACTTGAGTTGGCTCTAAATGATCTCATCAAAACGCCCCGATTATAGAGAGCATGTCAGGATAATATTCCTACCAGGGCCACCCCTCCCTATGTCCTGCCATGATGCTGGTGGTGAGGTGAAGCTACACCCAGAATTGGCAACTCCACCACATTCCCCTCAAGTCGTGATGACACTCAGCACACCCTATTCCCCACCACTACACCTCCCTCTCCCCATACTGTGCGAGGAGGAAGGGTTCAGTCTGTGTTCTGGGCAATCAGGGTGAAAGAGAACATGTTTGCATCTGTGAGCACACTAACATGTTTGGAGTAAAACTGAAGCTGAAATATATATGCCTTGATGTGGTAATTTTGAATAGTGCCTCTCTACTGGAGTGACTGTACCTATTATAGATCAAAGTGATGTGGTCCGTCAAGCAGCCAAATTTACCTAAACCTCATTTTGTGATTTGGCAAATTCTTACTCACTGAGGATTCATGCATTCTTCATGTCCATAGAGCATGTAGCTGATGTCTAATACCTCACGACTAACATCACTGTCCAACACGACGTCACAGCCCTGCCTCAACTTCAAGTACTTAGTCCTTTAATGTCGCCATGGTGTATGGATGCATCATGCCGACAAGGGGCATGGCACATTAAGTCAGTATGCTGCACTAAGTTCATAACGGTAAACTCTGTGTTACAGTTACGAGGTACATGAAGGTGTCAGAAGATGCACACTTTATAAAAGAAGCTCAACTTCCAATGTGAGCCAGCCTCTCAAGTTGCACCGGGCCCTTTAATAAAGGCTTTAATGACGGCGTGGTGCTAAAAGATGACATTTGTTGTCAAGATGCACCAATGCAGCCCTGTCGAGTAACTTGCCTGGCGTGCATTGGTGCATCATGCCAACCCTTCAAGAACCTCTTAACCCTGTAGGGTCGTCATGATGCTTGAATGCAGTACTGGCGAGTTACTCACCAGGGCTGCATTCATGCATCATGACGACCAAGTGCATGGTGCAGTAAAACATGACATTATATGCCGTCCTTAAAGGGTTAATAGCAGCACATCCTTGTCTCACTTCGAAGTGCCGAATACTAATAGCCCATAAAGTAGGTGAGTCCGTACCATGACTTGCTCATTAGTAAAACACAGAGTACAGTTACATAACTGAATACATCCTCCCCATTGTCTCGGTTTGACCTTCTACCACTGAGAGGTGATGAATATGGATGTCATGACCCACACCTGTCTCCCAATGTCATCATTAACCCTTCAAGGGCAGCATACACTCTAAGAAAATTGTGTTATTATTATACGGTCTTTTTGCTGCCACCTTTAACACACGTTTTTTGTAGCATACCGCACGCTTGCCAAAAGTATGTTGATCTCAAAAGTGTGTTGAGAACAAGTGCATGTGTTATTCCTTAAATGCATGTTGCCACAACATACATATTTTAGAGCGTAGGGAATTAAATGTGCTATACTATTTTTGTCATCATGATTCATGAATGCAGACCTGGTGAGTAAGTCGCCATTGCTGCTTATGTACAGGGTTGATATTTTTGTGAAAGCTTGGTATGATGCGCCAATGCGACTCTGGCAAGTATTTCACTAAAACGATGCGATGGTGCATCATCATGACAATAATGGCATAGCACATTAAGGCATCATGCGGTCCTTAAATGGTTAAAGGGTTGATACACTGTACAGGTGTATAATGCAGACAGGTGTACTAAGGAGGTCAAGGTCACATCACCACTACACAAGGTCAAACAAACGCCGTCCCATCACGGCCGCTGATTGGCCGCGGGGCATCACGTGACCTACATAGTGACGTCATAGGATGTGAGACACCTGTAGCCGTGAGGATGTACTCAATGACAAAGACTGTCATTACAGGCTCTTTATTATGTACCTGTAGCTCTACCTCTATCCCATTCATCACTTGTGTAAGGTGTGAAAATAAGTCTTGGTATTTCCTTAATCCTTTAAGGATGGCATGATGCCTTAATTCATCATGCCCTTGGCCGTGAGGATGTGTTCATGGACAAAGACTTTATTAGAATATATATATAGATACATATTTGTATTTCTTCAAGGTAAAGTTTGAGACGATTTTGGGACTGGGTATGCTCAAACATCAGATGGTGTAAGCAGGCAATGGTAAACTGCCGGTCAGATTGAACAAGAAAATGATTATTCACTTTGAAAAAAGGAAGTCCTGTACCGGTCATTTCCAGTGTATACTCGGCTCTGGTTTGGTGCCCACTTTACAATTACATAATTTTTAGAATGGACAAGAAATCGACGTTTTTATGCACCAATGGAGGGGTCATTCACTGAGAAATTTCGCATCCAAGACACCTTTATCTTTTTTTAATGTGTGCAAGGGCTTCAGGAAAGTTGGGGTAATTCCTTGTTAAAACTAGTTAAAACTAACATATAGACTGGCCATTCCTGCAAAAAAATCCATCGTCAGGTATGATATTCTATGTTTTGGCCATATTTGTTCTAAAATGACTGTACTATTGGTGTATCATGCCGACCCTTTGGGCATGATGTGTTAATGCATTATGTCGTCCCTAAATGATTAAAGATTCCCAAACTGCCCTTACCGCTGCGGGGGTCTCCTGTGGCGTCGTCATCCCCGTCCTCCAGGATGATCTCGTCGCCGTCCAGCAACATGGCGTCGGCGTCCAGGTTCAGGATGGCCTTGGAGGAGGCCAGGTGGACGCGGTATGACGTCAGCTTGTTCTCCATGACGACCTCAGCTACCAGCTCACTCACACGCGTCCCATGCTCACCCGACAACTGCAAGGGTGGAAATAAATGTGGGGTTAAATATTGTGCTTTAAATAAAAGATTTATTATGCTTAAATACTAGAAACGCAGTATTAAATGCCCCCCATTGAATACAATGTGGCTGTATTCAATGGGCTAAGCAAAAATTGTCTTTCCTTCATTAAATGGCTTCAAAAAAACAAACTATATTGATACCCCTCTGACATGGAGGCTGGGGCATATCCCACTCAGCCTAAAACTTTGTGGGATACGGCATCAGCCCCCACTTGTGAAATTCGTCAGAGACTGTATCAATGGGCAGTGACATTTGTCTTTTTATTTGTTAAAACATGTGCTCACTCGACAACTTTAACATGTTGGCAGGTGACAGTGGATTGAATAACAGATTTTATGGTTAACACCAAGATATTCAAGATGTCATCGTATGTTGTGTCTCTGTTCGTGGCAAACTGATATAAATGGCATAGTATGGAGACTGATATAAGTGCTAATTTACAAGAGATCAAATGATTTTATTATATAATGGAGCATTAGTATATGGAACAAAGGACGCCAGTTCATTAAAGTCAAGGTTCTTGTTAATAAAAGGGAATTATCATGGTTTGAAAAATGGATGTTTGAAAATATATGCCATTTAATTCATTCTGACCCTGATGCAGAGACCACTCCCATATACTACTTACAGTTCTGCAGCACTATGTTATATCAATAAGCCCCTTTTCCCCTCCAATTACAATTTACAACGTTCAAGTAATATAGGGTATGCATTGAACATGGTGAGGTACATATAAATCAGATACATTTGTATACGGAATAGGGCAGTGCCCCCCTTGACGACCCTGACCGTGATCAGCAAACTCATTAGTGGGACTGGGGCATACACTGGGATCATCCCTGGTATTAGGGTGTGTTTGGTGAGGGATATCTGGTCACGGTACGAGTGGACAACCAGCCATGACGACAACCTACAGACAAGCTATACACCTGTACTCACAGGCACTCATAATAACATGCAGGTATATACATGGGGTGGTATTGGAGGGGTATATACATAGGTCAAGTACCACATAATACCGTACACTTTTCTTGGCTCTTTGATGTTAATTTAACTGTAGGTACCAAGATAATGCTCATCAACTTACTATCAATTCTTTCAAATATATTATTATCATTGGAAGATCAGTAGCAGCTAGTTCTCCAGAACCACTCTTATAATGCGTAGGTTCTGGGGTTCTGAGATTAAGCTGAACTCCATCGGTTTTTTACTGTTTACTCCACCTATAGAAGTCTTATGCAAATAATTAATAGATTAAGAGTATGATGGTTGGGGTGCAGCACATGACGTGAGGGCGTTTTACCGATGTGCAATTTATTTGCCTGCCATGCATACAACTTGGAAGAATAGCTGTGACGGTTAGGGCATGTACCCAACTGTTATTAAGTTGTTATATATATCACATACTATTCCTATTCCCCTGTAGCTCATCTGAAGATCTTAATATGAATGTCCTGAATCCCTGTATACAGACATATGTAAACCATAGACATTTAGTGCCTCCTTTACTCACAAACCGTTACAGACTTAGTCATCCTAAATGTACTCCTTGGAGTGCCTACCATCCCCCCCCCCCACCCCAAGCTGGCAGCAGGTACTTATTGAAGGAGATGGCCGAACACAAGTGGCCTGAACCCTGCCAAGTTGTCATGTTACTACAAAGTAACGTAATCACAGCGTTTCTTGGCAGCAGTTGTAGTATTTGTACCCAACCATTGTGGTTGTATGTAAGAATAAACACTTTGTGATTCAAACTAGACTTACTTAGATATACACCTCCATTTTATACCCCTACTCGGCCCCTTTTACCAGGTGACTGTGTCCTACAGGTAGATGACTACATTGCGTATTGCACGGTTTTTCAGCTGAATTCATCCCATCTTCTTTTTTCTCCGTCTCTCGATTATAAGTTACTGCATTCCCTTAGACCACCCACTCCGCATGCCTGTCTGTCTCTGTTTGCCTCTGTCTCTGCCTCTATCTCTATCTGTGTAAGTCTCTCTCTTTTCTCTATCTCCCCCCCCCCTATCTCTGTCTCTCTCTCTGGCTTTCTATGCAGGTCTCTGCCTCTCCTCCTCTCTGATTCCTCTATCCGTCTGCCTATCTCTAAAACTATGTTTTCCCCTGTCCCTCTGTTTCTCTTGACATTGGAGCAGTTGAGAGTAACGACATGAATTGAATTCCTAAATACTATAGATTTCTGTCTGTGTTTTTAACAGTGGCTAGATGGTGAGTAAGACTTGTCAGCAGCCAACCGTGTAAAGATATACCTCAACCCCCCCCCCTTCCCCCCCCCCCTCAGCAGGCACTCACCCACTCAGCCTACCCCGGTACTACAAATTGCTGTGGTTACTTTGTAAAGAGGAACAAGTGGCGGGGATGATGACAGCAAGGAGGAATCAGAGACTCGGACCGCCATGACCAACGTGAGAGACCTAATACAGCCCTGGGGGTTCCCTTCTGACCAAGGAAGATCTAAGTTTAGTCTTCTTGCTATGTTTTATAATGCCATTATTATATCATCAATTTGTTCCTAAAACGCATGCGAGTTCTCAGCCCTACCGGTATGTCATATCCTAAACCATGTGTGCTAAGATTGAAGGTGGGATGATTGCACCCTTAAAGGCATAGAACTTGCTGCCCCGGCAGCAACAGTTTAAGTGCAGTTATGACAGGTACTCAGCCCTTTATATACGACGATGCTATATACTGACATCCTTTGTGACCATTTTATTAAATAAAATGCATAATTTGACTGGTGTATGTACAAAATGGTCTACCAGGCCATTCATACCTGCCAGGATAAATAAAAGAAATTCCATTCAAATCAAATCAAACCAATTCCTTGGTTTCCTGTTGGAGATAATGATAAATAACGGATGTCATACTCATTAGATACTTCTTGTATATAGCTCACAATAAGGTGTCTACCGTATCTTAAATGGGAATGTGCCAATTTCTGGGAATTGGGTGAATTATACCGGAAGTAAGACATAATAATCACAAGTGCCACGGAGAATGTATGATCACAGGGTGTCGCGGGCCAAGCACCTTTAGTTATACATGTGCATGTACATCTTGTATATGTATAGGTGCACTCACCTATGTGTGAGATTGACACCGTTCCTCTACTAGAACAGTACTCTTTTATTCAACCAGTGTGAAGTTGTCACACCTCTGTTGGATTCCGAAGGTCGATGATTTATATCAGAAAAAAAGACTTATTCCAGTGCAGATGAGCCTCCAGTATAAACATGATCATTGGCGAGTTACGCATCATGTATATATCTGTGTAATGTGGTGATATTGATAATTGGCTATATTAATCTCGTGCACTGTTGTCCCGTGGGTATGGGGGATGATATAAGACATTTCCCTGACGGTTAGAAGTACCCAGTGGAGGCACACTGATGTATGGGGTGTAGGTGAGACCCATTGAGGTATCCTGGACTATTAAGGTCATGCTGCACATCCTGCATTATTGTGGTAGGTAGCATAAAGAAACAGGAAGACTTCAGCACTGACCACATCTCAGGGAAATCTTTGTATCCTTAATGCATGCAGGCATGCTGCCGCCCATGCAGCATAAATAGTGGTTTCTTGCTATGGCAACCTTTCAATCAAATCAGAGTATACTCCATTGTGTAGCATTCTTCCTGGTATAGATCTCCATGCTGACAATACTAACCAATAACCTAGTCTCACTCTGTATCCTATGCTAAGCAGTGTACGATATACTCTCCCCCTGGCATTCCCCTTCCTTGCACCAGTTTCTAGAGCGAGCAGGGTGGCCTGCAAATCAGCTGATGACCTGTTCAAGCCTCTGCGATGAGATGCCTCTTCACCTCAGTCATAGATATGATCACCTACACCATCTATAGCTAATATAGGGTATAAAGGGTATCCACACACCTATATCGTATACAGAGACCCTGGGTCTTCCAGTGCAGAACGTGGTCTGGAGGCAGGTATAGGGAGGAGGGGGAGTGAGTCCTAGCTAGGAGGAGGGGTTGGTGGTTTCCCTGTTCCCACACCACACTGTATGATCCCTCCCTACAGCCCTGTAGGCTCAGCACTGACTGACTCCTGCGGGAAGCACATGGACCACTCTGTGGTTACAGTCTGTTACGGTATGAAGGTTGCCATCTTGGATTCCCTAACCCAAGGTGGCACCCATTCACTGACAAAAGGGCCCTGTCTGGAGATTGTATGATGACGTCAGAGGGGTTTCCCAATCTAGATGTTAATAGATAGATATATTTCGTTCTGTTTATCTCGGAGATTTGGGGGAGGCAGAGATTTGACTTCTACAGAGGAAGTAGTGGCCGCGCTGCCTTTACTGCGCATGCTCCTGCCAATAGAGTGGCGCCGCCCAGCGGTAGAGGCGGGTGCCAACAGTAATGTGGGAGTTGGCTGTGGTGGGGGCAGACAGCTTCCTGCTGAGTATAGGGGTGTAGATGTATGTGTGTGAGTTAGTCAGGGTGAACCTTCTGACCCTGACTACAACCTATAATAGATATAGGGCATATACAAACCACAGCTACCTCCTAACCACAATAATGTTATCCTTCCCCTTAACTATAGAGGCTTAGGAAAAACACATTCAAATATATTCCACCAGACTACCCTGCACTTAAAAAAATAATAAATAAATACCAGAAAGGCATAGATTCACCCCTTATAGTTGTCCCTTTCACAATTCTAATACAGTGAAATCTCGTTATAAGGCTTTTGGCAAGACAAATGTGCTTATAAGCAAAGTTGCTTATAGCTAATACATGTATTAAATGAAGAGATAATTGGCAATGGAAACGTATTCCTTATATTAGGAAGTTCCTTATATCAGTCCTGCTTATAACAAGATGCCACTGTATTCTTCTTCCTATATATGAGTATCTAAATCTTTCCTCCTTCTTCTGACATAACAATACCTCCTACAATTCAGCCAGACAAGCCTTCTACCTTCCACCCAAGTGTCATTCTCAAGGTCTTGTCTCCACCTTATCCCAGGCTGTATTATCTCCCCTAATCCCCATTCTTCTCCCCCACTCCCATCCCAGACCGCAGATATTTACCCAGCTCCAAACCATGACCTTCCCCACCTTTAGTTATATCTGCTCACTCTACACCCCTTTTCAACCCCATCTTGGTCTTCATAATACCCCCACCCGCACAATGTTTTGCACATCCCTTCCAGGCCTTGGCAGCCAGAGGTACTGTCTATTCCGCCAATGCCCCTGGATCTCTCCTTTAAAGGGGCAATCTCACCACTCGCACTTAGCCACATATTAAACTACAAGAGAACTATAAATGTGAATGGGACACGATTGGTGATTATGCAGCTTTAGATCAATGTTACCCCCTCCTCCCCCATACACACACACCTTCGGGAAACCAAAATGTGTTTTAGGTTCAGATAAGGAGGTCGTATACATCTTGTTAAACACAGTCATTTTAACAATTGACGGAGTTATGGTTGTTTGGCATTTCACAGGTGATAACAGTTCCTGAACATAAAAATACAGGTAGGCAACTCGATCTAGAGGTATCTTCTTTTTATCCCTGGCCATAATCCGTGTATACCTACCCTTGTGCCTGTTGTTAGACTGACAGAGTATGCAGGCATCCTACCACATCCTCCCCCCCCCCCCCCCCATCCCACCCCTCCACCCCCATCCTTCAGTCAATGTCAGGGTGTGTGTGCTCTGTTGAATTCACTCACTCCCCTTTTTGCTATGCACATTGTCTCCCTCTTTTTCTCCTGTCGTCCTTCTTCTTCCCTTTTCTTTCCTGTCTTGTTGCTTTATAATACTCATGTCAAATAGAAACCTAAGTGCAAGCGGAACTGTCTCAGGTTAAGAAAGTGGGAAAATGGAGGTTCCAACTATTTAAGCTTGATGTAATGCCAGATGCCTGGGATATTGGGCAGTTTCATGAATGTATACCATTGGCCCAGCAGAGAAAATAGGTATTGCCAATTGGTATGAAATAGTCTTGGCATCTAATTGAAAGGCTATACTTGTATATATGTGTAATTTATGCCAATAACAATTTTGAAATCAATCAACCAATCTAAATGATGCCACAGGTTTATGGATTCCTCATACAAATGCTCATATTTTACATGTTCAACTTAGGATATACAATACATCCCTGCCAACCCTAGTCGAACTTAAACTTGGCCGTGTTATCTTCACGTTGAAAGGCACCAAGGAGAATGGCACTTAGAGAGATTCTCAAAGGTATGCACAGCACCTTGTGAGAAAAAGTGGACGGAAATTGACAGGAAATATGTACACTGCTGTGGGTGCCAAGAGTCAGCAATCCTCCCTGGTACAGTTTGTGTATAATGTTTGTTGACTGGAGTTTCTTGGGGTTCTATAACTTTACTATGGAGTAGAAGAATACCTACTGTTATCATGATAAGTGGATTAGAACAAAATACACAAACTATGGCATTAACTAAGGCTAAGGGGACCGATACCTCTATTAAGTTGACTATTGAGTGTGAGACCTGACATTTACATCTCTGGTCAGTACATATACATGTACATATACACATATGGCATTTAGGCAAAAAGAAAAGGTGTGTTTCAGGTTACATAGTCTGAAAATCAAGGTAGGGTAGGTCGGATTTTATTTGATTTTTTTTACTTTGCCCTGAAAAGTACCCCAAACTGATCATTCATGAACCCATTCCCAGCCATGTGCCATCAGACAAATCCCAACACAGAGAAAAGAAACAGCGTAAAAAGAGTCCAGGTTGCCTCCAGAATAACTCCCCTCTCTAGGGGAGCCCAGGTCCTTATGTGACTCCCTGAAGTGAGTCAGGCAGCTATGAGACACCCCCCGCCCCAGATGACTGCTTTACTATTAGGTCAGTCAGGGAGTCACCTAGGTCCCCTTGGGCAGCCTAGGGTTCCCCTAGAGAGGGGAGTCATTCTGCACGCAACCTGGACTCCCTTCAGACGCCTTTCCTTTTCTCTGTAAAGGCACGCAATTTCACACAGACTCTAAACCACGAACGATACCCATCCCTGGGACTAACCCATGACTATTGTATATGTACAGTTGGTACACTGAGGGATTTATACCGTATAACATGGGATGACACCAGACTATCTCCCAATAACCCTTCTAACACCTTACATGATGGGGTCTTGTCCGCCTTCTGTAAACCAATGTGTCCAGGGCTTATGGAGCACTATACCACTTATAACTACTATAGAACGGATTTACTCTCATTTACACAGTAGAAAAGGTGTAAGTATGGGTGGGTAAGGTGAGTATTAACATGGGGGGATCTATATAGTTGTTTTTGGTGATTGGTAGACATATATAGCTATCTGTACAGGTATATTCCTCCCAAACCACAACCAGTGCTTTCCTGACATTGACATCAATACATTGTACTAACCATAATGCATCGGTACAGTACAGGATCATCTGGAGGTATATCTACACTGTAAAAAGGAAATGTAGGTACACAGTAACATCTAGTGTTACTTTACAGAATCTACTGTAGCTGTACAGTAGATTCTACTGTGTAGCTATGATAAACTGTACAACTACATTGGATTCTACTGCATACCTACAAAAAAGCAATCAACTATTGACAGTGTATAGATACGCCCAGAACACAATCTGGTACGAATAGCAGTGGCAGGCAGTCTATATAATGTGCATTTATACACTGGACATGAAGCTCAGTGCCCCGCCCAATGTTATAGTCTATGACACAGACATATCCATCCACCATGTGCTAACCCCAGCCGTGTTCCCAGAGCTCAGGAATCAAGTAGTTGGCTGACCTGCTGGGAGCTGGGCCAAGTCTGGGACTGTCATGTGGACTAACCAGCACACATCACAGGGGTGAGGCTAAACTGGTGTCAGGCTCTTTGTGTTAGGTATGATCTAGTAGTGTTGTCATAGACGAGGTTCATGTATATTGCATGACAAAGCCCTATACCAGAAACAAGTTTGTTTCCTCATCATAGCTTTTGTTGCACCATTATTACTCAATTCTCATAATTCAACATTACCTAGCCAAGTGAGCTCTGCTGGTCTAACAGGGCCAACACGGTTAGAAAAAAATGACTAACCTTTCCAAAAAGATAAATGAGTATTTATATATTTGTATTTAATTCAGAGTCTCCCCAGCTAGCCTAGACCCTCTGACAAGTAACCCGAAACACTTTGTTCTGGCCTAATCAGAGATGTCTGGGACTGATAAGGGAATAGATCTGATGCTACATGTAATCAACTCTGTGTACCAATAAGCACTTGTAAGGACAGGCAATCACATCTAATGTCACTGCCCTTGTGACATTAAGGGCCAAGAGCACTAACTATATTTATAACCTTACATGGTATATCAACTATACTAGACTTCAACCTCTGTGTTATTAATGAAATAATCCTGGAGGATATGCCCATTCAGGATCTAACAAATAGCAATTAACTACCTATATGTAGCACCTATACAGATCGGGATTATAGAACTATAGGGTGGCTAAGGTGGATAATCCCTGCACCCCTCCCCCTGTACCGACATGTCCTACTGACTACAATGGCTGATGTATTATTCAGTCTGTGGTGTAGGGGATATACACTAAAACAGACAGCACCAGGGTCACTAGGTCTGACGACAGTGCAGTACATGTAGGTTTAAACATGGGACATCTTTGAGGAACTGAAAATGCACGCTTTAACATATATCAGCATCATGCACCAATACAGCATCAGCTACTAATTCGCCCACACTGCTTTGGTTCATCATGAATTAAAAGAAACCAACAATTCTGATAATCTACAATTCAATGGTATACGTTTTTACCTGGCTGGGTGGTCTTACATTTATTTACCTAAACATAAATGGTTGTTTCTTGTATGAACTTACACAAAATCACATGTCGGGTTAAACGTTAAAGAAAATGAAAACCAGATCACAATGCACTCCCCCCAACCTCTATTTTAGTCAACCCTCTTCCTCAAGCTCTACTTTCAACCAATCTCCTTTTACCCCCCCCCCCCCACCCTCACATTCCTCCCTTACACACACATGTATAATACCAAAGGAACCATTGCGCACGGCACTAAGCCAACTTGTTGTATTCGTTATCAGCTGCAGCTTATCCTGCTCCCAGTGTGGGGTATCCTGCAGGTAATCAGGTAACCAGGATCAGTGGTAGCAGCCACTAGTTCCTACCAGTCTGCAGCAATAGTGTAACCTGCGTGTATTTACACATAGTCAGTGCTGATTCAGCAACTATGAAGTTGATATTTAGAATTCATAACACTGATAATCTATAGCTTTAAGAGGTTTGTCAGTAGTGGATATCCCATGTCAGTTAAAGGGGATGTCTGTCAGTCATAGGGACATCCCTCATGCATTAGTAGAAATGACCAATTTATGTCCAAGCAAAATATGACTAATGCCTAAAAGACTAATCCTGATAAAAAATTATTTTTAAGGGGTATCTTTTCCAGAATTTCCCGCAGTTATAAGGGTACCAAATTTGGGGTGATGTACACCCATAGTTACTATAGAAAAGATAGGAAGTGGACCCCCCAGGATTGAATCAGCATCGATAAAGAGAAAGTCAGCTTTTTCATTTGGTCCTCACCAGAAATCACTTCGTTATATTAAACTTTGTAGCATTTTAAACATTGTGCCATGTTGTTATACCCCTGCATTTATAATGTGTCATTATGTGCCTCAGTACCTCCATTCCCATTGGCGGATACAGGGGGGTGGCACGACGGGCCTTGGCCCCCCCCCCCCCCCATAAAAAAGAGGACAGTTTTCTGTCTAAAATGTGTGAGAATGCACCATTTCAAATCTAGACCATCAACTTTTTCTTGTGGGACATGCCCCCCAGATTCCCTTTGTATGGCTGCTGCAACTCGGTCGCAGGAAACAGACAGTTATTCCAGATTGGCCAGGTTTGGGCCCCCCCTTCTAGACAATCCTGGATCCGCCACTGATTCCTATCCTCCACATGGTTAACCAAGTCAAGTGCAGGCAGAACTGGACCTTGAAAGTGCAGAGACTTACAAGTGGCAATTATAATTCACCCAACATTAGTAAATATGATCACAGGTACCGGTCATATCAGTGTGTCAGTACACATGTTAACCCTTTAAGGCCAATACACTGTTCCATTGCACCATACCAGGTATCGTCATGATGCATTCATGAATGAAGCCCTGGGAAGTAACTCGCCGGTGCTCCATTCAAGCATCATGCTGACCCTACAGGGTTGATACATTCCCAATGGGTCGGCATGATGTATGAATGCAGCCCTGGCAAGTTTCTCACCAGGCTGCACTCACACAGAATGACGATAAAGGGCATATAACATAGTAAGTTAATTACTATATGACCCTCAAAGGGTTATAAGTACCCATGTTACACGTGCTTGTACATAGCTTATCTAAACTTCCTACTGTGTATAACAAGTGTGTGAAGTGGGTTTTGATTTATGTACTATGATATATTACCACCTGGAGCAACATCAAGACAATGCCATCCGTGTTAAGTACAGGTGCCTTATCTTTAATATATTTAATATTAGTTTTAAGTAATTACCTTCTCAGCATGGAATGTGGGTTTGATTATATCCAGTATTATAATCATGAAGCATATATCAAATTTACACCTTCTGCTTTTATATGGGTGGGGAGAGGTATATGAACTGAGTTCTTAAAACCTAAAGGATTGATGGTAGGGTCCATATTGTATGCTATACCTTGTAACTGGACCCTAAATGGCAATCCTTATTTAAATGCAATGTGAAATATTTAGTAATGTTTTATACATGGAATACACGTGCAGTGACTATACATTGCAGTGGGTTTGTCTACTGAACGATCACCATCAAAGCTGAGCCATTTGAGTCATGATGTTTGCTCATGGTAGACAGAATTAATGATAGTAACTTTGTTTCCGGTGAAATTACTACTATATATGAATATATCAACCACCTCAATGGCTGTTATATATTGTATATGCCAATTCAGATATCACTGAATCCTATACACTAACTATTACCCAATTAGCACTATAAACCAACCGTGAATAGAGGGCTTGTTGTCACATACACAAGGGTACACAGATAGACACGCACAACACACACATGATAAGCCTTCTACATGCATATCTCCTACAGATAATACTCTACTGATAACTGTTGCTGGTATCCCTTTAGGGATAGCATACTGCTATAATGTCCATGTTGACATAATGCATGAATGCAGCCCTGGTGAGTAACTCGCCAGTGCTGCATTCATGCATCATGCCGACCTTATGGGGTCGTTTCACTTCCATAGGGTCGGCCTGGTTCATGAATGCAGCCTGCGAGTTACTCGCCAGGGCTGCATTCATGCATTATGACGATTAAATAGCTATGCGGCCCTTAAAGGGTTAATCTGGTTATAGCAGTATGAGGCTCTCTCCTCCTGGGCTTGTCTCTCTGCTCTGATCCACCTAGCTAGGAGCTGGAGGATTGGCTGATAGATATTTCAGATAAAAATAAATGGGATGGATTCTACCAAGTAAACAAGGATCCTCCATATCAAATAGACTTGTATAGTGAATAAGGGTTTAGATAAACAGGACTTGTACATAAGACCTGTATTCTATTATATACAGTGTAGGGATGGTAAACAGTGTGTAGGGGGGCAAGGTTGTGGAAGTGACCTTCACCGCCGCAGTGCTATAATGTATATTTGCCATTTCAAAGGGAAGTGGGGGTGTACTATTGGTGAGTAGGGTATGTAAGGACTGTGGGCCTCTTCTGGGGTGGTTCTATTATGAAATATTATATATTTGATGTAGGGTTTGTTTGTAGTTCACCATGTGCATGTTTAATGGGTACGTGCTCTTACATCTGGGCAGCACCTAGTGCCTGGTGGCTTCCTTTCTGGGATTTCTCGAATTCTTATGTTACATATTTAGTGAGTCTAGACATATTACATTAATTCATAGTATCATCAATATGAGTTACCTTTGTTCTTCTGCAATGCCAATTTCACATTGCAATGACTATGCATTTGTATTTACATTATAAATGCAGTGCACATTGCAGTGATGAATTATGTGTGTTTATGATATCAAACATGTATTTTTCATGGGCTTATGGATTATAAAAAGATTCAGGGATCGGCATTTCATTCCTTCATTACCTGAGAGTCGGAGAATCCTCCATTATCATCATCTTCCAGACATTGTGTCTCAGGGAGACTGCGCAGCGGGTGAGATCGGATGTCGCCATACGACATCTGACGACGACCTTTACGTTTACGTAGAATGTCCTTGAATTGTTCCAGCCTGTCACCATGGACGTGTGGTGACGACTGACGTCGCTCGCCCAAGACAGTAACTTCCGGTAGGGACAGGATGTCTCCATGTGACATCTGACGTCGTCCGCGACGTCGCCGGATGATTTCTGGCGTTAGCGTCTCTTTCAGATGTTCAAAACCGGAAGTGTGCCTCTTGACGTCAAAAAAGCCATCTTTCTCTATCAAATGTACTTCCGGTATTGACCTTTGACCTTCGTGCTCGTTTCCGCCCTTGGGTACAGTCTGAAGGTCATAGCTCTGGCGGCGCTGGGTTGTGTGTCTTCGGAGTATATCTTTGAGATGCCCGAACCCGGAGGAGTGAGATCGGTTGGCATGGATACCGGGGGCTGATTGCCGGCGGTCTCCGAGTGACCCCATATCCGGCATTGAGAGGATGTCACCATGCGAGGCCTGCCTGCGTCCACGACGCTTGCGGATTATTTCAGGTGTCAAAGTCTTCTTCAATTGGGCAAAGCCGGATATAGATACCTTCTTTTCCTCGTCAGGTGTGCGTATTTCCGGTACAGGTTGACAGTGCATTTCTGGTTCCTCTTTTCTCAGGACGACATAATCCCCTTCCTCATCGCCATTGTCACTGGTCGGGGTGCTAGCGTCTGTGACGTCACTATCAGCACGCCTCGTTTTCACCTCAATCTGTCGTTGCCGTTCCTGCCACCAGAGACGCTGCATGACGCGCGTCCTTTCATCATCATCGTCAGCAGACTTACCGTCCAGTGACAAGGCTCGCTCCCTGTCTATGATGTCACTTCCGGCAAATGAGACGGGTCGCGGGGGCGAAAGGCCGACGGCGGAGTGACGCGGTCGGGTGAGGCGGTTGAGGTGCTCAGAGGGAATGATGAGTCCCAGGGAGGGGATGATATTACCTGCCCCTGAGGCCATCATGCCGGAATTGGTATACATTGTTACTTCACAGTACAATATTACTCCTAGTATTTAAGATGTGAACAATGTAAATAATGACACTCAATGGTCAACAAATAGTCAGCAAATGCCCCAATGATTAACAGATATTGAGCAAGCCATGATATCTAGACTATTCAGAAGAGTATGCAAATTCAAGGACATCTGCAAGTACATTCCTTGATGCTGTACTTGGGGTCTATTTTCTCAAATTCAATTATTCAGAATGGTTTGTGGCTGCAGAGACACATGGTCTAGTCTGTTAATTCCAGGAGACAGGACATCAGATGGGGATAATTCCCTCTGGTGACTTTCTATATACATGTCTGGTCGTTAAGTACCTCTGTATACAAACACAGAGCCCCTTAGCGCCTGGAGGATGCTCCAGGGTGAGGGGTATTACATATACACCTGTACTGCAGCCAGTATTGGGGATTAGACCCTGGTGGACGGGCCTCCAGGCAGGGTTTTAACCTCAGTTATCCCCATATACTGAGCTAATAGCTACTACCGCTAAAGAAGTAGGGCTAGAACTTCTAGGGTTTAGTACCCCAGGGTATTAGCTCTCCTGGGCACAAGTACCCCTTGATATATAGTGACAAGGTAGATACACTCTGATCCTATAATGTTTTTACACTGGACAAAAACTATTGTCTAATGTCCTTCTGTGCTGAAGGGTGCTAGGTGTGTAATCCCTGGTGGTAAATCAATATGGAACATGTGGAGCAAGATAGTCCAAGGGATATAACAGGCCCTTAGGTAAGATAGACTTCATGCACATGCAAACTGCTGGATGGCTCATTTGCCCACTCTGTAGACAACTGAAGGTAGTTGTCCAGGAAATATAGCTACGATTTGACACTGCTTCCCTTTATGTTGTCATGCATAGCTATAGATGACCAATCCTTGACTCCTTGACTCAGGTGAGAGTTGATTTG
Organism: Harmothoe impar; assembly: GCA_947462335.1. Classification (NCBI taxonomy): domain Eukaryota; kingdom Metazoa; phylum Annelida; class Polychaeta; order Phyllodocida; family Polynoidae; genus Harmothoe; species Harmothoe impar. The sequence goes on along the minus strand of OX381708.1, from coordinate 16,727,508 downwards.
GATAGTCCCTGGTGGTGTACGTATCTAAGTCCTAATTTGCTGTGTGGTGTATCAATACAAGTCCCTGGTAAGCCAATGATGTGCTCCATAAACATAGGGTGCTATGTTAAGGTGCTTAATAGTAATAGCTCGATGACCACTCCTTCCTCCAGTAGGCCTGATATCACCATTAGGTGTATATGATGAGTCTCAGTGTACAGGTATGTAGGGATGGTGTGAGGTATGTCTGTGTGAGCCCCTCCTCCTGTAGGCTGTAGGCTGTAAGCTCCTCCTGTGGTGTCTGACCCTGCACCTCCTCCAGGCGCTGGTCAGTGTGTGGTCACTTTCTGCGGCTCCTCCTGTGGGGTAGGCAGCCTGGCGTCAGCAATCTGACGGGTTTAAGATAAGGACGTACTACGTCATAGGGTTATCTAGCTTTCTGATGTAGACGTGTGTAGGTCTGTGTTATTGATACTACTATTCTGCTCAATCACTATCTTATGGCCATTTACAATATGCAATTTAACATTATCTTGAATAGAAAAATTCATGAAATTGGGGGGGGGGGGGGGGTGTATGTATGTACTTCTTTAAAATGTATGAAAATCTATATACTATCTGACTCCCGTTCAAAAACTACATAAACCTGCATCCTCATCTGTATCATACTCATCTTTGTCTGATTCACATAATTGTCGTTACAGTGTAAGTGAGATGTAAAAGATCTATTGCCTCGATAAAAGTGAAGGGGTGTGTTTTTTACTTGTTTCCGCAAATATTTTGGATAACTGAATTTTACTGTCGTCTTATTAGGGCGGCCAGTGGTAAAAGGAAAGTTGGCCGACCCTACCTCCTCCTTGCACCCCAAAATGCCCCAGCGCCCAGAGCAGAAAAGCATGGCGACACCCTTTCAAGTTAAATCGAATGAAGATAGGCCTATATTGGATGTTTGTTTGTCAATTTATTTCATTTGTTTCAGTCAAATTCTCCTAAAGTTGCCAGAGAGAAAAGGAGAGAAGAAGAAACATCATCAGGTTAAACATCAATTCCGCTTCCATCTGTAAATGTATCCCATAAGTAGCTCTGTGGATAAGAAATTGGTGCCTTGGTCGGAAAATGTTTATTCTTTTCAGTCCTGTATAGTCCGACATGTTTTCCTTGTCTGTGAGCTAATTGGGTCCCAATGATAACTAACAATTAAATTCCAAGCCACAGAGCACGTCTACAGCCTGATGTATCAGAGATAGTGGTGGTGGTGGCAGGGAGAGGGATCACCCCGGGCCGTCCAAGGGACCCGGGATCAGCCGATAACACTGCTCTCATACACATACCTATTGGGGGACGCACCTATAATTTTCTAAAAAAAAGTTTTCTGGACCATTTGGAATAAAAAAAAAACGGTGCCTAAAATGGTGAAAATATCGTAATAAGTTTACCAAATCTTCCTTGGGGGGGACCGGGGGAGGGGGATAATTCTGGCGCCCATTGAAAGCATTTGTCTGAGGTATGGTCCCAGATCCCAAGTAGCATACCACTTATTCCACATAATATTCCAGTGATCTTGATTTGCATGTTAATATTGCTGAACTAGAGTGGCTACAGGAGAAGCTCATCAAAGGGTTAAGATTTGGGAAAATTTCCGGGGTGAAAATATTGATGTTTTGTTTATGTAATAATGAATAATTCATAATAAATACAATTACAACAACAGATATGAAAATGTATATATAGAATGAAATTAGAACATTTGGGCATTTACTAGTTTGCCTTCACTATAGGCTATATAATTCTAGCATTAGTTTCCTAACCAGACATGGACCTCTCTGTACCCTAAAGAGCTATAGTGTAGTCGGGGGAGGAATAGTCTTCGTGATGCACCAATTTGCGCATTATGCCCACCCTTCAGGAGTGCATCAACCCTGTCGGCATGATGCAGGAATGCATAACTAGCTATAGCAAGTGCATTCAAGCATCATGCCGATACATTAAAGGACAGTGCATTAAATTACTACGCCGCCCTTAAGCAGATTTAAGGGTATGGGTGCCGGGGAGCTGAGGCATGTTGTGCCTTTATCATGTTGTACCTTTATAATGCACCTGTACATGTGTGCCTGTGTGTACCTGTGTACTACCTGTGTGTACCTGTGTGTACCTGTGTGTACCTATGTACTACCTGACATGGTCCTGGGCACTCAGGGGTTGTCGTGGGTAGCAACCCGGGTGGAGGCAGGTATGGGTCTCCTGTAGGGTTGGGTTATAGGGGAACATACCGACATCTCAAAGTGGTCGAGATCCTATACATGCCAATACATGTCTACATGTGTGCACATATGGATGATAACTTGATGTTGTTTCCAGCAGGAGGCCAGCACTGTCAAACTCAGAGTCTTCTCAGAGTAACTCTTGCACTCTGGAAAAACTGGACTCTCCTAATGAGAGTCCAGCAACATTTTCTGACTCTCTTTCAAATGTCTGACTCTTTAATGAGAGTATATTGCCCAGGGGGGCCACTCCCTCAGATTTGAATACCATGTGTGAACACGATTTCAAGGGAAATCGTCCGTTTTTGGGTCCTAGGCACGGGCCCGCGAGGGCCCTTGATAAGGGGTGCTTTTTTAGGCAAATTTTGGGAGAAAGGGGTACATTTTCAAAGCTTTAAAGGGTAACATTTCCTGGTCACCCTTGAGAAGGGGATTTTTTCAGGGTCACCCGTAATTAGGGTATATTTTTCAGGGTCATCTGTGATTTAGATCTGTTATCTTGCTAAATTGAAAAGGGTATGATTTTTGAAAATTTCCCCCCTTGATAAGGGTACCAGATTTGAGGTGATGTTCACACATAGTGACTATAGAAAAGACAGGGAGTGGCCCCCCGGGGGTATATTGAGCAACAGAGTCTGACACCCACTTCCTTTTGGGTATACACAGCAGGAACTAGCATAGCTGGGTATATCAGTACAATCCAATGCAATGTATCTAAACCATCGGGAAAATACCTTCACACAGACACAACACACCTTCAGCTACATGTGGTATCAGTGTACATGTGTAGGGGTTAATTAGATCATATAGCAGACACTGTTTACATGCTGCTATCTCAGATAAAGCTGAAGGTCAAAGCGGAAGGTCAACCAGTATCTCACCGCAGCCTCACTCTGGACAGTGCTATCTGACATACAAACATTAGCCTATTACACTGATATTCCTAGGCTCCCTATACACCCAACCTCTCAGTCACTAGTGCCTAACCTAGTTTGTCATTTTTTGGCTCCCTATACGACCAGCCTAGGTAAGTTATTATTGTCAGGTTGGTCAGTACTAACCAACCTACCTTAGTCTCTTAATTTCCAGGGGGAGCCACCGAGTGGTCATTACAGGTGGCACCAACTAGTGGTATACAAACACACCAATGATGAACCTAGGTTAGCCACTACTGACTGATCCCTCAGTCATTTTTGAATATAACGTTGCTATTGTGACTAACACAAATATGACGAACCTAGGATAGTCTGTACTAACTGACCCTTTCAGCTTATGGATTTTCAGTGTACACTGATATTCTGACCATAGTCAGTACTGACTAAAAATTCACTATGGTAATATAGTCACTAGTTTTTATGATTCCCTATACGACCAACTTATAGGTTAGTTAATAGTGTCAGATTGGCCAATACTAACCAACTCACCTTAGCCTTTCCACTTCTATGTGTATTAGGTTAAGTCTTTTTGAGTAAGGCATTAGTCCTTTTTTTATGCCTCAGTCATTTTTGAATAGCAGTTGGCCACTACTGGACAATGTCCCTAAGACTAACCTGGGATAGCCACTACAGACTAAGGCCCGGAGCATTAAGATTATCAGTGTATGTAGCGGACACGAAACTACAAGAGAATATAACGCCATGTTATTACAGAAGCTTTTGAAATTCAAACCACTGATAATGGTAGCCTATCAAATTTGGAAGGACAGAATGGTCACAGCTGCCATTTTCTATCACTGTGTCAGTTGTACAAGGCTCATAACAATTATGCAGCTACTCAGTGTAACCATATCTGACTTATGCCCAGTGATTGATTTGAGATTGGTTTGTATGTGAGTATGTGGTTTGTATGTACAACGGCCGTGTTCCTTTGTCTTTTCACCGAACTGTGGTATATATAAAAACAAAGACATCTGCCCTAATGTTGACAACTGTAAGTGAGTGCTGTTTTCCTCATTGAATACCTCCTATTGCTATCTACCTTCATCTGAAGAAGAATGCTTTGATCATATCAAAATGTTATGCAATTATTGCCATATCAGGTATCCATATTATCGTAGTATTTTGGGTCTAGTCTCTGCAGAGATACACCATCTCTAAACGTAATGATATGTAGATAGGATTCCTTGTCCTATCTGTAAAGATACTGTGTAGGCTGGTTTGATAGTGACAGTGTACAGGGTAGCACGTACTGGGCGATAAATAAGGTATATTGTGGATGTTACAACACTGAAGTGGACGATAATCCAGTACATTGTACACAAGGCCTAATAGCAGTGACAAGGGAAGCAATGGGTTTTCTATTGATGTCTATGGAGCCACAGTCCATGTACAATGCTAAACTAATGTATTATTGTGTATGGTACTTACATGCAATATAGGGTAGATCCACCATGAGACGGACACTGATATTTCTAATTGCTCATGTCTGGCAAGACTTGCATTGGTGATTTATTGGGAAAAATAAAAAGATTTGAAAGCTTTAATAAGCACAAATTCAGGTATTCCGTCTCAAAATGTGTGGCCGACTCACGGTGAATCTACCCTACTGGTAATAATGGAATTCAGTATGCAGTACTTGAATGTTTTCTTATAGTCTTGAAATAAATTGTATTTACTATTTACCCCCCCCCCTGCCCAATTAATTGATATATACTTGATCTTGTTACATAAATCATATTGAAGATTCCATATCAACAGGGGATAAATAACATAAAATGTCCTACCATGATAGAAGGGTAGACCTTTAGGGTAAAACTCCAAACACACAGAACATGCCGGACCACGGGTTGGAACTGACGGGTCTGTGCTAAGACTGGGGAGGGTTTGGCACATAAATTAGGGTTTCAACTCCAAGCACTGTAAACCCCAACATTGGCAGCCCTGCCACTGCCTCTGGGGTTATCGGGGATTGGGGAGGCGGAAGGAGGGGTGAAAGGGAGGCTGGCAAGAAGCATCATAAAGTTCTAATAACTAGTATACAGAAACAAAAGAGCCCGAGAGGAAGCAACTTAGCTTGCAGGCAAGAGGGGATGCAAGTATGTAACAATTCCAATATGTCAGAGGATTTAGGAAGGCAGGGAAATATTCATAGAAATGCAAGAGACGATCAAGGGGTAGGAACCAGACGTTTTACGGTAACCCCTAAAACCAGGGGGGCTCCGGCTAAATCCCCTACAGCAGGGATCCAACCTGGGCCTGGCCTGGTGTGTGTGGGGGGAGGGGGGTGCAGGGTGAGGGGTTAGTGTAAGGTAGGGGGTAGGAGAGTTATAGTTTAGAGGTGAGATCAGAAGACCACACGTGGAGTTGGCGGATTACGGAAGGAGGGGGCGCAAAGGGCGGCGGATCCCCACCTTGATTTCTATAGTGTATATATGTGGGGTATATAAGGGAGGGAGTGGGGGGGAGGTGTGTTTGGGTGTAAGGGGCTGGACTTGGCGAGGTATGGGCAGAGGCGTAGGAAGTAAATCCCCATTGGGGGAGGGGGGCCCAATCGAACCAATGTTAATCATCACCTATCATGAATGGTGGCGCATTTACATGCTTGTATTGAAATTGCATTAAAAAGTAGGGACTCTACCCCCATGTTTCCTTATGTGGGAGAGGTAAGTTTTGGGAATTGTGAGTACTATACATAATAGGGTCTTGGCAAATTGTTGGAGGGCCCAAACATATTCAGCCCCCTCCTCTGTCATTGGGGGGGGGGGCCCTGCTACGACCCAGACAAATTATCAATTATTTAGTTTACCAAAGGTGAAGATGTAGAACAAACACCGCTGTATATATTTCCCTTTGTATACCATGCTTTCTTTTATTCAAATGTCCCTCATTCATTGCTGGGGGCCAATACCTTTGTGTCTGGGACTAGTTCTGGATGTAACTTGAGGTATTGTAAGCTAATTCTGCTGGACATCCGCCATGTACACCCCTGTAAGTACCTCCAGGAGCAGCCATTAGGTGGACATTACAGGATAAGGGACAGGACCACGTAGGAGTTGTTACAACTCTTAAAACATGAACCATGACATTTAACACTTTAAGGTTAGCAGAATGTTGATGTGCTGTACCCTTTGTCATCAAACTTAAATGATGCATGGATATATCCCTGGTGAGTAACTCGCCAGTACTGTATTCATGCTGGCGAGTTATACTTATTGTCATTGGTGAATCGTGTCGACAAATTTTTGCTTCAATGCAACATGCTATCCATAGAGGGTTTCGAGTAGTGTGCGTATTATGGATGACTCAACCTCAAGCACAAATATGAAGTGTTGAATTTGTTTCTGCAGATATCAAATTTTGTGCAACGGTACTAAGATTAAAATATGTTCATTGGTTTCTAGTCATCTCGATTGCGTATTGTTCTGAACGATTTCCCCATAATATATTAAATGCCTTTATCAACAACATTCAAATTATATGTAATTATACATACTGTTATAGGCAGATGCACATGCAGGAATGCCATGGCCATTGGAGAAATATGAAAAGCGCATTTCTCTAAGGTAAGGGTAAAGCCTACTAAAGTCATTGTGGTACATTTTGCTGTGATACAAACTGTATGGCAGTTCCTCCTAAGTCATCCTCCGCCTTCAGTAGTCCTGCTATATGGAGGAATGCTGAACCCTTTACAGATTTGTTCTCAGGGTTTGAGGGTTTAGTTTGTGACAACAAATGAATACAGATCGGATAGAGCCTCGTTCTGAGTACCCAAAATACTCTCAAACCAATCTGCAAACACTCGTCCCCGCGTAAGGAGCCTGTGTACTTATAGGGCTCTGACTGGACGCATACAGCGCCATGCTGCCAGTAGCAGTGGCAGAAAGGGGAACTAAATGCATCGGCAGCGATATTTAGTTGGTATCAGCGAACCAGGAACAGCGAAAACCGTGCTGTCAGTTTGGCAGTGTTTGAGGGAACCTTTGCTCCCAGAGTCTTCCGAAGGAAGGCTCTGGGTTTTTTTTTCTCTTTTCTTTTTTTTGGTTATGTAGACTCATAACAGTTTATTCAACTAATTACGATTTTCAACAATCTGGTAACAATGACCTTCAACTTGGATGAGTTTGCTGGGTTTGAGCAATCCCTGCTGGTGTGTTGCAATCGGTAAACAGGAACCAGAATGATTTATGGCAGTAGTTCCACCATACTTTCTGCTTTCAAAAACTCAAGTTCAAAGTCAATAGGATGTTTCCAAGTGCCAGAATGGCGCGTGAGGCAAGTGTTCTAGGATACAAGCTACAGCAAGGTGAAATAATATGGAAGCACTGGGGGACAAAATGGCTGTCTACAGACAGTGCCCAGTTGTGACCCTTATAATGTGCTATAACATGGCGCTCGTTGTAACGTGCGACCCGTGCTTGTACTCCAGTGTTTAACGATGGACTTAGCAGATGTCTATAAGCTGTACTCATACACACGCCAGGAATACTAATGTACATCCCTTAAAGGTGACAGGTGTGAGGGAATCCATGTTAAATCTAAGAGAGCAATGACAGCTTCGTTAGATTCAAATCCTGCCATCGTGTTATTTAGCCACACTGTTCCAGAGTGAAAATGATGAGCAGGAATGGTAAATGAAGGATGAGAGAAACAGAGAGTGATGATATGTATAGGCTTGTGTTTAGTCACATTCAAAAATGTAAGGAAGAGGAAGAGACCCAAGAAACAGAAGGAAAAAGCTAAGAAGACACACACTCAGAAAAGTCAGCGTCATTGTCGCTAAAACCATCCTCACCTGAAAGTCAGACACTGCCTGACCTTCAGGTGAGGGTGGTTTTAGCGACAATGACGCTGACTTTTCTGAGTGTGCATGTGAAAATGTTGCAATCAAAAATACTAAATCATACGATATCATGCAGTAGGGGAAAGGTGAGAATTCGTATATTGATACCCAATGTCCGAACTGCTCACCAAGAGGCATGGTTATTGTTAGTGTATAACCATACTCCATTAATGCCCCACCCCCCCCCAGGTCTACCCCCTGCCCCTTGACACACCTGTCGGCACCTTGCAGGGTACTACCACACCTGGCTGCTACCTGCTCACAGCATACCTGTGTAGATAACCAGGGTTGTAATTACACACACCTGCCCCACCCTCCTGTACCCCTCACTCACCCACCCCTGCTACCAGATAAGGCATAGCAGACACCCAGACAGGGTGAGATGGGGTAGAATACCAGATGCAGGAGACGTATGGGTAGGTGTCCTCAGCCTAGGAGGGAACAGGGGAGTTAGGGTCAAGGTGCCACTCCCCTTTCCTCCCTTGGGGAAGATCTAGCCTCGCCATTTTTCGGGAGGAAATATTTTTCTAAAGTTATTTGGATTCGCCACGACGTTTTCAGTACTTCTAGTATGTGTAGTAGACTGCACCCACCCTTCCCCTCTTTCACAATCAGCCGGCCTGTTGCGCTGTCCCCTATACTCTCGTTCCCGAATCCTTCCGAAGGAAGGCTCTGGTGACAGCCAATATGACCTTGAATTTGGGATTTTGCTGGGTTTCGGCAATCTCTGCTGGTAGCTTGGAACCAGTGGACAGGAACCAGAATGTATGATGGTAGTTTTACCGGTATTTCCCATCATACTTTCTGGTTCCATTTCTGGTTCCTGTTCGCTGGTTCCGAGCTAACTACAGGGACTGCCTAAACCCAGCAAAATCCAAGTTCAATGTCATACTGGCTGTCCCCAGAGCCTTCCTTTGGAAGGATTTGGGAACGAGAGTATGTCCCCTACAATCTGAGGCAGACAGACAGCCAGGTACATGGATGATCACCAGGTAGGCCGCATGTATTCTCTGGATGCCCTGGGGTTCTTCCCCGGGTGGGGCACATGGTACAGGGGGATGCCATGCTGAATGACCTCAGGTAACTCTGAGGTAACCACAGGTGACTCGGAGGTAACTGCAGGTGACTAACCCTTTAACCCCCCATCTCCTCTATTAAGCCTCAGAGTCACGGTCCTGGAGGGGAAGCAAGCCTTTAAGGCTGCATACCACTTTACTGTACAAATGCCCTTTGCTTCCACAAGTCATGAAATGCAGCCCTGGCGAGTCTACTCACGAGGGTTGCATCCGTGCACCATGCCTACAGCGCTAGGGTTGATATACTTCGGTATAGAGAATAGTCTGATTTATTTCATGTGGAGAAACAAAGTTACTATGCTTAAGTACTAAATTGGTCATTCTCCACACCCCTGTGGAGAAAATGATGCTTATTCTCCATGGCCAGTTTCTCCACGATGGCATCACCAAAATAGCTATGAAACCAATCTTTAAATGTATATTTTGATGAAATTAATCAATAATCTCATAAAATAAATACAGAGATCCATTCTAATCAGCCTGAACTCCTCGTTTCTCCACTCGTGGTGCATTGGATCGCATCACACTTGGCTCTGCCTCATGTGATACGATCCAATGCATGCAGAAACCTGTCGTTCAGACAGATTATCGTGGACCTCTGTCTATATATCTGAAAGCAACCCAGATGAGTAGACTCACCAGAGCTGCATTCATAAATCAAGGTGACAATGAACACAGCACATTAAAGCACTATATTGTTATTAAATGGCTAAAGGTAAGGGGAGGTGAGAACAGGTGAGGACAGGTGAGAATATACAGGGGGGGTCACTCAGGTATCAGACCCAGGAGGAGGCGGTAACCTAAGGTAACACACCTGTACCTTGATGTACACCCAATCAGCTACCTGTCTTACACCTGTCTCATCACACAACTGATGAGGGTTAACTCGGGGTACCCACTCCAGGGGGAGGGGAGCAGGCAGTCTGAGGGCACAGGGAGGAGGGAGGGAGGGAAGGAGGGAAGGAGGGGTAGGGAGGGAAGGAGGGGGAGGGAGGGAGGAGGGGGAGGGAGGGAGGCAGAGAGGGAGGAAGGGAACAGGGAGGGAGGCAGAGAGGGAGAGAGGGAGGAAGGGAGGGAGGGCGGCAGGGAGGGAGGGAGGCAGAGAGGGAGGGGGAAGCAATAGAGGGAGGGAGGAAGCAAGGAGGGAGGAAGCAAGGAGGGAGGAAGTAAGGAGGGAGGAAGTAAGAGAGGGAGGGAGGGAGACAGGAAGCAAGGTGGGAGGAAGCAAGATAGGGAGGGGGAGGAAGGGGGAGGGATGGGGGAGGGAGGGGGAAGGGAGGGAGGAAGGCAGGGAGGGAGGGAGGCAGGGAGGGAGGGGGAAGGGAGGCAGGGAGGCAGGGAGGCAGGGAGGGAGGCATGGAGGGATGCAGGGAAGCAGGGAGGCAGGGAAAGAGGCAGGCAGGGAAGGAGGCAGGCAGGGAGAGGGGCAGGGAGGGAAGTCATAAATGTGCAGCCCGTTAGAACTGACTCCATATGGATTCAGCCTGGAACCAGAACTATATGACCCCCACCCTTCACCATATCCAACCTCCCAGAAGGTAAGACATCAATCATCTTTACACCTACACACCTTCATGGGTGTCCATCAACGTGACCTCTACCTCCACTAACCCTTCAACCCCTCACCCTCTAAGGTGCCACCCTCTAAGGTGCCACCCTCTGAGGTGCCACCCTCTGAGGTGCCACCCTATGTGGCTAGTGTCAGTGAGTGCCGTGAGGGGGCAGTAGTGTAGGTGGGGTCAGGGTTCATGACTCCGTCATTAGCAGGGGGTACATGGTGATGGAGGTATCAATGAGTGGAGGAGGCAGGGGAGGAGTCACATGCACCCGTTATCTGATAATGAGTAGGCGGGGGTCAGAATCATACATTAGTTCTGAGGGGAACGATATATGTCCTATACTTGAAGTTTTAATGGAGAATTAGATAAATTCAGTCTATTTCCAGTTCTGTGTTTGGGCTTTTGCCACACTGTACAATGCATTTACATGTGTCTATTAGTCCATTGTTCCCCTGTGCCCTGTTTACACAAAATTGTGTATGGCAGTTGGTTAACGATGGAAAATATGTGTACAGGCATACATTGAGATCATGAATCAACAGGCTGGTTGACTCTAGTTGAGGTGATCTGAAATTTGAAACTGAAAGTGCAGGACATGAATCGAGGCTACTGCACCTAGGACCCATGCAGTCACCTTTGTCCTTGCCCACTGTCTTAACTGTTCCCAAACAAATCCCTGGTTGTGCAAACACAATGCACAGTACTGTCTTATAATGTATAGTATAGCATATAGCATGTGCAAACCCCACACCTCTGTATACAACCTCCCATGTATGTCTCACCCAGCACACACAGTACGCATGCGTGCGCAGCTCCTCACCACTAGTGTTGACCCTGTCCACTAGACGCGTCATGGACGCCATGTACGTCAATAAGCATAAAGTAGGAAGGAGGTGCTCCAACTTACAAAGTACATCTCAAGTGATTTTTTATGTTACGCAGTTCAAATTTAGGATAGCTCAATCCTATTTCTCGATTCTTAATTGCCAATTGTCTATAAATCCTCTCATAGACGCATAGATAAATGGGTTGTTTTACCCCAAAAAGTACTAGCCACAGCATGCTCAGGGCATCATTTGACTAGGATATAATTGAGACCTGGCATGTTCGTTGTACTCATCTGATTTTATTCAGATTGCCCATATTGGGCCAGTTACACAGCAAATTCACAGCAGGTGCCCAGCTAACAAAAAACGTTATTTTACGTCAAAATAACATTTTAAAACTTTATATAACGTTATGCCATAGTGAGGAGTCTTAGCTAGAGAAACGCTATATAACGTTATAAAATGTTGGATAACGTTTTTTGTTGACTGGGTGGTACACATCAGTTACCTACATTGTAAACATAGATACATGTATTTCTGAATATGTTAAAGGCACGTTCCCTGGGTGGATAGCAGTGGTAGTGGTACCTAGTGTGAGTCATTCAGGGTCTGGAGGCACATCAAACTGTGAGTCGCTGTGGTCAGTGACTAAATCCCCAATCTTTACAACAGGATATGATCGGGCCTTTCCCCTGGTCATACCGAAATTGACCCTTTAAGGACCACACAGTTAGTCTGCCAGTGCTTTTATGTGCCATGCCTTAACTATTATATGCTTGAAAACTATCTCGAAATCTAAAAGAATATCGCATGAAGGGTTAGCCACGAGCATCTCAGGGCCCTGGTGCACGAACGCAGCATCGGCGAGTTACTCACTTGTCTTGTAACATAAGTGAGCGTCAAATTACCCTCTTTCCAGGATCTAGAAGATGAGTCCAGCATTACCAGACTACAAAATATAGCTAGACTCACTTTGGACTCACTTTTAGGCCAGCATTGCCAATTTTCCAGCAGTCTGGCAATGCTTTAGACTCAGCTTTCAGAGTCTAGCATTCCCTGACCCTCTTCCGGGCTTGGCCACATATAGGGAGAGTCTGTGTACAAGAGTGTGACTGACTCCCTTCCTTATATTCCACTCGTTGTACAGGATACCCAGCAGTCATCACATTCCTCCACATTATTCCCCCACACAGGTGTCTGTACAACAGGTACATTCCGGCTGTATATAGCCGTGCCTTGTAGGTGAGATATGGCGTCCAGTAGGAAGTACCAGCACACAGGAGGAATGCACCTTATTGTGCTATCTCTCTTCCTCCAAGGGCCCTCCTGGTCCATGGCCCTTTAGTATTAGCCTTCAATGACCCCTTACAGGAATGGTGCATGGCTGCAGCTTTACATGTTGAACAGCTCCCTATACGCCTGCATTCATGCATCACGCTGCCCCTTGGTGGTTGATACACTCCTGAATCATGATACATGAATGCAGCCAGGGTGGGAAGACTGAGACTGGCTGGAAGAGGAACTGCATTTATGCATCATAAAGACAAAGGACATAGCACATTAATCTTCTATGTGTCCCTTGGGGAAGGGCAAAACATTCCATCCCTTTACAGTAAAAGCAACATCCCACACGTTACTATATCTAGAACAAATGGGAGAGCAAAAAACGTCCCCAACCCGGTCAATTCCCTTCTATGTATCTAGTATACCTGGAGGGTGCATGTAGGTGAGGTGAGCCTCATTAGGTCAGAACACGCACCTGTAGGGTACAGGAGGACGTAGGGTGGGTGACGGAGTACGCGTGGTATGTGAACTGTGTGCACGTGAGATGGCCCAGTAGTTGAGGAGGAAGCGGGGGTTCCCATGCACCCGAACGCTAATTTTTTTTAACCAAATTTTTTTCAATCCTGAATATGTCTATCAATTTTTTTTTGATGTTTCCATCGTGAAATATTATCCCATCAAGTTTTTTTGGCGGCCATCTTGATTTTCTAATGAAATTTTTGAGATCAAGAGAAAAATTACATTTCCTCAATAATTTCCAAACCGTTGAGGCTACATTCATGATTTTCGCACAGGAGACTTTTATATAAGACTTATTTCTAGGAAATAAAGAGAGATCTACATAGCATGTGAGGATGCACATCTAGATTCAGTTTCCATTACAGAGCTAATACTTAACGCCAGCAAAAAACACCAGCATTTCTTGAAATCGACAAGTGACAAGGCTTATTTCTTGACACAGCAACCCCCTCTACCAGTGGGAACCTAGATGTGTCAGCACACGAAAACTTTTTTTCCCATAAATACATTGTAGATATTTCGATACATAATGATATCTGATTTCCATCCAAGAATTACCATTTACTGTATGTTTTATAGTGTGTGCTAAATCGGGGCTAGGGTTAGGCACTTTGAAACCGGGCTGACCCATCTGGGTTCCCACTGGTAGCCCTTGACAAAAAGGACCAAAACCCAGGGTGGGCAAATCAGCTTGCCCAGGTAAAAACACATAATATTATGGGTCCCATTAAGCGCAATGTTGACTGGGTTCTTGTGACAGGTGCATGTAATACTGGCAGCATCCATGCACACGTGGGGTTGTGATGTATGTGTCCTCAGTATATAACCTCTATGTACCCTACACGGGGGTTAAACTGGTGTTAACGGTAAGTGTGGTGCCACCTGGACGTTCCTCCAGGGGTATCTCAGAGATGGGGTCAGGAATGCCCACACGTATACGGAGGGCATTAACTAGATTAGCGATATACTTAACCCTTTATTGACAGCATCATGTCTTAATGCATCATATCCTTGGTCGTCATGATGCATGAATGCAGCCCTGGCGAGTAACTCACTAGGGCTGCATTCAAGCATCATGCCGACTCTATGGGTTGAGATACTCCCGAAGGGTTGGCATGATGCACCAATGTAGGCTAGTTACTTGTCGGGCTGCATTGGTGCATCATGACGACAAATATAATCTTTTAGCGACATGCGTCCTTAAATGGTTAAGTAGCTGTATACATACGGCATTGCATACAGGATTCAAACTATATACTGGCCAAGACAGTAGCCTCCATTGCAATTAGATGGCAGTAGTGTGCCTCAGATGGGCATCCCGAGGGGCGGATGTCGTGATACCTGATGAAATTAGGAAATTTCTATGTGGATTCTTCAATGATGCTATTCATTTGTTGACAAAGGAAGACATATAGTGTCCATTTTCACTTATACTCATATTGTACTATAGATTACAGTCTTACTCCAGTTCGTCGTTTCATTACATCTAGATATACTGATCTTGTCTATGATCATCTCTTTATGATAGAGACCACAGTAGCGCCACCTGAAGCCGATACGTGTAACTTGAATACAAGGTTTACAGAGAGAGTAAGCTCAACAAGTAAGTCACTTTTTACAAGTATTCACCTGGTGGCAAGTTGGACATTTAGAGTATTATGAGGTATGTGGACCACCCGCCTCCTAGCCTGGTAGGATAAAATAGCAGGTTTGTTTCAGGTTACATGGTCTACAACTCGAGGGTACCATGAATATTACCAAAGAAATCCATATGGAACCTTCAGTGCCAACTCACCAGCCACCGCCTCAACTCGGGGAGCCTCAACTCAAATCTAAATAGCCGCAGAATGGCCAAAAATAGTGAATATTATTTTTTCAAAATTGGATAAAAATGTCTAGGGTCGGCCACGTTTTGCTAGGTAGGGTCCCGTAACCTGAAACACACCTTTTATATTCTTTGGCCTAAGAGCATGTGAGAAAAACTCAGTACCTCTACGTGAGAGGGGTCCTTAATGACTATACTTAGGAGATAACGAGAGGATGCAGAGGCTAAGTCAGCACACACCTCTAACACATGTACTCCACCAGAATCCTGATGCTTTTAATTAGCGACTTTCCTGTAGGTGAAAGGTTGAACGTACATTCACCTGATTAAAAATAGGTAAAGGGATCTACCTTAAACAAGATGCAGTGGCGTAGGGAAGGGGGTGGCACAGGGGAGCCTGGGCCCCCAATCACAGAGGAAGGGGTGCCTGAGTATGTATGCCCCCACCCCCCACCCTCCCCTAAAAAATAAAACAATAATAAATAAATAAATAAAAAGTTGTATATTTGGGTACTAGTGTTGCCAAAGCTTACCTTTACAAATAGGGAAACATGGGGGTAGAGGGGCCTTAAACATCAATATTATATTACTTTTCCTATATGTAAGCGTGTATGCGCGATCATTCACGAGCCAATATTTAAAGATGGTTAGCGTGGGGTCCCCCTCCCTGGGCCCCACCCGAATAAAGATTTGCTTCCTAAGCCTCTGAGATGTGCCATTTCAACATCATCAGAGGAACATCATCAGAGGATATGTACTGTCCAGATAGCAGGTGTACATTTTCCTTTTACTTCTACCGATGAGAATCTAACGGGTTCCCAAGCTGGAGATACCTATCTCCTTCCCCTACCTCGAATTGGCCTCTCTCCCTTTATAAATGCCGCTTGATGTACATGCCATGAATACATACTCTAAGGTTAGACACAATCTACGTGTCCTGTACTACTTAGTCCCTTCATGACGGTATGGGCCGCAAGGTTTTGCGTTCATTTTGCAGCTATGACTGATCAAAACAGTGCCAGCGAGTAACTCGCTGCATTGGTGCATCATGTCAACATTTCGGGCAGGGTGTGTCACCTAAATTGTGTCGGTATGATGCATGAATGCAGTATTTGTGAATTGCTCGCTAGGGTTGTATTCATGGCGACAGATGGGTTCAATGTATTAAAGCACAATGCTGCCCTCAAATGGGTTTAAGAGCAGCATACCTGAATCTGACTTCAGGTTGGAGTCATCAGACACCTATAAAGGACCTGTTGTAGCTGTCTTTACCTTGAGGCACGTCTATAACATGAGACCACACACCCCAGGTGTCTATAAACCCCCCTCATGCACCCACCTGCCACTATAAGGGAGTGGTCATTTTTTAACAACAGAGGGGTTTCTAACCCAAGGGGGGGGGGGGGCGAAATCCCAATCCCCGGTCTGGAGGGTCGAAAATCGGCTTTGAAGCATAATATTTTATTGCACAGGCTTTTTGGCTGAAACAGATGCTTTGTTTTGCCCTCCAAACGGTCCAGGGGTCGAATTTTGTTTGCCCCCTGTCGTTAAAAATGACCACTCCCTAAGGAATGTAATCCTCCTGTGAAGGTTGTAGAAGTCATTTCACAAAATAAAACCCACATCAAGTTGATGAAGTAGGCAACTGAGAGATATCATATTCAGTCCAAGTCACCACTTGATGTAATTTATTCCCTTTAAGGGCCGCACTGTTCTTTAAAGTTTAATGCAGTATGCCCTTTCTCGTCATGATGCATGAATGCAGCCCTGGCAAGTAACTCGCAAGAGCAGCCTTCAAGCATCATTTTGACCCTGTTTGATTAATATAGGGTCGGAATAATGCATGAATCCAGTCCTGGCTAGTGGACTCTCAGGGCTACATTCTTGCATCATGACGGCCAAGGATATTATCACATAAAGCACTATGCGACCCTTAAAGGTTAAACGATGCCCTCAGGGCATGATGTATCCTTTATTCTCCGTATTTGCTTGGCACCTTATTTCATTCGCTTCTCCTTATGTTTCTCTTGCTTTTTTTTTCTCTGCCTTTCCACCATCCCTTTTAGTTCTGGGTGGCCTTTATCTAAAGATGTCAGTGCATTCCTTGACGATGCCTCCCAGGGGAAGTCACTAGAGCCAAATACTTGGGAATTAATGTCAAGGGCCAAATGGGATCTAAATACCAACTGAAAGAGCTTGTTATCTCTATTTCATCAACATCCCACCTGTTATCATTCAGCCCGTTACTGCAATTAACCTGTCTATAAGTCATGTGCTAATTACCCCCATGTAAATTAGCCCTATATATTCTGGCAGTAGCCTACAATGCATAACTCTACTTTAGAATGGTTAATTATAACATGGAATGCAAACGATAGTATCGCATATGGATATGAATTTCAGGGAAACACGTAATCCGTCGACTGGTAACCTGAATATATGTGATATGTAGTGGGAGAATCAATCAGTGCCCCCTGCACTAAGATCTCTTTTCACAGATCGTGCCACATATATGTAGCCTACCTTACAAATACTGTTTCAATGATTGCTTTCCTTTTTATGTCTGCAAGCTTTAAACAAATTTGCAGTATAGTCAGATTCCTTATGTAGCTGTACATGAGCAGTGCGCTGGATGGATCTGAAATGTTGGGGCATTGCTTTATTCTGTCTTAGATTGCATGGTTTTGATCTATCAAACATGTCCATTTACATGTAGATGTGTCCCCTATAACGGTAAATGTTAATTTCCCCGTTATAGTTACTCGTCCTCACGCCAGGCATCCAGGTGACCTTGTGGTTTCCTGGTCTTGCTTTAACCCTCTAAGGGCCGCATCATGGATCGAAGATGCAAGCCAGTTAGTTTCACGATGCGTGCATGAATGCAGCCCGGGAAGTAATTCGCCAGTGCCGCTTCAACAATGCCCATGCCCTAAGGGTTTTGATACACGACCAAAGGGTCGGCGTCATGCATGAATGCAGGCCTGGCGAGTACACTGGCCATGGCTGCATTGATGCAGCATGACGACAAAGAGTACAATACATTAAAG
Organism: Harmothoe impar; assembly: GCA_947462335.1. Taxonomy (NCBI): domain Eukaryota; kingdom Metazoa; phylum Annelida; class Polychaeta; order Phyllodocida; family Polynoidae; genus Harmothoe; species Harmothoe impar. The sequence goes on along the minus strand of OX381708.1, from coordinate 16,709,353 downwards.
CACTCAAATGGTTAAGGTGCTTCCTATGAATAAATCACCATTTATGATGTGCTGTATTATGATGAAGGCATGTGATGATGTTAAATGTGTTTAATTGGTGTGACCTGTGTACATCACACCTGGATGTACCTACATCTGTCCAATTCTTTACAAACTACGCACGTCTATAATATTCAGCCCTGATTGTTTCAGGGCACTAGCATGTATTTCGTAAGGTTAACAGCACAATGTTGTATAGCTAGCGAGCCAGCCCAGTCTTGCCATACTGGGCTGGTGAGAGATGTTTTGACTGTGGGTGAACTACAGGACCTCATTACAGACAAAGTAAACGGTTTACAAAGCCAAAGAAGGTTCCATGCTTATCTCTAGACACTTATCTTTCTATATTCACTCAGGCATGTGCCTGTTTGTTGATGATATGATAGTACACCAGTGGTTTATAAGACAACCCTTCTATTCTGCTATTCTGTTCACTATCATCGACTATACATTCGTACAGTCGATTCTAAATTGACTAACTGTTGTACAGATGACAGTGATGCGTCCTGATATGGTCGTTTAAGCAAAGTTCATGTTCACTACCATGATAACTTGCCAGTGCTGCATATTAGTGCATCATTCGGACCCTTCGGGGGCTATACGTCCTTTAGTTTAAGGGAGGGGCATGATGCATGAATGCATCATTAGTGAGTTACCCACCGGTGCTAGATTAATGAATCATGCCGAGAAGTGAGGCATAGAAAGGAAATCTTCATATCGGGACGCAGGGGGCCCACTCCAACCAAATTGAAGTATAGGCTTTTGTGTGCAATGTATCATATACGTTTGTACACGCCAATATTGTATTGTATAGAAATTAGTATTTGAGCCCCCTTTAGTTCTGATGGGGGTCCAGGCCCCTCTGCCCCCCACCTTTCTCTATGGGAGATAGGTAAGGATTGGAAAGTGTGTGTATTATATCACAAGTCTTGATAAGAAAATAATAATAGCCCTTTTTTGGGGGCGGGGGGGGGGGGGAAACATATTCAGCTAGGCCCCCCTCCTCAGTGATTAGGGATGTCTAGCCCGCCTGCCCCCCCCCCCTTTTTTCCCTACGCCACTGGTTAAGTCATAACCGCGTGTGCCGTCCATCATCATAATACGTTTATTGCTGTCAGGATGTAAACAAAAACATTGACACAGTGTTGTCTATTTCTGTACCAGGTTGAACCTCAGTCACCTTGGTAACCTACTTAAAGCTTTGTTTACACCCCGCCATGATACCCAGAGGTCAGTAACCAGGTAACATTAACCCTTTCAAGACGAAATACTGCATTAATACATGAATGCAGCCCTGGTGAGTAACTCGCCAGTGCTGCATTCATACATCATGTCGACCCTACGGGTTGGGACACTCCCAAAGGGTCGACATGATGCACCAATGCAGCACTGGCGAGTTACTCGCCGGGGCTATATTGGTGCATTACGACGACAAATGTCATATTTTAGCTACATGGTTACCTTGAATGGTTAAGACACCTGTCACTAGGTGGAGCTGGCAGGTGTCGACACTGCCACAGGTGGGGGCAGGGGAGTGGGGGCAGGGGAGTGAAAGTTGGGAGGGGGGGGGATCCAACACTATCCACTCAATGCCAGATACCAGCACTGCATGGACTATCCGATTTAAGCAACTTATTCTAAGCAAATATTTAAGTTGATTCATAGCATACTTTAATCTGCTTGAAGCAAATTTTAGTAAGGCCAAAAAAAAGAGGTGTGTTTCAGGCAACCCGACCCTAGATTCAAAAAAGGGCCGACCCTAGCATTTTTTTCCCAATTTTGGAGATTTTTTAATTTTTTTTTTAATTTTTGTTACTTTTTTCCTCATTTTTTCCTAATTCTTTCAAGAATAACAAGCTCCCAGTAACCTCAGAGGCCTGAATAATTGATTAACATCAGGAAATGGCTTTCTAAGAGGTATATCCAACAACTTCTTGATATTCCTAGTCAATGGAGGAATTGTGGAGTCATTCTGGAGAGTCGCGCGTTGATTTGTTGATTCAGGACTCATTCCTAGTACTCTCTCTATGTAAACAAAAATAAATCAAAAATCAAAAATCCGACCTACCTACCCTAGACATTCTTACCGTGTTGTCTGAAACACACCTTTTTTTTGGCCTAAGGGAGTGGTCATTTTTTAACAACAGGGGGGGGGGGGTCGGTGGATTTTCGCGCGAGCGGGTCAGAATTTTTTTGATCCCCCCCGCTAGATGGGTCGAAATCTTTTCAGCCCCCCCGTCCAGGCAGGTTGAAATTGAGCGCGGTCGACCCCTTTGAGCTATAGTAACGCGCGGGCTTTTCCGCTAAAAAGGGGTGTAATTTTTTTGGGCCGTGACTATTGACAGTTCGAACTGTCAATAACAGAATAAAATTCCCTTATTGACAGTTTGAACTGTCAATACCATGATATAATTCCCTTATTGACAGTTTGAACTGTCAATAAGGAAAAAAAGATTCTCTTATTGACACTTCCAAAAAGGAACTGTCAATAAGAGAAAATGAATCTCTTATTGCCAGTGTGAACTGTCAATAAGGGAATTATGTTCTGGTATTGACAGTTTGAACTGTCAATAAGAGAAAAATATCTCACTATTGACAGTTTGAACTGTCAATAAGAGGAGAGTGTTCCACTATTGACAGTTTGCACTGTCAATAGCTGGCCCACCTTGATTTAGCTATTGACAGTTCAAACTGTCAATAGTGGAAAATATTCCTCTTATTGACAGTTCAGACTGTCAATAGTGGGATATTTTTCTCTTATTGACAGTTCAAACTGTCAATAGTGGTAAATTATACCGTTGTTGACAGTTCTTCACCGAACTGTCAATAGTGTGAATTTCCTCTGTTATTGACAGTTCCTTATCATTACTGTCATAACCCTGAAAGTGATTTTGGTGGAAAAGTCGATTTTGGTGGAAAAGTCGATTTTGGTGGAAAAGTCGATTTTGGTGGAAAAGTCGATTTTGGTGGAAAAGTCGATTTTGGTGGAAAAGTCGATTTTGGTGGAAAAGTCGATTTTGGTGGAAAAGTCGATTTTGGTGGAAAAGTCGATTTTGGTGGAAAAGTCGATTTTGGTGGAAAAGTCGATTTTGGTGGAAAAGTCGATTTTGGTGGAAAGGTCGATTTTGGGGGCAAAACCGATTTTTGGGCAAAACCGATTTTTGGGCAAAACCGATTTTGGGGGCAAAACCGATTTTGGGGGCAAAACCGATTTTGGGGGTAAAACCGATTTTGGGGGTAAAACCAATTTTGGGGGCAAACCGATTTTGGGGGCAAAACCGATTTTGGTGAAAAAAATACTTTTGCCAAAAAAACAACACTTTTGCCAAAAAAAACAACACTGTTTGACTCCAATGTCAGTGGGAACTGTCAATAAGACAGAAATATTCCACTATTGACAGTTCGCATGAGGAACTGTCAATAACAGGAATAATTTCCACTGTTGACAGTGTGAAGTGTCAATAACCGAAATATTTTCCGCTATTGACAGTTCGAACTGTCAATAGCGTTTTTGATTTTTTTGGTCCCCCCCTCCAAGGGTCCAAATTTTTTTGGTCCCCCCCCAAATCCACCAACCCCCCCCCCCCCCCCCTGATGTTAAAAAATGACCACTCCCTAAGTTGAATCTATTTTTCGGATTAAAGTTTAAAAATCAACCTAAATGTTTGCTTAAAGTTGCTTAAAATCGGATGGTTCGTGTGGTGCAGTGGTTATGGTGAAGCGTGTGCCTGAGGGAGGACCAGGGTAGTCCTGATATATCGTAAGTCTGTTTCCTTTTCCTAATTACCAATTAATGGACTCTATCAACAGCTACCATGGCTGATTAGGCTGAGACGACCCCAACCCAAAAGGCCATGCTTATAGTTAGTTTTGAGTTTGCCCTTTTTGAGAGGCCACTGTCCATGGTCAGCTTGTGAAGGGCCACCTCCTGGGCTGATCCATGCATGTATTGCTTGTCGTTGAACTGTAACCCTGGGGCGGTTTGTGATTAAAACCATTGTCCGACAGCAGAACAGGTGAGCGAATTGGCGGATGAGGGAGGTCGCTGTTTTGATTTGGATGTTTGCCCAAAAGAGTTACATCCAAAAGGCACTGTTGTTGTCTCTCAGATTATCACTGGGATATTCTTTTGCAGTGTTTTGAGACGGCAAAAAGAAAACTCCTATTAGAACAGGTGGATTCTGGTCATAATAATATCTTCTTATTCCATGGTCATAATAATATGTTCTTATTCCAGTTTCCCTATAATGCCCCTATACGACTAATATGGGGGTGGATGGCTAAATTCGACATGGCGACATGGCTATTTCTTAAAATCAATAGGTGACATGAGGCCTAGTGACATGTGACATGTAGTTTAAAACGATAGTGGCAGGGGACATGAGCAATCTTAAAATCGACATGCGACATGGGGGTACCCATTTACACCCCCACTAATGGCTGACATTGATCCACCGGGTATTAGCGTATCTAGTACGCCAACATTATCCCACACGGGGACAAAATGGCGGCCTACATGGCTTGATCCGCTATGTCCGTATATAACATGGACCTTATATACTGGAGGCGGTGTACACTTGTTGCCGGCAGACCTGTAGGTGTCTGTATAATGTAGGATGGGTACCGACATACCTATGGTAATGTACTGACCAGCACCAGCGGAATAAGGTCACGTGATGGTCGTACTAACCCACCTCTGTGATGTGTGGCCCATGGGTTTTTCCAAATCCCTTTTTCTCCGATATAAATATATAAGGATCCTTTACTAAATGAAAGGAATTCTATATACTGGCCGCTCTAACCTACAAATTGTTTAGATAAAAACTCTATGAGATTGTCATAGAGCAATAGTGTCATGTTTAACTACCCCAGTAAACAAAACAAAAAGTTATACAACATTTCAGAGCGCTTCTCCATAGTTTCCTATGATGGTCAAATGTCGTATAACGCTAAAAACGGTATTTTGACGAAAACATTTTTTGACGTATTTTTGTTAGCAGGTACACCGATGCTCACCTGGTTTGGGAGGTATTTATTGAGATAAACTGGATAAGGTGGCTGTCCCTTTAGGCTTTACTCATTACACAACTCACTGCCTACATGAACCATCAATGCAGTGATTGGTGGTAAGAGTTTACTATAGCTGAGGGAAAGGTGAATTCACTTGGACCTCTCCAGTGTGTGGGGCCAAAACTTAAGGTGTGTTTAGGTACCCCTACCGACCCTTTTTGAGGAGATTTTCCTACTTAAAAAAAGAGGTTTTCTCACCGAATGTTTTTCTTAGTGAAAAGATGAAAAATAGGAGACTTTTTATCCCGAGTCTTAAAAGAAATTGTTTTAATAAATAGCTCGCTCTAACGACTTTACTTTATTTTGGCCATGTTACCTGAACACGACTTTTTTATATACACAGAGGCAAATATCAGAGTCACCCAATGTCGCCAATACTACTCTCATACAAGGGTCAGGCACTGCTGGACTAAAATAGATGGGTCAAGGGCCATTCTAGGGAGGGTCAGGCTAGGCTGGACATTCAATAACAGGCTGGACTTTGGCAAACTTGCTTGAAAGTCTGGCCATGCTGGGTCCTCATGCCATAGTCTGGCAATGTTGGACTCTGGGGAGAGTCTCTGTCAGCCTGCCAGAGTCCAGCATTGTCAGACTCTGGCATGAGGACCCAGCATGGCCAGACTTTCAAGCAAGTTTGCCAAAGTCCAGCCTGTTATTGAATGTCCAGCCTAGCCTGACCCTCACTAGAATGGCCCTTGACCCATCTATTATAGTCCAGCAGTGCCTGACCCTTGTATGAGAGTAGTATTGGCGACATTGGGTGACTCTGATATTTGCCTCTGTGTAGGCCTGAGTGTTGTTGACGTTACGCTTAGTGCAGGAGTCCTATCATTAAGGGATGTAGGGCTGTGACCGGACTACAACAACACTCATTATAGACACAAAGGGGGCCGTCCCCTCAAAGGGCTGTTTTAAAACCTCAGTTAGATTTGGGACTCCCAACGTGTCTTTTTCAGTCAATTTCCCCCTTTCCCACACCTGTTGCTGTCAATGGCCATTGTTAAATTAACTCACTCCTCTCCTGTTATATCATCACTCCATTAACTGCGTACCCACACTGTATTAGTGAGGAATTGTCCCTGTGACCTATCTGTTCCCATATCTCTGTACCCATCTCCTCTCACTTGCTCTCTCCCTATCTCTATTTCCCATTCTTTCTTTCTTTCTTTCTTTCTGTTATCTGTCTGTCGGCCTCTTTCTCTGTCCTACTGGGTTCTTTCTCTCCGTCTATCTGTCTCTCTATTTCTGCCTCTCTGTCTGTGTCTATATGTCTGTCTCTGTCTCTGTGTCACTGGCTCTATGTGTCTCTCTGTCTATCTCTGTCTCTCTCCCACTCTCGCCCTGTCCCTGTATTTCTGTCTCTCTCTTTGTGCCTTTATTGTGTCTCTCTCCCATTCTTTATGTCTGTTTTTTTTTGTCTGTCGTTTTATGTCTCCCCCCCCCCCACAGTTCTTTTCCCACTACTCTATTGCCCCTTTGCTTTACATTCACAGTCATGTAAAGGGTCTATCCGTTGAGCTATTATTCACCAATTATCGCCCATTGGATTCAGCCCTTTCCACACCCCAGCTTCTCACGGTGTGGGACTCGTCCACCTGACACCTGTCCCTGTGATGTGGACACCAACCAGTCACCATGGTGATGGTCATGATCTGCGCATGTAATAACCGGAAGCCGCCTTAAAAGGGGATGATATAACAAGCATAAAGTATATTACCCGTTCCCACGCAGCTATTGAAAATACTACTACGACCATATAATTATATATTGTTCTGTATCTAGTAGAGTGGGGTTATGTTAGTGATGTGGTTCATCGCACTTTCTCTAAAGCAATCAGGAAAATTGCATACATACTTTTCAGATGAAGAAAAGAAGAGAAATAAACATTCTAAAATTAGAGAAATTGTCAAACATATTATACCTATATATAAAGTTCATGTATTGATCTGATGATACATAAGAGGCTAAATAATGAAACCATTGGCTGCAGTCCATACATCCAGTCTATAATTTAATGTTATTCAAGCCTCCAATCAGGTCCTGCTGTGTACAATACTGTACGGCTTATAAAACAGGAGTGGACTTTGGTTGATACCTGAGAGGGAGCAGTAACCCTAGAACCCTGCTACGGGTGGGCAGGGGCAGGTAGAGGCAGGTAGGTATGGGCTCAGCACGCTACCTGGGGAACCCTCTGCTACCTGATAGCATGGGGGGTGAGCTTTGACGGCCGCATTCTGCTTAAATACATAATTGTCTTCTTCGGCATTATGCAAGAGTCCTGCCCTGGCGAGTAACTCGCATCGTGCCGACCCTGTGGGCTTGATACACTACGGTAGCATTGAGATAGCATGATTCACGTATGGAGCCCTGAGTAACTCATTAAGGATGCATTCATGCATTATGCTGACCCTATTGGGTTGATACAATCCTGTGGGGTCGGCATGTAGTAAACAGTAATGCAGTATATATGGGGAGTTATTCACCGGCGCTGCATTGGTGCAGCATGACTATACTTGAATATTTAAAATGAGCCATAACCACGTCCTTAAGGGTTGAGAAAGGCATCATGTAGTGTACATTATAGCATTCTGGTAGCGTTTGGGTATAAGACCAAGGCATACTGGTTTTATACGTGTTATGAACCCTACACTAAAGTTCTGGGAGACTTTGAATAATGTACTACACTGCAATCAATCTTATCATAGTGATTTATAGCCGAGCTATAATTTCAAAGAAGTAATAAAGGTGTGAAAGGTAATAGTGTGAGGTTCCAACCTGCTGTTATGTCTGTTATGATACCTGATACGTCCACACCCAGACCCTCCTCTCTCACCTGTCCTACCCACCGTTCTCACGGTGTGTTACCTGCACATACACCCTGTCACAGGTTAGCCTCTGTCCTCCAGGGTGTCTACACTGTAAAAAGGTGGTTGCCCTTTTTGTAGGTGTACAGTAGATTCTGTAGTTTATTGTAGGTAGACAGTATAGTTTACTGTAAAGTTACAGTAGGCCTACTGTAATTACAGTACAGTAAATCCATTCTACAGTAGATTCTGCTGTTTATCTACAGTAGATTCTACTGTGTACCTACACCAGCTATTTATAGTGTAGGACCTTTTGTAGTCAATGCCTGACTTCATAAGTTTACCAAAGACCTCGGTGATGCATTTCCCTATTCCTTTTCCTGAACACCCCAAGACCTATGCTTGGAAAATAAAAAGAGTTTAAGATAAAAGAAGATTAGCTTTCCTGTGTTATTGCTTTTGAAACTATTGGATTATAATAATTATAGCAAATAACTTGCCCATAGTTTTGTAAGAGGATACGTAATGCACTATGTACGGTGTCAGCTCAACATGTTCTCCAAAATATCCCTTCTGGACTAGGGTGGAATTGTATAGATTTCATATATGAAACCACATGAAGTGTCGGCGTGGAATCCAGGGGGATACAGAGTGGGTGTGTGTTCTCCCACCGTCTATAGACTATATAGTCATCAAGCCTGCATTCATGCATCATGCCGAACCTCTGGGAGTGTATCAACCCCCTAGAGTCGACATGGAGATTGAGTGAAGCATGGGTGAGTTACTCGCCAGGGCTGCATTCACCCATCATGCCAATAAATGTCATAATGCATTATCAAAGCTATATGCGACCCTTAAAGGGATATACCATATGGACGGGAAAATAGCAGGAGGAGGGAATGGGTAGCGATGTGAGGATGTGTAGGCGTTGAAGTAGGGAAGGGGAATTGGGGCTTATAACAAGTGGTTATGACACAAGCCGATGACAGCGTGACGGATGGAAATTGAAAAGGGGGAGTGAGAGGAGGGCAGTGGGGTTGACATGAGTGTCAGAACTCTATAGAACCAGGATAAACTCAGGCCTGACACATACAGTAGGGGTATATAGCAGACAATAAAGGCAGACAGGGTAGGGTGAGGGTGGTGTTAGCTCTGTATACCTGTCAAGTCCATCTGTATACAGGGATATGGATTGTGTAAGCAGACCTATATCTACATTATATAAGGGAAATATGACAGGGTGAGCCCTGTGTGATGTGGTGGACCAGAGGACGAGTGGGAGGGGTGGGCCAGGGGTTAGGGTATTAGACAGAACAGGTCTGTTTCAGGTTATCCTACCTTAAAGGGTCGACCCTAAAAATAATTATATAATTACTATTATATTGTTGTGGGGGGGGATTTTATTTTGGCCATTTTTCGGCTATTTTAGGAGTGAATTCGATGGGGCACGAGTCGAGGTGACAATCCACAAGGTGGCACTCTAGTCCGCTAGTCAATTTCGGGGCACTTTTTGGGTATAAGCAAAAAATAATAATATAGGGAAAAAACTATCTACCCTAGATTTCCAGACCATGTTTCCCTGTTACCGGTAACACATCCTTTACTTGGCCTCATAAAGGTGTGTGGATATATGTCTATTCATCTGTACATCTCCTCAACTTCCCTCTCAATGTCTGCTTACTCCTCAGGCCTCTCCTTTACCCCCCCCCCACCTCCACTACCCCTTTAAGGGCGGCATGATGCCTTAATGCATCATGCCCTTGGTCGTCATGATGCTTGAATGCAGCCCTGCGAGTTACTCGCCAGGACTGCATTCATGCATCATGCCGACCTTATGAGGTTGCGACACTCCCGAAGGGTCAGCATGATGCACCAATGCAGCACCAGCGAGTTACTCGCCAGGGCTGCATTGGTGCATCATGATGACAAATGTTATATAGTTTTGCAACATCCGTCCTTAAAGGGGTAAACCTCCTCCAGGTACTGATGTCTGTGTGGGTGAGCACCCTTGACGCAGTATTAAGTACAGGCCCCCACCAACCCTTTGGTATCACAAGGAGGGATGGGAGGAGGTATTCAGGGTGAGGGGGATGGGGAGTAGGGGTAGGGTGTGAGATGGGGTACTCAGTGAGGGGGGTGATTCAATTGGCATCCCCAGCACTATACCTATACTGGCAGTAGAAGTGTATAAGTGTGGGTTGGGTGGTATGGGGTGAGGGTGGGGGGCTGTCTCCATGATCTGATGGGTCTATGTCAGGCACAGGCCACTGCATCCTCTATATGGAGTGGTGTATGGATGTTTAGATATATACCATATATATATATATATATATATATATATATATATATATATATATATATATATATATATAGAGAGAGAGAGGTATACATCTATACATACATATATATATATATAGAGGTATACATCTGTCTTTTCATTTATGTACATCAATCTAAGCATATATCTATTGGGGAAGAAACGACCGGTATGCATAGATGGGGCATATGAGTTCTAAGGAAAGATACAGTGTACTGAAAGTATGCATCTATGCACATACACATTATTAATATATTCATAACCTACATAGTATTCATCCACTGGTCAAGTGCATCGACCTGCACATCGATCTTACATAGTCATGGTTAAAAGATACTATATATTTCGCCTTTCTTCTTTCTGCTGTACATAATGATAGCCATATAGTGTGCCCCCCCCCTTCAGCCATCTATAGATATACATACATATTCACACATAGGTACATCACTGAACACACACACATCTATACACACACACCTCCATAACGCACACATGCCGCAGGGTGACCTGGGTAAACAGCAGGAACGCTGGCAGGACGCCCAGATTGACGTCCATATACACGGACCATGTGAAATCAGGAGGAAACCTCCCCCAGGCACAGCTCCAGAATATAGAGAAGGATAAAATAAAACTCGATAAAGACCTAAAACACTCTGCATGACCAAACAAACATAACCCCTGCCCAATTCACCCAGCTGATCTAATATTCTCACGTGAAAAGCCACTTCTTATCATACATTTCAACACTTTTTTGAATATTCTTTTAGCCCTTTAAGGATGGATGTCGCTAAAAGATGACATTTGTCGTTATGATGCACCAATGCAATCCCGGCACTGCATTGGTGTATGATGCCAACCCTTCAGGAGTGTCTCAACCCCATAGGGTCAGCATGATGCTTGAATGCAGCACTGTCAAGTTACTTGCCAGGGTTGCATTGATCCATGGCGACCAAGAACATGATGCATTAACATGATGCATTATGCCACCCTTAAAGGATTGAATACGTTTTTATCACTTCCTCCACTTTTTGTGCATTTAGTTGAGTTGTCCCTGGGGCTGGAGTTTCCAGCTGACCTGTGTGTACACGTTAAGTGGTGTGGCTTACAGGTTAACTAGTCAGCACTTAGCTCTAGTGCCGCCCAGAGGGGGTCGGGGTACCAGGATGTCGGAAGGTGTCTCAGAGATGCCTAACACTCAAGTTACATGTATTTGTTCTGGTACTGTTTTATAGTTAGATAGCCAGTGTCCTTTCAATGGCGAGAGTGGAGAAACCTTTAGAAATATATATGATGATTCTATTTTTTTTCTTCTTGCAAGGGATTGAAAATGTGTACGTTTATGGCTGTATTTTCAAACCTTATTTCTGAGCGCAGATTATGGTTAACCATTTAAGAGCAACATAGTCCATGCACTCGTAGCTGCTCTTAAATCGGCTTTCTCAAAAAAAAATCAAGTAATGTTCTAGTCAGATAAGGGATGTCATGTTAGTGGTGAGAGTGGAGTTTTAATAATTTAAGCCTGCCATAATTATGACTCTAATTCTGCAAGGGACCGAAAATGTGTACATTTATGCCTATATTTTTAAACTCTATTTCTGATCACAGATTACCGTTAACCTTTTAAGGGACTACTTTAATTCACTTTGTCCCTTTATCGTTGTAATGTGAGTTGCTCGCTGCTGCTGAGCACCTACTGCATTCCAGCTATGGCTAATCTAAGATTCCAAACCTACCTTTACCAATGTAAGGGGAAAGCAGCAAACTCATACATACCTGCAAGAATAAAGAAACATTTGTTAACAAAATTACTATTTCGGAGGCGCATTCAACTTTGTATTTTTGTCCTTACATGAATAATATATGCAGGTAATACATTCATATACAGGCATGCTTTTACAATCTTGAAAGCTCGGCATGATGCACCGATCGATGCGTTACTCGCCAGAGCTGTATTGCTGCATCAGAGCAATAACTATACATAAAGCCTGAAAGCATCATGGCATCTTTAACCATTTACGGACGCATGTCTCTAAAAGATGCAGCCCAGGTGAGTAACTCACCGGTGCTGCAATGGTCCATCAGGCCAACCCTTCGGGAGTATATCAACCCTGTATGGTTGGCATAATGCTTGAATGCAGCCCTGGTGAGTCAGGGCTGCATTCATGCATCATGGCGACCAAGGGCATGATGAATTAAGTCATCATGCCGTCCTTTAAGAGATAAGAGGTTAATGTAGCATTATAAGGAGGTAGATAGGGAGGTGTAACCTTATGCCTTATATGACCTTCTCATGATCACCTTTAATCTGTATAACTAGGGGTAATCTACCAGTACGTGGGGAGGGGACCTCACGGCTCATGGGTACCCCCTCCCCTGATCCCCTCAGTATGTATAGCCTCTAGGCCAAAAAAATAAAGGTGTGTTTCAGGTTAGGCTACATGGTCCAAAGATCTAGATTAGGTAGGTCGGATTCATCTTTTTTTCAACTTTTTTTATGTTTAATCTAGACTGAAAGAAATTGATTTCCGAACTCCAGTGCCGACTCACCAACCACTGCGTCAACTCACGGAGTTTTGACTCAACTCTAAAATAGCTACCCCGATGCCAAATGGCCCAAATATAGGGACTCTTTTTCAAATTGGATAAAGGTTTCTAGGGTCGGGTAACCTCAAACACATCATTTATTTGTTTTGGCCTTATCTAGATAGCATGGGGTGGGGTGGACACCTTATGGCGTGTAGGCCCGTTCTATGACCATCCTTGATCTCTCTAGGTAGGGTTAAATAAGACATCTATCTGAGGGCCAGTAAGCTTCTCACCTGTGCATAGGTGGTACCTGTATATGGGTGATTACACCCAGGATGTTAACTTAGATAAGCAATTCTAGCTTTCTGAGAACCACCGTAAGGACTTAAACCCTTTAAGGACGGCATAATGCATTAATTCACCATGTCCTTGGTCGTCAAAAAGCATGATGCATGAATCCTGGCGAGCAACCCATCGGTGACCCTGCAGGGTTGAGACAGGGTCGGCATGATGCACCAATGTAGCCCCAGCGAGTTACTTGTGCATCATGACGACAAATGTCATCTTTTAGCAACATGCCATCTCTAAAGGGTTAAGATGCTTAGGGTAGGAAGTGCAAGCCTCCCCCATCAGCTGAGGCCCCCATACATGGGTGACATTTTTGGGCTATGTTCAACTTGGTCCGAATAATGAAAAATCATAATGCTCAAAATATCGTTATTGCATTGAAAGAGCATTTGATGTATTAATAAATCAACTTAGTGGACATTAATTATAGACTGTAAGCTGATCACACTTAAAGTGTTTGAATGAGAGGCAGTGTATATATTAGATCCCACTCTTTACTATCGACACACATGACTTCACATGTCCATGGGGGACATTGAATAAGGTGCTCTCACATTCTTCCCTCCCACCTCTCTAGTCCCTGGGACCAGACAGTCCCTGAAGGCTCCAGTTTTTGACCAGCTGGAATGCACGTGCTCAATATGATAGACAGGTCTACACTTCAACAACTCTACAGAATACTGGTTGTCTGAGATAGGTATAGTGTGAGACATGCATGGTACAACTATGGCCCCACTCACTCAGGATGACAGAGGCATCTATGTGTGACACCTGACGATATACCTGTTCCCACGGGGGCCTCCTCCAGAGCTTTATTAGCCCTTTCAGAACGGCATGATGCCACCAGGCTCCATGTCTGTTTGTTTTGTTGATGCCCTCACACTGCAGCAGCGAGTAACTCGCCAAAGCTGCATTACATGACTGCAGTCATGGCGAGTCACCTGCCAGGGCTGCATTCACGCATCGAACCTGATGGCAAAATAAATGCATTAATCAAAGCACTATGACATTGTAATGCCTAAAGGGTTAACTATACCGAGGGTGACTAACCTACTGGTCTTCTTCCTCCTTATAATAAGGACAGGGAGGCTTATTTTCATCGGTTATGGTAAATATCTGGTCGTCAGTGGCGGTTTGTATTTTCACTTGATATACCCCTCGTATATCCCGAATCCTTTATTTGACATTGACCTTGAGATGATAAGTGTTAAGCTGGCAAAATATCAAATACCACTAAGCCCCTTTCTGATACTAGTAATGGGCCTATAACCATATCGCTAATACTTAACACCCCTACCACTAGTTAGCTGTTGTTAATCGTACCAAGCCGCTTCCTGATCTTTGTAAATCCCCTCCCATATTTCCATAATGTCTGATTGATCCCAACACCTATAGCACAAGCAGCTAATCAGCGATCACATTAAGTTAACCAAATCTCCCCCCCCCCCTCCCCCATAAAACATGCTCCTCCTCCCCATAGTTCCTACTTTTTCACCCTTTGATAGCACAATATATATATATATATATATATATATATATATATATATATATATATATATATATATATATATATATAATAAAAATGCCCCAGTTCTTAGTCTGTAGTGGCTATCCAAGGTTAGGCATAAGGACATTGAGCAGTAGTGGCCAACTGATATTCAGAAATGATTGAGGCAAAAGCAAAATATGTCTAATGCTTTAATCAAAAGGACTTAGCCTAATGCACATATAATTGGAAAGACTAAGGTGAGTTGGTCAGTTGGTCAGTACTGACCAACCTGACGTTGCATGTATTAACTAACCCAGGTTGGTTGGGCCACCTTTTTTTGATAACTTGGATTACAGGCTTTTACTGTAAATATTTTGGAAGGGCAGAGGAAAAAAAAAGAAAAAAAAGCTGTTTTACACACCGCCCAGAGTACCGAAAATTCCCAAAGGGCAGAGGCAAAAAAAAAAAAAAAAAAAAGCATTGGTAACCTCATTTTTTGGTAATATACTGAAGGTATGTTGAGAACTATCCCTAATCTAAAAGGCCTTATTCCATCTTTTGCTGGCCAACAGGCAAAAAAACAAAAAAAAAAAAAGCATTGGTAACCTCATTTTTTGGTAATATACTGAAGGTATGTTGAGAACTATCCCTAATCTAAAAGGCCTTATTCCATCTTTTGCTGGCCAACAGGTACTTTTTTTGTTTTTTGGTAAATATTTTCAAAAAATCTCGGAGGGAAAAGGTAAAAAAAAAAAAAAGATTTTTTTTTTTTTGCAATTTGCCAAAAATCTCGGCGGCGGATCCGTAATCCAAGTTATCAGAATAAAACGGCCTTGTATAGGGAGCCAAAAATATGACTAACTAGGTTAATCACTTTAGTGACTGAGTTTCTAGCCGGGTCAGAGTATCATTGCATCTGCCTATCTCTCCCTCTCCGTCACTCTCTCACTTTTAGTCTGTCTGTTTCTCCCTCTCTGTCTCTGTCTATGTCTCTGTCTCTGTGTGTCTCTGTGTGTCTCTCTGTCTCTGTCTCTGTCTATCTCTCTGTCTCTGTCTCTGCCTCTCTCTCTCTCTCTCTCTCTCTCTCTCTCTCTCTCTCTCTCTCTGTCTCTCTGTCTGTCTCTGTCTGTCTCTCTCTCTCTCTCTCTCTCCCTTGCCCCGTCCCATCCTCTCTTCACCCCATTCTCACCCTGCCCACCTGGTACCCCTACTTCAGCCGCTTTGAGGCTTTGAGGTGAAAGGCCAGCGGCGTTTCATTCAGAGATCAGGAAGGTATGGTCCGTCTATGTCAGAACAATGTGCGTATTGCCCCCCTCTAACCTCTCCACCATAAAGACATTTAACACAACAATAAGCCATTTCCGCCTCTCTGATCCGCCTTCATATTCATCCTATAGCACACTATGGCTACTTAGCTACAAAACGGCCTTGGCAATGGTACTTCAACTTGGCATACTGTCAATGAATGATTTAATGTGCTTGATGTATCATCTGTATTCTATGGTGAATTACCATAGACAGATGTGGATGGGGCCCAAAGCCAAAAACATCAGTGAGAGTTAATGATTGGGCCATTACTGGGGTATCTCCCTCCCTAAGGCTAAGATATGATATAACGTGTAAAAATATAGAAGTACATTGGGGAAGGAGTCATTATTTATGTCATATTAGAGGATCTTAAATGGGTATTTTTATATTGAATTTCCACATAAAAAGAGAAGTTAGCGACACTAGTGTCTTGTCTAGCGACATTGGTGTTTTTTCCCACCGATATCTATCATGTTTCATTTAATACTTTAGTTTTATTTACTGGTAGTGTAAAAAGTGAAATGGGTGAGTTGATACTAAGGGTAAAGGGAACAAGTCCAGATCCATCTTTGGTGACCCTCCCATGAAACAATGCCTTATAATCCCCATTGTGTATGAACACAGTAAGAACAGTCACAGAGCTAGATAAACCCGGCAGTTTAGCTCCTAATCCTCAGATTTGGCCGTGGTATGATAGGGGGGTCTAGGATTTATAAATATACTCAGATAATCCAAATTTAACATGGATTCCTGATTCAAAGAAGTAGATTTATACTTTTCATATACACAAATACTGCAAATAGCGGAAGCACACACTCAGAAAAGTCAGCGTCATTGTCGCTAAAACCACCCTCTCCTGAATGTCAGACTGCCTGACATTCAGGTGAGGGTGGTTTTAGCGACAATGACGCTGACATTTCTGAGTGTGCAGTTGAATTCTCATTCCCCAAAGAAATGCATCATCAAGGGCGTCCATGCATGTAGATCCTCCTCTATAGACTACATGAACGAAATCTTCATCTCCATAAATCTCTAAACCTCGACGATTTCAAAAGAAGAAAGAGAAATAGCTTCATACTGCAAATCATTCCTCAAGCTAGTCATTAAAGGTATCCATGCATGTATAGGTAAATGAGATGACATATCCTCATTGGATATTATCCTGATATACCACATAATAGAAATCTTCATATCCATATAGATCTAAAACTCAACGATAAAAGTAAAAGCCTCCATATATACCATGAGAATAAATTTAATCCCTATTGTTAATTTCAAAATCGATTTCAAAAGAACTCAAAGGAACCTAAACCAATGGGATTGAATTCCCCAAGTATTTATAAACCAGCTCACCTGACAGAGTTAGTTAATGGTGTGTGTGTGTGGGGGGGGGTGCCCCCCAGTAGAGGTGGTGTCCTCCTAGGTGGTACAGGTAGCTGTGTATCCCATGAATACGTAATGTCCGGTGGGGAGGTGGTCCATGTTGTCTGTGTCTAGGGTTACATGGAGGGAGGTGGGCTCTGTACCTCCAGGGTCTGAGTGCAGCCTTAATACCAAGCTGGTCTGTACCTGCCAATACTGCCCATCACAGGGATCACTGAGAGGAATATTAATTGTAATCCAAGTGCCTAGATTATTATATAGCGTATATACTTTAGTTATCCAGGATCTGTTATCATCAAGACATGTCCTTGGGGGTCTCTTGGACAGCTGCTGACTTTCTTAGATTTCACAGTTTGGCTGAAACTTGGATAGAGATAAAATTATCTCAATGTCCAATTTCTGTTTTAGGTTTTTCACATGGCCATCACCTTGTAGGTATATAGTGCCTATAGAGGGAGGGATGGAGGGATCCATTCAATGACAGAAATGACACTCTTCCTCTCAAGTGGCAATGTCACTACCACTCAGATCCCACCATTTATGATAGTAATCCAGGGTACTCCAACTAGGAGTGATGACCTCTGAAAGTGCTAGGGTCTAGTTATATATATCTGTTTATGCTTATTCAATATTCAAGCTCTTCATATGTCATCCTTAACACCTGGCAAGTGGTGGTTATCCTGGGAAAAGTAATGCCAGTGGGCTCACGTCTATATTGGTTTTCATAATAATAATACTTTCAGTTTCACCCCATATTTGATAGGGAGGAACAATTTTGTGGGAACTGCATTTTCTGCTAATATACAATAGTATCATCCAGAACTTTAACACAACATGCCAATCTCAGGTATAGGCATATCAATCTCAAGTATAGGCATTTCCACAAGTATAGTGTGTGTGTAAAGTGAGCGGGTTTGATTGTTGGCCATCCTACCTGGCAGTGTAGTCCAGGCCTTATTGCAGGCAATAATACTTATTGGGTAACAAACTCTCCTCTCAATAAAACTGAACAAATATTGGTAGAATGCTCCAATACAATTGTCATTTGATTCAAGTTTCAATACATTGATAATGATAGGATGAGGTGTTTTGGTATTCCCATATGCTGGCAAGACTCTCCAGGGGGTTCTGAAGAAAGACATTTAATGCACATCAACCCTTAAGAGTACTCTCACTTCAAATCCAAATCGACCACTATAGGCATTTCCAGTACATAGCATGAGAGTGGTCGGATCACATGGGTTCCTCGTAACGCTCTGATAGGTCCGTCCACAAAGTGCTGATAAAAATCATTTCAAGTTGAAAAAGAAGATATCACTTAATCCATGAAAGAAGGCCGCTAAGGAATGGCAACTCCCTCTTAAGGCATCCGCATGAAGCATACAAATGCATCCCTAGATGGCAGTGGGGATGTACCATAGAGGACCACAGGTGGGTTCTCTATAGGCCTATGTTAGAGGGAGTATAGAGGAATCCAGTTCACTTAATCCAAGACAGAGGAGCACTTGGGATGCATATCTCCATGCTCTAGAATCCAGATGCACTAATAAGCAGGCACTGTGAGCCACCAGAACCTCAATACGCTAGTACCAAGTGAAAGTGGCAATACTTATGGCATCCTTTGATAACCCTTTGTGTTACAGTGTTGAATTTGCCCGAGAAATAATCATCTGAAACAATCCATGGACAGCTGATGAGAGAGGAGATGTCATTAGAGTGGTTGCTCCATCTTATAAGATCCAAGTACATCAGTGCACACATAAGCATCCCTGGCCGCTATCCCTTAGTACTAAGTGTATGGGTGGTTCTCTCTGCCTCTCTGGGACAAGTTGGCATACACACACATATATACGCCAGTCCTCTTAGAATACCTTAATTGTGTCAGCACCAGGTGTGTATAGCCTTACACTGAGGTCTCCTCCAGGGTCTGCCTCTCCACCTTAAGCCATCAGCAACAGCAGCAGCAGAGACACTGGAGGATGTCCCTGTCAGGTGCCTCCTGTGGCCTCAGTCCTCCTGAGTCTACACCACCTTCCGCACAGTCAGTCACTGACTGGAGTTGTACAGGCACATGTCTACCACCTCCCCCCACTGGATGGGGACACACTCTCCTCCCACTGCCACAGACTCAGGGCAGCAGGGAATTAGCATACAGGATGTATGTGCTGGGAGAGTGAGGTTGGGACCGTTATTGTAATGGTGAGGTGTGGGTGAGTCGGGGGGGGGGTACTTGATTTTTTTCTGATATGGGTGTGCGGCTGGACCAATGACAACCCTTACCCTTGCTAGGGAGATTTTGCCTCAAAAACCTACCCTTGCTAGGGCACTTTTGGCCAAAAAGTCTTTGTTTTGAAGAGGAAAAACACAAAATGTACAATGGATAAGTAATTTCTTCGAGAAATTTTACCCATGTCCGCAAAATGTTGGAGAAAAATGGGCAAAAATGAGACATTTTGGTGAAAAATTGGTCATTTTGGTGAAAAAGTGACCCTTGCTAGGGCGATTTTGTTGAAACTAGACCCTTGCTAGGGACATTTTTTCTCTGAAACAGGACCCTTGCTAGGGAGATTTTGTTGAAAAAGTACCCTTGCCAGCCGCACACCTGTGTATACAAAATATACTAAGTGCCCCCCCCGGGGGGTGAGTGAGTGTGTGGAGGGGGGGGGGAGTGAAATTACTTCATGGAGAGTAGGAGGAGTTATTATACTGCATTTCATTCACAACTTCAGGAGAGCCGTTAGGGTGGGCACCTTTCTATGTGTCATGGAATTGGGATCTCTTTGAACAAGGTACTCATATAAGCTGCACTTGGAGTATACCAAACTTGAGTCATGTTTTAAAACCTTCAAATGACTGTTCATGTATACATTTGAAGTGTACTTTTCTTCATCTGTTCCTATTAATGCATAGATCAAGATTACAAATAGCCAATAGTAATACCATATACCTTATACTCAGTGAAGGATCATGCTATGAGGTACAATCCAAAGAAATGCAACGTTGATGAATCATATGATAAGAATAAAGGTCGATGCTCTTGCACTGTCGCAATTCATGAGATGGTCCAAAGCCCCTCATGATCAATATACATGTTATAGAAGAAGAGCACACATTGGCATGTAGAAATAACTTGTCAGCCTTTCGCTATATTGTTAGCAGACTCACAGAGAAAAGAAACAGCGTCAAAATGAAGTCCAGGTTGCCTCCAGAATGACTCCCCTCTTTAGGGGAGCCCCAACTGACTCCCTTTATAGGTTAGCCAGGGAGTCACCTAGGCTTCCTTATGCAGCCTGGGCTCCCTTAAAGAGGGGAGTCATTCTGGAGGTAACCTCGACTCCCAATTGGTGCTGTTTCCTTTCTCTATGTACCTCCAAAGGTGTGTCTATATTTGTGGTTGTACATGTCTACAGGGTGCATAGAGGGGTGCCTTATCTCAACATGTTGAAGGTGTCAGGGTAGGGTAGGCGACACAGATGTACAGATAGCAATCACACCTTTCATGACTTCTTTACCGCTAGATCTCTATTGGTGCACCTGTATAATATATATGGTGTACACTTGCATGGGGAGCATAATATATTCTAAGCTTGCCTTGAAACTCGTTGGTGAGGATCCCTAAGCTAGTGATTTATTGGCAGAGCATTAAAAGAAGACAGGCCCTACCTTAGGAACAAAAATATAACATGACAAAAACGAGTTTCAAATGATTTCCTTGGGTTATTTTTCGTTATAGCTTTCTCTGTGGTAAAACTGTTTTCCAATTTGAAATGAATATTTGGTCCTGTTCCCTAGACCCTGTATGTAGACACTCCGTCCCTGCAAATCAATATCATACTGTTTAATGATGTGTGGGGATTCTTCCATAGAACTATGGACCCCAAAACACTATAGCATCATGGACAATCCACTGCTCAACACTGAAATAGGCTCGCACCAATTCCTGGGTGTGTGTGGGGGGGGGGGGGGGGTGACATGTTGATGTTTTAGCCATCCCATGTTGCATCCCCCGTACACAACTAAATCATAACATCAACCCTACCCACTTCAGCCTCCATCTCTTTTTGTCACACGTCCTCGCTGTTTCTGGACACTTGTTTTGCATTTTAGCAGTTCCCTCTTCTTGTCCAGTTTCTTTGCTGTTCTTCCCCCTGACTCCCTGTTTAACTTTGGCTGGTGCCCACTTCACCTGAGTCACCTGTCGGGAACTATTACTAATATGTGTGAAACACTCAGGGGTATAATACAATACAAACACCGCGGAAGTAAAAAAAACACCATGGAAGTAAGAAAACATGGACTACAGATCTATTCTAGATCAAAATACCCTGAAAGGTCGAAGGTGGTTATTTCACTTGGGGAGCCCTGGGCCGTTCTGCACTAGGCCTTCGGCCAGCGTGCAGAACGGCCCAGGGCTCCCCTCGTGAAATAACCACCATCTCGGTCACTTTAGCGTGCAGCTCTGTCTATGTATTGCATGTGTGTATGTGAGTAGAGTCTCGAGGTGCCTGGTTTGTAGGCCTATGCGGTAGTACTAACATCTTTCACCATACCTTTCATCTTCATAACATATCCTGTAAATGCCCATTTTGATATCATCAATCATGTGTTAGAAAACAAGGCTGTCTTCTAATCATAGTTTCTAATCATAGTATTAGAAAGTATTAGAAAGTAAATGGGAATACTCATTGATGAAAGGTGCCATATACTACTTTTATATTGCCCACCCACACATTGTGGCTACATGTTTATGCTATGTATAATTAGTTGTTATAACTCATGGTAAATCAGTTTGGCTTTCAACTAATCACATGCAATGGGTATTCAATAAAGGGGATTCCCCCAAGATATGCCAGGTCTACAAAATGGTACAGAGTTACCTGACCTGTGGATATATGGGGGGGGCAGTGTAGAGTATACACCTGGAGGAGAGAGGTGGAGTAGGGTGGGGGAGGTGAATGGTCACACTAACAGAAACATGAATGGGCCGCCAGATCCAAGATAATTGGTGTACCAGGGTGAAGGCAGGTCATTATTTGTATGCATGGAACTACATAATAACTATAATTGGTCTGGCAGGGCAAGTCTATGATAAAGAGAAGTTCAAGTTATAATGTCAGCAAGATATACCAAGGTCATTTAGATGCATTAGTGGTAGCACTTGTTGAACTTAAATAATGGAACACAGAGAGTATACATATTTTATATTTCTTTCTAGAACTGGATTTACTTATACATATATATATACATATATATACATATATATATATATAACAATTAGATTTTGACCAGACACCTTCGATCTAATGTTGTGTGCGTGTGCCCATATAACATGTCATAGTGTATGGATATAGCATTGAGAGAACCCAGGAGGTATGAAAAGGGTTGAAATAGCCACACTGTATGCATGGATGGTGCCAAGGTTGTATTTATTCACAACAACCCCGGTACATACAGCAGAGAATGATACAGTATACATTATGGTACACATTTGCAAAAAGGTGTTTCAGGCAACCCCACCCTAGTTTCAAAATAGGGCCGACCCTAGCATTTTCTTCCAATTTTGAGGATTTAGACAACAAACCAAAACCTGAAATCAGGAAGAACAGACATTTCATGATATTCCTAGTTTCTGGAAGAATCATGGTGAGTGATCCTGATGACCCTGATAACCCATGTTGCTTGAAACACACACTTTCTTGGCCTTACCCACCCGCATTATACAGTAGACATTATACACAGGTGTTGGCCATGCCAATGTAATGTCAAGTGTACCAATCAAAGGTGTGCTATATGGGTGCGATCTCATCCCTACTTCCATCCCTGGCCAATATGCATCAATTTACATGTATTGTGTTATGCAGAGAAGTGCACTGCTGTGCTCTGTGGCCTGGAAAGGTAAACATTATTTATGCTGTGTAATTGAATTTTTCTTCAAGAAACCTTCATTTTAACCCTTGTACATTGGGTTTCTCTTTCTGAGCGTATGGCATGGAAGTGAGTACATGTATTATCTACTCGGCGTATGCTGATTTCCTCACCAGCCCAATTTATTGGAAATAGGTATGCCAATGGGTGTCTGCAATTCACATTGGTATGCAACGCGGCCACATAAGGGTATATACATGTTATTCACAATGGTATGCAAATGTTCCTCGCATGTGATATAACATAACATTTTGTCCTGGAGGTAAAATGCCATAATGGAGGTGTGCCTGGAGGGTGGCATGAGGTCCCCACACCCCCCTGTGACACCTGTAGCAGGGGGTGCAGCATGATCCAGGCCTGACTTACACACAGGTGATTACTCCATGGCAGGTGAGGCCTTTTGTACCTGTTCACGTCATAATAACAGGACACCCACAACCCTGCACGCACCCCGACTAACTATACGATACCTGTGACTTTACTTGTCGTGTTCCCTCTATCCTACTCCCTCAGTATCCCTCCCTGTCTGCCTCCCCCTCTGCCTGCCTCCCTCTGCCTCCCTCTGTCTGCCTTCCACTGCCTCGATCCTTCTGCCTCCCTCCCTCTCCCTCCATCTGCCCCCTCCTTCTCTGCCTCCTTCCCTCTCTGGCTCCCTCCCTCTGTCTCCCCTGCCTTCCTCCCCTGCCTTCCCCCTGCCTTCCTCCCTGCTTTCCTACCCTGCCTTCCTCCCCTGCCTTCCTCCTTCTTGCACTGGCAATATCCAACAGTCTTTATGCAGTTGTCCAGCTGTCCATGACATGATTCCTCAATGTTTCATGTTCATTGCTTGTCCCAATGCACCAAAACAGCGCGGCGCAGCGCTTGCAGAAGAGCAACTCGCCATGCAACGCTGGCGGTTGGCATGACTTGGTATTACTCACCGAGGCCGCATTTATACACCATGATGGCAGAGGGGTATAATTTATTAAAGGACTATCTTATGTATGCTGCATTTAAATGGTTATCTCTGTCCTCACATGAAACAAACTCTGCAGACCCTTCCCGATAAGCGGCTTTATACCGCCCTGCCTGGCTGACCACACAGGTATTAACACAATGGTACAGAGGGTAGGACGCACCAGGGCTGGGTCTCAACACAATACTCTATACTAGGGCATATACAGATAATGCCTTAAGTCACGAAGAGAAAGGCTATAGTAGATTCACCCTGAGTCGGACACATACCTCAATTGAGACGGACACTTAGATTTCTGTTTATTCAAGCATTAATTATAATTTCTTTATTTCTGAATAATGGTAAAGTCTAGGCGTCAAACAAGGAACAACCAGATATCTTATCATACATCAATTTCTAGAAACATCAGTGTCCGTCTCATGTGTCCGACTCATGGTGAATCTACCATACGTCTATGAGTTGGGTCTATGCATTGAGGTCATGACAATGTGGAGATGTGGTGGAAAGGGTGGGGTCCTAAGTAAGCTTGGTTTAAAATAGAAAGTGGACTTTCATCTGGCGATTTGTCACTTCAAAAGCAAATTTCCTGGCTCAAGAGCTTAAGATATCCACAACAATGTGTATAGAAACTCAGAAATACTGTATTGGTCCGGTGTGGGGTTTTCCCTGACCAAGTGATAAACTTCACATTGAACTTCGGGTGCATCAGCTGGAGCGATATGTTTCGATTTGCATCGTAATTAGTCTTTTTTTTAAATAACAGGGCGGAGGGAGGGTGGTTATTAGATTTTCGGGTTCAAATATCTCGTGGCCAACCCCTTTATAGTTATATACCGGTAGGTATAAGTCGCAAACTATTTTTTTTACTAAAAAGGGGTGACAGTGTTGGTGTATTACTGGATTATAGTATTCATGCATATATACATAATGTTACAAACGCCATGTTAGCCTCCTTTAAGTGTAACACCTCTGTAATAGTGTTTTATAACGCCAGATCAAGAATAAAGTGTTCCCTGTTTGGTCGGCTTTATTCAGCCAAAAGTCTTGCATAAAGCCATGCAAGGGGTGCGTGGTGTGTGTGTGTGGGGGGGGGGGGGGTAGGGGGAGCGGATTGCTAACTCTTGGACCAATAATACAAGAAACTCAGCTTCAGACACTAGCATAGATAACCTGTTCAAATATGAGTACAGGGTGGTGGAAAACTGGGCAGGGCGCCTGGTGACTGACAATGATAGACACAAAAAGGCAGTTTTATTCCTTATTTCCCAAATTCTCTCAGGCTTATAGGGCCTAATCTGAAGGAAGAGAAAAAATACCGTTTTAAGGACGGATGGCGCTAAAATGTGACATTTGTTGGCATGATGCACCAGTGCAGCCCAAACGCGTAACTCGCTGGATTAGTGCATCATGCCGACCCTTTGCATTGCCCTTTGGGTGTATCAAGCAAGCGTGTCATCATGATGCATGAAAGATGAATGTAACGCTAGCGAGTTACTCACCAGGGCTGCATTCATGATGACCTAGGACCATGATGCATTAATGCATTATGCGGCCCTTAAAGACCTCACATACCGTCACGGCCTCTCTATACCTGACGTGCCGTTCCCGGGGCGGCTCTTTAAGATTATCCCTGACGTTACGTCATGACTCAGCACGACTTATCCTGGCGGCTAAACCTGCAATAATCCACAGCCGCCATTTTGTATTTTGCCGCTCCGACACCTCTGTATTATGAGTATGTGACGTCATCCTGACGCTGGTAGACCAAGGGAAATGTTATGACCCTTTAAGTGTGGCATGGTACTTAAATTCACTATGTCTTTTTGTTTTGTTGACATGATGCATGAATGCAGCACTGGGGGGGGTAACATTTCTGTACAATCGCCATGATGCACCAGGTAGTGTCAGCGAGTTCATGACAGTGTGTTGCTGGAACACGCATGAGGAGTTCCACACACATATTTGCAACACACTTTTGGGTGTTGCACGAGATATGTGTTAAAAGTGGCTGCAGAAAAGTATGTGGCAGCGATGTATATGTACTCTGAAGCATCATGCCGTCCTGAACCCAGTGGGCACAAAATTCAGTTCAACGTTGAATCAATGTTGAATCAACATTGAGTCAACATTGATAACCATTAATCAATGTTGATTCAATGTTCTGTGCCCACTGGGAAAGGGTCAGGTAATAAGCCAAAAGTGAAGCATGTAAATGTGTCAGCCTCACACAACCTAAAAAAATTAAGAGATCTTTAGGATGTTTTGTCTCCACAATGCTACCCACTCATTTATTCTTTAAGGAAACGTATCTAAACTGTACCCCCCCCCCTGCCTCCCTCAGAATGGGGCAGAGAAGGGATAGACCTCAATGGTAGCAGCGGCGTCAGATTGGCGCAGGGCACCAGTGTACAGACTACAGCCAGACCCAATTGATATAAAGTCTGTTTTCACAAACAAAGATCTCAGAAGGACTTAGATGTGGCTAAATACAAAGCCCAGTCCCCAAGTAGCAGTTATACCCTACACAAAGCCAACAGTGCACCGCCCAGAATGGGTTTATACACATGTAGCTTCATCTCACCCATGTGTGTTTGTTTCTCCTCTGGAGGCATTAGCCCCTGTGTTGTCCTTGATTAGGTCCGCTATAACAACTCCCCATGCTTCCACCCCTACACAATACAGCACCTCAGTGGCTCACGGTGGGGGTGGGACCTGGGGTGGGCCATAGACTGGTCAGGTACAGGCAGGCCTGGTGGCTATTGGGGGTTAGGGAGTGTTCGTTAATGACTGGGGGGGGGGGGGGCGGTCAGGGGGGTTGGCGAAATCCTGTGGGGAGGCGCGAGATATTGCCCCCCCCCCCCCCCCCAACCTCTAGAGCACACACTCTGAAAGTCAAGGTGGTTTTAACGACAATGACCAGATGACGCTGACTTTTCTGTGTCTGACTTTCATATGAGAGTGGTTTTAGCGACAATGACGCTGACTTTTTCGAGTGTGCACGTGGTATTTTTCGCCCCCTCCCCTTCAGTGAAGCCACTGAAAAAGTTGTACAGCCCCCTCCCCCTGAAGAGGGATCAGAACTTTGTTCGCGCCCTCAAACCCATCGCCCTTGTAAGTAATAAATGAACACTCCCTTAGGGGCACGTGTTAGGGGAGCAGTAAAGAAGTGCTTGTATGGTGTTATAAAAGATCAAAGTGGGTAAGTGGTATTTTTATGCCATATCAATTTAAATGGACTTTAGATAGATATGTGGTTACTTTAGGGTATATGTATATCAATTTAAATGTTATATAACTTAGGTCTGTGGCAGGACAAAAGTATTGTTGGAACCTTAATAGGTGAGGAAAATAATTTCGCATAGAAATCAGTTTTAATTATTACAGTCTCCTGTTACTTTGGCTGTACCCCTCCCCCATAGTCGCAATGGTAGCCGGTTGAATTATCAACCAATGAGATAATTCCATGGCCTGCACTGTGGACTTCTTAGGGGGCATTATGTAACACCCTGTCCCCATTGTGATTGTTGTACAGTGCTTATCTCGCCAGCTACCAGATCAAGCAATGGTGCTCCCTAGTAAGGAACCTGCAACCTCGGTATAGCCAACGTGGCTATATCGAGATCTCGCCGTGTACCAGTGCTAGAGCAGTACTGTCACATCACACACGTTTAATGATGATCTACTACTGCTACATGGCAGTCTATAGTTTCTGTATTGGTGTATTGTCTCGTGCTCTATCTGCATTCGCTGCAGGACATATAACGCACATCATTATAGGGGGCACAATGATCTCAGTTGGGGATAGCATACCCCCGCCCCCACGTGGGGGGAGGTGGGGGTATTACATTTCTGGATTGGCGCATCCCTTGATTAAAGGTTATGTTCTTTGATGAGGGTAATCATCACCAATTAAGTAGTAGGTCTATGACTAGTATGTACATGATCTGGACTGCATCCATGCCCTTATGAATACAAGTGTAATTCATTCATTCTGTGTTAATATATTAGGACAGTGAAAATAGCAGTGTAAACCGTGATTACTGATTGAATAAAAATCTTACTTTCTTACTAATCTTACTATCTAGGAGAAACCACACAGCCAAAAATACTTTTCTTACCCCAAGAAAATACTAGAATCAAGATTAAATTTTCTCGATTCAAGGAATAAACTCATTCTGAATTAAGAATTAACCTGAAACCATGTGTTCAAAGTGTCAATTAGGGCGAAAGAATATGCAAGTATACTCTATTATGTGATGGTTATGACCTTCACCAAATTCCTTCTATTATTTGGGAATTTTATAGGCGTGGAATGTAAGTTCAGTTAGGTTCCATAGGGTACAAGTATACAGACTACTAAATAAGAATTATTTTCTTAAATCAAGAACATTAGTTACATGTTGTGCCACAAGAGGCCACCACTATGCAATACAACAACTTTCTTATCAAAGAAAGAGAGGAGGGTAAAAATATGTGGTAAAAGGGGAGAATTGTTAGGGATTAATTTGATGTAAGAACTCTTGTTCCAGTGAATAAACTATAATAACTATAGGGAGAAATGATAAGAGACACCATTTGCTTGACAACATCATTTAGATAAAGGGAAGGATAACCTGTCCCATTACATGAAGTGAAATGACTTTGAATAAAGGCCTGTTTGCTTAATCTTCTATTGTAGCTACAAAAAGCTGCATTTAATCTGATGAACCTCTTTCTGATGCTTTTGTATCAATACTTTCTCTCTAAGACTAAAATTAAATATAATCATACCCATTACCCAGGCAAGAACATCAATCTTGTTTATTTACTCGAAATAAGAAATTATAACTTACTTAAGAAAAAGGTTTTCTAGAAAAAAGGTCCATTCCGTAAGAAAGATTTTCTTATTTTGAGAAATATGTCAGGAAATATCATTTTGATTCCAGTATAAAATACTTGATTTAAGAATTTCTTTCTTGTTTGTTTTTCTTGTTTGTTTTTCTTAGTCTAAGTATATTAAACTCAACCATGCTGTCAAGTAAAACTTTGTTATCCTACGGACAAACTTGTTTTAAGAAATATTTTCTGAAAATGAGAAAATTATTTTTGGCTGTGCATGCACTGGAAGATTCCACTTGTGGAACTCACACTATCTATCATGTTTCATTTAATTGCAGATATTGGAATTAGTACTAGAAATATTTTCTACGCCACCTTGGAGACTTTTACTATTGATGCAGCATAAATAAATGAAGTTTTATCCAACACAATTGAAAAACCGCATGAATGTAGAGGTCCACTAAGCAGTATTTTTCATCAATCTTCACAGGTTTGACCCTGGGTCACATCACATGAGACCATAAGCCCAAATCAACATCGTGAAGCACGATATAAACAGACTTCACTGTCCTGGCCCTTTTCTATTATAAAGCATGATCTTCTCAATATGCATGAGACCCTTTGTTACTCTTTATGCCTTTCTACGGGTCTCTCTATTTATATCTGTATATATAGCTTCTATCTTCCACCCACCAAATAGTGATAAAGTGCTATCCTGAGTTCATCCTCTTAAAACTCTCCTTTGAAACCCTGTAGATCTCCTATTTATAAGCATCAAACCAGACAAGCAGAATAATCCCAGACTCCCACATGTAGTGTAAAGGAGATCAGGAAGTGACAACAATGTCAGAGCTCACGGTAGCTTACATTGTTCAGGGCTGGTGTATACACTTGGTCATCTGTTGTTGTGATCGCTAGTGACCCCTGTGGATCTTTTTAGAACTTGCCCCACCCTTTATTGTCCTCGGGCAACACAACACTAGCTCACATGAAGACATTGGCCAGAAAAAGAAATTATTTCTCGTACGATACAGCGTATAGAGAGTTGGATCAGAGACCCATGGTTAGGTATCTGTAAAAGCATCGACATTTAGCTTTAGGTTTAAATCATGCATGGTCATAAATAATTTATTTGCATCCCAACCCTTTTGCTGAAAATCAAACCATATCTTTTTGTTGTATTTATTGATATAGGCTATTTTGACCATTCCTCATCCCAATACTCCGCATACTCGGTCCGCCAGTGGAATAGATATGAGCCTGCAGTATACATTTGTATTATGATATACACAGATTAGACCCTAACACATAACCTGTGCTTGGAGAGTGAATACAAGATGAAGACATCCAAGGCGGTCTGCTGACCTTGGATGTCCCCTCCCCGCCGGGCTGACCTTGAGTTAACCTTGGGTTGACCTTGTCATAATCACGTCCCTGATCCCCCCCTGCGGCCGTTACCGGACTTACATCTACAGGTGAGGGGCATCATGGGTAAGGAATGCAAATGGCCGCCGCCTCGTTCTGAGAATCTAAGCATAGCTGAGCCTCGTTCTGGTGAGGTGTCTGCGGAATGTCTCTGAGGCTCCTCCTGTTATAACGTTAGTTTTGATACATCAGGAAGCTGCATTTACCGTTATCCAGATAGGGTGGGTTGAATGTTTGTAGTTTATAGAGATGATAGCGGCAAGTTGCATGCAGCCTCATGTGCAAGCATGTAAATGTGCATTATGTCCTGGATGGAGGCTAACCCACCGAATAGTGATTTTGATTGTACATTATGGATTCATCGTGATGGATTCATCCTCATAATTCTTTAAAGGGGTTAGCAAGGGGTTGAGGTAATGACTTAACTTTGTGAACGTTTTATACACCACACATAATCCCTCACTCATGTACATTGTATATGTAACCTGGTGACTTATTGGACTTTTTTGAGTGGAACTTAATGAGAATTAACTTCTAGCAGTCAGGTCAGAGTGTCAAACAATGTCAACTCCATTTCTATAGTGGGAAATGCTGGAGGGAGAATGCTCCAGTATTATGCTACAATAGCACTCATTGCTTCCATTCTGGATTAGTTAATCACCTTTAGCAGTAGCAGCGGAGTCTTGACATTCCTGAATAACAATAGACTACAACGGAAACAGGATAAATAATACGGTTAATTACTGTTAACGACACCAGAGGGCAGACTATGGTTTTTTATAGGCTAAAGCCAATTTGGTAGCTGATACAGGCCTTATTACAATGCCGCCATTTTGTCCCCCAAGAGGTTGGTAACACGGAAATGTGGAGCATCCTTTGTATTTAGCTCTTCATATCTATACCAGCTACAGTTTGGTACCCGTATCTGCCACCACTACTGACACTGTGTCGCTACAGTTGACCAGTAACACTATCTTACATAATCATAATACCTGTGTTTATAAATGATTCATACGTGCACCCAATGGGTCCATTTGTTCTTGATATGATTAACTATGCCAATATTTCCAACTGATGTGTGACATGAGAACAAAGCTAACGCGTCTACACCGATACTATTTGATTGTAATAAAGGGTCTGTGTATATTTATGGTAACCATTTAAGGGTCACATGGTGCTTTAATGCATCATGCCCTTTGTCATTATGATGCATTCATGCAGGCCTGGTGAGTCTAGAGATCATAGGGTCTGTTTGATACTTGGATGCAGCTAAAACGTGTATTCCACTGGCTTATGCGGAGTTACTCGCCAGTGCTGCATTTATGCATCCTGACGACAATGGGTATAATGCATTAACGCACTATGCGACATTTAAAGGGGTTGTCTGGGTTGTCAGAGACTGGGTTGCCTCTGTCCAGGCCAGCTCTGCACCCCCTGGGCTGGCCCCTGGACGTCATAATGTCCATGTCCTGTACTCATCATTGTGTACATTGGGTACATGTAACCTCCAGCTATTGGTCCAGTCTTCACCTCATCGGGTTAGCTTGTTCATAACTAAACATGAATCTGTTAGGATTCTTACTAAATGAGTGAGATATGAGAAAGGAAGACATTTTAGTGTAGGTCGACACTGAGGTAGAAACTGTATAATTGTATCCTGTTTTGTAAGCTGGTACATGTAGGGTGGATTCACCTGGAGTCGGATACATATATCATGACGGACTCTTGATTTTGGGGTTATTAAAGCATTTTTAGTGGCAAAGTTAAAGTGCTATTCTTTCCAAAAACATTCAACCCCGTTATTGTACATGAATAACCTCAGATGTCTCTGTTCGTCTCAGGGTATGTGCATGTCCGATTCATGGTGAATCTACCCCATATGCTTTTGTTTATTTTCCAGGAAATGCTTGCATTGCCCAGGCACCATGCTCAACACAATTAATGTCTGGGAAGCAGCACAATGACCACAGATGTACACTGTGGGGAGGTACGTGTATACATACAGGTGACATCTACACTAACAAACACATAGCCTTTAACACTGTTTAAGGGCCGCATAGGGATTGAATGTGCGCTGTCCGTTGTCGCCATGATGCATGGATTCTGCAGCCCTGGCGAGTCTATTTGCATCATGCCGACGTTTCAGGAATGTGTAGGGTGGGCATAATGCTTGAATGCAGTCCTGGCGAGTTACTCATAAGGGTTGCAATCATGCATCATGCCGATAAAGGATATAAGCCATTAAGAGTGGACCTACATTAACAACAGCGTGTAAACCTATACAGTATGAACTAAACAGAACAGAAATCCTACTTTTTTTTTACTTTTTAGGAATTTCCACCTGGAAATTTTCTGTATCAAATTATTTTCAGTTTCATATAAATATTGAACTAAAATGTGGAAACTCGCTACATTTTGCCGATGAGGAAGCGGCATGACTGGCCCATGTCTCTGTGTGCGTGGTGTGTAGCCCTGTCCATGTCACTGTCCAGGATCAAAGAGTCTAAAGCCCCGGCCACACCTACGTGATTTCGTCCGACCCGACGTGATCCGACCCAACCCGACCCAACAGTCGTAAGAGTTTGGTAAGCACAACTCTATCAGACCGGCCAGGTAAAATACATCCGATTGTCGGGTCTGGTCGCGTCGGATCGGCCCAAAACAGCCTAGTGTGGCCGGGGCTTAACGGACAGGTACATCGTGCAGCCCACATAACACGCCCACCGTGCCCCTTCTGACTTGTTCCACTTTTCCATGTGCACTTTTTCTAGGGTGCGCGGCCATTGAATTATTCTGGGTGGATAAAAAGTCAGGCACTGCCTGGCTTTCAAGTGTGCTTTCGGCGACAATGACGCTCACTTTTCTGAGGGTGCTGGTAAAGGTACATGTAGTGCTTTACCACTGCTAAGGTATAATTAAGCCCAGGATTAGTCTTTTAAAAAATCCCGAAAGCGATTTTCTGTGGTTTGAGGCTCTTTGATATACGTTTTTTTTTGCAAACAAATATTTGATTTGGGCTACTTCCGCAAGCACGATTTCGGACCAGTTATCAGGTTTCAAGAGTTAAAATATTTGAGTCTAAAGTCTTCATTGGCTGGAAAAAAGCGACCATAGTGTTTATACATAGTAAATGCGGGTGATTTATAACCTGGCCTTTAGGAGCAAATGAAAAGAGAGCAGCTAAGCAGAAAGGATAATTCGCGAACCCTTACGCAGAGCATCCGTTCTCCATGGCTGCTTTAAAACCGTTTAAGGACGGCACGTCGCTGAAATATGACATTTGTCGGCATGATGCAGCTATGCAGCCCCAGCGAGTAACTCGCCGGTGCTGCATTGGTGCATCATGCCGACCCTTCAGGAACGTCTTGACCCGATATGTTCGGCATGATGCTTGAATGCAGGCCTGGTGAGTAACTTAACAGGGGCTGTATTCATGCACCATGATCGATGACCAAAGCATGATGCATTTGCCCCGAAAGGGGTTGTGTGTGAATAAAATTGAATCGAATTGAAATTAAGGCACTATGCCGTCCTTAAAGAGTTAACAATAGTCAGGTGGTGCCGACCATTGCTGACTGTGGGACCACGAGGCTATATCACGTGGTGTGAACCCCACGGTAAACAGGTGCTTTACTTTTCCTCCAGGGCTTTCATGAAGAACCCGGTCAGTGTCAGAAAAAAGGGACAATTGTTCACAAGATGATTTCACATTCACAAGACAAAAAAAGACGTGTTAAATTCTTGACGAGCTTACCTGAGACCGGAAGTCGTATGACCCCCAGTGACCATAGCGTCTCCTGGTGGTCACCATGCCGCATGATAATGACGTCATAATCCACGTGACATGCTACGTCATAACACCTAATATGACGTCATTACTTCTGACTGTCGACTGTCACCTTCTGGAGATTTCTCACATTTTCTTTTTGTAATTGTGTGCAGAAAGTTGTATATCCAATGTAGTGCTGTTGGTGTTGGTGTTGTTTCTGTTGTTGTTGTTGTTGTTGATGTTGTTGTTGTTGACAATGTGTTGGTTCACTTTAAATAAATCGGCTATTCCTTTGTAAACCAGATCACCATTCTGTATACTGCATATGGTAGATAGGATAAGGTAAGATGCGTGCAGTAAACTCACAACATCACTACGAGATCCAAGGACACCACAACAACAACAACACTGTTACTAGGCAACAATCCCTAGCAACAAACCACATTAAGCTGCTATACATCAACCACAATGTCCATTCCATGTATCAGTAGATTAATTAATCCTGGGAGTACATATATCCATAGTTAGTACTGTTTAGTCTCCATGTGTAGTAATTACAATGGCCGATGCTCCACATGGTGTGGACTGAGTGGAGGTAGACAACAGTCGGGCTGTCAGGGTGGCTATTGTTTACATCGCCGTGTGTGAGGTCCCTGTCTACCTGTGGTCACTGTGAACCCTTTAAGGACGGCATGTCGCTAAAAGATGACATTTGTTGTCATGATGCTCCAATGCAGCCCCGGCGAGTAACTCGCTGGTACTGCATCAGTGCATCATGCCGACACTTTGGGAGTGTCGTAACCTTGTAGTGTCGGCATGATGCTTAAACGCAGCATGCATCATGACGACTATATGGCATGATGCATTAAGGTATCATGCTGCCCTAAAAGGGTTAACGGGTTACAGGTCGGGTGTGATGAGTGGGAGGGGAGGGGGTTGATGTGGGGAGGGGAGGGGGTTGATGTGGGGGTCTCATCGTCAGGTGTGTCATTGTTTGACATTCACTACCTGCCTGGACCTGACAACACTCAAAGGGACTGCTGCACCCCCCCCCCCCCCCCACACATACACACACACACCTTACCACACCTACCCGTCACACCCATCCCTACAGCCACTTGATACAAAGTTCTACAAACAGCTCCAAAACCACAACATCTCCATCTCATCTTCTCTATATCAAAGTCTTCTATACATCAATTTAGTTTTCACACCATTTATTCCTGCAGTTCACATGAGAGTTGATAGGATCAACTGCACAGTAGGCTCTAAAACACTGTTTTGTAAGCCCTATAGATGTCCCAGTAAACAAAAACGTTATATAACGTTTCTTTATGGCTCCTTATTGTGGCAAAACGTTATATAACGTTAAAAATGTTATTTTGATGTAGCTTTTTTGTTAGCTGGGGAAGGGGTTGCATGTTATCATTTATGGGAAAGTATGCAGAAGTTTTATCTATGTCCACTTACTGCATCTTGTCATTGATTTTACCATATAGGGTAGATCGACCTAGAGTCAACCATGTACCATGAAATGTCCACCTTAATTATGTAGTTATCCATGTATGGTATTGTCTCAATTTGTCCTTTGCTGGAAAGAGTGACACTTAGAGTGTACTGTGATACACAAGAAGAGGGCTTATTATAGATGAATGACCTAAAATTGGGGTGGAAACATCAGAATACATGGTTGACTTTAGGGCAATCTACCCTACATGTATATAACATACAGGCAGGCGCACCCACACCCATAAACCCGGGTTGATGTACAGACCGTGTACAGAACAGGTGGTGGGTGATGACACTCTATGGTAACGGATGGTCTCATCAGTCAGGTATTAGGGACAAAAAGGTGTACACTGACCCCCCCCCCCCCAACATATACACCACATATACATCCATATCCATGTCAGCCTCCCTCCCACCCATGCACCCACCCAAACTACTGATCCATTTTGCCCAAATCTAGCTAGTTAGGCCACAGAAAGTCAAGTAAAAGATGTAAACATGGCTGTTCATAATAGAGTAGGAGGGGTTGGGATCTCTGTTTTGCTCTTTGCATCATGATGCATTGCCTCTATATATCTGTACAATAATATCTCACTTGACAGGAGGTATTTTAGACCCTCCCAACATCTCTACCTTTGTGATAACCCTTTAGAAAATTTGGGGCAGCATAATGGTTCAATGTATTATGCAACTAAATTGACATGGTGTATGAAAATGGTACTGACACATTTATGCATCCGTGCATCATGCCGACCTCACAGATTGACGACAGATGAACATGGAGTCCCCATCATTGTTAAAGGGTTTAATAGGAAATGAATAGTGGATATATCTGAACAAAATGATTCTTTCCTTTGGCCTAACAGTTCTTGGCGCTGGCCTGATGCAGTTTGTTCTGTGACGTCACTCCTCCCGGGTCCTCCCTCTGCCGTTGCCAATGACAACAGAGGTGAAGGTCACAGAGGTCAAACAGTCTGACCGTTATACCGAGGTAACAGGGGGGGGATGCCGCCCTGACCGGTGTAATGAGGCCTAATGGCGGCCGGAGGGTGAATCATGACTCAACAAAACACACATCACACTTGTTATTCTGGGTTGTTTTCCTGTTTTGATTATTGTAGTTCTTTTTATCCTGCATGAATCCAGTTTACCTTTTTTCCATTTGGAAGCTTGTGTAACCATCTGGTTTAATTGTTATGCTATATCTGTGATTAATTGGATATGTTTAGTTTCGGGTGTATTTATTGTCTTCTACAATTGAAAAAGTGATTACATGTACTAAAAATCTTTAGATAACTTTTGATACCCGTTGACAGCGCTAAGGATTCAGTGACAGAGACTTTGAAAAAACAAATGTGTTCGTGTATTAAAGGACAACAGACAGTCTCGACGCTGGAGAACCTTGTTTTCAATTATCTAAACAGTACAACTGTGGCTTAAGTCAAAAAGCAAAAAGCACTTAGAGGGTCCACTGAACAGTTCCATCTCCATGATGGAGTGTACAGGCCACATTGCCCACTTAAAACCTATGTACTTAATCACAGATGAAATCACATTTTAGTTGCTGGAGAAGGTTTTTTCCCCTATATCTTTTCTAATTGTCTTTCTCAACACCTATGATAAATTTGGCCTCAGGCCAGAGACGACCAGTAATCTGCAATAATCCCATGAAAAATGTCTTTTTTCAAACATTTTTCAAAATAATCAAAGTTTACAGGAAAGTCAGAGTCAACACATGATGTAGCTACCCTCTAATCAATATTATCACCTTTTGGGGACATTTTGAGGTATATGTATTCTGTTTGCTGAGGGACAATGCTAACCTGTGGGAAACCTCCTATGTGGACTCTCTTAATATTTTTTGCTCTTTGCTTAAGCCATCATTAATGACCATTTTCTAACTGCATTCAAGTCAACTGCATGTATTAGTCAAGTAAAGCAACAATCACAACATTCTGTTTCCCAATTGAGAATTAAAATGAAATGTGAGAGCCGTATAGTATTATAGGTGTTAGCATGGATGTAGAGAGTTGTCTCTAGTCTTTATTCTAACTTCAGAAAGGGCACAGTGTCACTATAGCGCCAAAAAAGGTGTATTTCAGGTTACATAGTCTGAACATGGGTAAGTCGGCTTTTTTACTTTGGCCTGAAAAGTAGTCAAAAATTCACTCGCAAATTTCAGCCGGACCCGTCGACAACAGCATTGACTCGTGGACTATCAAATTGACTCTGAAATAGCCCAAAAATTACTTGAAATTCTTTTTTCTTCTAAATTGGATAACAATTTCTAGGGTTGGCCCTGATTCGCTAGGTAGGGTCGGGTAATCTGAAACACTTTATCTGGGGGGTCCAGGAAAGAATGCATGGTGAGGTGTGAATAGCTAGAGTTGAATAGTTTTGACCAGAGGTGCACCCTTTGCCCCATGTAGTAGAGACAGCCGTGTTGGCAGGGATTGAT
This sequence comes from Harmothoe impar, assembly GCA_947462335.1. Lineage (NCBI taxonomy): Eukaryota > Metazoa > Annelida > Polychaeta > Phyllodocida > Polynoidae > Harmothoe > Harmothoe impar. Next base: position 16,671,210 of record OX381708.1, on the reverse strand, counting down.
GTGGGTGATTCATCCTAGTCACCTGTCCCATCTGTCCCCACGCTGAGTGCTACCTGTCCATCCCCCTGTCCAGGTGACACACAGGTAACACACAGGTATCCCACTCCATCAGCCTGCATGTACCCTGACCACCCTGACCACCCTGACTGCTGACACCTACCGCAGCGCCCCCACGCGGCACACGGCGTGCTGCCACCTGGTGTCACCTAGGACAACTAGTGTGGGACAGTGGTCCACACATGAATCTCTCCTGGATATGCAGAGCGTTATAGTAAAATAAATATATTCACAAATGTTGTTATGATTTGAAAAAAGGTATCATCGCCATGGCCAATAGTATGCCCTATGTATATCATTATGAAGCAATGCATATGGGTGTGTTTGCACTGTATCGTTTTTACTAGTTAGTGGGTTTGCATACTTATTTCAATCGTTTGGTTTTAAGTAATGGTGAACTTAGCATTACATCTTTCGAAAAAAATACTCTGAATAATCAGAGGTGTAGGAAGGAAATCGTCATTGAGATGGCCCAGGGGGGCCCACTCCAACCAGCTTTAAGTATCGGTTTTTATGTATGATGCATCATATACACACCTATAATTAGACTGTATGGAAAAGTAGTATTTTAGCCCCTTTTAGTTCTGATTTGGGGGCCCAGCCCCCTCTGCACCCACTTTTCCCTGCATGGGAGAGGTAAGGATTGAAAATTGTGTGTATCATATTACAGGTCTTGAACATTTTTTTTTTGGGGGGGGGGGGGGGCAAACATATTTAGGCTCCTCCTCCTCAGTCATTGGGGGGGGGGGTGGCGCCCCCCCCCCTTTTTTTCCTACGCCACTGGAATAATATAACATATATTGATATAACATATATTGTTTAGTTCCATAGATGAGAAGGTGTGTCTACGAGTACCAGTCCATTTCCACTCACTACCACCAAACGGAGAATGGCTAGGAGGCAGGCGCAGTGGTGCCCCCTGGAGTGTCACAGGAACAACACTGTATCCCTCTGGGATATACAGTAGCCTGGCTGGTGTGGCGTGTGGAGTAGCGCAGATTCACCTGGAGTCGGACACATACCTTGAGATGCAAACCTGCTTTTTGTGGTTATTCAAGCATTTAAGCTCCTTTTTTTCAAAATAATGGTTACGTTTAAATGTTATTCTTTCCAAAAGCAAAAACTATAATTAAGTCGTACTGTACATGGATAACCTCAAATGTCACTGTCCGTCTCAGGGTATGTGTCCGCCTTATGGTAAGTCTACCCTGTGGGGGTGTATGGGATGTGGCGTTAATGAGCAAGGTGTGTGGTATATGTGTCATGTCTGTTTACATACAAATGGAAGGAAATAACACGCATATATCTGTAGTAACCCTTCAAGTACACACGTCGCTAAAAGATAACATTGGTCGTCAGGATGCACCAACTCGCCAGTGCTGCATTGGTGCATCATGCCAACCTTTCGGGAGTGTTTCAACCCCAGAGGGTCGGCAAGATGCTTGAATGCAGCACTAACAAGTTACTCGCCAGGGCTGCATTCATGCATAATTACGAAAAATGGCATGATACATTAAGACATTATGCCGTCCTTTAAGGCATGGCAGTCTCAACGTAAAGACGGACATGTACCTTGTTGCCCTTGTGATGTATGCGTTAGATGAGGAATGTGACGGCTGGAATTACCTGTGTGATATCTCTACATCTCTACACCACATACCTACAGCATTGGATGTGGCACATACCGTAAAACCTCGCGTATAAGCCGCACCCCACTTTGGGTCGATCGAATATATTTAAGCCGCACCAGAGATCAGATTATGGTAACTTATACTATACCATAGTACCAAAAACTCACATATAAGCCGCACCCTGACCCTAGGTTGATTGTATAAGCAGCTTCGGCGATATGACTCACGTACGAGCCACGGCTTATACACGAGGTTTTACGGTAAACATAAATCTATTTATAGAAGCATCTTTTAATCGGAATGAGGAAATGGAATTTAAAAACAAAGTCTTGTTACTCAAACTGGGTGTGTCTCATGTAACATGGCCTGGAATGTATTATTAATAAGTTCGATTTTGAATTTTATCTTATATATATGAAGAGTACATAGGCCTAGGAATAGATCGTAGATTGACACATTGACAGTGGATGCCGTGATTCAAAAAGAGAAGTAGGGCCAGTTCTGTTCTGCTATCTATAGGGTTCAGTGATCGGATTTGGGGTCGGGGGAAGGGGGCTGAGTGTGAGATCTGCTGCTCTTAGTTCAAGCCATGAGAAAGAAGAGGTCTGTCCATCAAAATGGGCATGATTTTGGTAGAATTTACACTGCAATTGGTCATATTCTAGATATGGGTCAGCTTCAAGGCCGAAGACCACACATCCCGGTAAAAATAATCTAAGCTACCTCTCTCAAGTCCAGGCATTATAAAAACCAATGTGTAAATGAATCATAAGTAAGTGGAAGGACGGAAACACATCATACATCATGATACAACTGACAGCCAATCAGATAGCAGGTTGTCTGTGTCTCAATGGCTGCTGTCACATGCACAAATGGATACACTCTCGTGGGAGCATGGACAAGAACATCTTTCCAATCTAAAAAAGGCCAATCTTAAAGATATTACAATCTTAAATTGAAGATTCCAAACACCAGGTGGCACCACTGTTTTATCCTTAGTTGTCCATAGTTGTGTTTGATATCAGTTTCGAAAAAGACAGGGGAAAAGAAAGAAAAGGGGGTTCGGGGCCCCGACCTAATGATACAACATTAGCAACAACGAATGAATAATGGTCAAAAAAGAAAAAGAACAATGGTGCCACCTTATGTTAATCATGCATACTAAATGTCTTCAGTTCTCTGTAGATAATCTTAAGATAATCTTAAACAAATCGAATTTAAGATTGGAAAGATTTTCTTGTCCACGCTCCCATGGGAGTGTGTCCCAATGAGCCTGTCATATGGTGACATACATCATGATCACACACATAAGCTCAAATCCCACGATGCAATTGTTGCCGGAAAGTTTCTGCAACATGATTATGTGTTGCGATACATGCCTAGCTTGATCCAAATCACAACAGATGTATTTACAACTGAGAGGTGGAACATCTATAGGAATCTGTTGCAATTTGTGAAGAGTTTCTGCAAATTGGCATTTTCTCTTGCGATTTGAATATATATGGCTCTGAATCAAAGGTTCATTTGTATATTGCCATATCTGTTCCCTCCAATATCTGTATTGCAACATACATGCCCATATTGCAGAGAAACAGTGCAATATACATTGTACAGTGGGATTTTGAGTAATCCCCCTGGCAATTGAACTGTTTCAATTTCTAGTGAACACATGGCTTAAATTGCAGAGGTTTTGGAGGCATAGAAAGCCTCGTTTAATTGGAGCTATATACATAACAATGAGTCATATTTCTGTACCAGGCCCATCTCCTAAATATGCCCTGCACTGATATTCCTAGGCTCCCTATACGACCAATCTCTCAGTCACTAGTGCCTAACCTAGTTAGTCATTTTTTAGCTCCCTATACGACCAACCTAGATTAGTTATTATTGTCAGGTTGGTCACTACTGACCAACCCATCTTAGTCTTTTTATTTCCAGGGGGAGCCACTGAGTGGTCATCACAGGTGGCACCAGCTAGTGGTATACAAATACAACACACCAATGATGAACCTAGGTTAGCCACTACGGACTGACCCCTCATTTTTGAATATAACTTTGCCATTGTGACTAACACTCATATGACCAACCTTGGCTAGTCTGTACTGACTAATCCCTTTCAAGCTATGGATTTTGCAGTGTGGAGCTAATTATCCTCGGGTTAACTTTATAGACAAGCATTAACATATCCCCTACAATTATATTGTTATGACCATGGAGTGCTGTGAGGACACCCCTGGTTATCATATTAGCCTCAATTTGTGTCATTGTTTTCAATTATCTTGAATATACCTTATTATGTTGTCAGATGTAGACTTATTTGGGGTAAGTTACAATCTGCAGGTCTTGATCCTTGCTTCATATCATGACCTTTAATTGGTGTGTTGTTAGGGATGTGGTGGCGCAGATAGGGGGTAGTACTGTTTCTATACTTGTGTCTTCTAATGTGTACATGGCCACACTGTATGCATGTACCGGTAATTACATCCGAGAGTAGGTATAATAGGTATGTGCACGAGGAAGTAGTGTTATCCCTTACATTCAAGAGTAGCTAAATTTCTCTATAATTCTCTCAGAATGTAGGCTTCAGTGTTTCCCATACAATAATGTTCACATAGAATGATAATGTACAGAGACCTTTAACCACATAGTGCCGAAATGCATTGTGTCTTGGTGGTCATGATGCATGGATGCAACCTTGGTCAGTGACTCGCCAGTGTTGTATTCATGCATCATGCCCATCCTACAGAGTTGATACATTCCTGAAGGATCGCCATTATGCATAAATGCAGCCCTGGCAGGTATAGACTCAGTATAGCTCACCATGACTGCATTCATGCATCATAAGGACCACCCAAGGTTATAACACATTAAAGCACGATGCGGCCCTTAAAGGGATATTCTCATTATTCTGTTGACCTCAGGAGGACAAACCCAGGCTCTGTCCTCTTTATATCTCCATAAAAGGTGCCTGGACATTAGTGGTCACATTACCTGGGTAATCATGGGTCGTATTGGCGTCCTAGTACCGGGTTCTGGCCATAATCATCATTATTACGGTCTACTATTACATTGCTTCTTGGAAAGTACCTTAGGGTTGCTGTATATTCCTTGACAATCTCAGGGTTATAGGGTAAACGGGTGCAGCTTGGGTGGATGAGTGGGGGATGGGGGGATGAGGAGATGGGGGGTGGGGGAAGCGGGGGATTGGGTGATGGGGGAGGGGGTATTTTAATCCCATACCTCAGGGGTTTCTCTCAATGTCTGACACCAAGGCTTTTACTGTTACGGTCACTGAGTAAAAGTTAAAATGAGGGAAAGCAAACTACCCTCATGCATCAAATAGGATTGCTGAGTGGGTCACTGTGGAAAAGTTATCGTGGTAGAAATCATAATACTTTTTCCACTCTCAGCAAAACTAGTGACATATTTTATCCATTTTGTGAACTAATATAAGCTTTGAGCACTCACACAATGGGATTTCAGGTATTTGTATGCACCTGTAATATGGAAACTTGATACGTATGTTTTGAGATTCATTGCTTATATTGCTCTGTGGATAAAATTCTTGTTTAGAAAAAAGAAGACACTTGCAAATATCACAGTGTATATTTCATAAAGTCTCTATCCAATTTTGACATGAAAAGAGGTTATAAAATGTAAATAGTACTCCCTAGTCTCGAACCTCTAGCTCAGGGAGGAGCTTTCAGCACCACCTGAATCGCTGTTCGTTCAGACAACTATCTCACCTCCTATAACTTCTAAATTCAAGCAGCCTGAGGACTTTTATGGGCACAATATAGACTCACAACAGGAGTGTATATTGTAGTATAAACTGCAGCCAGACTAGTGGTGGATACACACACACACATGGCACCACCACCACCTCTACTGGTGCCCTGCTAGCCATTGGTCAGCTGAGGGGGCATGCCCCTCCCCCACCTCAATGGACTGGCAGGTGGGGTAGTATATGAGGCAGTCACACACCTGCAGTCAGCCACACTGGCGTTGGATGCTACATTCACTCTCTCCTGTGATGTACATCTATTAAAGTCCACTGGAGGGTGGCCATCACATCACTGAGATTGGCAAAGGCCATATTCTGGTTACACAATTACTTGTATATGTACCTAATTATACTGTATACGCTGGCTCGGCATTTATAGGCATGTCAGAGTTGATGGACAGTCCCTTGAACTAGCTTCAACTCTCTGGATGTAATCATCCCTTTGATCTTTACTTCTCTATATACCTATAGCTATTAAGCACTGATCCTCCTCAACCTGTATAGGCGGCCATTTTGTCCCCTTTACCATCATCGCTGGTTCCCTCAGACTCTTGCCTCATTTTTAGAGATAATGGGAATGGGAGCTGAGGATGCATATTCCAGTAGGAGCAGCAGCTTTCTCTACAGTTCTCTCCCCACCAATACTACTCCTGCCCTGGCAGTACAGTTGACACATTGCCTCCTGTGAGTTCTAGTCTCGACACTTTCTGGATGCTACACTCTCTCTATATATATGTGAATGGTGTGCATAGGTGTATTGCGGGTATTGTAACTCTGTACCTCAGGGTTTCCCACCAATCTTCACTTTTTACTGTTAAAGTCACTGACCCGGTGAAACCACACATGCTCTCACTCTTTTATGCTTGTGACAGAAGGATTGCTAAACTAAAGGTGATGCGATATATGCAGGTGTTTAGAGTGTTGGCCTATAGAGATGTAGAATAGATGAACTAATTAATATCAGCGTTGACAAAATATCATATACAGCATGACTTTACATATCATCTGACCCATATATGATAACCCTGCCATTAGTGTAATTATTGTGTCATGTGTTTGAACTTGATTGTGACCCTGGTCAATGTGCGGTAAAAGTGAATTCCATCGCCAAGCAAGGTCATGAGTGCTATCGTAACACCACAGACTTTTCCAATGCTAGCTTACTCTACAACATAACACGTTTTCTTAGTAAAAAATGTGTAACAAGATATTTAGGACTTAACTGTATGTATTTATCAATAGGAAAAGTCAACCTAGAAGGAATTGGATCATGATGAAGCGATCCTACCCTGATGTCATCTATGTATTTAGATATGTAAATTCATGAGTTGTCATCCATTCAGTAGGTGAAACAAAACCATGATGAATTACTTCACATCCTCTATGTTTTCTGTATGTTAGACTCCCTGAATCATGACAAAGTGACTATACTACGTATCTCTTATCAGATCCAATCTCAACACTTTTTAGTTATTCACAAAACATCAACGGTTTTTCAGCCGAATGTAGTGAAGAGAGTAAAAGCACCCAAACGCCATGTGCACACTACTCTATACACCAGCTGGATCAAATATAATTGTGATAGCCTTTTTAGAAGGTCAAATGAGACATATAGCCTGGTCCTGATCCTTCTCTGCTTTAGCCTCCCATTAACATCTCCATTTAAAGACAATTTTCCACCCTTTTGCTTTGGTGTGTATATAAAGTACCATGACAGAGTGGTTTGCACTTCAGGCACTGAAACTGTATCTTCTCATGGAGAGGCAGGAAGCGAATGGGGCAGGTATGGTAAAAGGAGACAGAGAGAGACGTGTGGATAGCAAATACGGGATAGCCCTCCCAGGTGCGTGGACAAACGTTGACAGTGCAATCTTACATCTTACATCTTAAATGTCCTAATCTAAGGCAGAAAGAAAAAGAAAAAAAAGGGGTTTGAGAGGCAGAGCCCCCATTACATACTAGTCGACTAGTCTATCCTACAATGGACTGTGTAGTTTAAGATAGGATTAAGATAGGTTAGGATAAGATTAAGATAATTAGGACGATCTTAATTCTGTGTTAAGATTGCGCTGTTAACGTTTGTCCGCGCACCTAGGAGAGCTATCCCGGGCATGCATGTGGATAAGGACCTTTATTATCATTCTGTTCAACTTATAGGGACACCTTAGTCATTTTGCATCGCCATGAAAAGTCCTAGGACATTAGTGGTCACATTATGTGGCTAATTATAGATAATGTTAGTGGCGGCACTCTACCAGGTTCAGGCCATATAATCATCATTATCATTTAGAGAATAGAAAACGATGTTCTTAACATCGAGATTCTCTGTTGCTCTATATGCTCTTATGAAGGCTTGACACCATCGTGCATTATAGAGTCTCAGAGGGTCGAGATGTGAAGAAAGAGTGTTCAATCGTCTTTATAAAACTATTTCACACTTTTCATGGCTTAAAAAAAGGTTTTTCGTGTTTTTAATGGTTTTCTGTGGGTTTGTTCACTATTCACTGCTATGGCCCTGTGCTCAGCGTGCACTGTTACTCTATAACGAACGGTCATGTGACTTCTCTGAGACTATAATGCCCGGCCAACCGTTTCATAATTGTATATATATAGCTGTTTTGAGACTGTCTAGGGGTCGCTGTATATTCCTTGAAACTTGGTTGGACATAAAAATATACTCCCTGTATATGGGTAAATGAGTGCAAAGGGACTTTGTTGTGCTCTGAAGTTATATAGGCCTATGTACTTCGCTTATATATCGCTTTGTTGCCAAGTCTTTTTCTTTAGCAAAAAGTAGACCCTGGCAAATATCATATTGTACAGCTCATAGATCTACGCATCTGTTTACCTAATGTTTGGTATGATTATAATCACCATCATGTATTATTATTTCCTCGCCCAGGCGTAGCTTTCAGGACCAGACCCACCCAAATCACTGCAGGTGTTCAGACAACTATCCCACCTCCTAACTTCTGGGCTCAAGCAATCTGTAGACTTTTATGTCCTTAGTACACCCTCAGTAATGTAGTATAATAGACAGGATGATGCTCTAACTATGAGGTGACTACATAAGCACTAGGCTCACTCTCCCCCATGATGTACATCTATTGATGGCCACTGGAGGGTGGCCATCACATCATCAAGGTAGACTTTATGTCATACTATCTGATTGTGGTAACAGTGACTTGTATATATGTTCCTAATTATGTTGTGTGCTCTGTGTAGCTGTCAGAGTTGATAGACAGTCCCTTAAACTAGCCTCAATTATCTGGATGCAATCTGCCCTTTGATGTTTACTCCTCTACATTTTCCACTGGCTCTCTTCCACTTTTGTAGACTGCAATTTTGTCCCCAAATGACATCCCTGGTTCTCGGAGACCTAATTGTGGGACGCAACATTGAGACACTTAACTACAAGAACCAGTAATATTATAGTCGTGGCATTGTACTTACTCTCTCCTCAATAATTGTATCCCAATTCTTTTAAATATTGGTACCAAACTCTATTTCTATACTGTGTATAGGTCCGTGGTAGGGGAGTATTTTTTCTCACCCTGTATTGTAACCAGGCGTTTTACTGTTACAGTCACTGAGCAAGGGTCAAAGTCAGGGAAACCACAACATATTTTTTATGCTTGCTTGGGTGAGCGGGATTGCTGAACCGAAAGTGTTGCTATGTCTGTATGTCTTGGTCTACAGAGTCTCACTATACCTTTAAGGGCAGCATATATAGCACTGTTAATGCAACATGCCCTCTTGTCACCATCATGCATAAATGTGTCCCTGCATAACCGCTGCACTGTTGCATCCTGCCAATAGCATTCATGCGTCATGTTGACCCTATATGGCTGATACACTCTCAGCATGTCAGCATGAAGCACCAATGCAGCACAGGCTTGCATCATACCAGCCAACAAAGATAAAGCATTGAGGCATCATGCCATCCTTAAAGGGTTGATCTATAAATAGAGATGTAGAGTAGATGAACTAATATCTGCGTTGACAGAATATCATAAACAACATGACATCATATTCTGATGGAGTAGCTGCAAATATGACAGAAGCCATATGACATCCTACAATCACTGTAATTATTGTGTCATACATTTGCATCTTACTGTGACCCCTGTCAAAGTGCTGTGAATATGAATTCCTTTGCCTTTGCAATGTCATAAGTACAATCTTACCGCCATAGTCGTAGATTCTCCAAAGCTATCGCTACAAAAATAACATGTTTCTTCATTAAAAGAAATGTGCCATAAGACGTGGAGTATATGGTCAAAGTTGACGAACTTAACTGTATAGGAACATAATTATCCAGCACACCTTTATGAATGGTTTCACGTCCTCTTTGTTTTATGTAAATTAGGCTCCCATCTTTAATTCAGATAAATGAAACAACACCGGAACTAACCTATTTCTAATCTGATTCAAGCTCCACATTTTAGTTCTTTACCAAACATCAAAGGTGTATGACAGCTTTAACCCCAATACTGTGCAGACAGTAAGAGTATCCAGACTTATTTCTCTACAAGGCAGCTGGATCAAATATATATCTCTGATACCATAAGATGTAACACATAGCCTGGTACTGATCAGTAGACAGGATTGACTAAACTGACTTTGGGGTATCCGTATCTGGTATCAATTTTTAAGTATCAGGCTGCAGGCCCTTATTAAATTATTATTATTAAATGACTCCTCGGTCAGAAATTAGACATTTTGTGTGTGTTTACTTACTGCATAGAAGCAAATGATGGCCATAGCACCTCTTGTCTTCTGACTACACAGGGAAAAAAAGAGTCCCCCCTCTCCACATGCATATTCCATTTATTTACACAATTTGGCCTTGGTGTTCGATTCAAATGTGTTAATTATTGAAAAAGTAAGAACATTAAACCATAATATGCTCGGAATAACCAAAATATAACCCTGCTTTTTCGAGGATTTAGTTACCCCACTGGACCTGAAAGCGTGTAGCACACCTTCAACAACAATGCTCTGGGTGCTTCTACTCAGACACAGGCTACTACCCCCCCCCCCTGTACCCTGTCTCTGGCCACTACATGCAGACGACACAGTCACGGTTAACTACTACCTGCCTTGCACACCCTCCCCCCCCCCCCCCCCACTGAGCCTACAGCCCGAGCAGAGTCAATCACATTGGTATGAGTGCCAATCTACTGCTGTTACGTAATGGCTTGTGGAGGGGTAGGAGAGAGTAGGCCTACTATGTATACAACATATTCATGCGCCAGTGCTGAGGCAGAAAATCATCTGATACAGGCACCTTGATACGAGCCTCCTTTTGAGGAAGTGGACTGATACAGGACTGCTGCTCTAAGCTTATGGGATCCCGTATTTAACAAAAACCATTTAATAATAACTATCTTTCTCGGCTCCCCATTTAACATCTCTACTTGAATCTTAAGACAATCTTTCAATATCTTTTTCCTCTGGTGTGGATATAAAGTACCATGACAGATTGGTTTGCACTTCATAAACAGTAACTGTATCTTCTGAGGGAGAGACACACAGGCAATGGTGCATGTATGGTTTGTGAGAACAGGCATAGTAGGCAAAGTAGAAGGAAGAGGGAAGGATTGACTGAAAGAGAAATGAAGGAAAGACAGAAAGAAGGCAGGGGGGTGTCGAGAAGCATTACATAGAAAGGGTGAATAAAAAAAAGAAGGAACCAGTCAATGGGGCAGGCGGTTAGAAAAGGAGGAAAGGATGGGAAAAAATGATAAGGAAGGGAAGGAAGAAAGGAGGAAAAATTAGAGAGAACGATGAAGGAAGGAAAGGATAGAGAACTGACAGGCATTACTCCTGCCCCTATACTAGTATAGATGTTGGGAGGATGTAGCAGGGTGGAGGTATAGGTAAACAGGTAAATGGGAAACCTGATGCAAGAAGGTGTAAGGGAGTGATCATTTTTTAACAACAGGGGGTTCGGTGGGTTTCCGGGCGGAGCGTGCGAAAATTTATACACCCCCCCCCCAGTCAAGGGGTAAACATTTTTTACTCCCCTTGAGGTCGAAAATCGGCTTGCGCGCGGGTCCTTTGAAGCATAGTAACGTGCTGGCTTTTTGGCTCAAAACAGGTTAAATATCCCCCCCCCCCCCAAGAGAGGTCCAAATTTTTTGCCGCCCCCCCCCCCCGTTGTTAAAAGATTATCACTCCCTAAGTACCCAGGAAGTCTTCATATTACATACATGTATAGTAGTAGTACAGCAGTATGACAGATTTATAGGTTTACACCTTGTGCACTGTCACACAATACCCAGGTACCCCACACTACACCTGACCCCAGCAGGTCATGCAGTCAGGTAGCAGGGGAGTCAAGCAGGGGGGCAGTGTCAGGGAAATGGGGTAATAAGCCACATGTAGAATCTTAGACATTGCTGAAGAAAAAGCTTTGCTTGGTAGGTACTTGTGCCCTCAGTGTGGGAAGTGATGAGGGACTGATGTCAGAATCTGGATTGGGTATATTTCATATATATATATATATATATATATATATATATATATTTAATATATATATATATATAATTTTATATATATATATATATATATATGTATATATATATATATATATATATATAAATATGTATATATATATATATACCCTATTCGACATAATAAGCGCCCTCCCCCTAATGAGCCCCCCTCTTTTTGGGGGCATTTTTAGACTAGAACATAATCTCAACCTTCATGATTTTGGGGACAATTAAACTCTTAAGTACTAAAAAGGCCATAAAGATAAGAAATATATATATATATAGGTTGTGATAATGTAAGAATAAAGGAGTGGGATGTGTATATAGATGGGGAAGCTGAGTTGGTGTTGGTATGGTTGTGTGCAACAGTGTTATCTGCAGTGGGTTGGGGGAAGGCGGCAATGCTTTGGCCATGCATCCAACGTTTAGGGGGTAGGGAGGGATCAAATTGGCAAGGGGGTGGGAGAATAAGTGGTGTTTTCACCCTTGGGGCTATCTTGACATACATGTACCAGCCCAATGCCCTTTGGCCACCAACAACCCCTGTCACTTCCACTGACCCCTACGTCAACCCCCTACTCTGTGTAGACATTCCCACAGCGGTCACAGACCTATGATCACAGGGGTGGATCCCAGGGGGCAAACTGGTGGGGAAAAGGTGCTAAGTGGTAAGAAATACGTGCAGGGAGGAGGCTGGATAGGAGGTATCTGTAGAGTAAGGAATATAAATTGGAAATAAGAAAGATGAAAGAAATAGAATATGGTACTGAAGAGTAAAAGGGACATTTGGGATCAATCAGAAATTATGCAGGAACATCAGAAGTAATCAAATGAATTAGTGATATTCGTGTCTGGGATTTTTGATAGGGGAGAGGGAGCTTGGGGCGCCCACCCTGACCATTGCCCTAGGCATGCATGCATGTCCATGCATTAACATGCGTGTTTAAGTTAATGGCTGGAAATGCACCCTTCGACCCAATAATCCACCCTTTGTATTACTGTCTACAGTGTGTACAAAGATACACCGTTGGTGTGAACTAAAATGCTGGACCCAAGAGCTGTGAACTTCTAGAAACTCCCAATAGCAACTGCCTACTCTCCTGGGCTCTTATCAGTCGAAGTTAGGCCAAAAAAAAAAGAAGGTGTGTTTCAGGTTACATGGTCTGAAAATCTAGGGTAGGTAGGTCGGATTTTTTTTTTTTTTTTTTAATTTTTTTTTTTTAATTTGGCCTGAAAAGTACCTAGAAATTGACTCGCGAACTTTAATGCCGACTCGCCGACGACCGCCTCGACTCGTGAATTATCAGAACAACTCTTAAAATGCCCTAAAATGACCTGAAGTATAAATATTTTTTCAAAATTGGATAAAAATTGGATAAGGTAGGGTCGGGTAACCTGAAACACACCTTTTTTTTTTTTTGGCCTTATCTGACTAATTTTATTCCTGTTCATGATAGTCGATAAACTTGTATCTCGTGTAATGCAATTTGTCTCCCTTGGCGTGGAGAGTAGACCTATATATAATATATGACACATGTAATTATGATATTAAGTATGTGATAAGAAATTAGTATGTCATCACATTTTAGGAATAGATAGCTTTTTCAAGCAATTGTTTTATCGTCCACTGGTAGAGCATGCTACCTTATCTATAGGTGACCTTGCCTGAGGGCTCACATTGCTGATGAAACATCAGCCGAGGTTCTCCAGTGAACGCTGGGCTCCATAAGGTGGCGTCAGCTGGTGGATACTGTAGGGTGGGTGGCACAGGTTTTAACAAGACTTCAGTTTGGTGAGTGAGTTATATGGTACAACGGGAAAGTGTGCAACCAAAAATCCACGACCATCTTTACACCTCCTATTAGACTCTACAAAGAGGTAGTGGGCAAAACATTCACTAGATGGCACTACCTCTTTGTAGAGTCTATTCGGAGGTGCAAAGACCATCGTGGACTTTATGGTATTGCCTATTCACTCACCAAGCTGAGGTCTTGTTACAACCTGTGATGGGAGGTGTGGGGTGAGGCCTGGGAACTGTGGTTAGAGACACACACATTCAGCGTGCATGTGTGTAGGTGTGCATGCATGCATGTAGAGTATGTGACACTTGGTGGTCAGCACTTACCACAGACTACCCTACACCCCCCCCCCCCACTCCCTGTTACTATAGGGTACACTTCACACCCTAGTTACCGTGTGTTCACCTGCACCATGTTCACCCCAAACCCTGGGCCCACCCCACTCCTAACACTGATCAGGTGATTTGGTTGTGACGGGTAGCGGCGCCATGGTACCAGTAGCGGTGGCAGAGAAGGGAACTAGGTAGGACATAGACGGCCTCTTACTTAGCTGGTTCCTAGATACTAGCAGAGCCAATTCATACTGGCGCCTGACCTTGTAGCACTTTCAATGTCAGGCTGAAGTCTGCAAGAACTGAGAGGACAAGATGGTGGTCTACACAAGATGTCCAATGACATGGCTGCAGTAAGGAATGTGTGACAATAATGTAATTGTATGTGAGGGTCCGGTCCCTGTTCAGATGTCCCATACATCACCTGTACATGTGTAGCAGAGTTAGAGTAGGGAGTGCAATGCTCTGTCCCCACAGGCTCTAAAGGTTTGCATCATAAACCATCTGGCCAAAGATGTCATAGAGGGGGTTACGACTCTTTATGAGATCTTTAACCCGATCGTTTATAATTCAAAGTACGTTTGCACGTACCATATGCGTAGATTTTAATCCAGTGTCTTGGCATACATTCCTACATACAGGAAGCTCCAGGTGCACATCTATATATACCAGATTATTTCTCTTTTTGCCCATTGACAAGACTCTCCCCCACTTACCTGTATACCAGTGCAAGTGTAGGACAAGTGGCCTAATAAAACAGGAGTTAACAGGAGTCATCCACTGCTGCTATTAAAGGCTATTATTGCATGTTTTTGCACATAGTTTATAAGAAGGGAGAGATCTATTCTCTACAGCAGACTACAATGTTTACCCTTTATAGCTGTATGTCCACCCATCATCATAATGCATCAAGGCTGCAACGTGACCACCTCGCTAACTATGCACTCATGAATGCACCACGCTGACCATTCGAGAGTGCATCAACTCCATAGGGTGTTGCATGAATGCAGCGCTGGAGATTAAATCGCCAGAGTTGCCTTCATGAATCATGACAAAAACAGGGCACATTAGATTAATTATAGCACTGTATTCACTTCAAAGGGTTCACGTTGTACATCACCATGGATTTACTGTTGAGTGCGTTAGAGGATCCAGATCGGTACAAAATAGTCAGGGGGATACTTTAAACTACCCCCTACTTAGTCCCAGGGAATCGCCTCTGGTTTGTGTATATCCTAATATACTATTAGTGTTTCAAATGAAGCATGTAAGCAAATTATAGTTATCCTATGACATCCTAAGCAATACCTATTATTGCCTTGCTGAGGTGTTGTTATAATATATAGCTATATAGATATAGATATACGTGTTGTCAAATATCTTACTTTGAGTATCTGTATACACGTTTGATACCTACACCTAGCTATATATATCAATGTCAGTAGTATAGTATGTATCGGAACGGGACTATAGTTAAGTACTGTTTATTACTCAATCGACATGCAGCCAATCAGAGGCCTCCATTTGGTCACGTGACCCGTTGCCATGGTAACGTGACCTACTTAGGGCTCTCAGCCAATCAGAAGCCAGCATTCTGGGTGACCTACTGACCTACTTAGAAGCTCTCAGCCAATGAGAGGCCGGCATTCTGGTAACTATGGTAACGTGACCTACTTACGTCACGTGACCTACTTAGGCTCAGCCAATCAGAAGCCGGCATTCTGGTAACTAGGGTAACGTGACCTACTTAGGGTTTGTTTGTAAACAACACCACGTGGCTCTCTTGTTTGTAAACAACACCACGTGACACGTGACTGTTTGTAAACAAACAACGTATATATAGAAAAAAACACAACAAGTTCCATCTTATGTTAAAATTATATTTTCGAATAAAAAAGCACATCTGTAACAGCGTCTATGTGTAACTACGCGCGTTCTCATTCAAACACTATAACACTATCATACCGTAGCAGCAGCAGGTAGGACCGGAAGAAAAGCAAGCGCACGAGCAGAAGCGACGACACCATTTGCACCATCCGGCCGTCGCGTTGGTAGCCCTACTACCCGTCGCGCGTTCCACTGGAGCGGCTTTAAGAGTGACAAATGACGATTCTTTGTCGACGCGACTGCTAACATCAGCAGCATCAGCAGCATCGGCAGCAGCAGCGGCAGCAGCGGCAGCAGCCTCGGCAGCAGCCTCGGCAGCAGCGGTAGCAGCAGCAGCAGCAGCGGCAGCAGCAGTAGCGTGAGCATTAGCAACAACAGCAGCAGCGACAGTAGCAAGGGCGGCAGAGCGGGCACTAGTAGCGTTATCAGCGGCGTCATCGGCAGCCGCAACAGCATCAGCAGCAGCAGCGTCGGCATCGGTGGCATGAGTAGCTGCATCGGCGGCAGCAACAGCAGCAGTCACAGCCGCAGCGGCAACAACAACAACGTCATCACGACCCGCGTCACTAACAGCCGCAGTAAATGCAGCAGTAGCACGCTGAGCAGCACTAGCAGCAGCAGTAGCAGAGGCTACAGCATCAGCTTCACATTCCCGCGCCGCTTCGTCATTCCGCTTCATGTCACGGTAGCAACTTTCCATCACGAGGATCTGCAAATTGAGGCGCGCTGCTGGTGGTGGTAGTAGTAGTAGTAGTAGTAGTAGTAGTAGTAGTAGCGTGAACGATGATGACGATGCTGAATGTGGTTTCACTCCCCTTATATACCCTTACGCCCCGCCTTTTTTCAAGCCACCGGCCAGCTGCCCCTTCACGGCAGGTCTTTAGATCAGCCTTAAGTCGCTTACTACGTGGCTCATCATCCCTCTAATCGCATTTTCCAGCCGCCGGCCGGCTGTCTGCTGACGACAGGCGAGGGTGATTTGTTTTTTTCTTTAGATATAAGCCGCTTACCACACGCGCACCCTCTAGTCACAGACAGAGTGACAGAAAGGGGGGGGGGGGTCGCTTTGTTCACGCTACCTGTAGTTGTTTTTCTATACACACGCTGAGCCCATGACCCGTTAATCCTTTATACAGGTAACACGCGTTCAACTAATTACCCTATTGTATGACAGTCGGTACACGGATTTAATTTTAAACCGCCTTCCCATCTGGGATCCATGTCTGGCGGGGTGGAAGGATCCAGCTGAAAAGGGTGATTAGGGCTTTTGTTTCTCTTATGATAGCAGCAGGTCAGCATGCGACAGCTGAAAATGTCACACTCGCCGCTCCTATAAAAGACTGAGATGCGTCTCTCTCTCTTTCCACACGCCCTTCTACTACCATCGCCGCCGACACCGCCACCGCCCATCGCCAGCCGACCGCCGCCACCGCCTGCAGACACCGTCATCACGCCGGCAGGGAATTTCGAGCTGAGTCTGCTTATTGCTTATTTTTTTTTCTTTGAGCTTTTTGTTTTAAATTTTTTTTTAATTTTCACTCAGTCTTTTTTTTTGTTTCGGAGGAAAGAAATATGGCGCGGCAGAGGGCGCGAGTTTCTAAAAGACGATCGCGCGAACAAAGCGCCCTCCTCAACTGCCCGGCTATTTTTTTATCTCAAAGGAGAGAGCGTCACGTAGTTGAGGTTCACGCTTCTTTTAAAGCGTACAAAATTCTCGAGAAATGCAAAGCTGAGCGCCATCGTCGTTATACAAGAGCGGAAAAGGAAAACGTAGCGGCATGGCCGAGAGCCGTCTTCTCAGAACCGTATTTACTCTACCGTTGCATAATATCCGCTCTCAGCGCCCCCACTCGTTGGGCGTTTCATGAACAGAAAGAGCGCCGCCACTCTCCTCACCCCGCCTCTTCTTATATAGTGAGAATAAGCGCTATGAAACGATTCCGCAAACCGATCGGATTCTTGGGAGTGACTGCAGCTCCCACTCGGTGGGCGCGCGTTGTGGCCGACGTGAACACGGTAACTAAAAGTTTCGACGTCGTCACTTGTTATCCCGCTTATTGCAACGCAGCCGAATGGAAGAAGATAGGGACGCACTATTTCATACCATACGCACCGATATGTGTTTGTCACCGCCGCGATCACACGCCTTATTGCTTTTTCGAGACGATCCTGTCACAACACAGAAATAGAAAAGAAAGCGGCAAAGCGACGAGCTTTGCCTAAAAAAAAATTAATCTGCGCTTTTCTCTTCCTCCTCCTCCTCCTCCTCCTCCTCCTCCTCCTCCTCCTCCTCCTCCTCCTCTCTCTCTTCTTTTTTTTAAAAAATAAATATTTGTATCAGACTCCTCTGGAGTCTGATACAAAACATTTATGACTATTGAGTGAAAATAGAATTTTATCGCAAAAAATAAAAAAGAAAAAAAAGACACTTCTGCCACCGCTACTGTGACACCGGCCGGAATCAATAAAAAGGTCGGCGGACTTTTCTCCACAACCATTCACCACCGACCGTTCGAGTGAGAAACACAGCAGACAGTCACACACACAACCGCTCTCTGACGCGTCCTGAAAAATGTCCAGTAGTAAAAGCAAACTCTTCACAGAAATTCATTTCGACGCTCGACTACAAGGACCCTTTAGTTGTATCATTAGCGGTCCGTCGGGTTGTGGAAAATCGCGCTTGGTGGATCAATTTCTGAGCGACGTGAACAATTTGGTCACGCCGCCGGTGGAAAAGACTTTTTACCATTACGGCGAGTGGCAACCTCTGTTTGAAAAAATGGCAAATCGGTACGGTGTGGAATTCAGAGAAGGTCTTCCTAGCAAAGAGTCTATAGCGGGAGACGTGGAAGTAGCAGAAGACGCTGTACGACCCCACACTCTACTGATATTGGACGATCTGATGAGCAGTTCCAATCAGCAAGTGGTAGCCGACATCTTTACTAAATACTCGCATCACTGGAACGTGAGCGTCATATACATCACTCAGAACCTCTTCCAGAAATCACCCGACTTTCGAACTATGAGTCTGAACGCTCACTACATGATCGTTTTCAAGAACCCGCGCGACATGGGGCAAATAGCTAGTCTGTCTCGCCAGGTGTTTCCGTCCAACGCGGCGGCCCTCTCTAGTATATTTACCCATGAACTCAAGCGACCTCACTCATACCTCCTCCTGGACTTCAAGCAGTCAACACCTGACGATCTGAGAATACGCTCCTCTTTGACGGCCATACACTCTCAGCTAGTGTTCGTACCGCTAGACAAAAAAAAGAACAACAGAAAGCAGTAGCAAAAAAAAAAAAAAAAAAAAAAATGTCTTCTCATCTACTCGAAAGACACTTTGGTACTCTCAAGCACTTAGCTAAGTGCTCGCCAAAGGACTGCTCGCATCTAATAGACTCTGGAAGCGACGAGCTGATCGCAGCGTTGAGTGAGATCTGTCACAATTTACTGGTAGGGAACATCCCGCTCAGCGACAAACAACTGGACAAGCTTCGAGAATCGGCTGACGTGTTGAGGGAGGTCGGCAAAAAATCTACGCCCATCAAAAAAAAGAGACGCGTCTTGGTACAAGAGGGAGGTTTCCTCATTCCGGCTCTCATAGGGATGGCCTTACCGCTTATAAAGAGCATTCTCCGTATATGAGACACGTCATTCGACACCTACTCGCCGACAGCACCACCACTACCGCCACCACCAGCGTCATTGCCACCGGCGTCCCCATGACGGACTCAGAGCAGCAACAACACTACAAACGTTTAGCGCTCGTGGATCCTGAGACGCTCTACAAATCATCACGAGCAGGTCTACTTCATCATGTGCCCGCTGCTGCTGCTACTACTAGCGCTGCTACTACTGCAGTCGCTGCTGCTAGTACTTCTACTGCTCCAAACCTTCCTCCTCTTCCTGATGAGCGCACTGAAAAGAACGAGAGTTCCGCTCCTGCCACCGCCGCCCGCCTACCCGCCGACATGGCCTATTACCACAAGCAGGCAGAGCAGTCCCTTCATCCCGACGCGGCCTTGCACCAGGTGCTACAGTTTATCTACAGGGACTTGGATTTAGTGTTGAACGACCCCACTTTGGAATCGCGCGAGAAAATGTTGAAATACCGAAGGTTGTTGAATAGATTGCAATTTTTTCTCGCGAATCCCCACAACAGCAACATCTCTTCGTCCTACTCTTCTTCGCCCCCGGCTCACCTCCGTCAGTCTGCTGAAGAGGCCAGCGCGTCCCTACTCGAGCGGTTGGCGAACCAAGTTCCCAAGAGGAGTCGCCGCCGGACCGTGGAGCTGTACAAACAATTGGAGAAATCCAGAGTGATCAAGTGGAACGAGGACGGGGCGGTGCGCGAGATGTCGGGTCGGAGAATACCACCTGAGCATCGCATCAACATAGTGGACTTACTGAACGACGCCGCCAGGTTCAGGAAGACGGCGCCCAGACCGGCGGGCTACTCGCCGTTCACGAAAGCGCTGCGCGAAGCGGTTCCCACCACAGACGCCTTGATCGGAAACCATCTGTATAAAGCGAGCGGACCTGGCCAAAGTTTGGACACACGGCTTGCTGACAGAGGTCGGAAACGACCGAGCTTCGAATCGGAAGAAGGAGAAGCAGCAGCAGCAGTAGCAGCAGCAGACTCTTCTCTGCAGGTGGTGGACGATCAATCCTCTGACGACGAGGAGGACGACCGTGAACTTTTCCAAACTCCGACTTCCTATAGGAGCGCGCCGCGTAGTAAGAAAAGGAAAGCGCGCAACCGCCTAGCGGCGAGCTCGTCTTTCACGCCCTCAAGAGACCCGCGATGGGCAAACCAGTGAAGAGACTGACCAAGAAGGAAAAAGAAAAGAAGCGCGTAGTAGCTAGATATACCGACGTCAAAGCGCCCTCCAGTTTCACTAGCGTGACTAAACTCCAGAAACAGCATTTTCGCCACCTGAACCCGGCCGTCATCCGAGATGCTTTAGTGTCGCTGGACGCCTACACTAAACATAAACCCATTCGGAGAAAATTCGCAAGGAACAAGACTATAACCGGCGCAATCGATCAGCAGTGGCAGATAGATCTGATGGACATGCAAGCTTTGGCGTCTCACAACGACCGCTTCCGGTACGTGGTGACGGCGATCGACGTTTTCTCTAGGTACGCGTGGGCCGTTCCCATTAAATCCAAGAGCGGCGCTGATGTCACCGAGGCCTTCCGAGAGATGACAGGCCCTGGCGAGAGACGACCGCGCACTGTTCAGACAGACAAGGGGAAAGAGTTTTTGAACAAGATCTTTCAAGATCACTTGAAGAGCGAGGGCATAGAGTTCTTCACTGGCGAGAACGACGACATCAAAGCTAGTCTAGTGGAGCGCTTGAACCGCAGTCTGAAGGAGAAGCTGTGGCGTTATTTCACACACAAGCGCACGTATCGCTACGTAGACGTGCTGCACCATGTAGTGTCTTCTTACAATCGCACTCACCACAAGACGTTGAAAATGGCGCCGGCTCAAGTCAGCTCGGAAAACAGCGAAACAGTTTTCTACCGACAAGATCTCCCAACTAACAAACAAATCGACGAAATATGGAAAAAGAAGAAAAAAACAAAGACGTCCGCCGTCGACGTCATCGCTCCGGGTGACAGAGTGAGGATGTTGAGAACCAAAGGCGCCTTCGACAAAGGGTACGAGGGAAACTGGCGCGAGGAAGTGGTGGACGTTGCTAACACGTTGGGAAGCAGAGGGTTCGAGCTGAAAGACGACAAGGGCGAGGAGATAAAAGGCGTCTTCTACCCGGAAGAGGTTCAGAAGGTGTACAAGAGTCGTTACGACAAGAACTACCTGATAGACGAGGTGTTGCGCCGCAAGACCGTCGACGGTAAAGAGTTAGCTTTCGTACGTTGGTTAGGTTACGACGACAAGTTCAACGAGTGGATCCCCGTCAAAAAAATAACGTAACAAAATGAACATCACTCTACCTAGCAACAGCTCTATGGAGTATTATCCTGACAACAGCTTGACGTCTTTCCGAACTCACTTCGACTCGCCGCTCCTTCTGCCCGAAGCGTACGAAGCGGCTCTGACTGAGATCATCCTCCCTACAGAATGGACTAACGTGCACGACGACGACTTGATCATCGTTGTTCCTCTGCGCACCAAAGGTTCGCTAGAGGAGGCGATCCAGGTTTTAAAAGAAACTAATTTCTCCGAAGGAAAAAAACCACAGGTAGACTGGAAGAGAATGAAAAACGCGAACGGTCTGAGCAAGCTAACGTTCAGCTCAAAATTCCCGCTGAACTGGAAGGAAGCGAGCTATGTAACGGTGGAAGAGATATCAGACACGTCGGAAGAGCAGCAATTGAAACCGGAAACAAAAAGGTTCAAGAGAGAGGTCGACTTGAGACAGACGAATGCCGTATACAAGCAGTTCTTGTCCCCGGCGGTGAAGAAGAAGACGATCAGCCATCAAGCAAGACAGATGATCGAAAAGATGGAGAAGGACATGGGAGTGCGCAGTTTCATGCCAAACATATTCGAGATACCTCCTATTTTCACCGGAAGCAACCACACCCTAATCGAGCGCTTGAGTGAGACGTTGCGAGATGACAGACTAGAGGGCGACAGCTTCTTGCTCAAACCGATGCGGATCTTATCGTACGACGCCAAGACGAAACGCGTCACCATCAAACCGCCGAGACACTGTGCTGTCCTGCTGAGTCAGCATCTCGCATGCGTTCTAGGCTTCGGAGAGAAGACGTGTTTCGCGTCGCCGACTACCGGCGCCTACTCGATGGATGTTTACGGGGACGTGCACTCTGTGTACATATACACCGACATGATCCAGGAGAGACGTGTGGGCGACATGCAAGTGCCGCTGTTGCGCTGCGTGGCGGTGGACAGAGGCGGAAAGCGTCGAGGTGGCGTGCAAGCTATCAGTTTTCCCCATTTGGATTATTTCCCCTTGAAATCCAAGAGGTTTACCGAGGTCGGCATCTATTTAAGAGACCGATCCGGTCATTCCATCCCATTCGGTAGAGGCGAGGTGACCGCGACACTTCATCTGAGACCTATTGAGCGCTGAAAGAGAAGAAAATGATGCGTCAACGCGTTCCGTACTTTCCACCCAGGCGCACCGACTTCGGCAGAGGGTACAGCGATTACTACAACGCGCAGCTGGGCAACGGCGTGACCGTGTACAGCGGGCGCTCTTTCCAGAGCGGGCACGGTTTGGGCGGCGCTCTGTTAGGTCTGATGCGCTCGGCTACCCCGCTATTGAAGTCGGTGGGAAAAACGCTGCTCCGCGCCGGTGTGGGCGTAGCTAAAGATGTGCTGGCGGGTCGGACTTTAAAGAGCAGCGTGAAAGACCGAGGCGCAGGCGCTCTGAAGAGACTGGCGAGTACGGCGTTCTCGGGAGGAAAGACGCCTGTCGCGTCTAAGAAAGGGTCGAAACGTCGTCGTGGGCATTCCCCTCAGACGGGCGGTGGCTCTTGCAAGAGACGTAGAGGGGATGTATTCGACCGGTAAGCGCCTAGGCGTTCAGGTATAAATAAAAAGACTGGAGGCGGTCGGCGTCAGTCTGTCGGCCGCGTGAAGAGAGAACACAATGGCTTACGTACACGAGAGCAGTAACGAGTGCGCGCTCTCTGAGCTCGACCTGCACACCGTAGCGCCGACTCAGACTACTATCTTAAAGTCGTCTTTCCTGGGGATAGAAACAAAAAACTCTTTAGAGGATGGAGGTAACATAAATTTCACCATCAACAAGTCGCAAGAGTACACAGACCTCAACGAGAATTACCTTCATCTGGAATGTCAAGTGCTGAAAGCGAACGGAACGGCGATCGATGACACCGACGCAGTAGCTCCGGTGAACAACTTGGCTCACTCGCTCTTCAAAGACGTGCAAGTCTCCATCGGCGGTTTCAAAGTGTCTGGCAACACCGAGACCTACCCTTACCGAGCTTACTTGGAAGGGTTACTCAACTACAACAAAGACGTGAAGGACGGCGTCATGAGCGCCCAGGGGTGGCATGAAGATACGCCCGGTCAGTTTGACACGTTGACTGACGCGAATGCGGGGTACAAAGCGCGCAAGAAGCTAATCTCCAACAAGCGCTTTTCGCTGATGGCGCGACTGCACTTTGACCTGGCTCATCAACCGAAGCTCATCGTTGGAGAGACGGAAATCAATCTCACTCTGAAACAGGCGGCGCCCTCTTTCTATCTGATGTGCGCCGCTGACGCAGGCTACAGCTTGAAGATCTACAAAGCAAAGCTCTACGTGCGACGCGTGTTGGTGGCGGACGCTGTAGCGGAAACGCACGAGAGAGCGGTGATAGAACACGGACCCTTCGACTACCCGGTGAACAGAGTGGAAGTGACGACGTACGCCATCCCTCAAGGTAACAGAGATCACAGCTACACGCACTCCAACACAGGCCAGCTTCCCAAGTCGATGATGATTTGCTTCCTGGACCACGACGCCTTCAACGGTAGCTTCACCAAGAACCCGTTCGAGATGAAGCATTACGACATCAGCTCGCTTCAAGTGATAGTGAACGATCAGAAAGTGCCGAACGACGCGTATGTGCCCGACTTTAAGACCAAAGCGGCCGTGAGAGAGTACTTGGCGCTACACACGGAAACGGGGATGTACGAAGGCGCGCGCTCCTGCTGTATTTCATACGATCAATTCCTGAACGGTTACACGGTGTTCCCCCTCGACTTAACCCCAGACAGATCGCACGACGGGTGTCGCGTGAACCTTATAAGAGCGGGTCAGCTGAGGGTGGAAGTCAGTTTCCGCTCGGCGCTAGTAGCGACAACAACCGTGCTGCTCTACTTGGTGTACGACAACGTCGTCGAGCTGACCCGAGATCGACACCCCATCACCGACTACCACATGAACTGAAGACAAGACCGCGGTACTTGGCGTATCGTATGAACACGCTTGAAATAAGCAGAGTGTTGCAGGAAAACGTTCACACAAAACATCGTTTCCTGGGCGTTTTCTCTTGTGACACTATTCCGAAGCACCCTATCAAAGACACTTGTTTCGTGAGCAACACAGATCCGCAACATTTACCAGGTCAGCATTGGGTGGCGTTTTACGTGTCGAGCACGGGTGAAGTGTACTACTTTGATTCTTTCGGCTTACCGCCGCTGAGTGCGGAGTTCTTGTCCTTCGTGGAACGCTCTGCTCCGTTCAAGTGGCAAAGAAACCGCATTCAACTACAAGACACTTCTGCTGTCACCTGTGGACCTCATTGCGTTCATTTCCTAATTGAAGCATGTCGAACAAGAAACCCCAAGAAGTGCGTCATGCGCATGAGCAGAATCCCAAAGCTGAGCGACCGGGTCGTGAGTCAGAAGCTATCGATGATGCTGTTGTGACGGGTTGTTGCGATGGCGGCCGTTTCATGGAAGCAAAGATTCTCTGCCTTGCCGAAATGGTGTTGGATTTATCCAAAGTCGTGCAATGTCTATTGGAGAGAACTCGTCCGGGGTGTGGTGGTGCGAGTGACGGCGGCGTGAGACTTTGCGGCCTGTTGAGTTGCTGCAAATCGAAGAAGCAAGCTAAAAAAGCATAAACTTGTGTGTTTTTTCTGATTGAAATGAAAATAAAGAATAAAATGAAAAGAAAAGAAATTATCTTGTTGTGTTCTTATTTCTATAATACAAGCTACATAACTTTTTTTTTTTTTTTTTTTTTCGTTTGTTTGTTTACAAACAGTCACGTGTCACGTGGTGTTGTTTACAAACAAGAGAGCCACGTGGTGTTGTTTACAAACAAACCCTAAGTAGGTCACGTTACCCTAGTTACCAGAATGCCGGCTTCTGATTGGCTGAGCCGAAGTAGGTCACGTGACGTAATTAGGTCACGTTACCATGGTTACCAGAATGCCGGCCTCTGATTGGCTGAGAGCTTCTAAGTAGGTCAGTAGGTCACCCAGAATGCTGGCTTCTGATTGGCTGAGAGCCCTAAGTAGGTCACGTTACCATGGCAACGGGTCACGTGACCAAATGGAGGCCTCTGATTGGCTGCATATCGATTGAGTAATAAACAGTACTTAACTATAGTCCCGTTCCGATACATACTATACTACTAATGTCCTTTAGGCCCATTTTCCACTGGTCGATTTGGACGTGCTGTCGGCCGTCAATCGGCAGGGAGGGCCATAACAACTACACTACACAGAGTTTGCTACAGTACCAGGTTTTTGTTGTAGCTCTACCTGTTGAATAGCGGCCGACAGCACGTCCAAATCGGCTAGTGGAAAGTGCACCTTAGCTGCAGGCATTCTGAGATGGGGTCATATCCGACCTGTGTCTGTTCTCCGTCCATCAGACAGAGTGTAATCCCTACCAAAACAACCTCTATTGAATCCTGTGTCTATTTCCAGCCGCAGTACCAGACAGTAAATCAGGAAATACGTGAGGAGTTCAAAGCCTTGTACTTAGAGTGTATAGGGCTCGTCCTAACCCCACCTTGACCTCTTTAGTACCATCTCACCCCTCCTCATGACACTACGCAGGTGGGTGGTGGTGCATTGGGACACCTACAGTGCAACCATGCTACGCCGTGACACTAGCACGCTGGGACGAGGCTAACCGGTAAAGGTGCCTGGACAAGTAATTATTTTCCATAGTCTCAAAAAGCATATCTGCATTAGTCTTACTGCTGAATCCCTGGCGCAATAGTGTGAACCACAATTTCTTCCATTAGACGTATACTAGTATTGCTATATGGGGGGGGGGGGGCTCTGGCCCCTAATCGCCTTTCTTTATTTGTTTTTCGCTGTTAAACTGATAACACAACTATAACCAAACCCATTTATATTCAAGACTATCCACCATAGTTTTAAGCATTAGAGGTGTCTCAGAAATTTAGGGGGTAGCGTTTTAAGACTGCATGAGATTTTCCTTAATGTCACTCTCAGGCAGCATGCAGTTTTTACATGTATACACATAGGATTAAAGACGTTAAGGCTGTTATTCACACGTTGAGGGGTGGAGGATAGTGTGAAGTATGTGAGGGGACGAACTTCTCATGCATATTTCTGAAATTTCCTATCCGACAATAGGCCCTTCCCTTCCTCTATGTAGGGTAAAGAGGGCCCATGTACTTGGCCTCTAACATATATACCTACACCTCATAACATGTCCCTAATTTCTGAAGGAGCCATTGCTGCTTAGAAAGGCCAATGGTAGATGTGTGTTGACAAGATGGTCATTGACCTAAAACCCAGGACCACAATGCATGGATAGGTGCTGGAATGCAATGTTGGCTTAACGTTATTGAAAATGTGCCTCATGAGTAGTCTCAAATTCTCCTTAACCCTAAATAGATTACAGTAGGATAGACCTATCTTTTAACCCTTTAAGGGCGGCATGATTAGTGCATTAATGCATCATGCCCTTGGTCGTCACCACCATGGATGCAGCCGTGGTGAATAACTCCTGAAGGGTCGCATGATGCACTTATGCAGCACCGGGGAGTTACTCGCCGGGAATTGCATTGGTGCATCATGGTGACAAATGTCATCTTTTAGCGACATTAGTCCGTAAAGGGATAAGTACTAAATAAGGCGATCACCATATTCAATGTGGGGATCCATTCATCTCAACCTCTATTAATGTCCGTTCAGTCAGCCTCCTATACCACACGAGTTGTGGGTCAGGCAGAAAGACAGCACACCCCAGGAGTCAGACCCAGTTTGGAGACATCCAGGTGAATGGGTGAAAAGTGCAGTAACACAATCCTGTATCGGTATTAAATATTAAATATTTCCTTTCCATTATGATGCCGCATATATATATGCTTTGTTGTAGCCCAGTGGGCACAGAACATTGAATCAACATTGATAAATATTATCAATGTTGATTCAATGTTGATTCAACGTTGGTTTAATGTAAAAAAAGAATTTTGTACCCACTGGGAGCATTTATGTTCACATACATCCTAGAGTATCTTGACTTTACGAGCTTGTTAACTATGTTTAACTGGTGTAAATTTACATTTGGAATTCTTATCTCCCCAGAGATCAAAATGTACAAAAAGAATTATGATCAGGATCCTGTTGGAGGGTTAATTGCTCTTATCTCTCAATTTGATCAGTAAAATCCTAAATGTCGTGGGAATACTTAAAAAGAAAATCAAACTCTCAATATATCCCGAATGGAAGCCACGTCATAGTTCTGTGACGTCATAAGTCAGGTGGGTAGTTTCAGATGCGACACCCACAAGAGGGAGGTATACATAGACGGTGTTAACTGATATAGTATAGACAGATAGAAGAGGGGTAACCCATTAAGGACGGATGACGCTAAAAGACACCATTTATCATCATGATGCACCAATGCAGCCTCGGCGAGTAACACGCCAGGGCTACATTAGTGCATAATGTCGACCCTCTGGGAGTGACTAAACACTGTAGGGTCGGCATGCTCTTAAAAGCAGCACTGACGAGTTACTCGCCAGGGCTGCATTCATGCATCATGACAACCAAGGGCATGATACATTAAGGCATCATACCGTCCTTAAAGGGTTAACGTGCCTGTACAGCCACTCAGACAGATAGTAGGGGTGAGGGGAGGGGTGTGTACAGTACTGGGGTTATCTAGAGGAGCCTGAGGAGCCTTGTGTAAGGTAACATGGCTTGTGCATCTAAGTGTAAAACAGTCCAACAACAGCTGAAGTGCTGGACCACACTGCCAGGGTGGTCGGGGTAAGGAGAAGTGAGAGGAGAGAGAGAAGTATATGAGGTGTGAGATAGTGAAACCAAAAATGTGTCCTTTTATACTGTAAACCAACAGTATATTCCAATGTCCATGTACACCAATATCGTAGTTTATACTGTAAAACTGCAGTAGATTCTACCACCGATTGCTCAGCTACATTTACTTCTAACAATGTAGTAATAGAGAGGTTAATGGTAGAATTTACCCAGGGATTAGGACACTAAATTGAGATCGGGAGTCATCCCTCTGTAGATTGATATATACTACATATTACTACATGCATTCTCCATTGTGTTTCATATAAAATGGATACATAGTGTGAGGATGCGGCTTATACGCGTGTTCTAGATGCGTAATACAGTGTTTAAGGTGGATCGCTACCTGTTGAAAATGAACCCACTGCGCAGGTCTCTGCGCATGCAGCTTAAAAGTATCAGAATAGGCCCAAATTGCACAGTCTGATACACATATGAGTTCCCTATATCATATTCAAAAATTAAGCAAATCCAAGTAAAATTGAGCATTTTATGGGACTTTAAATATTTGCTATATTTGTTACCGATAATATTTCCTATTTTTTACATGAATAAGTGCATTGGCATTAATTACCAATGAATCTTCTTAGAAATACTATAGATCTTATCATGTTTCTTAGGACAGCCAATGTCATTTAATGATGACATTTTAGCACCAGATTTTGATGACATTACCCATCATACAGTGCTCTGAATATGAAATCTAGTCCGGTTTTGCATTATTTTTTATTTTCAAAGGCCCAAAACCCTAAAATTATGCACGGGACCACCCATCAAAATTACTTTCATATGTGAGCAAATAATCTGAACTAATTTCTGAGAGAGTGAAAAAAAATTCTGTTAATACTGAATACTATTTTTAGCCAATAAGCCTACAAAATAATGACAATTTATTCTTACCCTTTCCCAAAACATCATATTTTTACCCAGAATGCCATTGCATACAACTGTAAAATTATTTTTCCAGTAAAGTGGAACATATAGGCTTTTTACATGTGAGGTTTCACATTTCTGTGCATAAATGTTGATATGAAAAAAAATCATGGAAGTTTTCACTATTTTTTCTATTTTTTTTGTGAAAAAAGAAAATACTTTAATTTTTCAAAATTCTGTATTTCAAAAAGTAGCTCGGGACCCCCCATTTTTCTCTGCATTATCCAATTCTATATACTTTAGACTGTATGTAGAAAGAAAATAGAGAGATTCTGTTAACTTTGATCAAAGGGTAGCGACCCACCTTAAGTCGCCATAATCTGACCTGGATAATCCTGATATTCAGAATGATGATTCTATGTAAAATTAACGGGGATTCTATGTAAAAGTTATTGTGATTCTACGTAAAATCAACGGTGACCCTCACCGTTAAAAAAGACGGTGGAAGTTATGTCGCAAAAGTTGCACAGGATTGTAGTTACAAAATATATGTGGTAACATAGGTGTTCATGTAGAGCCTCCATTAGCGTTCTGACTCCTCACCTCCCCCACCCCTCACCATTGGAAGTGTGTGTAAGGGCACCAGCAGGTACACACTATAGTGTACAGTAGTGTATCTCTATAGGACTGTAGAGCTGTTACCATATAGAGGCCGCCATCTTGTACCCCCAAGAACTCAGTGCACTCTAAGAACAGCGTGTGACGTTTACACACTTTTCAACACACTTTTCTGCAGCCACTTTTAACACACATTTTGGTGTAACACACTAGACACTACACATCCTTTGCCAAAAGTGCGTTGATCTCAAAAGTGTGTTGCAAATTCGTGTGTGTAACTCCTTATGCATGTTCCCGCAACACACTGTTCTTGGAGTGTTTATTATCGTCAATTAAACTTCATCCTAGCCAGCATATGGGAAAGGTGAAGCTACTACTGGCTACCGTTACATCAAGTCTAAACCACGATGTGTATTAATTATGTACAGTTAAATGGTCCTACTGTATGGCAACCCTATTATGGTCGTTAATAAGAACAAAATGGCCTTATGCTATCCCAGTAGATTAGTGTGATAGGCCTACTTGTTCTATAACACATTCAACTAATTCAGTATGATACTGCGCGATGCTATGTCAGTCCATTTATGTCAGGGTGTTGAAACATAGAACAAAGCTCGAATAATCCAGACACTCTCAACGTTTTCAATTAGTTTCCTATTTTCGTTTGGGTAAGTATCTAGCCAGAAAAGATTCCCTCCGCAAAAAAGCACATAATAATCCTCCCTTCTCTGCCAAGTCCTGCTACTGTAATATAATGTTGTTACATCCCTATCCAATAAAGGGGAACTGTGCCTGACTAACATCACATAACATACTACATCATTGCCAGCTTAGGGTGTTTTCTAAATACTTAGCCATGCTTGCCACACGCCTCTCCACTAATACAACATGAGGCTCTCTACTTCTTAGTCCCCTTACCTCTCACCTAATATGACCAAACAGAGGACTAGAGCCCCATACTGCAAGGTGAGGGTATAATTCAGAGAAGTCATTCCTGCACATTCTCCAAGTGTTAAGTTCTTCGACTTTATCTTGAGACCAACTGAAATACGGCTGCCAAAATACATAATTATCTGGGATTGTTTAAAAACAAATGTGAACACTTTTATACTAGACAGTCACCCTTCCTGAAAGATTAACTATGCGCTGGACAACGCGTTAAAAATAAAATGATGTGTACATAATAACAAATGTAAAAGGCCGTGACTATTGACAGTTCGAACTGTCAATAACAGAATAAAATTCCCTTATTGACAGTTTGAACTGTCAATACCAGGATATAATTCCCTTATTGACAGTTCGAACTGTCAATAAGGAAAAAAAGATTCTCTTATTGACACTTCCAAAAAGGAACTGTCAATAAGAGAAAATGAATCTCTTATTGCCAGTGTGAACTGTCAATAAGGGAATTATATTCTGGTATTGACAGTTTGAACTGTCAATAAGAGAAAAAATATCCCACTATTGACAGTTTGAACTGTCAATAAGAGGAAAGTGTTCCACTATTGACAGTTTGCACTGTCAATAGCTGGCCCGCCTTGATTTAGCTATTGACAGTTCAAACTGTCAATAGTGGAAAATTTTCCTCTTATTGACAGTTCAGACTGTCAATAGTGGGATATTTTTCTCTTATTGACAGTTCAAACTGTCAATAGTGGTAAAGTATACCGTTATTGACAGTTCTTCACCAAACTGTCAATAGTGTGAATTTCCTCTCTTATTGACAGTTCCTTATCATTACTGTCATAACCCTGGTGGAAAAGTCGATTTTGGTGGAAAAGTCGATTTTGGTGGAAAAGTCGATTTTGGTGGAAAAGTCGATTTTGGTGGAAAAGTCGGTTTTGGTGGAAAAGTCGGTTTTGGTGAAAAAGTCGATTTTGGTGGAAAAGTCGATTTTGGTGGAAAAGTCGATTTTGGTGGAAAAGTCGATTTTGGTGGAAAGGTCTTTTTCCAGTGCAAAACCGATTTCTAGTGCAAAGCCGATTTTAGGCGCAAAACCGATTTTAGGCGCAAAACTGCTTTTGCGGGCAAAACCGATTTTGGGGGCTAAACCGATTTCTAGTGCAATACCGATTTTGGGGGCAAAACCGATTTTGGGGCAAAACTGATTTCGGGTCCAAAACTAATTTTTGGGTCCAAAACCGATTTCGGGGGCAAAACAGATTCTGGTGAAAAAAACACTTTTGCCAAAAAAACTACACTTTTGCCAAAAAAACAACACTTTTGCCCAAAAAACAACACTTTTTGACTCCAATGTCAGTGGGAACTGTCAATAAGACAGAAATATTCCACTATTGACAGTTCGCATGAGGAACTGTCAATAACAGGAATAATCTCCACTGTTGACAGTGTGAAGTGTCAATAACAGAAATATTTTCCACTATTGACAGTTCGAACTGTCAATAGCGTTTTTGAATGTGGCCAGAAGAAATACAAAAATTGAAGTCTGCACTATGTCCTGCCACATAGATCTATAGCTATAGGCCTACATATATAGGTGTCCAATAGTTCTCCACTCCCCCAGCACAATCAGAGTGTAAAGTAAACACAGGTGGAATTAGGCGGCGCTTGTCAAACAAAGTTACCGTCAAGTCCACTCTCTGATTTCATGCAGGACTTGACACCTTAATAGGCCGCCTTTCCTAAATCAATAAAATCGCTAGCCGCCCAGCCAGCATTGCTTAGTGGGACCCATGTATATATATATATTATGTGTTTTTTTCTCGGACAAGCTGATTTGTCCATATCTGGGTTATGGTCCTTTTTGTCCAGGGCTATAAGTGGGAGCCCATATGGGTCAGCCCAGATTTGAAGTGCCCAGCTCGAGCCCAGATTTATTTCATTTTTGCACAAACTATAGGAATGTATAAGAAACTATAAAAAATATCTCCCTGGGCCAGAATTCAGTGCATGACGCTGGAACATCAGAACAGAGGGACACTTGCAAGAGGTTGTTTCGGTCCGTCCAGTCCCAAATCAGAAACATCCTGACAAACAACCTTACGTCAAACTTACAGGTGTGTATTGTCCCTGAGCAGAGAGGTCAATGTCTAACTCCAGTCAATGTGTCTTGACAGGATTAGGTTTGAAAGCTTTGGCAGGTTTGGCAACAATAAGAGGGATGGGAATTGACCTCTCTGCCGAGTTACAATACGCTAAGGGATTTGTCCGTCTCTAACAGTAACTGCAGTTTATAAAAAACCTTTTTCACCATGCTGGACATTCCGTCCTTCAAATCTTTTTCTTTGAGGCCCGGCTTAATCATTGCAGGCTCGGATATTGGAGTAAAATCTTAATATTTAAAAATGAAATATAAAGCAAGTCTTTGTCCTGATAATGATTGTAAAAAGTGTTCCCCTATATTTTACCGTTATACAAATCATGTTGATATGTTTACAAATTACTGGAGAACATTACAATGAATATTCAAGCTTTCTGTTTTATGCTGTAGAAACCTTAATGATGGTCTGATTTACAAGCCATAAAAACTGGCATGTAGGCAAGATTCTCTAAAATACAGCCGTCGGGCCGGCAGTAACCCTCTTTCTGCCGGCCCGGCAGACCTTTTTTCCTGCTATAGCTGGTGTGTTAAAGGGTTATCACCTGTAGACCTCAATTAAAGGTATGGCCGTCAGGTGCTAATCCTATGAGTGAGTTTACAAAGGGACCAAAGGGACCCCCCCTCCCACACACAAACACACACACCGGCCAGCCTGGGGGTGGCCTGTGTGTGTTTGATCTGTCAGCTGGAAGAAGACTGCAGCTAAACTTAGGCACCGGCCCGGGGCCTGGGACCTCTGTCTGATTCCATATAACGTAGCCTGACCTAGAGTCAACCAGGTACCTTAAGATGTCCACCTTAATTTTGTATTTATTCATTTATGGTATTGTCTCAATTTTGCTGGAAAGAGTAACGCTTAAAGGGTACTGTTATTCACAGGAAGAGGGCTTATCATGCATGAATGACTATAAATTGAGCTGGATATCTCGAGGTAGGTGGTTGACTCTAAGTCGACCTACCCTATAGAGTGCATCTAGATCAGGCCTTAGTCAATGTGCCTGACCAATGTCTGCAAAATGGCCTCTGATGTTTTGGCCTACCTGGGGAGTTTCATGAAAAGAGGAAATAATATCTATAGCGGTGATAACACAGTGAGACTGAATCTATCACCCCGTTGCGTTCAAAGCCGGCAGTCATGCTATCATTGTATACATACCTTGTATACCCATAATCCTACCGCCCCAGACCCCCAGAAGATCCTTTAATTTATTCTAGCCTGGACCTGGACCACTGTTACCTACTTACCTGGTGGCGACTTATCATCACCTCTTTATTGGTTGCCCTGAGGTCAAGGAGCCTGGGCTTTTTCAATTTACTTTGCTATTCTGAATAAAATCTGTTCATGGATTATTGTCCTGCGGGCTTACCCCTCACATCCCGTTACTGTATACATCCGTTATACCAGCAGGCTGGCAGCCCAGGCACAAAAAAGGGTTTGTTTCAGGTAACATGGCAAGAAAATGTAGGGTCGGTAGGTCCGATTTTTTTTTTCTTAAACTTTTTTTAAACATGAAAGTACTAGCCGGCCTCTCCGAAAACCCAAGAATTCACCAAAAAGGGGTAAAAATACAAAATTTTCTTCAAAATTGCATAAAAAAACGTAGGGTCGGCGCTGTTTTGATAGGGTCGGTCGGGTTACCTGAAACAAACCTTTTTTTTGGCCCCACTCAGGGTTACTGAGGGTGAAAGGTAGCTACTTACTGGCCTTTAAAAGACTGCTTTCATACATGTTTACATTGATATAAAAAGTGTAGGTTTTCCATTAATGTATTTCTGCAGGTTTGGATCGGGAGATTGGATGGGGAATTAGTACATTGAACCCTATATATCCTGCAGCATCACTGCAGGCCTCAGGGGACACCGAAGTCAACTATACGGGGGGGGGGGGGGGGGGCGGTCTACTGTATCTATTCATGTAGTATATCCCTTGCAATGGAAATGCTGGGCGGGGGGGGGCTACACAAGTCTAGATCAGTTGACCCACATAGCAGTCACATTTCCAACTGAACAGATTTTATCATGCCGATTGATTTCTATACAGTCAGGCGTCAAGCCGACGAGGGACCGGCGATCCTCGCCCAGCGGCCACTATTTGATCAGTTTACAAGAGGATCAAATTTATCCACTCTCAATCTGGAAGACGCTACACTCTAAGAACAGTGTGTTGTGGGAACATGCTTTAAGAGTAACACACATAAATTTGCAACACACTTTGAGATTTTACACACTTATGAATTGTAACACACTTTTTGTCAACTCACTTACCTGCTTACACACTTGAGGTCATAGAGGTGTGTATCATATACAAAAGGGGGCAGCAGCAGTAAAGGTCTATCATGTACCTATGCTACATTCTTACAGCCATATAGTAGCTGTCGCAGTGGCTCAGTGGACTAGTCTTTGGACTGAGAACTTGAAGATCCCTGGCTCGATTCCCTATGGGGCTGACTGTCAAATGGAAATGTTTATTTTCTAAGAAGGACCATAATATTTTAGCCCCCCCCCCTCAAGAAGTGTCAAATTTCTCTTCCCCTCAGAAGGGGTTGAACTGTTTTACAACCCCCTCCCCAACCAATCCCCTCTACTACAATGAAAGATATGACACCTATTTACTTTGCAATGAGATACATACAAAAACTGTATTATTTGAATCTCATTGAATGAGCAAACTCACTCGATCCATATTGGAAATAGATGGGAAGTTTATTTTCTTTAACTATACACACATGCTCTTTGCATATACCAAATAACCATCCCATATGAGACCTCATTAGAGGTTCTGCAAGGCTGTAAAAGCATGGCTTATTAATAGCTGATTAACTATTGTCTTTATAAAAGATATAAAGCCCTGCAAATTATTAGTCAGTGCATTGGCATCCCTCAATAAGGGTGGTCTTTGTATTGTCAAAGAACCACTTCCTGTCATAACATATCAATACCCAAGGGTAAGTTATATAGCTTACTGGTAACTGGTAAGAAGTTGTGTGATCTTTGAGAATACTTTGTGTCTCCTCACTGTTGTGTGTTCTGGTACCTATTTGAGTGGGGAATACACCATGATTGTACAAGGAGATTTGGTGGCCTACTGAGCAAGTGGCTGGACAAGTGTGTGAGAGGTCCTGGGTTCGATCCCCAGAGAAGACCTGGCACCAAATCTTCCCAAGTGAAACAAGTTGTCCTGACAGGAGTCGCGTCTGTAAGTGTCGGTAGACAGACTGCGGTGAACCTTCGGTGTCCTGGTCTCCCATGAGACTTGCACCGATCCGCTTCAACCCGTAGAAGCATAATACACTTGCGACTGGTAAAGATATAGCAGATATCAGTGTTGACGAAGGTGGTCCTAGCCGGGAGGGGAAAA
This sequence comes from Harmothoe impar, assembly GCA_947462335.1. Lineage (NCBI taxonomy): Eukaryota > Metazoa > Annelida > Polychaeta > Phyllodocida > Polynoidae > Harmothoe > Harmothoe impar. Next base: position 16,634,548 of record OX381708.1, on the reverse strand, counting down.
GGCTACAATGGACCACTGGAGACTCTGAGAAAAGGTTGTGAGAGCAGCCATCCCACGCTATCTGACAGTGGTACGGTCATGGCACATTGCGCCACAGTCACCAGTTGGTTATCAGGTGTGTCAGTTTCGTCAGGGTCATGAGCTAGGATGTGTTCAAAGTGGTTGACTATGATTTGTTCACTGTCAATACAAAGTCAGTTTTGATATAATACTTTTATTCCCACTTTTCTATATATTATGAGCGGTTCAATAAACCCTTTTCCTAGATATAAGAAGCATTTAAAAGTGATACGCACAGTATATGCACAGTATGAACATGAATAGACCTGACAAGAAATTCAATAAATCTATACTAATTTAACTCTTAACCCATATAGAAAGTAATCATACTTGATATTGAAAAAACTATAATTGTCAAGGGATTCGAACCTGCATGGATAGGACTCATGTGCCAGCCCCTAGACCACTCAGCCACGGCACCTGACACACTCTGTGAGGTGTAGAACAGCTATTTTAACCCCCACCTCCTCAATACCATGGCTTTGTACACCAACACACTTTTTAGATTCAACACACTTTTGCCAAAAGTGTGTAGTGTGTTACCACAAAAAAGTGTGTTAAAAGTGGCTTCAGAAAAGTGTGTTGAAAAGTGTGTAAACGTAACACACTGTTTTTAGAGTGTAGACTGTATAGTAATCCTGCTTCAGAGGATCAGCTGATTCAGTAACCTGCCACTTTTTATCTGAAACGGAGGTGGCCGGTTTATAGAGACATAACTGTATATGCTTATATATGGGGGTATTATTGCCCCCCCCCCTTCCCTTGCTAGTATATGCCAGGGATATGATACATATGATTCACCAGGCATACATGAATTAAAGCATTATGCGGCCCTTAGAGGATCAATAATACATAAGATAGATGTTGAAGCTTGTCACCACTGGTGGGTTCAGACCACACCGACTCCTCATCACGTATACATGCACTTCTATACGGCTCCTCATTCATCTCCTGTAGACATGTCATGTGATCTACTCAATTACCGCCTGTGGCCCTAACGGCCAAATACACTAGCTATTTACATGTATATGTGTCTAGGTTAAACCATGCATATGCTCATGTGCTCATATCCATAGCTTAAAACCTCATAGATGTTAAGGACATGTCATAATTATGTATGCATATCAAAGGGACCAGCTGCCCAGAACTCATGGAGAACATTAGGGATAGCTGCCCCGCGGGTCGGCAGTATATGTGTTAGATAGACTACACCTGGACACGGTTCTTCCATATACCCACAGCACTGCCCCACAGGGTCAAGACAAGGTGTTATACACCGAGTCGATGACCCGTGGGCAGTGGGTATATGGAAGGATGCTGGCCAGGTGTAGTCTATCTGACTTAAACCACAGCGGATGGCTAAAACAAAGGAATTCACACCTTGGTTATTTCCGCTTAGACTCACATAACCTCAGAGCTGTGGTTTAAAACAGATAGACAATGGTTATGTGAGGCCTCTCATAACCATAGTCTATCTATTACTTAACCCTCGATTATGTCAGGGTATACGATATACCCAAGGTGTGATTCCTTTGTCTTTGCCCTCTACCGTGGGTTAAAACGTACTAGAGGGCAGTAATATACGTGAATAACATGTAAATAAAATAACTCTGCCACCTGGCTTGTAGCCACAATTGCTGTATAAATGATAACACGATCATAATTTATATATGTAGTAGGCATTTTGTTTTGGTATATAAATAACTGTGTTTTTACCACCCTGCACTGCGTGACTAAAGTAACAAAAGATGTACACACCGGTCCCTTCATACTCATAAATGTCGTGGGAATTAAATTAAAGCTGTTTATGATTTTCTCATGAATAATTGTAGGTGGTGCCTTTTATTTGGCATAAGTCCAGATAAGGCACTAGTTTATAAAGCAATGTCTAAGGCATGTGCTGAGTCCCTAAATAACTTACTTTGTTTGCATGTTGCCTTTGTACCAAGTAGATCTGTATATTTATAGAGTGAGATTCATGATTGATTTATTCAAGATTCATGGTTCACACTACACTGAAAAACTCTGGACAGCTCTGGAGTCCATAAGGTCGTCATACAGGACGACCCTAGGGTCTTCTAAGTGAACAGCATAGAATCAACTAGCTTTAACTTGTCAAATTGACAACCTGCCAGGTTACCATCCCACAAGACGACCCTAGACTTCTCAAGGTTGTCAAACTAAGATAGTTGATGCAGGCCTAGATTAGCCACAGCTGGGGCTCATCATTGCATAAGGGTGGTAGGTCTAGGGTTTCAAATGTATGAGTTTGATCTGGTTCCAGATGACAAGATTATTTTATCAATTTGTTTAAATACATAACCACATATATAAGTGATAATTAATACACTAGTGCCACCAAGGGTTCACATAATGTATCACCAAGTCTTTACTGAGAATAGGCTACTCTCCAGCAATGGACTGTAGGCTTGTGTGTGTATAATACCAATATAAGGTGCATGCACCTACTTGTGCCCTGGTGAATGACAGAAAAGAGGTGTGCTCACTCTACACCTATCATCTATTTCCTTAATGCTGCCAAAAACATGCATTCTTTATATTATCTTATGTTTTCCCTAGATACTTCATAGAATTCTCCATTTTAACATATAGGTATGGTAATACTCAGTATTATATCAAGATGGGAATTAATCAATTTATTCCCAAGGGTACACATTTATGCTAGACAATGGCCACCTGCAGGGGAAATGGTGAGTAACTTCTTGACAAGTTTAGGGCTGGCATGTACCATGTGGAGCTATTTGGGTCTTCTTACTGAAGAGTTTTGCTTGCCAGCCCCTTTCCTTGTCAAATTGACAAGGCAGTGCCAGGTTTGCCGACTCTGGATTTTTTCTGTGTACGATTTTCAGAAGATGAAACTGACATACCATGGCAATGCATCTAAATCACTTCAACCCTGTGAGAGATGATGACGCTTCAATGTACTATGCTGTGGTCAGTCTATTCGCCTGGGCAGCATTAATACATCTTGCCCACCCTACAAGGTTGATACATACCCGAAAGGTCGACATTAAGCAAGAATGCAGCACTGGTGAGTCATCTCGCCAGGGCTGCATGCATGCATCATGACGGCATACCACAACAAAGCACGGTACGGCTCATAAAGCGTGTGGTTGTTGTTGCTTGAGTTTATAAACACTGTGACTAAATAGTCTGCAAATCGAATAGTTTTTGTAGAGGGTTCTTGCTAGTACCCTGCTTAAATGGCATGCCTGTAGAAACATGCTTACAAACGGGTGTATTTCCTTTAAAAGCAGATGTTAGGTCGCTGTTGCGAACTTCTTCTGGGAGCGCTTAGCCAGTCCAAACACCCGTGACTTGACCTTTTCTAGATATACAGATCTGCACTACTGTCTTATGTTTTCTGTTATAAATTGCAAGTCTGCATCCATGGCCATGTCCGGGCCTACTGTGTGTACCTTTTATGTAACACCTTCTTGAAAATACTCACATAAAAGAAATGTCCAAGCATTACTACTGTTAGCATTCCCAATCTAGCTTCAATTTCCATGTATGGCTTATCTTTCATTCAGAATTATTCACTTTAAATAATACATTCCTCTGAAAATATGACCTTTACGTAAAAACACCGCTCCCACCGTTTCCACACGCTTAGCAGGCAGGCTTGACTTGGAGGCTGTAAACAGAATTATCAAAACCAGGTGTCTGGGAGAATGATATTATGGTGTGTATAAAACACTATATCCGGTTTATTGCTTGTCCTATACGGATCCTTAACCCTTTAAGGAAAGGTGTCCCTAAAAGATGACATTTGTTGTCATGTTGCACCAATGCTGCCCCGGCGAGTAACCCGCCGGAGCTACATTGGAGCATCATGCCGACCCTTCGGGGTGTCTCAACCCAATAGGGTCAGAATGATGCTTGAATGGTTAACCATATAGCTCGCAAAGCTTTATACCCAGCATCCAGGGAGGTGGAGATGTATATTTTATAAAAAGAATTTCACTTTTATAAATTACAGCAGTTTCTAGGTTCTAGAAACACATTATTGTAGGACATGACAAAATATGTATGTTTTTGACAATGTTTTCAGACTGAAATTGGTGAGTGACTGACACTGAACCATTTCAGAATTGGAGCAGCAGTGTAGAATACTATAATATGCTATTTATTTTCCTACCATCTCTTCTCTCCAAGGAGAGGACTTCAAAATATAGGGGTCCCTGATGAATAGTTTTTCTAAAGTGGCATAGTGATAAGATAGATGACTGGGTGGTTTGCCGCAAAATGTCAAGTAATTTCGCCAGTTTCTGATCCAGAGTAACAAAATGAGGTTGTACCACTGTATACCAGGTAGACTTGGTTTGTTCTTTTCTTTTTTTTAATCTATAAGGAGAGAACTGAAGAACGGTGGGTGTAATGACCGAGTAGACTTTAGGGAGATAATCCCTGATAAATTTCGAAAAATAAAATGTGGAGGGAGTATCTATTTGAGTGCATGAGAGTAGACTTCCTCTTGCTATGTTTGTGCACTAACGTATGTAAACATGTACCGTCTTCTCGCGTGACTACACTCTAAGAACAGTGTGTTATGTTTACACACTTATCAACACGCTTTTCTGCAGCCACTTTTGACACACATTTTGCTGTAACACACTCCCCACTGCACACTCTTTGACAAATGTGTGTTGATCTCAAAAGTGTGTTGAAAATATGTGTGTGTAAATCCTTATGCATGTTCCCGCAACACACTGTTCTTAGAGTGTAACAAGTCGTACTGCAATCATGCATCATGACGACCAGGGACATAACACATTAAAGATACATTACCACCTCAATCGACCAAACATCAAGATGCAATAAACCCAATGAAATAAACCCAATGTAGACTCCTATTAGTCATTTCCTTATCAATTGACAGGCCCCTTATCATAAGAAATTCATTTGTTATGAAATCTAGATGAAATACTGAATGGATGGCTCTCTGGTAGACCTATGAGTTCACTGTGTTTTGATAATGCACCCCTTGCTGTTTTTTTCATTTGTGATGGCTCACAGTTATATATTTTTCTCCCTATTATGGTCATATCATAACGGATTAAAAGAGAAATAACAGACTCCAAATTTCTCATATAGACTTACAAAATAAGCTGGTAATGTATCTTTAAAGCACTATGCAGCTCTTAAAGGGTTAATGATAAATGAGACAGATGTCTTCCACTTCCCTCTTCACACCTACACCCAGGCACCATACTGACCTCTCACCTAAGCCTTTAAGGATGCATGTCGCTAAAAGATTACATTTGTCGTCATGATGCCCCAATGCAGCTGCAGCGAGTAACTCGCCGGTGCTGCATTGGGGCATGATTCCGACCCTTCGGGGGTGTCTCGAGCGAATAGGGTCGGCATGATGCTTGAACTAAGCCCTGGTGAGTTACTCGCCAGGGCTGCACTAATGCATCATGACGATCAAGGACATGATGAAATAATGCATTATGACGTCCTTAAAGGGCTATCACCTTTCACCCCACCTCTGCATGGACCCTGTCATGTGATATACTCAATTATACATGAACTGTATAGACCTCCGTGTGTGGAATTGTAACAGCTATTTACATGTTTCTAGGTTTCACATATGCTTAGGATTTGGACCCCTTGAAGGGGGGACACTAAAACAATTTTGACTCCTCTTGAGGGGAGGGGACCAAAAAAAATGTTACCAATTTTTGGCGAAAAAGCCCCCACGTTACTATAGTAAAAAGTGGGTCAGCCGCGCTAAATTTCAACCTGTCATGGGGGACCAAGAAAATTTTAAACCTTCCGCGGGGGGGGGGACCAAAAAGATTTCGACCCCCTCATGTGAAAATCCACCGAACCCCCCCCCCCCCCCCCCCTGTTGTTAAAAAAATGACCACTCCTTGAGATTCACAGCTTACGACAAGGAGGTGGGAAATGACATGTCTTATAAACACACACTGAAGGCAGCCGGTACTTTGATCTATAGAGTAGTAATCCAGGGGAACATTGAATCACATTTTTCCTGGGGTCAATTGTCCAGGGGATCAGTAGACGGCTAGCCTAGTTGGGGGGGGGGAGGGGGGGAGGGGCTGCTCTCAGTAGGCAGTTGTCCAGCTGATGCTCTTAACCAATAATCCTCGAGAAGTTGTCCTGTCTCCATTCCCCTAACATCCGATGTAGAATACAATGCACACTAAGGCACTCTATTGCCTGGATTGTGGCCAAACTTTAATGAATAATAACATAGTAGGCACTTGGTCTTGGTACATTGTATATCAATTACTGTTTTTAACACATGGCACAACAAAGTAACAAGGGACATGTGGACACGGTTGTCTCATAGTCTATGTATACTAACGGAAGGCATGGACACTTAAAGCTGTTTATGATTTTCTCATAATTCTAGGTACATTTTATGCCTTATATTTGGCATGAGTCCAAATAGGGCACCGGTTATCCACACAATTTTGTATAATTATAAGCAATATTTGAGGTATGTGTTGACCCCTCAATTAACATAATTAGCCTAACGCAGTTGTTGTTTTGGTGGAACTGATCGTGAAAGCAGCTCTGGGTTTTCTTGCAGAGTAAATAAGCAACTGACACTGCATTTAAATCACTGTGGTATTTCTTAGATTATTCTAGGAATTCATAACAGACCCTATAGACTGTACCCTCGTAACTCTGGTTGGTATAGGAGGGTTTTCTTTTGCTATTGCCATGATTAAACTGCACGGCTGTGCAGAATTCTCACCTTCCAAAGCAAATGTTTGATCGTTGTTGCTGAGGCCAGAAAAAATAAAATTGTGTTTTAGGTTACATGGTCCTACAATCTAGGTAGGTGGGATATTTTTCTCCTTTTTAAACTTTGGCTCGAAAAGTACACAAAATTTGACTCGCGAACTACAGCGCTGACTCACAAACGACAGCCTTGACTGGTGGACTATGGGATTGACTAAGAAATATCCCCAAAATGACCCAAATTATAGATATTTCTTTCAAAATTGGATAAAAATGTCTAGGGTCAGCCCTGTTTTGCTAGGTAGGGTCGGGTAACCTGAAACAGCTTTTTTATCTTTATTTGGCCTAACCTGGAAGATCTGAGCCCATGATAGGCTAAACAGTCAGTCCCTTGCTTTTGACCTTTTCGATGGAGAATAATTCTCAGCTCGCCGTCTTATGGTCCCTGTTATATGGCAAGTCTGCAGCCATCACCACACTGACATTCTTTGGCTCCCTATACGTCCAATCTCAGTCAATATAGCCTAACCAAGTTAGTCATTTCTGCTCCCTATGCGACCAAGCTAGGTTAGTTAATATTGTCAGGTTGGTCAGTCCTGACCAGCTTACCTCAGCCTTCTCCATTTCAATGACTTTTAGGCTTAGTCCCTTTTGAGTAAGGCATCAGTCATTATGTTGTTTGCCTCGGTCATTTTTGAATAACACTTGGTCATGCCTGACCAATGTCCCTATGACTAACCTGGGACAGCCACATCATATTAAGGACTGGGGCTTTTAGATTTTCTGTGTAGCCTAGGGCTACTGTGTATTGCATTTTATGTAACATCTGCACGATATTAGTAGTGCAAAAAGGTCCACACACAAGTACACTGCTAACCTATCCATTCTCACGTCAATGTGTACCCTGCAAACAAGATCTCGGGCAGAACGCATGCGGTTCCTGAGTCACAACTCGGGAACCCTGCGAGAATTGTGAACGTATCTGGCACGAGAATATGTGAACATCTTTTGACTGTGTCATATTCTGTGAGTAGTATAGTATGTATCGGAACGGGACTATAGTTAAGTACTGTTTATTACTCAATCGACCTGCAGCCAATCAGAGGCCTCCATTTGGTCACGTGACCGGAAGTGACCTACTTAGGGGATTAGTGGTGCATTCTGGGTGACCTACTTAGAAGCTCTCAGCCAATCAGAGGCCGGCATTCTGGTAACCATGGTAACGTGACCTACTTACGTCACGTGACCTACTTAGGCTCAGCCAATCAGAAGCCGGCATTCTGGTAACTAGGGTAACGTGACCTACTTAGGGTTTGTTTGTAAACAACACCACGTGGCTCTCTTGTTTGTAAACAACACCACGTGACACGTGACTGTTTGTAAACAAACAATTCGACTTAGTCTGACATTTTCAGCTGTCGCATGCTGACCTGCTGCTATCATAAGAGAAACAAAAGCCCTAATCACGCTTTTCAGCTGGATCCTTCCACCCACCAGACATGGATCCAGATGGGAGGGTGGTTTAAAATTAATCCGTGTACCGACTGTCATACAATAGTGTAATTAGTTGAACACGTGTTACCTGTATAAAGGATTAGCAGGTCATGGGCTTAGAGTGTGTATAGAAAAACAACTACAGGTAGCGTGAACAAAGCGACCCCCTCCCTTTCTGTCACTCTGTCTGTGACTAGAGGGCGCGCGTGTGGTAAGCGGCTTAAATCTAAAGGAAAAAAAATCACCCTCTCCTGTCGTCAGCAGTCAGCTGGCCGGCGGCTGGAAAATGCGATTAGAGGGATGATGAGCGCGGTTTTTTATATTCAATATATTAGAAGTGTGCTTTGTTGCTTATATAGTTCATTATGCGTTTAAAATGTTCGCGAGTATCGTAGAAATGTACAAAAATCCTATTGTGGCGCCATCTGACGAAAAGAGCGGAGAACTATACTAGGGTATGGCGAGCTAGACTAGAGCATGTAATCACCAGGCGGCAGAGTGGTCAAAAGACAATCTCGTAGTAGTAGGTCTACTTGGATCTTGAGTAGCCACCCTTGTGGTTGCAATTACCTAGACTAGTTGACCCTGCCAGCCTGGTCAAGTGAAATTAGTAAGGAGACCGCACATTAACGCGCTCCACAGTCTTTAGACAGTTAAGACTATAGTACCGTAGATTCTACTGTGTACTCACACTAACTATTTACAGTGCTACATATTCATACCCGTGTTCTAAGTGTTTTTTTTAGAAAAAAACGATCTACTCACCCATTTTTTTTTTAGACAAACTCCTATTAGCAGGTAACCCCTGTATAAACCATACTGCAAAGATCTGCTACTTCGAGCGTCTGCCTCGTGACTGATAGTGTACAACAAGACGAAGTGGGCAGAGGTGAAGTACTGTTCCAAGAAAAATTGAGGCTCTTTATATAGCTGAGAGAGCGGCTAATCCGGATGTTCTAAGCTTGTTTTCACCTAGAGCCCCACCCTCTTCCAGAGAGGAATCAAATTGCTTTTCACCTGGACCCTTCCGCCCCTCATCCATCAGCATGAAAAGAGGGATAACAAGTGTAACGAGCGCTACATGTATATGGGATTATAGCTGGTGAAGAGATAAAGCCAGGTCAACTGTGTATACAAAGACTACAGGAGGTGATTAACGACAGGTGTGACGCGCCAGCCCGTGGACGGATTATCTTCTAAGCTGACGCTTATTCAACTAGCCAGCTGCCGTCCGCTCCACTCACCACGGCAAGAGGAGGTGCTTTTGTTTTACACTTAAGTCGCTTACCACATGTACTCGTCTCCACCTCACAGACAGACACCCTCTCGCTTGCTTCACGACCCCTGTAGCTTTTTTTGTATACACACTCTAATCTCATAACCCCCTGATCCGTTATACAGGTAACGGGTATTCTCTTTTAAATAGCTGCCAGTCAGCCTGCGGCAGCTGAAAACGACGGTAAGTAGCTTAGCTCTAGAAGCAAGAAGGCGTATATAAGGAGGCTGACACGTGTATAGGCGCCTTATAAGTCGGCAGGGGGTAAATACTAGTGAAAAAGGAAGGCAGGTGTGCAGGTAGCTTTCTAACAGACACGTGTGTGCACTAAGCTGCTTAAGTCTAAACCCACCTGCAGTAGTCAGGTAGCATGTGAAAACTTACTTAACAGATCTCTTAATTGAGTAGAGACTCTGTACTGAGAGAGTCTTTTCAGCCGTTTAAGAGGATTATCTAGGACAGGGTACATAAGGAGTGAAACGACGCTCTCACCCATCACACTCTCTCGACCTGCCCTTCATCATCGTAGCATCGTCCACTCTACGCTCGCTCAGAATGTTATGATGGTTAGTTCTGCTATTTTCAGCTACTTTTCTTATCGAAGTGTTGACGCTACAGAGCATCGAAACTCTCTCCAAATGAGTCCAAGAAAGAAAAAGCAACTTCCACTTGAAGCAGGAAGAGAAACAGTGCCCTATGATGCATGTGAGGTAAAGAAACATTGGAAGGACGTCACCAAGGAGCAATGGATAGAAGCATGCTTCAACTTCATCGGAACGGAAGTAGTTTCATTTGGACAGAGGGAGAAGATTTTGTTGGAGCTATTTTTCTTAGCTCCGTATACTTGGCCTGACTGTGGTGAAATTCCTTCAGGTATTTGTTCAGTCTTCGCCATAGAAGTTATCAGGTCTTTGAAGGAGCTTCGATATATGCAAGGCACTCACGAGGAGATTGTTCAGAAAATGACGGAATTCGAAACAGGAGAAGACACAATATGGTGCGAGGAGACGACATATACGGACGATGATCTGGAGTACATCATTTGTAGCCCGTTGGAACATTATGTTAAAGACTTTGAGGACATGCTAGACAGCACTGAGATGAACCCGAAAGAGAGATCCCTTACTGCACAGAAAGAGGCCAAAGCTGTGTTGGAAAAGCTCAAGTTTGGTCAAGGATTCACTCTTCAAAGCAGCTGTGTGAGTGTGATAAAAGGCCTTGTGTTGAAACATCCAGACATGAAGTTTTCGCGTGCTGTCGACACACTTCCTTTGCCTGAACTGATGATGAACATGATCGATCCCATCGTACCAACATGTTTCGACTCTGCCAATTGTCCCATGTATAAAATGGTTTCAAGTTTTGCCCGTGGCCGATGGCTAAACGATCCACTGAAGTCAGAAAACCTCCTTGATTTAATCAACTGACTAAATGTATTTTCTCATACTAGTATTAGTAGCATTAGTAATAGCAGCTACTCAGTCTCGTGCAGCACAAGCAGCAGCATCTGTCAGCAGCATCCGTGACATCGTCAGCAGCAGCAGCAGCTGCACGAGCAGCACAAGCAGCAGCATCTGTCAACAGCATCCGTGACATCGTCAGCAACTGCAGCAGCTGCACGAGCAGCACAAGCAGCAGCAGCTGTCAGCAGCTGCAGCAGCTGCACGAGCAGCACAAGCAGCAGCACCAACAGCAGCAGCAACAGCAAATCAGCAGCAGCAGCAGCAGCAGCAGCAGCAGCAGCAGCAGCAGCAGCGGCGGCGGTGTGGACCACTAAATTCGAGATGGCGACATGTCTGTTTCTTAGAATCGACATTCGACATGAGGCCTAGTGACATTTGACATGAAGCTTGAAAAACATAGTGACAGGTGACATGAGCAATTCTTAAAATCGACATGAGATATGAGCATAATTAAGCGACATCAACATGTGCCATGGCTATTTTTTTTTAAGACAAACGCCATAGACTCCTCATTCAAACCCCCACTAGTAGTGCTCTATAAGCGCAAGCTTTGCCTTAAGAGAGCTGTGGCTGTGAACCCTCTCCTCCCCCCGTACACACAGGTAAATATCAGAGTCAGCCAATGTCGCCAATACTACTCTCATACAAGGGTCAGGCACTGCTGGACTATAATAGATGGGTCAAGGACCATTCTACTGAGGGTCAGGCTAGGCTGGACATTCAATAACAGGCTGGACTTTGGCAAACTTGCTTGAAAGTCTGGCCAGCAAGAGTCCGTTGAAGGACTATACGGTAAAAAGGCTGCTGTTACAGTCAAGATACTCATATTTCAAGCCCAGAAAACTGTAATTAGCTTTCCAAGTTGTTTATTTAACAATATCCTGGCCTAGCAAGAAGCTGTCAGATGACATCTAAGAAAAATGGGGCTGTTAATTGATCAAGAGAGCTACATTGTTACAGAGTCCTATTCCTCTTTTGAGGTGGGACCAAATTTGAAAAAAGAATAAACTCAAAAAAAAAGCCTTAAGATTGAAACAGTTGTAGATGACAAATTTAATGAGGAAGTCGTATTAATTAGTTTACAAATAGCCGCTGCACGAGCAGCACAAGCAGCAGCTGACACTAGTGTCAGCTGCAGCAGCCTGAGGAGTCTATGGCGTTTGTCTTAAAAAAAAATAGCCATGGCACATGTCGATGTCGCTTAATTATGCTCATATCTCATGTCGATTTTAAGAATTGCTCATGTCACCTGTCACTATGTTTTTCAAGCTTCATGTCAAATGTCACTAGGCCTCATGTCGAATGTCGATTCTAAGAAACAGACATGTCGCCATCTCGAATTTAGTGGTCCACACCGCCGCCGCTGCTGCTGCTGCTGCTGCTGCTGCTGCTGCTGCTGCTGCTGATTTGCTGTTGCTGCTGCTGTTGGTGCTGCTGCTTGTGCTGCTCGTGCAGCTGCTGCAGCTGCTGACAGCTGCTGCTGCTTGTGCTGCTCGTGCAGCTGCTGCAGTTGCTGACGATGTCACGGATGCTGTTGACAGATGCTGCTGCTTGTGCTGCTCGTGCAGCTGCTGCTGCTGCTGACGATGTCACGGATGCTGCTGACAGATGCTGCTGCTTGTGCTGCACGAGACTGAGTAGCTGCTATTACTAATGCTACTAATACTAGTATGAGAAAATACATTTAGTCAGTTGATTAAATCAAGGAGGTTTTCTGACTTCAGTGGATCGTTTAGCCATCGGCCAAGGGCAAAACTTGAAACCATTTTATACATGGGACAATTGGCAGAGTCGAAACATGTTGGTACGATGGGATCGATCATGTTCATCATCAGTTCAGGCAAAGGAAGTGTGTCGACAGCACGCGAAAACTTCATGTCTGGATGTTTCAACACAAGGCCTTTTATCACACTCACACAGCTGCTTTGAAGAGTGAATCCTTGACCAAACTTGAGCTTTTCCAACACAGCTTTGGCCTCTTTCTGTGCAGTAAGGGATCTCTCTTTCGGGTTCATCTCAGTGCTGTCTAGCATGTCCTCAAAGTCTTTAACATAATGTTCCAACGGGCTACAAATGATGTACTCCAGATCATCGTCCGTATATGTCGTCTCCTCGCACCATATTGTGTCTTCTCCTGTTTCGAATTCCGTCATTTTCTGAACAATCTCCTCGTGAGTGCCTTGCATATATCGAAGCTCCTTCAAAGACCTGATAACTTCTATGGCGAAGACTGAACAAATACCTGAAGGAATTTCACCACAGTCAGGCCAAGTATACGGAGCTAAGAAAAATAGCTCCAACAAAATCTTCTCCCTCTGTCCAAATGAAACTACTTCCGTTCCGATGAAGTTGAAGCATGCTTCTATCCATTGCTCCTTGGTGACGTCCTTCCAATGTTTCTTTACCTCACATGCATCATAGGGCACTGTTTCTCTTCCTGCTTCAAGTGGAAGTTGCTTTTTCTTTCTTGGACTCATTTGGAGAGAGTTTCGATGCTCTGTAGCGTCAACACTTCGATAAGAAAAGTAGCTGAAAATAGCAGAACTAACCATCATAACATTCTGAGCGAGCGTAGAGTGGACGATGCTACGATGATGAAGGGCAGGTCGAGAGAGTGTGATGGGTGAGAGCGTCGTTTCACTCCTTATGTACCCTGTCCTAGATAATCCTCTTAAACGGCTGAAAAGACTCTCTCAGTACAGAGTCTCTACTCAATTAAGAGATCTGTTAAGTAAGTTTTCACATGCTACCTGACTACTGCAGGTGGGTTTAGACTTAAGCAGCTTAGTGCACACACGTGTCTGTTAGAAAGCTACCTGCACACCTGCCTTCCTTTTTCACTAGTATTTACCCCCTGCCGACTTATAAGGCGCCTATACACGTGTCAGCCTCCTTATATACGCCTTCTTGCTTCTAGAGCTAAGCTACTTACCGTCGTTTTCAGCTGCCGCAGGCTGACTGGCAGCTATTTAAAAGAGAATACCCGTTACCTGTATAACGGATCAGGGGGTTATGAGATTAGAGTGTGTATACAAAAAAAGCTACAGGGGTCGTGAAGCAAGCGAGAGGGTGTCTGTCTGTGAGGTGGAGACGAGTACATGTGGTAAGCGACTTAAGTGTAAAACAAAAGCACCTCCTCTTGCCGTGGTGAGTGGAGCGGACGGCAGCTGGCTAGTTGAATAAGCGTCAGCTTAGAAGATAATCCGTCCACGGGCTGGCGCGTCACACCTGTCGTTAATCACCTCCTGTAGTCTTTGTATACACAGTTGACCTGGCTTTATCTCTTCACCAGCTATAATCCCATATACATGTAGCGCTCGTTACACTTGTTATCCCTCTTTTCATGCTGATGGATGAGGGGCGGAAGGGTCCAGGTGAAAAGCAATTTGATTCCTCTCTGGAAGAGGGTGGGGCTCTAGGTGAAAACAAGCTTAGAACATCCGGATTAGCCGCTCTCTCAGCTATATAAAGAGCCTCAATTTTTCTTGGAACAGTACTTCACCTCTGCCCACTTCGTCTTGTTGTACACTATCAGTCACGAGGCAGACGCTCGAAGTAGCAGATCTTTGCAGTATGGTTTATACAGGGGTTACCTGCTAATAGGAGTTTGTCTAAAAAAAAAATGGGTGAGTAGATCGCTTTTTTCTAAAAAAAACACTTAGAACACGGGTATGAATATGTAGCACTGTAAATAGTTAGTGTGAGTACACAGTAGAATCTACGGTACTATAGTCTTAACTGTCTAAAGACTGTGGAGCGCGTTAATGTGCGGTCTCCTTACTAATTTCACTTGACCAGGCTGGCAGGGTCAACTAGTCTAGGTAATTGCAACCACAAGGGTGGCTACTCAAGATCCAAGTAGACCTACTACTACGAGATTGTCTTTTGACCACTCTGCCGCCTGGTGATTACATGCTCTAGTCTAGCTCGCCATACCCTAGTATAGTTCTCCGCTCTTTTCGTCAGATGGCGCCACAATAGGATTTTTGTACATTTCTACGATACTCGCGAACATTTTAAACGCATAATGAACTATATAAGCAACAAAGCACACTTCTAATATATTGAATATAAAAAACCGCGCTCATCATCCCTCTAATCGCATTTTCCAGCCGCCGGCCAGCTGACTGCTGACGACAGGAGAGGGTGATTTTTTTTTCTTTAGATTTAAGCCGCTTACCACACGCGCGCCCTCTAGTCACAGACAGAGTGACAGAAAGGGAGGGGGTCGCTTTGTTCACGCTACCTGTAGTTGTTTTTCTATACACACTCTAAGCCCATGACCTGCTAATCCTTTATACAGGTAACACGTGTTCAACTAATTACACTATTGTATGACAGTCGGTACACGGATTAATTTTAAACCACCCTCCCATCTGGATCCATGTCTGGTGGGTGGAAGGATCCAGCTGAAAAGCGTGATTAGGGCTTTTGTTTCTCTTATGATAGCAGCAGGTCAGCATGCGACAGCTGAAAATGTCAGACTAAGTCGAATTGTTTGTTTACAAACAGTCACGTGTCACGTGGTGTTGTTTACAAACAAGAGAGCCACGTGGTGTTGTTTACAAACAAACCCTAAGTAGGTCACGTTACCCTAGTTACCAGAATGCCGGCTTCTGATTGGCTGAGCCTAAGTAGGTCACGTGACGTAAGTAGGTCACGTTACCATGGTTACCAGAATGCCGGCCTCTGATTGGCTGAGAGCTTCTAAGTAGGTCACCCAGAATGCACCACTAATCCCCTAAGTAGGTCACTTCCGGTCACGTGACCAAATGGAGGCCTCTGATTGGCTGCAGGTAGATTGAGTAATAAACAGTACTTAACTATAGTCCCGTTCCGATACATACTATACTACTTCTGTGGAATTCCACGTTATTTATATCAAACAGAACTTGGGAATTGAACGTTCGCAACTGGGTAGAATCCAGGTAGGTCACAATGACACAAGAAAGGCACGAGATATTCCCAAGAATTGTGAACATGTCCTTATTACAATCAGAACTTGGGAATTGAACGTTCGCAACAGGGTAGAATCCGGGTAGGTCACGATGACACAAGAAAGGCACAGGAATTGAACGTTCACAACTGGGTAGAATTCTACCCAGTTGCGAACGTTCAATTCCCAAGTTCTGGATATGTTCCCTATTCTTGGGAATATCTCGTGCCTTTCTTGTGTCATTGTGACCTACCCGGATTCTACCCAGTTGCGAACATTCAATTCCCATGCCTTTCTCGTGTCATTGTGACCTACCTGGATTCTACCCAGTTGCGAACGTTCAATTCCCAAGTTCTGTTTGGAGGGTAAGCGTGGGTTCCTTCCATTCCATTCAAAATGATCCACTTTCATGAGTTTTTCTGCAAACATGACCTTTACAAAAAAAAGGGTCACTTACACCATTTAAACCATGCATGAAGGTTTGACTTACAGCGTGTAAACGGCTCTTTGAACTCCAGGTGCCTGGGAAAATATATCATAGTCTATGTAAAAACATCATATTGCTTGTCCTAGTGATCCTTAACCATAGCTCGCAACACTTTGTACAGTAGTCCCTGCATCTGAGGAGTAGGGAGCAGCATATTCTATAGTAAGTATTCGAGTAGGCAAAGCTGTTCCATTGACCATGGGTGTTTCTCATTGGCTCCCTAACCATTGTATCCCTAACCATGGTCTATTTCGCTCCATAAAAGACAGTGATTCCTAAGTTTTAAATATACACTACTGTAGGACATGTTGATAAACTTGTATGTTTTGGCAGTGTTTTCAAACTGAAATTGGTTAGTGACTGACAGTGAACCATTTCAGAATTAGAGCAGCATCCAACCTATGTTTCTGCCATCTGCTATGTTCAACAGAAGGAATTTCTTTTAAAAACATGCGAAGAACATCGGATAAAAGTGGCATAATATTCAGGTAGATGGATGGGTTGTTCACCACAAAATGACAAGCAATTTAGTTGGTTTCTGATCCATAATAACAACACCCCCTTATCAACTTACAGATCTTAGACTGACATTACATTGTTTATCCTAACAGGGGACATAGGCCCATTTCCCATTAGCCGATTTAGGGATGCCATCCGTCGGTAGACCCACTACAACCACCGATCATGGCCGATTGGTCTGCCGACTGTAGGCTGTACTATAAGTATGCACATGATTTATTTCACACTGTATCCACCAATTGGCCTGCCAACAGCTACCTGCCGATTACCTGTCAATCACCTCCAAATCGGCTAATGGAAAATGGCCCTATAAGTGACCAAGGGGCAAAGTGACATGGTTTTGATAATACATGTGATTTGTTCAAGAACAGGTAGTTTCATATCAGCCAGTAAATCTTAAACTGACACTGTCTTTTCTTTTATATCCACGGGCTCATTAGGTTGACACGTGACATGGGTTCCAGATATATTCCCTAATTACTGGTCATGCTTGCCATACGTTTGCTGACATGTATGGCTATAGATAAGGTATATTTGTCAATCTCTATAAACCTCAAAGCCCATATATGAATGCTTTACCAAAAATGATAAACCTTATTGATATTTCACTGCCCCGTCTCCTACATATATCGAGGGAGGGGCTGTTATATGTCTTAGTACAGGTATTGTTCTTTGTCCTCTTTTTAGTAGCTATAAAGAGGGGAGGGCATAAGCTAGTGGGCGTAATGGCCTAGTATAGGGAGATCTCCCTGATAAAGCTTTGAAAAATAAAATATGGAAGGAGCATTCATTTATATGTGCGTGGGAGTAGAGAAGACTTCCTCATACTATTATGTTTTTGTCAGTAACTAACCTTTAAGGACAGATGTCGCTAAAAGATGACATTTGTCGTCATGATGCACCAATGCAGCCCTGATGAGTAACTTGCCAGTGCTGCATTGGTGCATCATGCCGACCCTTTGGTAGTATCTCAACCCCATAGGGTGAGCATGATGCTTGAATGCAGCATGTGGTGACTCGCCAGGGCTTCATTCATGCATCATGACGACCAAGAGCATGATGCATTAAGGCATCATGCCGTCCTTAACGGGTAACGTATGTGAGCATGTACCGTCTTCTCGCGTGACCACCAGACGTGACCTCATGACCGGGTGAAGGTCTGGAATCCGGTGTGGGGTCAAGACGATCACTCTCCAAGCAGAACATGTAATCATGACACCTCACCTGCAGTTAACATGCAGGTGTTACAGCAGTATATTGCCAGAGACCAATGCATCAAGAAAGGGGGACTTTTCAGAAAAGTTGTTGATAAAGTTTTTGAACGTTTCTCAAGCATGACTGACAAATACATAAATATAACCTCAAAATCGTACATTCTTATATACACTATTTGAGAAATAATTATCATGTGAATCTCCTGATATGAGATGCTCATAATCAAAGGCATTGCAGACAATGTTATAAGGAGTCTGCTAAAACCAACGTAAACACAACTTTATTATGAGAAAGTCACCCTTTTTTGCTGCATTGGTCTATAAGTAGGGGAGACCGGGGCACATTGACCACCCTGGCACGTTGAGCCGCCCGCCCTCTTTACTATTCCTTTGGGAATTTTCTGGCAGTATGCCTACCATATTACCCCCTTATATAGACAGTTCAGATCAGCAACATCATGATGATTTTAGGATGCTGATGAGAAAGTTAGACAACATTAAAGGTTTATGGCCTTGAAAGTAGATATTTGCAATTGTTAAACTTTTGTTCTTGTTTTGTTAAAAAACATTGCTGGCCTAAGATCTCTATGGAGGTCGAAGTGTACTCATGAACCCTTGAATAGAACCCAACTTTACTGCTGGGTGTGTTATGTAATTTGAATAACATCAATCTTATCTGTGATGACCAGCATGCGGCACATTGAGCCACAAAAAACGGGGCACCTTGAGCCATACTCAAGGTGCTCCAAGCTCTGGGGCACCTTGAGCCGGCTCAAGGTGCCCCGATTTTCGGAGCTCTTTGGCAATGGTGTTAAGACTCTTAAATGAGTGAATAAGGATGCAATGTTAGAAGTGTATCAAGGGAAGATAATATGGATAATGACATAAACAAATTCGATACAATTTGGTTATAAATTTATGATAGAACACATAGTTTGCGGTCTGTGAAAAAAAAATCTTGTGTAACATGTTTACAGTGTCTTTATTCCCAGATTTATCACTTTTCAGAGGCAGAACAGCCCATTACATTATAGAAGAATGTAATCAATGATTTATTCAGACTGAACAAATAACAGGAATACTCTTAAACTGGTTTAATTTGACCCTAATAAAAATCTGTAAGGTACAAACTGAGTCACTTCTATAGAAACTATAACTGAGTGACTTTCGTGCATCAAATATGTAATTTTTACATTCACTCCCATGCAAAAGTAACAATAGCAACTAATTCCAACCGAAATTTCAATTATTGATCTATATTAGTGATTATTTGGATCGTTCAACGCATGTGGTTCAAGGTGCCCCAGTGGGTGGATCAACCTACCCCGGGCACGGGGCACATTGAACCACCCTAAGATTTTATTTTTTTTAATTCAAGAAAAATACAAGAAAAGCCCACATTTGCCTTGCAATAGGTTCTATTATATCGCAATGATACAAGGTAACTGATTGATACAAAATTAAAGTTCAGATTCCTTTAGCAAGGTCAGGAAAAAAATAAAGGTGTCAAAGCGGTTCAACGTGCCCCGGTCTCCCCTATGTGGCATGACCGACCTAGCTCACGTGAGTGCACGGACAAACGTTTACAGCTATAGTCTTACAACAGTCTTACTGAACTCTTACAACCTGAAAGTCTCAATAATTAAGACTGGATGTTATGGGAGGCTCTGCCCTCCAACCCCCTTTTTCTTTATACATCACTTGATTACCAATAGTCTTAATGAGGTGTGTTAAAACTTTGGAGCAATATTTAAGACTGAGACTTCAGTAAGAGTGTTGTAATACTTGCTGTGGACGTTTGTCCATGCACTCGCGTGAGCTAGGTGCCATCTGCTAGTATGCACATAGCTTTCTATGAGACAGCATATATATAGTACATCAAGGCTTCATGATAATTTCAAACGATGCGACCATGCAGCACCAGTGAGTAACTCGCCTGCGCTGCATCACTGCGTTATGTTGATCGTGGAAAATGCAGAGACTGATGCCTTACCCTAGTTATGGTTACCTCCCGCGTTACCTCAATGCCCCCTGTGACATCCCCTTCTCACCCCTTTAGGGAGGTCTCACCCCTTCCCTGCTCCCTGTGCATCATTCAAAAAAGAGCCTCAATAGGTGCCATTTCTAAATCACAAATCCATAACTTACATTTAATAGCACCCAAACTCCGAATATCCAAATAGGGATAAAAGTATGCACGCATTATTAGTATAACTCTAATCCTGGGCACATTCCGCTCATACTTAAAGAGAGGTGGTGAAGGTGTGCTGAGAGAGATGGGAACTATAATTATAGAGATAAAAGGACTACACCCTATTACACATAATACACATAGTACAATACGCTCTCAATAAATAACCATACACACACTCACACAAAAAAAAGCACTCGAGGTTTCCCCCTGGAGTCCCCTCCCTCCCTGGTGTGTGTGGCATTTGTTACAACCCATTGAACTGCTGTCAGATCATATACACAGATGTGAGGTGTGAGGTGCCCTGTATCGCTATGATGCAGAAATGAAGCTCTGGCGAGTAACTCGCCAGCGCTGCATGCATGCATCATGTCGACCCTATGTGCTTGATACGCCCGCAAAGGGGCGTCCTGATGCACAAATGTAGCTCTTGAGAGTAGACGCGTCAGGGCTGCATTCATGCATCATACTCATAGTGACAAAATGCATAGCATATCAGGCCCGTAGCCAATGGGGGGGACGGGGGGGACGCGTCCCCCCCACGGGCCTACAGACAAGAAAAGGTCCACATCATGGGGCCCTAAACACTGGCTATCTGGAGCTTTTTACGGTTTTTCAATCGGACAATTATTAAAGGCGCACTGAACCCACGACGTCATTTGCGTACAAAACTCGGCAGGGCTAGGTCCTGAGCTCAGTGCGCCTTTAAGGTTTCTATTGAAGAAAATGCGAGGGGTAATCTTTCAGAGAAATGATTTGGTCAATAGGTATTTTCAGAAGGCACCCACCCATACATATAAAGCAACACTTAAAGATGGTGTGTCAGCTAATAGACTTCCCAAACCTTTTCTTCAAAATGGATATAATTTTAATGTCAAGGTGTTTGATATTATTTTAGCTGATATGCAGTGCTCAATGTTAAATATATTTGTCTATAAATGCATGATTTGAGATAGAAAACAATGTTGCTTATTCACCTCACTGACTCAGTCACTCCCCCAGGTGAGTACAGGGTAAACTAGCCTGGTAGAGAATGCACTGAGCCATGCAGTACAACAACATAGGGGGTTTTAGTGTCGACCTACAGCAAAAAGTATTGCACTACATGTGCTAATTTTATAGATTTAGAGACTTTCAATCCTTTTAAGAGTTAGGGAGTATTCATAGGGGACCTTATACAATAGTAATATGGCATGAGTAAAGATCCCTCGAATTATAGCTGATATACCATTTTTAATTGGTTGGACCTTGGGGGGGACCTGGGCAGACAAAAACTTTAGGGAGCGGAACAGTGGGTCTTCAGGGGCTGGTACAACAATTAGTCGGACCTTGGAGGGGACCTAGGCAGACAGAAACTTTAGGGAGCGGCACTCTTCAGGGGCTGGTACACCAATTGGTTGGACCTGGGGGGGGACCTGGGCAGACAGAAACTTTAGGGAGCGGCACTCTTCAGGGGCTGGTACACCAATTGGTTGGACCTGGGGGTTTATCATTTTGCTTGTAGGGGCTCAGTCTCTAGCATACAATATGTAGCCTGGGGACTACACACAGGTAGATATCAGCGTCACCCAATGGCGCCAATATCACCCTCATACAAGGGTCAGGCACTGCTGGACTATAATAGATGGGTCAAGGGCCATTATAGTGAGGGTCAGGCTATGCTGCACCTTCAAATAGAGCCTCTACTCACCCAGAATTGCTTGAGAGTCTGGCCATGCTGGATTCTCATGCTAGAGTCTGACAATGCTGGCTGAAAGAGACTCTCCCCAGAGTCCAACAGTGCCTGACCCTTATATGAGGGTGCTATTGGCGACATTGGGTGACGCTGATATTTGCCTGGGTGTAAATGAGACGACCTTGGGGACTTCATAGTTCTCTGTGTATGTATTTTCAGTGAGGGGAATGGGAAAACTGAGAAAATGGAACCAGTGGCAGGGGAAGGAAACATGAGGGATGTGAGATGGGAAGGTGAGGATGGGGGGGGGGAGGCATGGAGAAGAGAAATACCTTGAGGGAGAGAAAATCAGTACAAATGTATAGGAGGAGGGGAATGGATATGATGAAGGTAGCCTCCCCCTTACTGAAAAACCTTGATTTGCCCCTGATTTATGGCTGCAAATGAGTTCAATTTTAGCACTCAGAATCCACCAGAATGCACCATTTGCCTTCTTGATTTCAAAAATTTCCTGGGGGGGCATGCCCCCAGACCCCCCTATGGAGGTCGCTGCGCTTCGCTGCGCTTCGCTTGCGACTTCGCTGCGCTTCGCTTGCGACCATGCAGATCCTCAAAATTGGTCCACTTTCATGGTCAAGGTCCCCCCCGACAGGAAACTCTGGATACGGGCCTGCATATATTAAAGGCTTATTTGTAAGGCAGAAATCCATTGTACCCTACACAGGCTTGATCCATTAACTTACAGTTGGCATGGTGTAGACTCGTGTAGATTAGTGTAGACAGCCTACCCGCTATTCTCTAGTCTGGGATAGTAAAAGGTTGACATGATGCATACCTGATGGGATAAATTTTGCATTGTGAAACTGCCCAACCATATCACCATATACAGGTGGTCTGAGAAGGTATAGTGTCAGTGAGGAATACCCAGAGACAGCATAGATATATACCCACTGATACCTGGCAGGTGCGTGCTAAGGGCAGGAGGGGGTCTATTTTTATATCTATCCTGTATAAGGAGGAAAGTGGTGTCATCTTGTATTAGACATGCAATCTTCGCTAGTGCCTCCATGTTTATATTTGGTATATCTTCTTTACTTTATTTTTCAGAATCATTTCTGCTGAAGCAGTTAGTCTCATATCCCCTTTCTACTCATTAACTCTTTAGGGACTGCAAGAATGCATGTCCTTGGTCATGATGCAGGAATGAAGCCCTGGTGAGTGACTCTCTGGTGCTGTATTCAAGCATCATGCTGATCCAACGGTGTTGAGATGAGCGCAAAGGGTCGGCATGATGCACCAATGCAGCACTAGTGAATTACTCGCTGGGGCTGCATTGGTGCATCATGACGACCAATGTCATCTTTTAGCGACATGCCGTCCTTAAAGGGTTAAGAGAGTGATCTGTCCTCCCACTGTTCACACATACCCAACCTACCTACCTCATATAATGTACACTAAAACACACCTTTTATTTGCTGGCTTATATTTAAATTTTTATCCCCGTTAACGTGGCTAGGCCAAATGAAAAAAGGTGTGTTTCAGGTTACCCAAACCTACCTGGCAAACAGAGCTGACGCTACACATTTTTATCCAATTTTGAAAACTTATTTATATTCTAGATCATTTTGGGGCTATTTCAATGTCATTTGATATTCCACGAGTAGAGGCCAGTGACGGTAAGTTGGCGCTGAAGTTTGGGAGTCAATTTATGGGTACTTTCCAGGCCAAAGTAAAAAAATTATAATCAAAAACAAACAAAAAATCGGACCTGCCTACCCTAGATCTTCAGACCATGTAACCTGAAACACGACTTTAATATGTTTGGCCCTGGCTGATTAAGTGAGGTTGGATGCAGCATGTAGGTATTAACCTAGTTCTACACTGGCCCTACTTGTCCTTGTCTGCTCCACACCTCAGTACAGCCACGCCTTGTCATTATAACGTGTGGAAAAACACTGACCCTTTAACCCTTTAAGGACAGCATGTCGCTAAAAGATGACATTTTTTGTCACGATGCACTATTGACCAGTGCATCATGCCGACGCTTTGGGAGTGTCTCAGCCCCAGAGGGTCGTCATGATGCATTCATGCATTACTGGCGATTAGCTCGGCAGGACTGCATTCATGCATCATGACAAAATGGTGTAGTACATTAAATCACAATGTTTCCCTTACAGGGTTAGACACCTGCATGTGGTAGGCGGCTAATCCACATCAACCTGTGTCTGTATCCATTAGCCCCCGTGTCTGTATGTCTAAATGGATACCTAAGGGAGTGATCATTTTTTAACAACAGCGGGGGGGGTGGTGGGTTTCCGCGAATTTTTTTACCCCCCCCCCCCCCTTAGGGTCGAAAATCGGCTCGCGTGCGGGCCCTTTGAAGCATAGTTATACACTGGCTTTTTGGCTCAAAACAGGTTAAATTTTCTGACCCTCCCCCCCCCAGAGGAGTCCAAATCTTATGCCCCCCCCCTGGTCAAGGGATCCAAATCTTTTTGCCGCCCCCCCCCCGCAAATTCACCACCCCCCCCCCCCCCTGCTGTTAAAAAATGATCACTCCCTAATACAGTACATAGAGTTCATATCCCATTAGAAACTGTATTTATAATAGGACCCTTGACGACCTTGCTATGAATAATTCAAAGGCCATAATATTCATCAACGTATTAAAGACAGTTTCATTATTTCCTCCTTTTCTAATGGGATCGTCATTTGATGGAGTAGCTACCTGGCTATTGCTGAGATCACTGGAGGTTCCATCCCTCACCTCAGCTTAGAGTAAGCTTGGAGTATAGCAGCAAGCTGTGGGGATTCTGAGTTTCCAGACCTACCTTTACCGATGGAATGGGAAAAGCAGCAAACTCATACATACCTGCAAGAATAAAGAAAACATATGTCAAGAAAAGTGTCATTTCAGAAGCCATTGTATAGCGTGCTTTATTATATGGAATCACATTCAAACTAGGGAGAAGGGATTGGCATTTATTGAAAATGAAAATAAGCCATATTGTAGTTGTGTGCAATCTAGGAATTACTATAACTCTCAACTGTGATGCTCAGCTAGCAGCAGAAAGGTGTTGTATACTTCCTGAATTCCAACAATCTTTATTTCAACCAACTAAAACCTTCTTTTAGCTTTGAAACACTTTTTTTAAACCATAGATTATGTTACTTATGGAAGGGGAGGGGTACTTGGATGAGTAATTGCCGATTTACACAAAACGGTTCAGCAGTACGGAGTATAAGTACGTACTTAACAAATATTTCAAATATTCTGGATGAAACACAAATTTACATATTAGTGAATACGGTCAATATGAGACTTTCGTGTTATATTTTGTGTCAAATTGCCATTTTACCCCCGTGAAGTATGACATTTAATAAGTGTACACTCGTGCAATACAGCTCACCCATAGGTAAAAAAAAGAAATACACATATATGAAGGATCTGCCGTCATAGCTAATTAATGCAAGAAACAACCACAACACACCCAACTAATCCAGGGATGTGTTCTTGATGACCTGAGCCTGGGGCAATGTGCTGAGTGAGACTAGGTCAAACCTACACTCATTAACCCTTTATGGACGGCATGATGCCTCAATGTTGTTGTTGTTTTTTCTCGTTATGATGCACCAGTGCTTTGCTGCATCATGCCGACTATTTTGGAGTATATCAAAATCGTAGAATCTGCAAGGTGAATTAATGCAGCTCTGAGAAGTTACCCGCCAGGCCTGAGTTCATGCATCATGAGGAAGAGGGGGCATAGCCTATTAAAGCGCTATGCTGCGCTGGGAGGGTTACAGATCAGATGGTGGCTGTTGCTCCCGACATGTGCTGTCAGTAAGTATGTGTGTTATAGCAGTGATTATAACACACAGGTGGGACTAATCACCAGGTGACATGAGACACACGGGGGGGGAGGGCAGGGACCGGGGGCAAGGACCGAGGTGTCAGCATGTGCAGCTATATGGCAGATTTACATAGTGTCAGCATGGGGCTTTATGGGCTTAAAAGAGTAGTGGTGATTTCATCTATATGGATACCCCCCCCCCCCCACACACACACACACACTTTTGACTAACCCTTAAAAAGGTCAAACCCCAAAAAGTCAAAATTTGCTAGAAACTCCCCATCCCCCCCTGATTAAACTGCTTAAATAAGTAGATGGGTGTGAGGCATGCTTATATACACTGTAAAAAGTTGTTGTTCGTGAACAGCAAAATTTGCTGTAAATGTACAGTACTTTAGCTGTAAAGAATAATACAGAAAATTTTACTGTACATGTACAATTCTTTTACTGTAGATGCAGGTTACGGTAGTGACTTGTAGATCTACACCACTTTTCCCTGTAATATGTATACGAGAGGCCGTGGGATCGATCCTTGGTCTAGCAACCTCTCATTAGGGATCTTTAGCAACAAGGCTGTAGCTCATTTAATACAGACATGGCAGAGGTAGCTTATATCCCAATATGGCCATTTGTATCACCGGCTCTGTGGCGCAACGGTTCAGGGCCCGTCTCCAACATCAAAGGTGGTGAGTTCAATCCTTGGTCGAGCCACTTCTCTTGTTTTACCTACATCCACCTAAAATTTGTTTTTCCCTCACATGAATGATCAAAAAAATCACCAGCACTGGGAGGTGAACCCAGGACCTTCAGACTATGATTTACAATCTATTTTGCTGTACAGTAACAGAAATTTTTGCTGTCCCTGTACAGTACATAGTGCTGTAAATATACAAAAGCTCACTTGCTGTAGGTCTACAGCACAATCTACTGGAACCTATAAGTTGCCCCCAGTATTTGGTGTACAGGAACGCTACTTACTTCGAACAGTGTAGTGAACCTTTGTCTATGTATTTCAATGTACGAACAATAACATTGATAAATAAGATGAGTATGATTAAATATAACTATGTTTATTATACGATATTCCCTATTAAATGTAGGGATAAAAGAGAATACCGTAAAACCTCGCGTATAAGCCGCGCGGCTTATAGGATCGGCCCAGGGTCGGGGTGCGGCTTATACGCAAGTTTTTGCCACTATGATACAGTACTAAAATCGGCACATTCAGATCGCCAATGCGGCTTATAGGATCGGCCGTAACTCAGGGTGCAGCTTATACGCGAGTTAGGCTTATACTCGAGGTTTTACGGTACTAGAAAAGGGTGAAGGCGAGCAGAAAGGGAGGCAATGTTCATGGTGGGACTGCGAAATGAGGGGGGTTGTGCATGATATGCTAGTTATTTCCCTCGAAGATTGTTATGAGGTAAATCCCAAGGAGATTGGCTACTCTATATACATACACACCATAAACCGACCTAACATCTGCCCCTAGGCTACACTACTTATAGAGTAATTACCAAAACATAAAGCTGGGCCCTAACTGCCATCTCCTGCTGTCTGGTCTATATAGACCTAACCTGCTGCCCCTCTCTGTACACTTAGCAGGCACTAAATGTCGCACCTACTGACACTCTGCATGCCTCCTCAGTACCACATAAACCCGGCTCACATAATATGGACTTGGTAGATGTGATGGTGTTTTTTTTGCTATTTGAGGTGTAGACCAGTGGTGGTATAAGTTGAGTTATGCTACTTAACTCTTAAAGGACGGTATCATGGAGAGTAACTTACCAGGTCTGCATTCAAGGATCATGTCAACCCTCCAGGCTTCAGACACTCTCGCAGGGTGGGCATGATGCACCAATGCAACACCAGCGAGTTACTCGTATCATGTCATCTTTTAGCGATATGCTGTCCTTAAAGGTTAACTCAGTTCACATAAAATGTACTTGGTAGATTTGATGACCTTTTACTAAGATGCAGACCAGAGGTGGTATCTGTTCAGTTATGCTAATTAAAGGGGGTCTTCACTGATTTGAGGTTGGCATTGGAAGCATGTCCAATAAGATTTGGATGAAAAATACAAATATCTCAACGATTTGGAACTATGTCTAAAGATGCTTTGAAAAGTGCATAGTTCCTGCAGTACATTCTCTATCAGCTAGAAAAGGGCCAAATGTCCATCTGTCCACCTGGAGATTTGGCCGATATGTCCCTCCCCAGCCAGCATTGGTCCCTGGGGCCCATATGTGTTTTCCTGGGGCCAGCTGGGCTTGCCCATATCTGGGGTAAGGTCCTTTTTGTCCAGGGCTACCAGTGGGAGCCCAGATGGGCCAGCCCAGGAAAACTTTTTTTCCATAAATCAGGGGCGGATCCAGGGGGGGGGGGCAAGGCGTGCGCCCCCCCCCCCTATTTTTCTGTACATTTTAATTTAGATGGTCCAACACCCCCAATGCTGTAGGTATTATAGCGCCCCCCCCCCCCTTTCCAAAATGCCTGGATCCGCCTCTGTAAATACATTGTAAATATTTCAAAACATGCTGACATCTGATTTTCCTCCAGAAATCACCATTTATTGTACACCTTTATAGAATATATATAATCTGGGCTCCAGCTGGGCACTTTGAATCTGGGCTGACCCATCTGGACTCCCACTGGTAGCCCTGGACAAAAAGGACCATAACCCAGATATGGGCAAATCAGCTTGCCCACGTAAAAACACATATGGGTCCCACTAAGCAATAGGGAGCTTAAGATCACGACGTGTACGGCAACGTGTACGCCTAGGCCAATGCTAAAGGGTGGGCTAGACGTTGCCGTACACGTTACAAGTAGGCATATCTTAACCTCGCTAATGTTGGCTGGGTCTTTATCCATTGGTGCATGGTCACCCGAAACCTTCCCTTTAAATCCCTGGAATGACTACTTAAGGAGACTTAATATTTTTGAAAACGCATATATTGATAGATGTTTGCTGCAGCTCGTGCCCCCATAATCCTGATGTAGATATATTGGCTTAGTGATGATGATGGGGATGCCCTTCAGCATAACACAAATGAAAGTTTAACCTTAAGATAAGTGCCAATGGTGGCAATCTGTCCATGTCTCTTTTATAGCTTTATGGCTGATGTGTATCATAAGGTGTAACAGATGGTAGGTGTGAATAGAGAGAGTTAAGCTATTGAGGATGAAACAGTTAACAACTGCCTCCAATATATCTAAGGACAGCATTATAGTGCTCTTAAGCACAATGATGTTTTGCCATGGTGAGTAAATCGCCAGTTAATACGCTCCCACAAACAAGGCACAATGCACAGGTGATGTATAGCAATGCAAGCCGGACCTGCATGCATTGGTACATGAACCTTCTGGCACCGTCAAATCTTTGAAGAGTTATGAACTGAATTACTCTACTTTTAATGTATCATAAGTTATACGCAGTTGCTTTTCACAAACATATTATAATTTTGATTAAATTGTATTTTGCCATGGTGTTGTCAATAAAGTTTTGATAGGCATATTTAGACACCAAAGGCATAGTACAACCTCCTCAGCTTGACACTCATCATATATCATGTACTGCTATTTTCCATATTTTGCACTACCTGTGACTATTTATGTTATAATCGTGTTATAGGAAATAGTATCCTACCTAATCAAATCACATACAGAAGGAATGTACTTCCTCATCCTCTTAACATTACCACAGATCCACGAGGAAGGAGCTTGATGTCGTGCAGTGAGAAAAGATAATCATAAATATTAACACCACATGAATGTTTGCATTTAAGCACATCTATGATGCTTTGAAAGACAGCTTTAAGCAGCTTCATGTTCAGTAATGCCACGTAAATGTCCCAGAAAGATCATAATCACATTTAACAGCCTTTAAGTGGCATTTGATAGTGAATTAACTATCCCTAAAGTGTTCTTTTAAGCATACACAGAGAAAAGAAGCAGCGTCAAAAGGGAGTTCAGGTTGCCTCCAAAATGACTCCCCTCTCCAGGGGAGCCCAGGTCCTTATTTGACTCCCTTAGGTGAGCCAGGAAGCTGTGTGACTCCCCTAGGTGACTCCCTTAGGTCAGCAAGGGAGTCACTTAGGCTCCCTTATGCAGCCTGGGCTCCCTTAAAGAGGGGAGTCATTCTGAAGGCAGCCTGGACTCGGTTTCTTTTCTCTGTGTACTCAATTTACTTAAATGCAAACATTCATGCAGTGTTATTCCTCTCCTTACCTTGCGGGATCGTCAGATATAGATATAGATGAATATAATCAATATAAGCAGCAGAAAGTGTCAGGATGGCGTCGGAAGGTACATATACATGTTCTACATCCTGGTCTCTCCTCTCAGTAAGTGTAAGACAGGTGGTAAAGTCTCATATACAGCTTACAGGTGTGGCCCTCACTTTATTCAGGTATCTAACCTCTACACACCTTTACCCCAAGACAAGGTCAAGACAGTGATAACTGCTCAATAAAGTAAATTTTTCTTTTAGCTTACTATGGATTATGTTCACTCAAGCTACTTGTGACAATTATGCTATTTCATCATATTGATACTCGTATCACCATCTGATCATAGCATATCATAGATGAGAAGAGAGAAGACGGAGAAGGCATATCGGTTAATTCTGCGGACAGACTGGTGAATGACAATGGTAATTTAAACACCCATAAGCCCCAGATAATGTGCCTCTAACGTGAATGTTGCTGGCCTATCTTTAATTAACCTAGAATAACCTGAAGTATGGATAAAATATTTTAGTCTGCCTTTAAGTAACGTTCAGAAATGGTTTAGTTCTACACCATATTTCATGAAGTACACTTCCCTTGGAGTACAAAGTGCCCCTAATGCTGTGGCAGGGGTCTCTAGCTGAGCACATAGGGAGGAGTGACCACTGCCCCTGCCAGCTGACTGAATATTCAGTGACGGGCTGGGAAGGCATTTGGACAGACGCCAGTGAATTTATAACATTTCCCTCTCTCTGTACCTTTTTGGATTAGGTGTTGGTTAATCTAAAATGGAGATGCCTTGGTTAGCACCTGTTGTGTGATTAGCATACCTTCCTCTGGGTTTCTGATTAGTATTTGCACCCTGTGACCTATGCTGCTATGATTAGAAATGATGGAATTTACCTCTCAGTTATAACATCATCTAGAAATATCATGCATGACCTGATATATCCTATTTCTTCTTAAACTTTAATACAATACAGGATTGACATTAACATATCGTTGTATAAATTAACGTAGTGATCCAGATGTCCATTTATAGCAATTAAGGTAATGGGCACCGTCCACTGGGGGACTTCAGCCGAATAGGCCCATAAAATCCCCTATATCCTTAGCACAACCATAGCGTACTGATGTGGGGTGTAAAAACGGCCCTCCAAACGCCAGTGCTTTATGTCAGGGGACCCCCAGAGTGTACTGATGTGGGGTCTAAAAAGGGCCCTCAAAACGCCAGTGCTTTTTGCCAGGGGGCCCCCAGAGTGTACTGATGTGGGGTCTAATAAGGGCCCTCCAAATGCCAGGAATTTATATGGATGATGGCCCAAAACGCCACTGATTTTCACACATTTCAAGGATTTCATTGCAATATATAATGCCTAGATTACACTAGATTGTTAATATTTCTTTTATAATGTAAATGTATGATAAATGGTTTTATGACTACTGCCTTCATATACTTCATAATGTGATGCTTTATTAATAATAATTAACCTTGAAAATCGATTATATCCTAATTTTGCAATATTTGAAATAACATGTTAAATATAGTAGTACATCTTGTGATGGTATCATACCTTAATCTAAATTATTTTGAGTTGTCAGTATGGTTAAATGCTTCTAGTTGAGCATCATCTAAAGATTTCATCAGTCATACCATATGATATGATGAATTTCATGCTAATTAGCAATTTTTCCAAATACACATTATCAGGACTTGGCACTTCTGCCTATGATATGGACAGGATAGCATTAAAACGTTTTGATACGTTTTTTTTACTACAACTTAGAGGTAAAACGTTTTAAAACGTTATGGCAGTGGGGGATCTATTGTGCTCTCATACTACAACTTGAAAATAAAACGTTTTAGAACGTTATGGCAGTGGGAGATCTATTTTGCTCTTATACTACAACTTGAAAATAAAACGTTTTAGAACGTTATGGCAGTGGATGATCCATTGTGCTCTTATACTCTCCTCCCCTCCCCTCCTCTCCTCGATCCCCACTCATCCCTCTCCCCCTATCCCCCCTCTCCCTGATCCCCCCTCTCCTTGATCCTCCCTCTCCCTGATCTCCCATCTCCCTGATCCCCCCTCCCCACTCTCCCCTATCTCCCCACGATCTCCCCTCTCCCTGATCTCCCCTCTCCCTGATCCCCCCTCTCCCTGATCTCCCCTCTCCCTGATCCCCTATCTCCCTGATCCCCCCTCTCCCTGATCCCCCCTCTCCCTGATCCTCCCTCTCCCTGATCCCCCCTCCCCACTCTCCCCTATCTCCCCACGATCTCCCCTCTCCCTGATCCCCCCTCCCCACTCTCCCCTATCTCCCCACGATCTCCCCTCTCCCTGATCTCCCCTCTCCCTGATCTCCCCTCTCCCTGATCCCCCCTCTCCCTGATCCCCCCTCTCCCTGATCCTCCCTCTCCCTGATCTCCCCTCTCCCTGATCCTCCCTCTCCCTGATCTCCACTCTCCCCCCTCTCCCTGATCCCCCATCTCCCTGATCCCCCCTCTCCCTGATCCCCCCTTTCCCTGATCCTCCCTCTCCCTGATCTCCCCTCTTCCTGATCCCCCCTCTCCTTGCTCCCCCCCTCTCCCTGATCTCCCCTTCCATCATATGGGTGACAAACCTTAGTCATATATAAACTTTAAATAACGTTATATAACGTTGTGAATACAAACGTTTTTGGCGAACTATAAAGCAATGTTAAGTAACGTTTTACATATAACGTAAAATAACGTTATAATTTGTAATGTTTCAAACGTTAAAAAACGTTCTTTGTTCACTGGGCTCTCTCTGATCCCCTCTCAGCCCGATCCCCTCTCTCCCCGATCCCCTCTCTCCCCGATCCCCTTTCTCCCCGATCCCCTCTCTCCCCGATCCCCTCTCTCCCTGATCCCCTCTCTCCCCGATCCCCTCTCTCCCCGATCCCCTCTCTCCCCGATCCCCTCTCTCCCCAATCCCCTCTCTCCCCGATCCCCTCTCTCCCAGATCCCCTCTCTCCCAGATCCCCTCTCTCCCAGATCCCTCCTCTCCCCGATCCCCCATCTCCCCGATCCCCTCTCTCCCCGATCCCCTCTCTCCCCGATCCCCTCTCTCCCCGATCCCCTCTCTCCCTGATCCCTCCTCTTCCTGATCCCCCCACTCCATGCACTCCCCGATCCCACCTTTCCCCTCTCACCCACTCCCCTCTCCCCTTGGTCCCTGATCTCCTCTCCCCCCACTCTGTCTGCTCCCCTCTCTCCCTGATCCTCCCTCTCCCCGATCCCACCACTCCGTCTGCTCCCCGATCCCCCATTTCCCCGATCCCCCCTTTCCCCGATCCCCCCTTTCCCCGATCCCCCTTTCCCCGATCCCCCCTTTCCCCGATCTCCCCTTTCCCCGATCCCCCCTTTCCCCGATCCCCCCTTTCCCCGATCCCCCCTTTCCCCGATCCCCCCTTTCCCCGATCCCCCCTTTCCCCGATCCCCCCGCTCCCTGATCCCCCCACTTCCTGCTCTCCTTTTTCACATTCTTCAAAAGCCCAGGCCCACTCTCCCCATCCCTGATCCCGTTTTCTTTTGGTACTTATGAATTGTACTGCTACCTATTTGATTCGATTGGTACCAATTGGATTTTATTGATACCTATTTTCCTGTTCTCCGTTTTCCCATTCTCTGGTCTCCCTGCCCCCGATCCCCCTGCTCCCGATCCTGCTCTCCATTGGTACCTACTGGATTATTTTGGTATTAATGGGATTATATTAGTACCAATAGGGTTCTATTAGTTGGATTCTATTGGTACTAATTGGTACTCCCCGCTCCCCCCAATCCCACCGCTCCCCGATCCCCCTACTCACCAATCCCCCTGCAGCCCTCGATCCCCCCACTCCCGGACACTCCACTCCCCCAATCCCCCAATCCCCCAGCCCCAAATCCCCCTGCCCCCGATCCTTTTCTACCTATATGAATCTATTGGTACTGATTGGTACTCCCCAATTCCATTCTCTGTTGGTACCTATAAGATTCTGTTGATACCCATCGGATCTTATTTGTACCTATTTTCCACTTTCTCCACCCTGCTGCCGTTCTCTCTTAGCACTTATGGATTCTACTGCTACCTTTTTTATTTTATTGGTACCTATTTTCTGTTCTCCGTTTTCCCATTCTCCACGTTTTCCTGATTCCCCCTGCCCCACTCCCCTTGTTCTGCTCATCCCCTTCCCCTGATCCTGCTCTCCATTGATACCTGGATTTTATTGGTACCCATAGAACCGTTCTCCGTTATCCCATTCTCTGCTCTCCCTGCTCCCGATCTCCCGGCCCCCAATCTCTCTGCCCTCGATCCCCCTTTCCATTGTATTCTATTAGCAGAGGATTATATTAGTACCTATTGGATTCTATTGGTACTAATTGGTACTCCCCGCTCCCCCCAATCCCACCGCTCCCCAATCCCCCTGCTCACCAATCCCCCTGCACCCCCCGATCCCCCCACTCCCCAACATTCCGCTGCCCCGATCCCCCCAATCCCCCTGCCTCCCATACCATTCTCCATTGGTACTATAGGATTCCATTGATACCAAGTACCAATTGGATTTTATTAATACCTATAGGATTCTATTGGTACCTATTGTATTCTATTGGTACCTTTTGGCCCAAAAACGATATTGAAGTTTTCTGTCCCTTGCAAAAATCGGGCCGATGATATTTGCAATTTTCGTTTTGTCATTATGTTGGTCTGTGACATTGATTTTTCCATTCTCGCTCTCCAGTTCTCCGTTTTCCTGTTCTCTGTTTTCCCATTATCTGCAATTCTATAGGTACCTAATGGATTCTATTTGTACTTAATGGATTCTATTGGTACCTAATTGATTCTTTTGGTACCTACAGTATTCAATAGCCGCCGATGGGATTCTATTGTTACTGATTGGATTTTATTGGTACTTATTTTTTCAGTTCTCCGCTTTCCCGTTCTCCTGTTTCTCATTCTCAAATGTCCCGCCCCCACCCCCGATCCCCTGCCCCTTTGTATCAAAGGGATTGTATTGGTACCAATTGGATTTGATTGATACCTATAGGTACCTTATGACATGCATGTGTTCCCCATGTTGACATGAATGTGTCTATCTAGTTGACATTGACATGTTGACATACATATATTAATCATGTCAACATGCATGTGTTCGTCATGTTCTCAAGCATGTATCTGTCATTGTGACATGGTGGACCCATGTACAAAACATTTTATCTTTGCAACCATGCTGCCATAGTGGACCCATGCGTATTTGGGACCCATATCAGACCTGATAATGTACATCTATTATGATTCATAACAGAAGTGCCAAAACGTTCCAAAACGTTTTATCCTTGCAACCATGCTGCCATAGTGGACCCATGCGTATTTGGAACCCATTTCAGACCTGATTATGTACTTCTACTATGTTTCAAAACAGAAGTGCCAAAACGTTCCAAAACGTTTTATCTTTGCAACCATGCTGCCATAGTGGACCCATGCGTATTTGGAACCCATATCAGACCTGATAATGTACATCTACTATGTTTCATAACAGAAGTGCCAAAACGTTCCAAAACGTTTTATCTTTGCAATCATGCTGCCATAGTGGACCCATGTGTATTTGGAACCCATATGAGACCTGACAAAACCTTTAGAAGTAGATCTACCACAGTGTACCCATGTGTAATAGGGATTCATTACACAAGAAAAATGTGTATTTGCTATAGAAGTCCCAGAACGTTTTAATGAGTTTTGCTTTTGGAGCTAGACCTACCAGAGTGGGACAATGTGTATTGAGCATCACGATTTACATTAAATAAAGAGGGAAATCAGTTCATGAATACACATCATTACGTTCTGGGAGCCAAAAACTTGAAATTTCTATTACACATATTACGTTCTGGCAGCCCTATTACAGAAAGCACTGGCATTTGGAGGGTCACTTTTCCACCCCACATCAGTACGCTCTGGGAGCCCCCTGGCATAAAGCACTGGCATTTTGAGGGCCATTTTTCCACCCCACATCAGTACGTTCTGGGGGTCCCAGTACAGAAAGCACTGGCGCTCCTAAGGATATAGCTCCGGCTGATTAGAGCCCAGTGGATGGTGGCCATGAGGTGATCCATGAGAATGAGCATAAGCATTATAGAATCATGTCTTGCATATATTATCATCTCTAGCATCATCTCTTCCCTATAGCATCATCTTTAGCATATAGAATCATCTCTACAAATAGAATCAGCTCTAGCATTTAGAATTATCTCTAGCACAGAATGGTGTCAATAACATCTGGATATCTAACCTTATATCTAACCAACATTTTATAAACATTCATAAAATACAGACTAATTAAGTCAATTAAGGCTGCCTCATTCAATAACCATTAGCCTCTAACTTTACGACACACCTATAGGAAACCTCACTAATTATAGTGAGGCCTGAGGGCTTTGCTGATTTTAATCGCCATTTTTGTTTTGATATTCTAGTTATCTGTCCCCATGAACGTCAGATGTGGGAGTGAGTCTTATAAATGAGTGTTGCGACAACACTTAAATAACTGAGTTTAATCACAGTATACAGGTTAAATTTGTTCTCTTCAGACTTGATAATTTTTGTGTTGAACATACTAGATATTACTTATTGTGTTGAAAGTACTAAAGTAGATAAAGTTGAGAAATGAAGTTGCAGAGGTAGACTGTATATACATGGGGGTGTTTTTGTAAGCTGACTTGGCAGTGATCCAGAAATTACAGAAACAGCATTATTCAAGCACATGAAATCAACCATGTTTAACATTGAAAGGGAATTTTCTGAAATAGTTCATGTATACGGAGGGCTGCATGAGGACTGGAGGGATGTATTATAAAACAGTTACAATGTTAAATACCAAGAACCCCCCAGATCCCAATGCCATTCCGAGAACAATGATGTAAGGATACGACTAGTCAAGTCCATATGGTTCATAAAACATGCACAGTCGTATTTAACACTGTGACAGGTCTCTCATGGTGGGCGATCCAGGAGGCACCAGTCTATGTGCGCACCTACACCCCCTCCCTCCATACCCCCCCCCCCCCCATCCCACGAGGTAAATGAACTCTTGTGACCCTCAATATAGATTTTCTCTTTTATGGGGTTGAACAGGTTTTTATTGTCTTTCCAGAATTCGTCCATTATGATTGTAGAGAATATAACAGGATCAGTACGTCACATATGAGTATTGTTTCTACCACCATTTTTTGAATCTGGATAATGTACATGACCACTCCTGCTGACCCCCCTCCCTCCCCTACTCCCTTCCATATTGAGCAATGTTTCATGGAAGTACCCCCCTCCCCCCTTTCTATATGCATGGGACCATGCCCCCCAGCATGTGACCAGTTACATGTGCATCCTCCATATAACTCAGTGGTTTGCTGTGCACTGAAAACCGAGGAATTTATAAAACTAATCACTATTGATTAGTTAGGGTAATCATAGCCAGTTGATTTCTTGAGGTCATCACCATGATTACCCAAAGTCATCATCTTGATTAGAATATTTGCCACTAGGGGGCCCTACTAGACAGTAACAGAACATGCAGTTCCTACTCCAGGTCATATATGGATTCATATCTATATCAACACTAATCATAGAAACTTATAAAATAATATATATGAAAAATATTGGCACATAAGGAACTCAAGTTATTTACAAGTAAGATTTTAGCAAAATCATCAAGAGCATACACATGTGTACACATGCACACCTTTTTTGTGTCCGAAACCATATCTACTAATGTAAGAATAGGCTGCTGGTTACTGTATTCACAAATATGCCTTATTAGGCTTGCTCTGAGGGCTAGAAGTGCTCTCAATCAAGGTATAATGACAAGATGAGGGGTGATTATAAACCTATAAGGGATCGATACCTTGTTGAACAGAGAAATAAATTATATGAAATTAGTCATGAATTTAAAAAAAGTAATCACAGTGATGATCCAGGGTCATCACGTATGATTACTCTAGTGATTACCAAGTACTCACTTGTGTCACAATCACCGTGATTACAAAAAGTAGTCACCCTTGATTACATTTTCTCCCATAGAGTTTTCAGTGTGGGACACAGATAGGGATTAAATGCTGGGGTGGCTGAGGTGCCCGTAACTCTTTGTCGTAATGATGCACCAATGCAGCCCTGCCGAGTAGCTCATCGGGCTGCATTGCACCAATGATGCACCAATGCATTGCACCAAATGCAGTCTCGGCGAGTAACTCGCCGGGGCTGCATTGGTGCATCATGCCGACCCATCAGGAGTGTCTCAACCCCGTAGGGTTGGCATGATGCCAGGGCTGCATTCCTGCATCATGACAACAAAGAGCATGATGTATTAATGCATTATGCCGCACTCACTGGACTAATGGTGCATTATGCCAATGTTGATGTAGTGAACAATGGACATGTGGATTCCTATTGACAAACGAATTCATTGAGAATCAATGCAACTATGTCCTTATTTTGATATTAAAATAGTCCCCCAAATATTTTCATATGCGCCGCTGGAATGATGCGTGGTCGCGAGTACTTGATGTAATATATCGCAAGTACCCAATGTTAGCAGGCACGTGAAAAGGGGCACTGAGGGGGAATTGATGAGTTCAGTTTGAATCAAGATCTTTAAAATGAGATACATGTATCATAAGCTAAGATGTTGCAGGTAGTTTTGTGGGAATCATATCTCCAACATGATCGAGTGGTTACTTATAACCAAAAACAATAAATAAGCTGTTCCATTTAGAGAAAGAAATGGAGTGGTTCCCATGGCAACCAGAAGGTGCAATATGTGCAACTTTCCAGAGAAAACATTCCATTTACATTCCAAATATAAAATGTTTGCACTGAAAATTGAATAAGTCTCACAAGACTGCATTCTTCATAGAAAATTACCCTCCCAGTGGGCACAAAATGCAGTTCAACGGTGAATCAACATTGAATTAACATTGAAACAATGTTGTCAACCATTCATCAACATTGATTCAATGGTCTGTGCCCATTGGGCTATGGCAATTTTGGTCATGTCTTTGACTATTTTGCCACTCTGATGCCCCCTCATGACCAAAACCAGTACTAGAAATCCCCTGTTGTAAGTATCTTCTCATGTGTTGAGCCACCAATATACAGGTGGCTATAAATATCCAAACAAACAGATAGGAATTAACCTGACTCAGCTATAGGTTTCTATAAAGACCCCCACACATCCACCTAGGTTGACCACCACCCAGTTATAACACTATCCTTTTACCTTTTAAGCACCCTGGGATTGAATAGAGATAAACATTTTAATCCCTTTACATCTTTATCTGTGTTCCGCCGTCTTTAATTTGATCCCATGTCATCCTATTTAATCCCCTTACAACAATAGCACCACGTGTATGTAGATAATAGATTGGTCAAGGATAGGGGTGAGTCAACTCGAATCGTGTATCTCTGCCCCACCATGCCTTTTTATATCAGAAAGGGACAACCTCATCGCATATATTCTGTTTCATATATCTAAGTTCTCCTTGAGTATTTAGTATAGCAAAGCGTTCCAATATCAATATGAGAATAAATATCTTACTGCTCAATCAATACCAAGCTTTAAATTTACGATTTTTAATAGGGACCATGTTTTGCATATGCCATATACATAGAGCAAGTAGCTTAGGACGGAGATGCAGTAGGACAGGTGACCAAGGTATGTTTGTAGATTGTGGTTGAATTGTGAATATCGGGGATGTGTTACAAGAATTGTGTTTGAAGTGTTAAGGTAATGGCTGTGTGTAACCCGTCTGATTAAACAACAACAGTCTTTCACACAGAAGGCAAACACTAAGGGTAGGTCAGGCAGTTTGCAGACAAGCTATCTCCTCAACAATAAAAGCTCATTCTATAGTCTGCTTTAAAATAGCTTTTGGTAAAATGCGCGATAACTTTTAGTGAACTGGGAGCTGAAATTGGTCTTCCTACAGCTTTCACTTCTGTTAGTGTATGAAATATGAGGTAGGCTAACTACGCAGTAAATCTACCAGGTAAATCATACGTTGGACTATACCTTTAAATTGCATTATACATGTAATAATGATAATCATATCATAAGCATATATCTTTCCCTTTGTCCCATGACATTCAACTGGATTTCACCTTACGTTCCTCTTTGTTGTTGTGATATAGAGGCATCCCCTGAGGGTATGTGGTATCACATGATGTAGGGGGTTGTCACACTTTGGCCAGGTTTAACGTTGTAGGCCTGTAATGTCTGCTTATGGAATAAGTGTGGTATTAACCCTTTAAGGGCCGAACAGTGCTTTAATGATATGATTATAGCCCTTGCAAGTGAATCGCCCAGGGCTGAATGCATGTATATTGTCAGGAATCTCAATAGGGATGTATCAACCTTAAATATTCGGCATGATTCTTGAATGCAAACCTGGCGAGTTACTTGCCAGGGTTGCATTCTTGCATCATGACTACAAATGGGCATGATGCATTAAAGCAGTATGCTGCCCTTAAAGGGTTATTGTACATTAGCCTGAGGGCGTCAGGGACATACCTGAGGGATACGACAGGTGTCTGGATGGGTCTGGATGGATGCAAAAAGTCACAAACCTAAATAAGAGCTTTGACAAAAAGCATATATCCATCGTAGTCTTAAAAGGTATGTCCCTTGCAATATAGATGCAGCTAATACGTGAGTTATGCGTTGGCATGATGCATCAATGCAGCGCAAGCACCGTCACTAAATGTGTGCATCATGCTATCCCTTTGAACAGGAGTGTATCAACCCTGCACGTTGGGCATGACTCACTGATGCGGTATTCATCACGATATAATGGGCCAAACTAAGTGCACTGAAGTACTATATACTAGTATATTATATATACTTCAATTGGTATGATGCACGTTTTTATCGGTGACAAATGACAGGTACTAGTATATCACACTTCATGTCAGATTTCCATCTCCATGTCAACATGAAATCAGCATTAAAGTGTTGCTGTTAAATTCAATTCCAATTTGCCTTGCATAGAGATTTATCAAGTTAACAACTGATCATCAGTAGTGTTGCTGCATGTACTGATTGTCATCTGGCACGACTGCTGAGTCAATAAGTATGTGCCCATGCACTGAGGATGTCTGTACTTCTGGTATATTACATCTGTCCCTCTTAAGGATGGCCTCATGCATGCATCATTTCCTTAGTCGTCATGATGCATGAATGCAGCCCTGGTGGGTATGGCAAGCATCATGCTAATCCTAAGGGCTGAGACACTCCCGCATGAGACACCAATGCAGCACTAGCAAGTTACCCACTGGGGCTGCAATATTGGTACATCATGATGACAAATTCTATCTTTTAGCGACATGCTGTCGTCAAAGGGTTAACCCTCTGTGAGTGTAGGCTGCAGCAGTCAGACACAACCAGCAGCCCCGGTAAGGCCCTTTTCCACTAGCCGATTTGCAGGTCCTATCGGTCGTTAGACCCACTACAATCCATCGACTGATGGGTCTGCCGATGGCTCCCAGGTGCAGGTTATTTGGGTGTATATTGGTCAGTAGGACGTCCAAATCGGCTAATGACAAAATAATGGACCTACCCAGCTAACAGAAAAACGTTATTTTTACGTCAAAATAACATTTTAAAACTTAATATAACGTTATGCCAGAATAAGGAGCCTTAGAGAAACGTTATATAACGTTATAAAATGTTGTATAACGTTATAAAATGTTGTATAACGTTTTTTGTTTACTGGGTAACCGTGTAACTGGGCAGGACTGCCTCCAGACATGGATTAGTTTTACAACTCTAGCATCCAGCGTGTGTTTCAATTACCACATCAGTGTAAAGGAGCGGCTGCTATTACGGGTATCAGACTGACACTCAGGTACCTGACTACTTTACCCCTGATACTGGGAGGGGTGGGGGACAGGGATTAGGGCCACAATACATGGACGCTGTGAGGTTGGTGATTTCAACCATTTAAGGATGACATAGGGCTTCGGGACTTCTTGTTCACTTGTATTCATGATGCACCAATGTAATTCACCAGCACTGTGTTGGTACATCATGTCAACTCTTTGGGAGTGTATCAACCCGGTGTGGTCAGCAAGATGCGTAAATTTATGCAGCACTGGTGCGTCACTCGCCAGGGTTGTGTTCATGTATCATGACGACCAAAGGGCACAATGTATTAAAACACCATGCTGCCTTTAAAGGTTTAACACACAGGTCAGGTGGGACGGCAGAGACGTGAGGAAGGGTAATTGGCGTTATTAAAGTGTTTACAATGGAAGAGGATTTGCGTGGATAACTGTCTGAAGTTTAAGATTTCTATTTCTGTCACAAACAAAGCTCACCGTTATTTTACACACCAAGCATATATAAGGGGTTTGGGAAGCAACCTGACCTTGATTTGGGAGCCTGGGGAGGGGGCAGAGAACCAAATACAACCAAGTCTACAGAGTGCTGAAAGTTCAGATAGAACAAGAAAATTGCGAAAATAGTATCAGAGAAACTGTACAATGGTTACAACCAATGCGCTGCGACCCAATAAAGTCCAAGAGGCCGGGTCGAGGGGGAAATGTTGATTATCTAGACATCAATTGGTAGTATTTGGCTGCCATTTGGTATCCTTGTTTTTTAAACTATGTGGGGTGGGGGACAAACGACTCTTCACCCTCCCTATGTATAGGATCCTACGGTACCCACCTGTTTAGACACACTTGGCCTTGTATTTCATATCCCCGTGAGAATGGATAAAAGGGTCAATACTTTTTCAGCACAGCAAGTCCTCACTGTCTCACAGTTTATTTTTACTTCGGGGTCATTACAAGTCCATCCATCTACCATCTGTCATGTGCATAAAACCCCTCTAGGTACCTCCAATATAAGGCCTAATATAACATCATCCTATACCACTTAATAAACATCAAATGACCAACAAATGTAAGACTTATCATGTTGTGTTGGTGTGGCTTATTATCGACAATCTGTAACACCTCTACATCAACACCTGTACGTTAATACCTGTACAGGTGTCTGACCCCCCCCCCCCCCCACCCAGCCTCCACACCTGTATACACCCTCCCCCCCCCCCCTGACAACCTCCACATCACAGGTGTGTTTACCCCCCGGACACTGCCGTAACTAACCCTTTAAGGACAGCATAATGCATTAACGCATCATGCCCTTGGTCGTCATGATGCATGCATGAATGCAGCCCTGGCGAGTAACTTGCCAGTGCTGCATTCAAGCATCATGCCGACCTCACAAGGTTGAGACACTCCCAAAGAGTCGGCATGATGCACCAATGCAGCAGTGGCGAGTTACTCACTGGGGATGCATTGCTGCATCATGCGGACAAATGTCATCATTTAGCAACATGCCATCTTTAAAGGGCTAAGCAGCTAATATATGACCACAGGGTTCAGGGGGAGAAAGGCAATAAAGGTAGCAGGTGGGTGGGTGTTACCCTGGGGGGGGGGGATAGATACCCACGTAAGGTGTGGCTTCCCAGTAAACACAACTACGTTAT
Organism: Harmothoe impar; assembly: GCA_947462335.1. Classification (NCBI taxonomy): domain Eukaryota; kingdom Metazoa; phylum Annelida; class Polychaeta; order Phyllodocida; family Polynoidae; genus Harmothoe; species Harmothoe impar. The sequence continues at coordinate 16,590,866 of OX381708.1, read as the reverse complement.
TTGAACGTAATTTCACCACGTAATATAACGTTGAAATGTAAGGGTTTATTTAGGTTATTTGACGTAGAGCAACGTAATTCAACGTTTAAAACACGTTTATATAACGTAACTTGCAGGTTAATTTACGTAACCTTTTTAACGTAGTTTAACGTTAGATGAACGTTATATAGATATAGTATCATGTGGGTTCGAATCCTGACTCTGGAAACAAATTGTGATGGTTTTCCTTTAAAAACGCATGTTAAACTGGGGCAAACTCGTGGTTCAGATTTAAAAGATTTAGAAGAAGATTTCTAAGATTAATGTACAAAACGTTATTGAGAACAATAATGGATATATAAAACGTTGATCCATACTTAGAATTTCCATGCATGCAGGGCTCTAAAGGGCCTACATCAACAGTAGTGTCTGCCTGGATTCGAGCTCCGGACCTTTCACAGGTGAGGCAAAGGATATAACCACTACACTACAGAACCAGTTGAGGTTGTCAACCGTAAAGTCATGAATATAACCAGACCCCTTGTATAGACCCCTTGTATAGGCCATTATAGACATCATTAGACCATTGCTAGATAGAAAGATATAGTTTTAAAAGTGACACAGTCGAAGGCTGGTCAGCAGGTTCACAGGGCCCATACTTCAGTGGGTGATCTGCATGTCCCAGATTATGTACTACCGCTGTGGCTGTGTGGTCTAGGCATTGGTACCTAAAACTTACCTATATGGGTTCGAACCCCACAAAGTGTCTAGGTTTTTCTACAACTAGGCCTATACCTATTAGGATGAAAACAAACCCTTTTGCAAACGTTTTGTAAACATGTTTTTGCAAATTTATTTTTGTGTCAATGTTTTAACGTTTTCCAAATTTTAGGAAGATATTTTGCAAACCTCCTACAAACATTTTCCAACCGTTAGGAAAACGTTTTTTTGTTACAAAAACGCTATTGACAGTTCGAACTGTCAATAGTGGAAAATATTTCTGTTATTGACACTTCACACTGTCAACAGTGGAGATTATTCCTGTTATTGACAGTTCCTCATGCGAACTGTCAATAGTGGAATATTTCTGTCTTATTGACAGTTCCCACTGACATTGGAGTCAAAAAGTGTTGTTTTTTGGGCAAAAGTGTTGTTTTTTTGGCAAAAGTGTAGTTTTTTTGGCAAAAGTGTTTTTTTCACCAGAATCTGTTTTGCCCCCGAAATCGGTTTTGGACCCAAAAATTAGTTTTGGACCCGAAATCAGTTTTGCCCCAAAATCGGTTTTGCCCCCAAAATCGGTATTGCACTAGAAATCGGTTTAGCCCCCAAAATCGGTTTTGCCCGCAAAAGCAGTTTTGCGCCTAAAATCGGTTTTGCGCCTAAAATCGGCTTTGCACTAGAAATCGGTTTTGCACTGGAAAAAGACCTTTCCACCAAAATCGACTTTTCCACCAAAATCGACTTTTCCACCAAAATCGACTTTTCCACCAAAATCGACTTTTTCACCAAAACCGACTTTTCCACCAAAACCGACTTTTCCACCAAAATCGACTTTTCCACCAAAATCGACTTTTCCACCAAAATCGACTTTTCCACAAAAATCGACTTTTCCACCAGGGTTATGACAGTAATGATAAGGAACTGTCAATAAGAGAGGAAATTCACACTATTGACAGTTTGGTGAAGAACTGTCAATAACGGTATACTTTACCACTATTGACAGTTTGAACTGTCAATAAGAGAAAAATATCCCACTATTGACAGTCTGAACTGTCAATAAGAGGAAAATTTTCCACTATTGACAGTTTGAACTGTCAATAGCTAAATCAAGGCGGGCCAGCTATTGACAGTGCAAACTGTCAATAGTGGAACACTTTCCTCTTATTGACAGTTCAAACTGTCAATAGTGGGATATTTTTTCTCTTATTGACAGTTCAAACTGTCAATACCAGAATATAATTCCCTTATTGACAGTTCACACTGGCAATAAGAGATTCATTTTCTCTTATTGACAGTTCCTTTTTGGAAGTGTCAATAAGAGAATCTTTTTTTCCTTATTGACAGTTCGAACTGTCAATAAGGGAATTATATCCTGGTATTGACAGTTCAAACTGTCAATAAGGGAATTTTATTCTGTTATTGACAGTTCGAACTGTCAATAGTCACGGCCTTTTTGTTAACTGGGTTACGGGCCTAAAGGTGCTAAAGGTGCTAAAGGTCCCTAACACCAGCAATATGACAGTTGGGTTACAGCCTTTCCTTCAGCTACCTTGATAGCTCAGTGAGATAAAGCGTTGGATTATGATAGGGAGGTCTCAAGTTCAATTCCAAGTCAGACTTGTATGTAAGTAGGGAAGGGCTGTTTCTATGAGTTTTGATTTTTTTAAATAAACATAATGTTATGCAAATCTACCTATACTACGTTTTTTTCAAAATAATTTTATATAAAATCCTGTCAGGTTATTTTAGGTAATTTACCTAAATGAACCTTCAGGCACGTTTAGACAACGTTCAGATAACGTGTATGTACGTTCATTTACGTGTAATAACTTAAAATAACCCTTACATTGGAACGTTATATTACGTAGTAAAGTTACGTTATATACACTTAGAGATCACGTTCTCTGAACGTTAAGCTACGTAACTGTGTTTACTGGGTTAGGCCCAAAAAAAGGTATGTTTCAGGTAACATGAGATTTTTTTTTTTAACTTTTTCTTTTTAACATGAAAGTACTAGCCACATTCTCCAAAGACCCTAAAATCAACCAAAAAGGGTAAAAACACGAACATTTCTTCAGAATTGCATTAAAAACGTCGGGCCGGCCCTCTCTTTATAGGGTCGGTCGGGAGACCTGAAACAAAGCTCTTTTTTTGGCCTAGTGTGTCTGTGTCTGTGTATGGGGGGTGGGGGGTGGGGGTGGGGGGTGGGGGTGGGGGGTGATACTGTTGTGTCAGAATTTGTACCGAGAAGCTCCCATGCAGATCGCATTGGCACATATTTGAAGAACTAGGTACATGATGTAAAACCAAGATTTATGTGTTTATTGTCATGTTCATATGAGATGGGTTAGCTACTTCTATTTATAACTATTGAAAACATATAACACCTGCATGGCAGCCAATATATTTGTGCACTTGGCCTGACCGTTACTTATATCGTATATGTCCTAGGTAGGTCTGAATTCCCATAATTAATAGTTGGAGTAAGGTACTATTCTGTAGGTGCTAATCAGGGTAGGGTATAGTTCTCATGTCCGCTGCTGCTAGTCCCACAATGGCGCTGCTGTCTACTTGTTCCCCCTGTAAGTAACGCAGTATATGTATAGTCCGGACCGGAGAATTTGGCGGGGACGCCGAAGAGAAATTTAAGTGATTAACACTGTAGAGGGTTATTGGAGGATGGACATCTCTCAGAGGGGAGTGACCCTAAATGGTCTGTAGTTGGATTTATCACCTCCAGGGTCTAGTGTCCATCATGAATAAGCACGGTTAACCTGTGATCCCTGAGAGTGTTATTGTCAGCACAGGGTGAGCTGCTCACTGAATTACACTTTAACCCCTTAAGGTGGGTCGCTACCCTTGGGTCAAAGTCAGTGAAAGTTAACAGAATCTCGCAAATTTTTTTTTACAGGCAGTTTAAATTATATAGAATCGGAAAATGCAAAGAAAAATAGGGGGTCCCGAACTACTTTTTTAGATATAGATTTTTGAAAAAGTAAAGTATTCTAATTTTTTTCTGAAAATGAGAAAAAATGTGAAAACTTCCATGATTTTCTTTAATATCAACCATTATGCGCAGAAATGTAAAACATCACATGTGTAACTCCTATATGTTTTCCTTTACTGGAAAAATAATTTTACAATTTTACGCCGTGGCATTCTGGGCAAAAATATGGGGTTTCGGGAAAGAATACAAAGAAATCATCATTATTTGTAGCCTTATTGGCTAAAAATAATATTCAGTATTAACAGAATTTTTATAAACTCTCTCAGAAAATAGTTCAGATCATTTGCTAACATATAGAAGTAATTTTGATAGGGGGTCCCAGGCATATTTTTAGGGTTTGGGACCTTTGAAAATGAAAAATAATGCCAAAAAATGACTAAATTAATTATATATGGCACTGCATGATGGGTAAAATGGTAAAAATCTATATCTAAAATTGTCCTGATTTATACCCTTGGTTATTTCGAGCAATATCATAGCATCTATAACGTTCTAAATATTAAATATTTGCAATTTCCTAGCACTTTTTAAAAAATTAGAAATATTATCAGTTACCATTAAATCAAATATTCAAAGTGTTACAAAATGCACAATTTTGCTTGAAATAAATTAAATTTTTAACACAGTTTAGGGAAGGTATATATGTATCTGGCTATGCAATATTGGCCCATTCTGATAGATTTTAGAATTTGAAGAAATCAAAGGGTAGCGACCCACCTTAATTTAAGGACGGATGTCGTTAATAGATGACATTTGTCATCATGATGCACCAATGCAGCCCTGGCAAGTAACTCACCGGTGCTGCATTGGTGCATCATGCCGACCCTTCAGGAGTATGTGTCTCAACCCTGTAGGGTTGGCATGATGCTTTTATGCAGCACTGGCGAGTTACTCACCAGGGCTGCATTCATGCCTCATGACGACCAAGGGCATGATGCATTAATGCATTATGCCATCCATAAAGGGTTAAATGTGTTGGTGGTGTGTGGTGATGGTATCTGATGTTAATGAGATACACCTGTAACTGGGGATTACGAACTCACCGGAGGAGGTCTCGCCAAATTCTCCGGTCTTGACTATAACAGGACAGAGATGCCCCCTGCCTGTAGTTTACTACTAGCTTTTTACTACAGGTTTATTGCTTCTCAATCACCCACCCCTGTCTACCCCTACACATTGCCTGGGGGTAGGTTTTCAGCCCTTCAAGGGAAATGACATTATAATTAACTCTCCTGAAGTATTTCTGGACAACGTTATCTCATTTTCACAACAAAAGTGTATTCCCTTAGGGACTATCTTTGATAAAGTTATGGGGCGACCTCCCGGAGAAATATGCAAGTTTTCTGTCCATTTTTCTGTCCATGATTGAACATGGCTCGGAGCTGTTAACATTGCTGTAATTTGCTTCCTTCTTTCTAACTTGAAATGTGTCTTTTGCATGTGATTGACGGTGGATTGCAACATGAGCGCTGATACAGAATGTCATGGTGACATCTGGCCTCCCATGGTGTATGGGATCTATATGTCACTCAAACATATACAGTGGTTAAAGTCGGTATGTCCGATTATTAAGGCTCAAAAACCAATATACTATTGACCAGAATATTCCGTAAAACTGAATGTCCTGCATGGCGTAAATGTTTTCATGGAGACTGCCTGCAGTATATATAGTGCACAAAGGTCATGAGCATTTCAAAACGATTTAACTCAGTAACTGCCAGACCTTGATTGCTAATGGCGGATTATGATCCTTACCCCTCTCGGATGGCATAGGGCTATAATAATGTCCTGTGGTCTTTATCATGGTACCCTTTATATCATATGTAGTACATACATGAATGCATCATGTCGACCCTACGTGGTTGATACACACCCCTGGCATGATGCACCAATACAGTGTCAGCGACCCCGCGGTCAGCGAGTAACCCGCTGGTACTGCGCTGGTGCATGAAGACACCCTTCTTTAAAGGGTCACCACTATAATACAAAAGCTGTATTGGAATGCTTTCCACTGTGTATACGTAATTGTATAATGTTGCACACAAGTGTGAGACGTGATAGAATCCTATTATAGACTCAGGAGGGATTAGAGGTACAAGGGTGCTTTGATCCCTTAATGGTACTCTATAGCACCTGTGTGTCGTGCACCATATGGCTTCGCACAGGTGACTTAAACTGGTTATTAAATGATCATATCTCTGTGGGGAGCCTCAGGTAAATCAGATTATAAATCACCGGTTGCCTTACTGGTGGAGCGATAACAGTGAGAAGAGCCTTTTACGGAAGAGCATTTTACAAGAAAGAAAATATTAAGTGAGAAGGAAGCATCGGGGGAAGCATATATATATGTTCCTGGTACCAGCAAATAAAAGTTTTATGGTTATGGAATATTGCAACACAACATTGACCACTGGGACCTGAACACTCAGACAGGCGAGGCCTTTAATATTCAAAATGTCCTTAAGACATTTATGATAAGTTGATAATGACCTTTTAGACCCCACAGGATGAGAGGTCTTCACATAGCTGCTACAATCCAAAGGACATATCATGTGATCCGTGACATGCATCATGTGATGGCTTTACACCCCCCCCCCCTCCAGGTGTCATCTCCCGCTCCTCCTAGACACTCTTATCCTGTGGATGCCCATTAACCCTTTAAGGACTGATGTCGCTAAAAGATTACATTTGTCGTCATGATGCACCAATGCAGCCCCAGCAAATGACTGACCAGGCCTGTATTGTTACATCATGCCGACTCTGCGCGAGTGGCTCAACCCCTTTGGTTGGCATAATGCTTGAATGCAGCACTGGTGAGTTACTCGCCAGGGCTGCAATCATGCAATAGTAACTTGAGCGCAATGGTGCGGGTAGCAGCGGCATGTTTTATAAGGAACTGAAATGTATAGCTGATGTCTGCTGCTTCTGACCAGACTAAATGACTGAGACTTGTATAAGTGAAGCTCTACTCTCAAGAAACCAATGCATCCCCGATGGGTGACAAGATGGCTGCCTACTCTTAGTCTAGGTGACCAGCTATATCCTGACTACCTGACGAGTAGCTGCATGATCACTCCCAGGAATGAGATGCCCGGTCTGCGTGGTCAGAGCATCAAAGATGGCGGATGGTAGGTTGAATGGAGGCTTGTTTTTGCTAGTTTTAAGGGTGTTATGGGGGATGGCAGGTTGTACAACTCAGAAGGTATGGCTTAAATATCAATACAAACAATCTGGATAGTATTTGCACTACAATAGGAGGCTAAATTTACTGTATTGGGCATCCTAGAATCGATCAGTGATGCCCTTGCCACATATCAAAGTATTTGTTGTGATGCCCGTAACACATTTCTATGATGCCCTGTCCACGGGAGCATGCGTATCCGGAATACAGGCCCTCCTGACTGTAGGCCCCCAGCCCACAGGCCCACGGAACACAGGCCCCCTGCCCACAGGCCCTCCGGATCTGAGGCCCCCTGCCTTTAGGCCACCCTGACTACAGGCCCCCGGCCTGTAGGCACAAATCTCACATCCATATCTTAGTCCAACCCTCTCTAATAAATCATGTGATGTCTAACCCCTTCCCTCACATCCAACCCCTTCTCTCACGTCCAATCCCCTTCTCTCACGTCCAACCCCCTCCCTCACACCCAACTCCTCCCTCACATCCAACCCCTTCTCTCACGTCCAACCCCCTCCCTCACGTCCAACCCCCTCCCTCACGTCCAACCCCTTACCTCATGTGCAATCCCTTCCCTCACGTCCAACCCCTTCCCTCACGTCCAACCCTTGGTGGTGGACGTGAGGAAATGGTAGAAGGCGTGAGGAAGTGGTAGTGGACGTGAAGAAATGGTAGTGGACGTGAGGAAGTGGTAGTGGACGTGAGGAAATGGTAGTGGACGTGAGGAAGTGGTAGTGGACGTGAGGAAGTGGTAGTGGACGTGAGGAAATGGTAGTGGACGTCTGCCAGCCACGGGTCAGTGGGAGGGATGGGTTAAGCAACTTAAAAGAAAGCCTAGAATCAAACCAAAAAATAAGGGATCAAAACAAAATAGCAAAAAGTAGAATTTAAAAATCAAGATTACAATAACTGACTGCACATGTGGTCCCTAACACATATGACCTCTAAAGAGGCAAGGTGCTATAACACTAATCAAATATCCATATCACCTGTCTCACAACAGGTTAATTGTGGTGCTCATTAGTGAATATTATGCATGCTATATATCTATTGGTGCTGACAGCTGGTCACCGACTGTGGAAAGCATGCCACAGTCAGCGGATGACCAGTTATACCCATTTACTATATGCAAATGTTATTACTAGAAGTAGATTCATATTTGCATACATGTCCATACGACATGATACTCTATATTGTGTGTACAGTGATGCCAATGTAACTATCAGCTAAATCTGACCTCTTTTCTTCATTCCTTTACCTCTGATGAGGTTGTGAATAAAAACAAATTGAAAATTGAATTGGTAGTGGACATGAGGAAATGGTAGTGGACGTGAGGAAGTGGTAGTGGACGTGAGGAAATGGTGGTGGACGTGAGGAAGGGGTAGTGGACATGAGGAAATGGTGGTGGACCTGAGGAGGAGGTAGTGGACGTGAAGAGGTTGTGGCCCATGGCCAGGGTGCCAAAAGACCGGGGCGCTAAGATCCGGAGGGCCTGAGGACAGGGTGCCTGTGGTCAGGGAGGCCTGAAGGCAGGGTGCCTAAAGACCAGGTGCCTAAAGTATGTGTACCGGGAGCATGAGCAGATGAGTCTAGCTCATGGTTATGATTTGGAATAGCCCTTCTCTTGAATGTAATTGTTTTCCCATCAATATTTATGATGCACTTGCAGCCCATGTAGATTTTTCTCTGCATATCTTTACAGCTCACCTCCATGACAAAAATCTCAATTTTCCATGACATTCATAACATTCTTGTGGAAGTCGGGGGGGGCTTGGTTCCCCCCCCCCCTCCAAGAAAAGTTCCCCAAAGACAGTCCGAGCTTCTACGATCTACTGATTATGACAAACAAGATGTATGAATAGGTGACCACAACTTCTCATACCATACTGTTGTGTATAAGCGCCCCTGCAACTTGCGGGGTAAGGTGAGTTCTGAAATAATCAATTTCAGGCATAAAATTATCTGCACTATACTACTAGCTACCTAGAAATTATATGAGGCTACCTTAGTTTAGTATTTTAAAGTGATTGTATAAAGGAATCTATTTGCATTTCCCTTATCTTACATGATTATTGTATAAAAATCAATAGGAATAGTATGGAGGCAAAAAAACACAGAAATCTGATTTTTGGACCAGTTTCAGTCACACTTACATACATGTATATACACCAAAAGAACTGTGGTACGGAGCATCACTTTCACGCACTGACAATGTGTTACGGGCATCAGTGGCAGTGTGTTACGGGCATCACCATGAAATTACAAAATCCATATTTCTCACTAATCTGTGGGGTTTACATTGAAAAATGAATGGTTATAGCCTTGTTAATTGTTTATGATCATAATGTGTAAGTTTAAGCATCCACAAGTCACTAGAAATAAGGCAATCTTGCCTTCTCTGTTGGAGCAATAATAACAACTCCACCATCTATGATGCTCTGACCACGCAGACCGGGCATCTCATTCCTGGGAGTGATGATGCAATGTGACTTGTGATCTATCCCCCCTGACACCTGCGAGCACAGAGAAACAGTAGCGAGTATGTCAGCGCTATTAACATGACATCTTCACCCCCTGAGGGCCTGCACAGGGCGCCAGCGTATCCCGCAGGGTAGTGACAATCGGCGCCACAGGGAGCGCTGCGGACGTCATGGAAATAGGCGCCATTTTGGACGTCTCGTGATGTAAGAAAAGCCGTCTGCTTGTATCTAATTCCACACCTACGTGACTGACGCTGGTGTATCCTTTTGTGTACAGTGAGAGTAATGTGAGAATGTTGTATAAAAAGTCTCTGTGTTAGGGTTCTTTGATGGAGGTTACTATAAATAAACTTTTGACTGACAGCTTGTTTTGATAGAATTCTAACAAGGTTTGAAGTTTTGTTTTTAGATTTTTTTTTAGCCGCAGCTAATATCAAAAGCATGTAAGAAATGTGTGTGTACATAGACTGCATCATGTCCATCATCGAGGACCTATAGAGGATAGCTAGCCTCTTGTGGACGCATTAAAAACCCAGGCTACAGCTATTCATAGGACAAGTCACATTATCATAAACCATGTTGACAGACTTGGAGGCAATGGGAGACCATGCACTCTTGCCATGGCAGGACATGTATTCCAGATGGTATTCTAGTAAACCTAACGCGTGTCTTATGTGTGATCATTTTGCGTTTATGCGACAGAAGTTATTGTATATTATACATTTATGATACATTATGATTTCACTCTTTAATTTCGTTAGAATATGTTTATGTTACATATCCTAATGAAATTAAAGAGAGAATAACTAAAAGATCTATTTCATCTGAAAGGCATTTCTGCAGACATATAGACATAGCCATGCATTTCCCCTCTGCCCATTACCTTACAGTAGTCAATTACACTCCAAATAAGTTAACCTCCATTGAAAACAATGCTGAGACAATTAGAGTGAGAATGCCTTAGGCCTAATCTAGTCCACATAGAGGCATATTGGACAAGATCACAGGACAGCTGCCAACATTTTAGTATGATAATAAAAAATCCCCCAAAAAAAGTAAAAATAAATAAAAATAAAACTTAAAAAGAGAGTTGGTTGTGAGATGGATGTGGAGGTGAGCAGTCAGACCTTGCTGCAGGGTTATCTGCATGGGTGCATCAGGGGGGGGGTTATCTGGGGGCAGTTCTGTATGCTTGGTCACTCACCTAGAACACTGATGGCACCTCAACATGCTCATCTTGTGGCCCTCTTATTCCGGCTCTTACTATAAATGTCTGCGGCGTAATTCCCTCTCACACCTCCCCCCCCCCCCCCCCGGCACCTCCCATCTCCCCAGCTCACTGTACGTTCGTATAGGGATTGCAACCTGTTGTTTGATAAAGGTACCCTTTTTGCATTAATTACATCAATCACAGGCCTATTGTGAGAATTGGGTAGAACCATATAAAATGTCTTCATTAAATTAAAGTCGTTCACAATAGCACTGACATTGCATGAACTTGAATGTGACAAGTTGTGGGCGACAGAGTCAGCAGAGCGTAAATGGGGGGGGGGGGGGGATTCAAGAACCCTGTAACCCTTTCACTGCGATATACTACAAACTAGGCCTACTAAATCACATGAGTTCCCTGACAGAGGGTACTGCGTAAAAATGGTTAATTATGCTTTCTGAAAATTTAAAAAAAATATTAAAAGTATATAAAGGGTATACTTTTCCGATGATTAGTTAATTAATGAGTCTACATGCTCTTTATCTCCATAGAGGAAAAATTGCAGTGGAAGTGCTTGATCATAATAATCTATATTGCCTGACACTTTCTCATGTCTGTAATTTGGCTGAAATGTCTATCATTCCTCCTGCTAACAACACCTTCTTTCCATTCATGCTGCCATTCTTCCCTATTATAAACAATGTAACACTTTCACTGTAATAGTGTTACAGTGGTTTATATTTGTCATTTAAACTAATAATAATTCAGAAATGCAATCGACCATGCTGGTAGTGGTACACTGTATAAAGTTGGTTGCCATTTTTGTAGGTGCACAGTAGATTTTATACTGTAGGTGTACAGTTTATTGTAGGTAAACCGTAGAATCTACTGTAAATCTACAGTAGATTCTATTGTTAATCCATTCTACTGTTGATCAACAGTAGATTCTACTGTGTACCTACACCAACTATTTATAGTGTATTTCTGACTGAATGATAGATGTAAGATGCATCTCTATGCTGTGACATGTCAGATATCAATGGAAATCATGATTACATAAAAAAAAATTCCCAATGCAGAATGTAGATATATACCCGATGTGAATATTCTACCAGTTCCCCCAAATGATCTCAATCAAAGTATTGATCGCGGGCCCACAGAGCTAGGTGCGGGCCAATAGATCTCTATTATTAGACACGGACGACCTGGGTGGGTCACAGCTGAAAAGGATAGCACCCATCCCCGTATAAGCTATACTTTTCTGATAATAAGTTGATTAATATAAGCTCATTACTTGACTACTTAGGCCACAGAAAAAGGAGAGGCATGAGATGTGATTAATCATAATAGCCTGTATTACATGACACCTTCTCTGCAGCATTGGGTCGTGTCCACATGTCTATAATTTGGCAGGTGTTTGGTTTCCTGTTCTTTCTGTATTCTCAGATTGTTATCACCAGGTTAACACACCCTATCCAACCCAATCTGGCTACGTATACATGGGTGTATACCATTATGTTCCTGAAGTAACTCTATAAAGCTACATTGTAAATAGTTAGTGGAGGTACACAGTAGCATCTACTGTAGATCTACTGTAGAATGGATTTACAGTAGAATCTACTGTAGATTTACAGTATATTCTACTGTTTACCTTCAATAAACTGTACACCTACAAAAATGGCAACCAACTTTTTACAGTGTACTAATCGACCCAAAACCAATTAAGGACGAATAATTCCATGTGACTCGAACACATTTAGATTAGTATTAGTCTATTTAAGTACCGATGCAAATGTATTCTATAGTAAAATGGTAAACATTTCCAACGTATCTTTTTCACGTCTAAATGGAGCCAATTGGCACAACGTTTAGTTGTCAGGCCTAGAGCACTGGGCACGGCACAGGACGAGCACTAGACTGTTAGGAGACGTGAGTGGACCTCATGCTATGACACATTTAAAAATACAAATAACAAAATCTGAAAAGAGCATTTTACTATCCATCTAATTACTTTTGAATCTGTTCTCAATGTTGGGTGTGGTACATCCAATTACATACCTGTATTATACAGCCAAACAGATTATAGGGAGTGATCATTTCTTAACAACGGGGGGGGAGTACATTTGGGGGAGATTGGAAGATTGTGGACCCCTTAATAATTAAGAGGCGTTACCAACAAAAATGTACTCCTTTTATGTAAAAAGGCCCGCGTGTTACTTGGTAAAAGGGGTGGACCCTGATCAATTTGAACCCTTCTAGGGGAGGGGGGCAGACACATGTGCAAAAGTCCGCGCAGACACACCTGACCCTGTTGTTAAAAATGACCACCCGCCTTGGATGTTTCTGATCAGTGAAAACAAGGTTCTCCTGTGACTTATCCTTGGAATAAATGCTAAAGTATGGTACCAGCTGTAACTAAACAAATATGCAATATACAAGCTGCTTTAAACACGGTGTAATCACCACTTTTGATTCTCTATATGCTACAGTGAGGATCCCTCAAGGCTGTGTCTCACGACCTTGGGACAATGTTTTTGTCTCTGATCGGGTGCCGTCTCTGACCGGCTGCCGTCTCTGACCGGCTGCCGTCTCTGACCGGCTGCCATCTCTGACCGGCTGCCGTCTCTGACCAGGTTTCAGAAAAAGGTGTTTTAAAAAGAATTATACTCATATATATAAGGATTTGGAAAAACGTTATGGCGGTTGTTATATAATCATAGTTATAATTATAATCAGCCTCCTGCTGCTAGTATTTTGACCTTATTAAGCCAAGCCGGTCAGAGACGGCACCCGGTCAGAGACGGCACCTGGTCAGAGACGGCACACGGTCAGAGACAAAAACATTGTCCCAAGGTCGTGAGACACAGCCTCAAGGGTAATCTGGTAACTGCAGTTAGTCCCCTACATCATCGTGATAGGTAGTGCATGCTGAGTCGTGTTATGAGGTTGCATATATGTATATATAAAGTGGTTGTAAACTTCAGACAACTGAAGTGTCGGGGCCGAATTGCCCCTGGTTTACCGTTGTCCCCTTCAGTAGTGATATATGACCTCTTCAGTTCAGGAGGGAGGAATATCACAGCCAGGTTATCAGGGACGCAGCACTATGACGTGTACGTCAACGATAACCCCTCAGATGTATGACGTTATTCAACCCTCTGTAAACAACCCTGATAATTCATAATTTATGAGAATTGAAAAACGTTTACATCAGGCCATTTCAACTTTCACCATGCAATGGTGGGATAGCTTCTATTGTTTTATAGTTTTATATTTGACATCTCCGAAAGGTTTTGGACCTTAGGACCTTAGGACTCTTTATATGATGAGAATCTGTTTTTTTGGGGTGTTTTTTTTTAGATTATTTAAAAACCTGATAATTTGGTGGGAACGACGTGAAGTGAATTCCTGCATAAAAATATTTACACTTTCATGTGTATACATAAACTTCAAACTATCAGTTATAGTGATGCTTAGGGCTCCATACTTTGAAATAGACTTTTTGATGTAGTTTTTTAAAGAGTGAAAGAGAAGGGTGGTAAGTTTAGTGACTAAGTTAATGTCTGTAAATACATGTCCTGTGTATTTTATAGCAGACTAGGTCTAAACAAACACGTGGGGTGGTGTTTAAGTGTGTAGATAAACCAGTCAAGGACCCAATCTACATCCAGCACCCTGCATCATAATATATACCTCTATACAGGCTTATAGGGCCGAGATAAACCTTTTAGGATGGCATGATGCATTCATACATCATGCCCTAGGTCATCATGATGCATGAATGCAGCCCTGGGGAGTAACTCGCCAGTGCTGCATTCAAGCATCATGCCAACCCTATGGGGTTGAGACACTACCAAAGGGTCGGCATAATGCACCAATGTAGCACCTATGAGTTACTCGCCTGGGATACATTGGTGCATCATGACGACAAATGTCATCTATTAACGACATCTGTCCTTAAAGGGTTAAATGTGGTTCTATATACCTACATAAAGCACAGACTTAAATAGCAGTATATATATGGCGTTAACTATGTGCTCATGTGTAACACCGACAGTTGGGGCGTCTATAGATTACCACAAGGCTGTTTATGGGGACTTCTATGTAAGTTAATATTATAGGGCAACAGGGCAGTTCACACCTTTTGTGGATCAACATGTGGTGTAGCTACATAGGTATTGGGTAGTGGGAACCAGGAGGATTTCAGATGATCAATCAGAAATGGAGCACTGTTATCTAAACTCTATAATGTAGGGAAGGCATCTTAGTTGCACAATTCTTCATTTCTATAGGGGACATTAGTGAACGTTACCGCAGTACTAGAAAGAATCAATTACTTCAAAGGCCCCCTCGGCTCCCCTCGGCTCCCCTCCCCTCCCCTCCCCTCCCCTCCCCTCCCCTCCCCTCCCCTCCCCTCCCCTCCCCTCCCCTCCCCTCCCCTCCCCTTTCCTCGGCTCCCCTCCCCTCGGCTCCCCTCGGCTCCCCTCGGCTCCCCTCGGCTCCCCTCGGCTCCCCTCCCCTCCCCTCCCCTCCCCTCCCCTCCCCTCCCCTCCCCTCCCCTCCCCTCCCTTCCCCTCCCCTCCCTTCCCCTCCCCTCCACCCTGAAAATAAATCCCTACTGGAGTCTATAAAGGACGGTGGATTACAAGATGACTTGAAATACCTTAACCAAAAAGTAGTTTACTGCGTAACAAAGTCCCAACATAGGGTATGCCGCTGGATATGGGCCTTCTGCAAGAGGAGCGTGCACTGAAACATGGCAAGTAATGGCACAGCACAAATAAGAGAAAGCAATTACATGTCTAGCTAAAACACTGGTGTCAGCGCTGAGAGCATGGAGGTGATAATTGTAGGGCAATTTGAAGGATCATTGATCACAGTACAGACAGATATTACACACCATCAACTTGTTACAAAGACGTCAAGGCGGCTTAATTACCACGTGTATGCAGTTTGTACGCAGCACTGCTTCCTTCATGTTTCTGCTTTTATGTTGTCATGTACCTATACCTCTAGTAGGCCATCATCGTGTTCCCCTATAGCTCAGTGGCTCTGCCACTCCTGTAGGCCACCATCTTGTCCTCCTATACCTCTGTGACTGGTAATCCCTGTAGGCCACCATCTTGTCCCCCTATAGCTCTGCAACTGGTGACCACCTTGTAGGTCACCATCTTGTCCCCCTATAGCTCTGTAACTGGTGACCCCCTGTAGGTCACCATCTTGTCCCCCTATAGCTCTGTAACTGGTGACCCCCTGTAGGTCACCATCTTGTCCCCCTATAGCTCTGCAACTGGTGACCACCTTGTAGGTCACCATCTTGTCCCCCTATAGCTCTGTGATTGGTAACCCCTGTAGGCCACCATCTTGTCCCCCTATAGCTCTGTAACTGGTGACCCCCTGTAGGTCACCATCTTGTCCCCCTATAGCTCTGCAACTGGTGACCACCTTGTAGGTCACCATCTTGTCCCCCTATAGCTCTGTGATTGGTAACCCCTGTAGGCCACCATCTTGTCCCCCTATAGCTCTGTAACTGGTCACCCCTGTAGGCCACCATCTTGTCCCCCTATAGCTCTGTAACTGGTGACCCCCTGTAGGCCACCATCTTGTCCCCCTATAGCTTCGTGACTGGTCACCCCTGTAGGCCACCATCTTGTCCCCCTAAAGGTCTGTAACTGGTAACCCCTTGTAGGCCACTATCTTGTCCCCCTGTAGCTGTATGACTGGTGACCCCTCTGTAGGCCACCATCTTGTCCCCCTATAGCTGTATGACTGGTGACCCCCCCCCCCCCTGTAGGCCACCATCTTGTCCCCCTATAGCTGTATGACTGGTCACCCCTGTAGGCCACCATCTTGTCCCCCTATAGCTCTGTAACTGGTAACCCCTTGTAGGCCACCATCTTGTCCCCCTATAGCTCTGTAACCGGTGACCCCCCTTGGCCACCATCTTGTCCCTCTATAGCTTTGTGACTGGTCACCCCTTTAGGCCACCATCTTGTCCCCCTATAGCTCTGTGACTGGTCACCCCTGTAGGCCACCATCTTGTCCCCCTATAGCTCTGTGACTGGTAACCCCCTGTAGGCCACCATCTTGTCCCCCTATAGCTCTGTGACTGGTAACCCCCTGTAGGCCACCATCTTGTCCACCTATAGCTCTGTGACTGGTAACCCCCTGTAGGCCACCATCTTGTCCCCCTGTAGCTCTGTGACTGGTCACCCCTGTAGGCCACTATCCTGTCCACCTATAGCTCTGTGACTGGTCACCCCCTTTGGCCACCATCTTGTCCCTCTATAGCTTTGTGATTGGTCACCCATGTAGGCCACCATCTTGTCCCCCTATAGCTCTGTAACCGGTGACCCCCCTTGGCCACCATCTTGTCCCTCTATAGCTTCGTGATTGCCCAGCAAATTAGTTCCAAATTGTTTCACCCTGTTTTACCCCTGGAACTGTGTGCTCATTTTGTGCATTTTGTGTGACATGTATACCATGTAACAGACTCACACACGCTGACACAGTGTTCCATGGAACAGATTCACACAGTTCTGACAGATTTAAAAAAAGCTTATTCACACCAAATGACAAAATATATAGTGCCCTAAACCAAAATGTTTAGTCATGTATTTTTAGTTTCATTATGAATTACTAAAAGATAGGAAATACTGTAGGCCCTAATACTTTTTACAACCAGCAGTATTTGACATAGATAGTCATAGCACACTATTGGTGTGTGTTCTGCTGGTTTGTACAAACTAATTCAATCAGGTTCCTAGCATTTCAACATAGGGCTGATGAATATATGTACCATTATAACCATCAACATTAGAGTTCACATGAGCAGCAGGAGATAGCCAGGCCTTTATCCAAACATGATGACCAGAGGAAAGGTGTCTAGCATCTGGACCTCTTAATGCTGCTTTCATTAAAATGATATGGCATCTATTTATATACATAATGAATGTTAATAGAAGTACAGGTGCATTGTCTGATTCACAATACATTGGGACCCAGTTTAGATACTTATAGCTAAAGAAAAACATTTTCTTTAATCAGGAAAAGGGGTATAATCAACTTTGATGACACCTGGTGTCACACATAACAGGTATTTGTGTGATGCAGTGTCACCTAGTTTCCCTTCTGGCACACACTCACACATCTTCAAACAGAACCATTATCACTTTGTCAGGTTGGAATAGTGCATGGTTTTGACACCAGGTGTCATCTTTGTTGTTCCTTGTTATTCTCATGGGTGAAATGGAATCATTTTCATTGTTTATAACCATAATAACATGTTGTCAATGCAACTTAGACCTAGCTATACACCTCTAATTCTATCAAGTTCCATTAGTGATTGAAAAACACACCATATGATTTGACTAAAGCGGCATTAAGAGGGACAGACCACAGACACCTTTCCTCTGGTAATCTTGTTTGGATAAAGGTCTGACCTTTTGTTACATGTGTATACAGCTGATAATTGGCATGAATTGTACACAACTTCATCAGGCCTTCACTACCATGGTAGGAATATTGTTGAATGAGATAGTATGCCCATATACAGCAGGGAGTGCACTAACAGATTTCTGCCATGGTGCCCTATGCCAACTTCTAAATATAATGAGTATTACAAACTAGACTTTCCTTTCTTTTTCCAAAAAATCTAAAAAGTGAAACAATATGGTTGGAAACATTTTTGTGCCATGGTACATGATGCTGTGTGAATATGTGTGAATTTGTGTGAATATGTGTGAGTATGTGCCACTTCTTGTCCTATGGGGTATGGTGTCACATTGTGCCAATTAGTTCCATAGGACACAGTCACACAAAGTGCACGTTCCAGAAACTAAGTCAAACTAATTTGCTGGGTGGTCACCCCTGTAGGCCACCATCTTGTCCCCCTATAGCTCTGTGACTGGTCACCCCTGTAGGCCACCATCTTGTCCCCCTATAGCTCTGTGACTGGTAACCCTCTGTAGACCACCATCTTGTACCCCTATAGCTCTGTGACTGGTCACCCCTGTAGGCCACGATCTGGTTCTCTCTGCACATGTTATTATAGTCTGCGGATAGCATCAGGATTTTAGTTCAAGTGTCTGCCCTTGCAACTGCCACACTCAGGCCCACCAGGCATTAAAGCCAGTCATAGACCAGACACTCAGACATTCAAGCTTTATTTAAATGCCTTTTCCACAAATATTGTGTTTGGATTCGTTTATGTCAACAAGTGAACTCATTTTGATGGTATGTAAACATATTTTGAATTTGAAGTATGACTGTTAGGGACTACTCTGGAGTAAAGTGTACCTCTTGTATGTCCAGGTCTAAAACATGACCATTCAGATTACAAATGTAGTTTGAGCATTGCATAGTGTACATATGCGGCGTAGGACATTACTGGGATCTATATATCTGAGATTTATCATAAACATAACTTAATGGGGTAACACAATTTGATATCACACTCCTTTATCTCTTAACGTATATGTGGTAATCTGATACAGTGCCTTTACATTTTCTTTTTAGATTTTGTTATTCTGGGGCCTGTGATGTCGATTTATATATTTTGGCTTCTCTTATTTTTCATGTCCACCCCAGAAGCTCAGCCTACTTTGTAGACACAGACCATCTACATCACAACACAACATTACATGACCTACACCATTAACCATGCTACAGGAGTATGTAGAGTTGATATCTGAACCCGAATACCATTCTACAATCATGTTTGTAGGTTTCTCATGCCTTGTGGGTTTGCTTTGAGTTCACATTCAACCCCAGGTCTCACCCCCCCCCCTACCAACACACACACACACACATGTCCCCCTTTCCACAGGCCCACAAGTCTCCCACAAATATAACATGTCGCGGTGTGTACATATTAAACCCCATTACGTGGTACATAGGGGGTAATAGCGGACATCCATCATCGGGCGCCATTGCCTTCCCAAGGTGCACTGGGGTTTAGTGCGGCCATTAGGTAAAAGGGGAGTATAAGATGGGTGGTCTACACATAGGACTGTGGGTAATAGGCAGGGGGTAGAGCGGCTCTAGAGGCTGTGTAAATAGATATGTTTTGTAATAACATATTTTGGTAAATTCATTTTCGATTAAAATAACGTACGACTACTTAACGGACATTTACTGGCAATGTAACCCGATATATGCATTCTTTTCTATTTCTGGCATCGAGAAGATTAATTTTCCCTTCATTTCTATTTTGATGAGGTGATTTATAAAGCTTTTTCAGTAATGGTCTGATGTGTATTACTTCACTATTGATCTTACTTATTTTTGTTTGGTTTGTATGATATATAAGCGTTTTTACTATGAGGGACACAGTCGAGCAAAGCCATAACAATATGTTTATATGTTTTACCCACCCCCAGTCGGCCATATAGATTAACTATTACAATATTGGACAAAGATTCCTTGTCCTTTCACGAACTTTCCCACCGACATTACTCGAATTGAACACAAAAATGTCAGTCAAAAACACCCCCATCCATCAAACAAAGCAGCTAAAATGTAACTTAATATGTTACAGCTGTGAGTCTTTACTATGGTGTTAAATGCTGTATAATGGTGGAGAGACCCCAGACTGAGCGTGCCAGCATCTTATCAATTTTTTTTTACCAATAAGGATCCTCAGGATTTAGACAGATGTAAACAAGAAAATTCGGTCACCCCAACACCCCCTTTACCATACTTGCCACCCATGCTACTCACCCCCACTCACAATCCTTACCACCCTTATCCATACTGGTATCCCTTACCTGGCCCACTATCCCCTTTCTCTAGCACTATGGACTACTAATGTAGGCCTACTACTAGTGTAGCTTATCATCCAGCCCCCAGGCTATGCCTCTTATAGGTCGAGTTACATATAGGGTTCTGCTACGTCATGGTGTGCAAACGAAGCCGACACATGGTTAGGTAACCTCACCAGGAGAGCCAGACACCAGGGATATTATTTTTAAATTCACTTTTAATTGCTCCTGTCTTAAAATGATCTAAAACTACTACCATACAAGATCTATCTTACATGTGTGTGCCTATATTTTCCCATTTTAGGACACTCCTGGCTATTTTATATAAGTTATGCCAGACTGATTCATGGTGCATTTATACCTAAATTTTACAGTCTAGTGGTTTGTTTGACCACCGCAGCTCCCATATAAAAGATGCCTATCATCAGGACAATGATCTGAGAAGACTGTGGTACTTGTACCTTTAAATCGATCTATACTATTTTGGGCAGTATGTACCACTTATATAACTAATGTGACAACCTGAAATAATGAGTCCAAATTTCTTGTAATGTAATTGAATAATTTGTGACATATGGTAATTAAAGGGGCATTTTCACCACTCACACTTAACCACATAGTAGCCTAGAACAGTACTAGAATTGTGAGTGGGATGCGCTCGGTGATTATGCCACTTTAAATAAAGTTCCCAGAAAGGACATGGCCCGAATGTAATATACTGAGTCTGCATGGATATTTAGATAATTGAAATAAAGTGAATTCTCATTTTGATATCCTATCAGTCTCTTCACCTGTACCTATACGCCTCGGTTCCCTCTATCCATACTTAGACATGTGTAGCATAGTACACTATTCCCATTCCCTCTTTTACCATTGGCTCACTTCCAATTATACTAGACCCTATAGCTGCAGGTCAAACGTCTTGTTTGCTTTCTAACCTTCACAACTTATGCAATTACCCATTTAGCTCCTTTTTAGAGAAATACCTTTAACATTTCTTCCTATTAAGTTCCCTTATTGTTGTATAGGAAAAGGTAGAACTTTGTTATTGATATGTACATAGCCTGCAATTCAGAAATGAGGAATTTTCCACACAAAACCACCCCTCCCTAAATCGACGTTCTACTACGTTTTCTGAATTGGTATTTCTACGCATGACGTGATAGATTACATGTACACATATCTTGCCAATCCTATTCCAAGTGATAAATCAGAAACAAATTACAGAAAACACCCTCTCCCCCTCCCCACATGCTCTCCCCACTCATCCTAAGCCACTTGTATGGGTCTTCAGCTCGGGTTGATCCCTTGATGTAAAGCTGGGGTATTATATAAGTATTAATCAGAGAAGGATAGAGACCTATCCTGAAGTGGCCGTCTTGCTGAACAATGGCCTCACATGGAGCCTCTTATCGTGGTCACCGGGGGCCCTATCTGCACCAGGCAGACGCCATCTTTCAGGGAGTGCTCATTTTTTAACCGCGGGAGGGGGGGGGGGGATTTGGGCAGGGGGGCAAAAACGCTCGGCCCCTTGACCGGGGGGGGGGAATAAAAGAGTTTAACCCCTATTTTGGGGGAAACAATGTTTCACCTGTTTTCAGTGAAACCCTCAGAGTATTACTGTGCGTCAAACTCAAAGAGGCCACTCCCTATCTTAACTACCATGTGGTCTCTGCTGTTACTAACAGTGTTAACATGTAAGGTCTAGGAATCAGCACAGCCATTTTGTCGGAGGTTTATCAGGCCCAATTCCTACAAAACTACTATCATCCTATGGAAATGTATATGTCAGGCGCAGAATAGGAACCAGTCCAATTCCGGAATTGACCAGGTGCAATTCCGGAACTGCGCAGGGCAATTCCGGAATTGCTCTCTACTTACATTGGGCAGTTTCAGAATTCCGAGCTGTTCTAATATTAGATATATGTGTCAATGCTGTTCGAGTATGATGTGCCACACCTTGGAGGTGCGAGAACATTGAGTAGGAAGTCCCCATACATCCCACATTCACTGTAGGTGTGAATAAGCTGTTTGCTGTAATCCCTCTAATGTGATAAAGCAATGGGAGTTCAGTTTCCTGTAACACAACAAAGAGCTAATTAATACTGTACTGCAAATAGTTTTCTACCCTACCTTTCTGTTATGCCATGCACTAACTTATTTTATTAGACTTGTTATTGAGATGTGAAAGTTCCGATATTACGCAAATTCCGATATTGTGCGTGACATATAGATGTGTTGGATAAGGGCCGTCATTCAGGCCCTGTTACTAAACATCTGTACATTTGCTTGATTTCTACAAGGTTCCTAGTGGGAATGACATCGTTTCAATATATGCTGTGTTTCGCAATGAGTTGCATTCTCGCTTGGTTATCTGCAAATGCTTTGCAGGGGATTGGTCCTCGAGACACCCATACACTAATTGTATCATTGGTTATATTAATGCTACCGACCCCTCAGGTCTCAGTACCCTGGAACGGGAGACTTTAAGGCTCAGTCTCATGAGTTTGTGTCGTCTTTGACCGGGTGTCGTCTTTGACCAGGGAGTTATAAGATGGAATGAATGAGGCTTATATAGTAAGGAAATCGTTGAAATACTGCAACAATATGTTTATACACATTCATTGGAAACATAAGTAACATTTTATATATTTATATACGGCACTATATGCACAGTATATATATGCACAGTACAGCTATTTAAACTCAAAGTTATATATAAAGTGACGTCTTTGACCGGGCAGAGGAAAATAATAATATAATGTTTTATTATGCATAGTATGGTCAGTATATGAATACAACAAAATTCACTTATGTTTTCTAAAAACGTGTATCAATATATGGGTGTACTATTTCCCCGCTTTTTCTATTACATAGGCCTTATTTCTGCCATTTTAATGCTGCCTGGTCAAAGACGACACCCGGTCAAAGACGACACCGGTCAAAGACGACACCCGGTCAAAGACGTTTCAACTGTTACAAACTCATGAGACTGAGCCTTAATCTAGTACCCTCCTTTCCAGTCAGTGCCTCTTCATTAATATCACAATGTTTTATTTTAGCATCAGTTTGCTCATTGACATTCTCTGAGTATATATCAAATCTGTTAAAATAAATATGCTGCGTCGTATCCCCGTATAGTATCAGTAACTGTTGTTCATGGACTGTATACAGGGGATTACAGGGCGTTATCGTGGCTTATCCTGAGTCATTTAAGGACGGATGTCGCTAAAAGATGACATTTGTCGTCATGATGCACCAATGCAGCCCCAGCGAGTGACTTGCCAATGCTGATATGGTGCATCATGCCGACCCTACGGAAGTGTCTCAACCCGCAGGGTCGGCTTGATGCTTGAATGCAGCACTGGCGAGCACTTGCCAGAGTTGCATTCCTGCATCATGAGGACCAATGGCATGATGCATTAATGCATTATGCCGTCCTTAAAGGGTTAACCACGTCCCTCTCCATATGAGTCGGTGAAACTGACACCCAACCTCTGATGTTCTAATAAAGCTTATAATCTAATCAGGGAGGGGATCAGTGGATAGCAGGTACATGTGATACAGGGGTATGAAGAGGATTACTGAGATAGGTGTGCCAAGTAAAAGGTAAGGCTTTACCACACTGATAGTCTTAACGCTCCGGGCCTTATTCTGTAGTGGCTATCCCAGGTTAGTCATATATGTATATTGTTTAGAATGAACTGATATTTAAAAATGACCAAGGAACAACAAAGTGTGAGTAAGGCCTAATACTTATAGAAAGGGAATGAATATGAGTCGGTCACTACTGACTATACCTGATAAAAAGAGTCAGGTTCGTCGATATTGACTAAGTTTTGGAGTTTAAATATCATCTAAAGATTATGTTTGAGATACGTATGTACTTTAGTCCATAAACAAGTATCAATAACACGGTAGTTTATCAGATTTCATATTGGTGATAGATACTATGTATGGATTGATTTATGGTCTGATCTTACTCCACATGACGGGTTACCTGACATGTGTTCTCGTGCGGACGTCACTGTAGTACTGTTTACATTGTAAAAAGTTAGTTGCCATTTTTGTAGGTGTACATGGTATTCTACTGTAGGTGTACAGTTTATTGTATGTAAACAGTAGATTCTACTGTAAATCCATTCTCCAGTAGATTCTTCTGTAGATCTACAGTATAAGGCCTGTTCTATGCCTACTGTGTGCCTACACAAACTAATTACAGTGTAGTTCATCATAAGAACATCTCTCAATCTCATGGTTACCATATATATTGTGGTTAACCAATAGGGTTCCACCTGTTTTTCCTTTTCGCGAAGCGTTACGCATCTAAAGGTCTGTTTATTTTACCAAAATGTCACTCCGCAGTATTTTGTACTATCTTGAGTGTGATGTTTTAATATTTTTATTTGACACATAAAATCTCAGTACATGGGAAGTTTTCACATTTTGGGCCAAAAATCTTGCGTTTGCTCATAAGGAATTTAACAATGGAAATAAGATTTGTTTATATTAGCATTGGTCTTCAGGGATCACAATGGAGAATTAAGGATTGGTGAAGAAGCGTTTTGCATCCTGTCCCCACAACGGGCCTGAAGTGCAGGTCCTCAGACTGGTACAGTCGGCCAGATATAGGGTAGATTCACCTTGAGCCGGACACATACCTTCCTTTTTTCCAATAAATCACTTATGCGCGTCTTAATTAATGTGGTTATATAGCTGTACTCTCGTTCCCAAATCCTTCCGAAGGAAGGATTTGGGGACAGCCAAATGACCTTGAACTTTGGATTTTGCTGGGTCTGGGCAACCCCTGCTGGCAGGCTGGAACCAGTGAACAGGAACAGGAAATGGAACCAGAATGTATGATGGTAGTTTTAGGTAGATTTACCATCAGCCTTTCTGGTTCCATTTCCTATTCCTGTTCGCTGGTTCCAAGCTACCAGCAGGGGTTGCCCAGACCCAGCAAAATCCCAACATTTGGCAGTTACCAGAGCCTTCCTTCGGAAGGATTTGGGAACGAGAGTAATATAGCTGTAGCTGCCTTCTCCCCGTCCCCTGTTAGATCTCACGCTGCCTTTTGGGCAATTGATATAGGCCTACTCCGAAACGGTTGCCATGGTGCATGAATGCACCCTTATGCAGCCTTTAAACGTTTAAGGCTGTGGTTATTTCTGGGTTCTGTCTGTGATTCTGACAATAACCAAGCCTTCATCAGGAAAGCAGGTACAGGGAGGGGGATGGCCGTAGAATCAGCCAAAATGCACCCCAAATTGGTTAATGTCATTGCCTTTGTTAGCTTCAAAGCAACAACTGATTGTAAATAACCCTGGTAATAGCGCTGCAGGTGTATACCTCAAACCCATTTGAGCTCCCACCTCTAATTGACTGCACAATGCTTTAATGCATCGTTTCATTGATTGTCATGATGCATGAATGCAGCCCTGGCTGGTAACTCGCCAGTATTGCATCATAGGCCTACACCAATTCGACTCTACGGGGAAGATACGAATGTGAGTACATGTATATATACTCGCTGAGGCTGCATTAATGTATTATAACAATAAGGCACATAGATGCATTGTGCGTTCATCAAAGGGTTAGCCCTGTTTGCCCATAGTCGCCAGCAGGTGGCAGTAAACAAGTCAACCTGACCAGACGCAGACAGCAGTTGTAGATAATGTGACGTCATCAGAAGCAATGCCTCCTGGGAAAGGGTACCCAAATACTGTGTTTAACAGAGAGGCTATAGACTGTATGTCTATGGGCTGAAGAGTGGTTAAACCCATTTTAATGGTAAAATCATATAATTATTTGAACCCATTTAAGGTTGATGAATGGTTAAACCAAAACAAACAGCCCTAGGGTATGCTGCGTACACATACTGATTTCCATCATGACAGGACATTAGTGGTCCAACACTCTCATTTGGCACAGATTGATAGTGGCTGAGGGTGGCTGAGTAGGCCTATGTGTTTGATTTAACTCTGATAGATAGTCTTACAGTGATTGATGGTCTGAGTATGATGTATAACAATAGGTAGACCGCCTAGAACTGGGTATATGGGTTAGAACATGATTGGGTTAACACACATTTATATTGTTAGTTGGCCCTTTAAGGACGGCATTATCCCAAAGGCATCATGCCCTTGGTCGTCATGATGCATAAATGCAGCCCTGGTGAGTAACTCGCCAAGGCTGCATTCATGCATCATGCCGACCCTGCAGGGATGAGACACTCCTGAAGGGTCCGCATGGTGCACCAATACAGCCCCAGCGAATTACTCGCCAGGGCTGCTTTGGTGCATCATAACGACAAATGTCATCTTTTAGCAAACGTCCTTAAAGGGTTAGTGAGTAATGGCCATGTAACATTATACCCAGTGGGTCTGTACAACCCAGTTGCCACAACATGTTTGTGTGATAGGGGAGGATCTATTGCATATTTTCTGAAGCTAACTTACTAATCCTTAATAAGAGGTGTTAGTAGCTGGCATTATCTGCATTCCAATCACAGGCAAAAATAATTTTCACAAATGGCAAATGACAAGTTTTAAGAAAATAACTTCTTTAAACTAGTTATTGTCCGCCAGGGGAGTTTATTTACCTTACTAAGTAGTTTCTTGAAATAAGAAAACAATTTTTGGCTTTGAAGCTTTTACCAAACAACAAAAGTCATGGTTTGGTAGTCAACCAAAATTTAATAAAAAATGAATAGTACATGAGACATGAGTCCGTTAATATTGGGTCCAACCCTGCATAGTGACAGGCAGGGTGAAATATTGTGGAGAACACATTAATTGAAGGTTATAGAAGCCCTAGGTTTGCAATAGCCTACACAGTGGCCCTAGCCACACACAGAGAAAAGAAACCGCGTCCAGGCTGCCTCCAGAATGACTCCCCTCTTTAGGGGAGCCCAGGTCCTCATGTGACTACCTTAGGTGAGTCAGGGAACTATGTGCATCCCACAGGTGACTCCTTTAGGTAGGACAAGGAGTCACCTAGGGGAGTCACAGGCAGTCTGGGCTCCCCTAAAGAGGGGAGCCATTCTGGAGGCAACCTGGACTCCCTTTTGACGCTGTTTCTTCTTTCTGTGCAGTCAGCCCTGAAATACATAGGGCGGTGGTTGTAATGGGGTATTCCATGTACAGCTTTTCCATAAAAACATTGGGCAGTCAAATTTCCCAACCTCTGATAAATGGGGCGGTTGGGCGGCAGTTGTAAGCTATACTCTCAAAGACTCAGTACCCACCTGGGCTGCTACTTCTGTAATGGCTTTATTCTGACATGGCAATTACCAAACCCTTACAGTGACATACACTGAGTGTTAGATTACAGGGAATAGGGTTTAACAGGGAGTAATTAACAAATTAGAGAATTTCTGTAACTATTGTGTAACTTGTGACTCCCCATTACCAAAATAGGGCAGGACATGTAGGCCCGTTTGTTAGATACATGTATGATACTCCATCTTAAGCTCATCGAGTCGAAAAATTTATATTAGCATTGAATCTCAGTAGAGAAAGGCCATAATTGGAAATCTATTCTTTTGATATATTTCTTTTTTTTTAAACAAAGTTGTATTTAGAATGCTCTCATACATGAAATATCAAAGGCATGGCATTTCATCTTTATCTACAAAATGGTTTCTTAGCCCTAGATCATATATATCTGGCCAAATTGCATATTACAATAATCATATCAAATGCTATCCATGCTCACATAATCATGACAAAGTAGTTACGACCTTTCTCCGCTAAGTTGGAAACCTTTTCAGTTACGACCTTACTGTAGGAGTCTTGTACCAGGCATCTGACCAAGATGTGTATAGATTGGGCCATGATTTATACGCGGTATCACGAGAATTCAAAAATAGAGGACATAATTCAAATGGGATAGATGCTGCTATTCTACAGTCGCATTTCTAAATGCTAGTTATGTATGGAAAGGTCACATTTTCCCGTTGCACGGTTCTATTATATGTTTCAATGCAGCTCAGAGTACCTTATATAATTATTGGCAAACGTCAGTTCGCAGCTTATGGCCGCGTGGCTGAGAAGAAAGGAGCTTTTAGGTTTAGAATTGGGGTTTATCATTGGCTTTAGGGTGAAGTGAAGCCTAAAATCAGGGCCACCCAGTATATATAGTAAAAGGCACCCATTGGCGATGTGTCAGTGTAGAACAGGTGGGAGGATGGTGGAAGGGAGAGGAGGGATGGAGGGGGAGGGGGTAAGGCAGGAATGAGGGTGGGTGGGGGACAGGTAGATGGAAGGTGGGAGGAGTGGGAAGGAGTGTAGAGGGATGGTGGTTTTTCATATCGGAGGCTTAGCAGGAAAAAAAACATTTCCATTGCTTTCAGTTTCAGGAATTGTAAAATGAACCCCATGTCAGGATATTAGATAAACCTATTACTAATAGATTAACACCAATACTAACCTATTATGTTATGCATTTAACATAATTATGTTGTGAACCGTGTAGGCTACTGTGGTTCAGTATAGTTCTAGGCAGGTAATGGCCTTAGGATATACATACATCTAATGTAATAAAAGCACTGGTACAGTGGATAATACATGACAGTGTAATTAAGTGCATGTACTATCACTTTAAAGAATGTCCATCTTCACAAAGTGTTCATCCTACATTTAAGATTAACCTAGATTACATTTTTTGGATTATACCTATCATTAATATGGGCATGGATATGCACAATTACCGTAAGCCTCGCATATAAGCCGAACTCACATATAAGCCGTACCTACAGTTTGGGCCGATCATATAAGCCACATAGTGTTAACGGAAATCTGCATGGAAGCCACGGGTGATTTATTAATTATCTAATTATCAAACAAGAGTTTAATGGCTTAGGTCTTGTTCCCACATCTCAAGTGGTGTACTTGATTAGTGTAGATATGCACCACAGCCTTCATCAGAATGCTGATGACAAGACATAAGTAGTATAGTATGTATCGGAACGGGACTATAGTTAAGTACTGTTTATTACTCAATCGACCTGCAGCCAATCAGAGGCCTCCCTTTTGGCGGGAAATTCAAAAGCAGCCAATGAGAGGCCTCCCTTTTGGCGGGAAATTCAAATAGGTCACGTGACCGGAAGTGACCTACTTCCGGTCACGTGACCTTTGGGCGGGAAATTCAAATAGGTCACGTGACCGGAAGTGACCTACTTAAGAGGGTCACGTGACCACCATGTTGGCGGGAAATTCAAATAGGTCACGTGACGGGAAGTGACCTACTTAAGGGGGTCACGTGACTACTAGGTTGGCTTTCAAAATAAGTCACTTGAGATTTTGATGGATAAATAAATTTTAAAAAAGAAAAAAAAAGCAAGCTGAAAAAGCTTGCTAAAAAATAATTTAAAAATACGGCTCTTTTTTTCTAGGAGGGGGGGAGAGGGGCACTCTGGGGGGCACTCTTTAAGATGCATGGGGGGGGAGGGGGGGGAGGGGGGGAGGGGCAGGGTTTTTTAAGAGTGAGACTCGCTTCTCTGCCCTCTCTAAAAGAGAGGGCAGAGAGGCGAGTCTACTTACAATGAAAGGTATCATGATCGCGTTTATGATGATGTGCATCATGATGTGACTATCTTACAACCCTATGAGAAATAAGCAAGACATGGGCGTACTTACACGGGCTATTTGTAAACTAATTTCTCTTGAATCTATTAACAGCTCACATTTTTTTTCTTAGATGACATCTGACAGCTGCTTGCTAGGCTAAGATATTGTTAAATAAACAACTTGGAAAGCTAATTACAGTTTTCTGGCTTGAAATATAGTCTTTCAACAGACTTTTTTTCTCATCTTACACAGAGGCAAATATCAGAGACACCCAATGGCGCTTAAACTGCTCTCAGCCAAGGGTCGGGCACTGCTGGACTATAATAGACGGGTCAAGGACCGTTCTACTGTGGGTCAGGCTAGGTCGGACATTCAATAACGCGACTTTAGCAAAACTTGCTTGAAAGTCTGACCATGCGAGATCCTTATGCCCCAGTCTGTCAATGCTGTCCAGACTTTCAAGCAAGGTTGTCAAAGACCTACCTGTCATTGAATGTCCGACTTAGCCTGCCTGACCCTCAGTAGAACGGTCCTTGACTCATCTATTATAGTCCAGCAGTGCCCGACCCTTGTATGAGAGGGGTATTGACACCATTGGCTGACTCTGATAATTCGCCTGTGTGCACGAGGGGAGGAGAGGGTTTACAGCTTGCGCTTATAGAGCACTACTAGTGGAGGTTTGGATGAGGAGGCTATGACATATGATGTTTGTCTTAAAAAATAGCCATGGCGCATGTCGATGTCGCTTAATTATGCTCATATCTCATGTCGATTTTAAGAATTGCTCATGTCACCTGTCACTGTGTTTTTCAAGCTTCATGTCAAATGTCACTAGGCTTCATCTCGACTTTAGTGGTCCACACTGCTGCTGCTGCTGCTGCTGCTGTCGGTGCTGCTGCTTGTGCTGCTTGTGCTGCTCATGCAGCAGCTGCTGGCTGCTTGTGCTGCTGCTGCTGCTGCTGACAGATGCTACTGCTTGTGCTACTGCTCGTGCAGCAGCTGCCAGCAGCTGCTGAAGCAGCTGTCAGCAGCTGCTGGCTGCTTGTGCTGCTGACAAGGTCATGGGGGCTGCTGCTGACGATGTCACGGATGCTGCTGACAAATGCTACGGCTTGTGCTGCTCGTGCTGCTTGTGCTGCTGAAGTCGCTGTCAGCTGCTTGTGCTGCACGTGCAGCTGCTGCTGAAGCCGCTGCTAGATGCTGCTGCTTGTGCTGCACGAGACTGAGTAGCCGCTATTCGGCGTTTCACTCCTTATGTACCCTGTCCTAGTTAATCCTCTTAAACGGCTGAAAAGGCTCTCTCAGCACAGAGACTCTACTCAATGTAAGAGATCAGTTAAGTAAGTTTTCACATGCCACCTGACTACTGCGGGAGGGTTTAGACTTAAGCAGCTTAGTGCACACACGTGTCTGTTAGAAAAGCTACCTGCACACATGCCTTCCTTTTTCACTAGTATTTACCCCCTGCCGACTTATAAGGCACCTATACACGCCTTCTTGCTTCTAGAGCTAAGCTGCCTGGCAGCTATTTTAAAAGAGAATACTCGTTACCTGTATAACGGATAAGGGGGTTATGAGATTAGCGTGTGTATACAAAAAAAAACAAAAAAAAAAGCTACAGGGGGCGCGTGTCTGTCTGTGAGGTAGAGACCATGTGGTAAGCGACTCAAGTGTAAAACAACAGCACCTCCTCTTGTCGCAGTGAGTGGTGTGGACGGCGGCTGGCTAGTTGAATTTAAGCGTCAGCTTGAAAGATAAGGCCAAATAAAAAAAAAGGTTTGTTTCAGGTCACCCGACCAACCCTAGCAAAACAGGGTCGACCCTACGTTTTTTTTTTAAGCAAGTTTGAAGAAAATTTCATATTTTTATACTTTTTGGGTCATTTTTAGAATTTCCACGGAGGATGGCTAGTACTTTCATGTTAAAAAAATAAAATAAAATAAAATAAAAATCCGACCTACCGACTCCAGTCTTTCTGCCCATGTTACCTGAAACATACCTTTTTATTTTTTTTTGGCTTAATCCGTTCACGGGCTGGCGCGTCACACCTGTCGTTAATCACCCCCTGTAGTCTTTGTATACACAGGTGACTCGGCTTTATCTCTTCACCAGCTATAATCCCATATACATGTAGCGCACGTTACACTCGTTAATTCTCTTTTCATGCTGATGGATTAGGGGTGGAAGGGTTCAGGTGAAAAGCGATTTGATTCTCTCTGGAAGAGGGTTGGAGCTCTAGGTGAAAACAAGCTTAGAACATCCAGATTAGCTGCTCTCTCGGCTATATAAAGAGCTTCATTTTTTCTAATCTCTGCCCACTTCGTCTTGTTGTACACTATCAGTCACGAGGCAGACGCTGGAAGTAGCAGATGTTTGCAGTATGGTTTACACAGAGGTTACCTGCTAATAGGATTTTGTCAGAATAGGGTGAGTTGCTATTAAAATGAACATTTAAATGGGTTGTTAATATGGTATCTGATGTTAATGAGCTAACACCTAACATTGAGGATTATGACCTCCCAGAGGGGCGTCTCGCCAAATTCTCCAGTCTTGACTATAGTCTTAACTGTCTAAAGACTGTGGAGCACGTTAATGGGTGGTCTCCTTACTAATTTCACTTGACCAGGCCGGCAGGGTCAACTAGGCTAGGTAATTACAACCACAAGGGCGGCTACTCAACATGCAAGTAGACCTACTACTACGAGATTGTCTTTTGACCACTCTGCCGCCGCCTGCTAGTCTGGCGATTACATGCTCTAGTATAGTTCTCCGCTCTTTTCGTCAGATGACGCCACAATAGGGTTTTTGTACATTTCCACGATACTCGCGAACATTTTAAACGCATAATGACCTATAATAAGCAACAAAGCACACTTCTAATATATTGAATATAAGAAACATGTCAACGTTGTGTATTTCTGATAGAATGAGGCAGATTCTTTGAAATATCAACTAAACTATAGTGAGATTGAAAATACTACACCATATCTAAAGCGATATAAAAGCTATATAAAGTCAGAACCTCTGACGGATCGGTAGGATCACTCAACCATTCGTCCTCGAAAGCAACACAGGGTTCCCGTCCAACAGGACTTTGAGCCTTGACGCTTTTGAGGAGGATTGATCTCATGCTGCTTAACATGTGGTGTAATTAATCAACACCGCGGCCCCTCTTTAGGGGCCACACAATAAACAAAGAATAAAAAAGGGTAGGACTTAGGTTTAAAGTGAATCTCCCAGGATTTTGGCGAGGTCGACAAAGGAGGAGATAACAGATTAAACTGCAGGAGACTATACGCAAACCTTGATACTCTCAGAGGGGGAGCTCCATATTGCGGACCTGTGGTCAAGGTAATTACAACCACAAGGGTGGCTACTCAACATGCAAGTAGACCTACTACTACGAGATTGTCTTTTGACCACTCTGCTGCCGCCTGCTGGTCTGGCCATTACATGCTCTAGTGTAGTTCTCCGCTCTTTTCGTCAGATGACGCCACAATAGGGTTTTTGTACATTTCCACGATACTCGCGAACATTTTAAACGCATAATGACCTATAATAAGCAACAAAGCACACTTCTAATATATTGAATATAAGAAACATGTCAACGCTGTGTATTTCTGATAGAATGAGGCAGATTCTTTGAAATATCAACTAAACTATAGTGAGATTGAAAATACTACACCATATCTAAAGCGATATAAAAGCTATATAAAGTCAGAACTTCTCACGGAACGGCATCTGCAACAGATCACTCAACCAGGTGTCTTGAAATGCCACACAGGGTTCCCGTCCAACAGGACTCTGAGCCTTGTCGCTTTTGAGGAAGGTTTGATCTCATGTTGCTTAACATGTGGTGTAATTAATCAACACCGCGGCCCCTCTTTAGGGGCCACACAATAAACAAAGAATAAAAAGGGTAGACCTTAGGTTTAAAGTGAATCTCCCAGGATTTTGGCGAAGTCGACAAAGGGGTAGATAACAGATTAACCTGCAAGAGACTATACGCAAACCTTGATACTCTCAGAGGGGGAGTCCCATTTTGCGGACTTGTGGTCAGATCTATCCCTTCTAGGGGGCAGGTTGCATGTCGTAAATGTCTACTACAGACATTGGGATATATTGTTAATCTTACTCTAGGGTCTCCATAATTAGACCCTGAATCCGTTGTTAAACGGGTGTGAGGGGGTGGTAACTAATACTTATGAGATGTTAGCTTAGTTCATAGTCTCCTTACCAATTTTCACTTGACCAGGCTGGCAGAGCCAACTAGTCTAGGTAATTATAGCCACAAGGGCGGCTACTCAAGATCTAAGTAGACCTACTACTACGAGATTGTCTTTTTGGTCCTTCTGCTGCTTAGTTATTACATCCTCCAGTCTAGCTCGCCACACCCTTTGAGCAGCACCACCATTGCCTCGGTAAAAGTGTAGGGTGTGTGCTTTCCACCTTCAGGTATCCATAGATTCGATCACTATCACCCCCCTTGAAATGACTTCAGCTGTTAATTAGGGCGTAAAGCCACCAACCAAGTCCCTGTCAAAAGATGTGAATAACGAAACGCGCTAGTATAGTTCTCCGCTCTTTCGTCAGATGGTGCCACAATAGGGGTTTTGTACATTCCTACGATGCTCGCGAACATTTCAACGCATAATGAGCTACATAGGCAACAAAGCGCGCTTCTAATATATTAAAATATAAAAAACAATTCAATATTGTGTATTTCTGATAGAAATGAGGCGGTTTCCTTAAATACCAACTAAACTATAGCGAGATGAAAAATACCACACCATATCTAAGGCTTTATAAAAAACTATAGAAAGTCAGAACCTCACACGGATCAGCATTCTGTTTGCAACGGATCACCCCTGACCCACTGGTCCTCGCATGCCACACACGGCTCTGCCGTGTTTGAGCTTTGAGGTATCACCCATCAAGTGATCCATGCCGCCCAACATGAAGCGTAATTAATAGCTGCTGTTGCATAGCACAGTGGCAGCATCTAACTAACTCTAAAGAGTTAGTCGGCCCCTCTTTAGGGGCCACACAATAAACAAAGAATACCCTGAATCTGGGACCTGCGGGCGAGGGCCCCAACTGTGAAGTCATTATTGGCCACATTGGTAATATCAATTAAAACTTTAGACAACACCCACCTTAAGTATCATTAACGGACAATATCAATGAACTCAGCATCCGCCTGGTTACCACATTTAGCACCAATTTTACAACTCACAGGGGCCACACTAGCCTCACCGCGCTTTTTATTGCTCTGCTGATTTCTCCAATCCAAAACATGAGGTATCTAGTCTAGCTGTGAGCTCATTGGGCTAAACAAAAAAATAATCCGTGTTCAGGTAACATGGTCCAAAAAAAAATAGGGTAGGTCTACGTCGCCTAAGGCGACGAAAGCGCGTCAAAGCGTTTACAGGGTTCGAGCCCGTGAGCTGCTCCTTGGGGCTGCAAAAAACGCTTAGACACTGAAATCCCATAGGGAAAAAATTTTGGGTTTTTGGACTTTAGGCCTTAATTTGAGGGTGATCCCGGGCTGATAGAAAAATAATTCTTGGACGAGCGGATAGCTCTGGATCTCTTTTATCTAAAACAGCGAAAAATTGATTATGGTTTCGCCGCAATTCATCCGACGGGGGGTAATCAGCCCCCCCCTCTGCCAATCAAGGCAGTGAATCTTGGCGACCGTGCGATCACTCACGGCCACCGCGACGAACCGACAGAAGAGATCGGCATCTTAGTATGATTCGTGTGACCTACTTAGAGGCTCACACGGTGGAGGTGTGTCCGGCGTTCGGCGCGCTGATTGGCTACTGGTGGGAGGCGCTGTGCCGCGTCAAGAACTTCACCTATTTGGGGCGGCTGTTAAAGGCGCACTGAGTTGAGGTGCACCTTTAAGCAAGAGCGCGATCCGGCCTAGTCTTGCGGACCTCTGTTTAGAGAGTGTAGCAAGCGGCTATGTCGCGCTCTCCAACCACAGGCTTAACAGTGGTCCGCAAGACGCGTGCACACACAGACCGAACAGACACACACAGACCCACACACCCACACACTCCTATCAGTGAGACGTCTAGCAGATTCGGGAGAGGCGACCAGGGAGGTACTCTCGGCTAGCGGCCACTAATTGCCTGTTTAGATAAGGCACAGAAACAAGGGTGATGACAGACTACGTGTTCAAGCAGCCAACATGCCCTGACACTTGATAATGGATGTGGACCGCTAAATTCGATATGGTGACATGACCATTTCTTATAATCGACAAACGACATGAGGTCTAATGACAAGTGACATGAGGCCCAAAAAATCATAGTGACAGGTGACATGAACATTTCTTAAAATCGACATGGGATATGAACATTATTAAGTGACATTGTCATGTGACATGGTCATTTTCTAAGATCGACATTCGACATGGGGACCCCCTATCCAGAGCCCCTTGATAGATGACAGCTGTTGTGTGTAAGAAAAGTGTATGCCTCACAATCAAAAGATGATAAAAGGCTTTATCCCACTCGATGTGGGTTTTGAATCAAATATCAAGGGATCAAATATCAGATCGATATTTGACGTCGTCAAGTGATATCTGACGTTGTCAATCACTTTTACTATGTAGTCAAGGTCGTAAAAACAGAGCCCCCTGATTGGTCAACAGCATGAATGAAAGTTGCATCTCAAACTTTTAATACTCGGTATGGGGCCCCGTGGGGCTGGGACCAATATTTGCAATTTTCGGAAATACTGTCGAGAATTTCTAGATGGAAACACCTTGTCTGGGGTAATTTGACCTCTACTCTTCGATATTCAAGTAATACTCAAGCTATTCTGACTCTAAACATGAGTAAAACGGTCATTTACCAGCGTTATCGGCAGCGCCGACATCAACAACTGCTGATCTCCCTTGGTTACATGACCCAGCTCCGTTTCTAAGGCCTCATGGATCGGGGCCCTGAAGGGGGATCTGCAGAGGCCCTATATCGGGCCCTAGATATGTACATTATATTAATATCTCATAACTTAATTTACTCTAAAATCTTTTGATAGTTCATATTAAATGTTCATTTTAATAGCAACTCACCCTATTCTGACAAAATCCTATTAGCAGGTAACCTCTGTGTAAACCATACTGCAAACATCTGCTACTTCCAGCGTCTGCCTCGTGACTGATAGTGTACAACAAGACGAAGTGGGCAGAGATTAGAAAAAATGAAGCTCTTTATATAGCCGAGAGAGCAGCTAATCTGGATGTTCTAAGCTTGTTTTCACCTAGAGCTCCAACCCTCTTCCAGAGAGAATCAAATCGCTTTTCACCTGAACCCTTCCACCCCTAATCCATCAGCATGAAAAGAGAATTAACGAGTGTAACGTGCGCTACATGTATATGGGATTATAGCTGGTGAAGAGATAAAGCCGAGTCACCTGTGTATACAAAGACTACAGGGGGTGATTAACGACAGGTGTGACGCGCCAGCCCGTGAACGGATTAAGCCAAAAAAAAATAAAAAGGTATGTTTCAGGTAACATGGGCAGAAAGACTGGAGTCGGTAGGTCGGATTTTTATTTTATTTTATTTTATTTTTTTAACATGAAAGTACTAGCCATCCTCCGTGGAAATTCTAAAAATGACCCAAAAAGTATAAAAATATGAAATTTTCTTCAAACTTGCTTAAAAAAAAAACGTAGGGTCGACCCTGTTTTGCTAGGGTTGGTCGGGTGACCTGAAACAAACCTTTTTTTTTATTTGGCCTTATCTTTCAAGCTGACGCTTAAATTCAACTAGCCAGCCGCCGTCCACACCACTCACTGCGACAAGAGGAGGTGCTGTTGTTTTACACTTGAGTCGCTTACCACATGGTCTCTACCTCACAGACAGACACGCGCCCCCTGTAGCTTTTTTTTTTGTTTTTTTTTGTATACACACGCTAATCTCATAACCCCCTTATCCGTTATACAGGTAACGAGTATTCTCTTTTAAAATAGCTGCCAGGCAGCTTAGCTCTAGAAGCAAGAAGGCGTGTATAGGTGCCTTATAAGTCGGCAGGGGGTAAATACTAGTGAAAAAGGAAGGCATGTGTGCAGGTAGCTTTTCTAACAGACACGTGTGTGCACTAAGCTGCTTAAGTCTAAACCCTCCCGCAGTAGTCAGGTGGCATGTGAAAACTTACTTAACTGATCTCTTACATTGAGTAGAGTCTCTGTGCTGAGAGAGCCTTTTCAGCCGTTTAAGAGGATTAACTAGGACAGGGTACATAAGGAGTGAAACGCCGAATAGCGGCTACTCAGTCTCGTGCAGCACAAGCAGCAGCATCTAGCAGCGGCTTCAGCAGCAGCTGCACGTGCAGCACAAGCAGCTGACAGCGACTTCAGCAGCACAAGCAGCACGAGCAGCACAAGCCGTAGCATTTGTCAGCAGCATCCGTGACATCGTCAGCAGCAGCCCCCATGACCTTGTCAGCAGCACAAGCAGCCAGCAGCTGCTGACAGCTGCTTCAGCAGCTGCTGGCAGCTGCTGCACGAGCAGTAGCACAAGCAGTAGCATCTGTCAGCAGCAGCAGCAGCAGCACAAGCAGCCAGCAGCTGCTGCATGAGCAGCACAAGCAGCACAAGCAGCAGCACCGACAGCAGCAGCAGCAGCAGCAGCAGTGTGGACCACTAAAGTCGAGATGAAGCCTAGTGACATTTGACATGAAGCTTGAAAAACACAGTGACAGGTGACATGAGCAATTCTTAAAATCGACATGAGATATGAGCATAATTAAGCGACATCGACATGCGCCATGGCTATTTTTTAAGACAAACATCATATGTCATAGCCTCCTCATCCAAACCTCCACTAGTAGTGCTCTATAAGCGCAAGCTGTAAACCCTCTCCTCCCCTCGTGCACACAGGCGAATTATCAGAGTCAGCCAATGGTGTCAATACCCCTCTCATACAAGGGTCGGGCGCTGCTGGACTATAATAGATGAGTCAAGGACCGTTCTACTGAGGGTCAGGCAGGCTAAGTCGGACATTCAATGACAGGTAGGTCTTTGACAACCTTGCTTGAAAGTCTGGACAGCATTGACAGACTGGGGCATAAGGATCTCGCATGGTCAGACTTTCAAGCAAGTTTTGCTAAAGTCGCGTTATTGAATGTCCGACCTAGCCTGACCCACAGTAGAACGGTCCTTGACCCGTCTATTATAGTCCAGCAGTGCCCGACCCTTGGCTGAGAGCAGTTTAAGCGCCATTGGGTGTCTCTGATATTTGCCTCTGTGTAAGATGAGAAAAAAAGTCTGTTGAAAGACTATATTTCAAGCCAGAAAACTGTAATTAGCTTTCCAAGTTGTTTATTTAACAATATCTTAGCCTAGCAAGCAGCTGTCAGATGTCATCTAAGAAAAAAAATGTGAGCTGTTAATAGATTCAAGAGAAATTAGTTTACAAATAGCCCGTGTAAGTACGCCCATGTCTTGCTTATTTCTCATAGGGTTGTAAGATAGTCACATCATGATGCACATCATCATAAACGCGATCATGATACCTTTCATTGTAAGTAGACTCGCCTCTCTGCCCTCTCTTTTAGAGAGGGCAGAGAAGCGAGTCTCACTCTTAAAAAACCCTGCCCCTCCCCCCCTCCCCCCCTCCCCCCCCATGCATCTTAAAGAGTGCCCCCCAGAGTGCCCCTCTCCCCCCCTCCTAGAAAAAAAGAGCCGTATTTTTAAATTATTTTTTAGCAAGCTTTTTCAGCTTGCTTTTTTTTTCTTTTTTTAAATTTATTTATCCATCAAAATCTCAAGTGACTTATTTTGAAAGCCAACCTAGTAGTCACGTGACCCCCTTAAGTAGGTCACTTCCCGTCACGTGACCTATTTGAATTTCCCGCCAACATGGTGGTCACGTGACCCTCTTAAGTAGGTCACTTCCGGTCACGTGACCTATTTGAATTTCCCGCCCAAAGGTCACGTGACCGGAAGTAGGTCACTTCCGGTCACGTGACCTATTTGAATTTCCCGCCAAAAGGGAGGCCTCTCATTGGCTGCTTTTGAATTTCCCGCCAAAAGGGAGGCCTCTGATTGGCTGCAGGTCGATTGAGTAATAAACAGTACTTAACTATAGTCCCGTTCCGATACATACTATACTACTGACATATGACCTTCCTTTGTCATATGGGGGGGGCATGAGTGCCCCTAGTCAATTTACATTTGAAATATTCATGAATTCAAGAAAAAACAAAGCTGAATGTGTCAATATATAACCAAGAGCTCACAGGGACCATTGCTCTCAGTTGTATATATAAAACCGTTCATTTACTTTGGTCTTACACTGAATCACTCTGTAAGGGTTGGCATTGTCGGTGAAAAGACAACAGCAAGGACAGGCCAGAAGCAGGCCAACAGCAGGCCAACAGCAGGCCAACAGCAGGCCAACAGCAGGCCAACAGCAGGCCAACAGCAGGCCAACAGCAGGCCAACAGCAGACCAGAAGCAGGCCAACAGCAGGCCAACAGCAGGCCAACAGCAAGCCAACAGCAGGCCAACAGCAGGCCAACAGCAGGCCAACAGCAGGCCAACAGCAGGCCAACAGCAGGCCAGAAGCAGGCCAACAGCAGGCCAACAGCAGGCCAACAGCAGGCCAGAAGCAGGCCAACAGCAAGCCAACAGCAGGCCAACAGCAGGCCAACAGCAGGCCAGAAGCAGGCCAACAGCAGGCCAACAGCAGGCCAACAGCAGGCCAACAGCAGGCCAGAAGCAGGCCAACAGCAGGCCAACAGCAGGCCAGAAGCAGGCCAACAGCAAGCCAACAGCAGGCCAACAGCAGGCCAACAGCAGGCCAAGAAAACACCAGGAGCAGACAAACAGCAGAATCTTGAAATGGCTCTAATTTTGTGGAAATTATTGTGCCTCCTGGGAATCATTGTAGTTACAATATGGCAGAAAGCAGGTAAGTAAAGCCTTAATCCACTCGTTCAGTGCATGGTCTATCTTTATCTAGGCCCTGGTCTCTAGGACTTTTAGAAGATGGTTATTTACTGGCTTTCTAAAGTGTAAAATGTTTTTTTTAATACTATGACTTTCAGAAGCTGACAAAAGCAGGATCATACGCATTCACTCTTATGTATTTGGAACTGGGGAATAGTAGCTTGGGAATTATCAAATTACAAATGTACCCTCACATTTATGTGATAAGTCGCAGTCAGTTTGAAGGTTTCAAAATGCTCATATTTTGTATCACTATCTAGTGTTAATATGTTACCATGTTATCAAAAAGCCATAACACACCTTTCATCATACAAAACCTCTTATAATGCAGTGACATTGCACATTATGTTACTGCTCTAAGTAGGCCTACTTTTGGTAAATAAATAATATATAAAATAAATATTTAAAAAAAACATTGCAGCATAAAACTAGTGCTTATCAAGAGCCGTTTAGCCTTCCTCTTGTACCCCCCCCCCCCTCAATCAGGAACATCTCGCATTCGATTTCCAGGAACAACCTTGGCAAAATTAAATTATTGCTCACTGCCTACTGAGCTAGATTAGAGAAATTATTCAAAATTAACGAGATATTTTCCTACGAGTTCTATTTACAGGACACCATGTTTGGTATCATATCTGTCATGTCCCAAAGTGCACTTGACATTAAAATGGCAAAAATCATTCCAAATGCTGATGTTTCAAATTTTTCAAAGTCATGGTTTAAAAACTGTAGAAACCTGGTGGTGACAGGATTAACGGCATTAGTGGAATACCAGCTTAACAATAGATAAGTCGCCTCTTTTCTCTTGCAGCTTTACCTTCTGGGGAGGGGCCAGAAGATCAAGAGACAACTTTCTTGGAATCAGTAGGCTTTGGAAATATAGCCAGCAACATTCCAAAAAATGGAAGTAAAAAAGGAATATTCAGGAAGAGGTCCACAGCAAGAATAATGAACGGAAAACTAAATGAGTCAAAAGAAGTAAACACTTCGCGTGTTAAAAGGTTTCTGTTTGATTCTAGTCAATTCAACTACCTTCAGCATCATAATTTACCAGTACCAATGTATAAGCCTGTGCCTGGCCTTTACCATGATGTCCCCCATAGCTATCATCATGGCCCTCCTCCTTCTCATCATCATGGGCCTCCTCCAGGTTCTCCAGGGGGTGGTGTTGGCCTTATTGGGATATTCATTCCTGGAGGAAGGGAAAGCAGCAGCAGCAGCAGCAGTGAATCCAGGGAGGTGGTTGTACCAACAACAACACCAACAAGGCCACCGAGGACAACAACTCCATTGTATGATACAAACCTTGTAGGTACAGAGGAAGTGCCTTCTGTCAGACGCTCATGGGAA
The DNA here is from genome assembly GCA_947462335.1 of Harmothoe impar. Taxonomy (NCBI): domain Eukaryota; kingdom Metazoa; phylum Annelida; class Polychaeta; order Phyllodocida; family Polynoidae; genus Harmothoe; species Harmothoe impar. The sequence goes on along the minus strand of OX381708.1, from coordinate 16,548,641 downwards.
AGAAGAGAGCCAAAAATCTCACAACCCAAACAGTCGATAACCCACACACAACCAATCCAAAGAATACACCCCAAGGTCTTCAGTCCCAGAAGAGCATTAAAACCTAAATTTAGGCCAAATATCAGAGGGTGTATTAACTGCCCCAAAGTTGAAAAAGAAGAGAAAAAACAGTCCCCATTCTCCAAGTTTCTGCATAAAGTGCACCGTATGCCACGTCGCCTGATAGCAGCAGTTATAAACAACATCGCTTCTCGTTGGAACAAGGAGAAATGACTATATAGGCATGCTGGTGAACCAGTTAAGGTCCACACAATCCTTTAAAAACTGTTACCAAAGATGAAAGTAGATGGCTGAGAAATTAAAACTTTCTAACTGTTGAAAAATGTATCACTCCCAAATGTTGCATTTTATTGGTCGAGAAGAAAATTTGTATGATGTTGAATGTTACCCCCACCCCCAAATCTACCATCGCCCCTCCCTGTTCTAAAAAATGACCACTCCCTAATTAAGTCATTGTTACAACTGTCTCACTTCACCATAACCACTGCTGCCTATATAATTACTCTAGATAGGTTTATTTCCTATGTTGAGTTGAAATATACCCAGTGCTTCAAAATGATAGTTTTTAAAATAAATGTTTAAAATTTAAACTCAAAGGTCCAGCCTCATTTTTTCTAAAGCTATTGAATCATCCTGTTCAAGGAAAAAGGTTAAACCATACTATAGTAACTGTGATTTTTCACCCTCGATAAAGAAATATGCCATTATAGAACCCATCAATACAACTATTATACTAAATGCCCTACAAAAATTGGACTGTACTGTAGAGTACTGTAGGGTTTGTATTTCTACAGGTTGATGCATTATACTGGCCACGGCGGGTTGTGTTGTCTTGCTGCCTTGGAGAATCAGGTTTTCCTAATAATTATTTTGCCAATATTTTCAGGAGATGGTAACATGTTATACCAGAATGCAGTAAACTGCACCATTCTGCATGATAAAGTCGGTTTAAAAGATTAAATGTTCTTTTTCATTTTTCTTGGATGCCCCCATTGCAACTCCAATGTTCAAGACATCAATCTAAAGATATCCTTGCAGAAATATACACCCAAACCCATCAGAATACATTAATATATAAAAAATCAAGATTTCCCCAGAGACACAATGTCAAAATCCCAAGGCATCACCACAGAATGGTTGCACCATTTCAGGGGTGATTAATGCTAACCAATGGCTTATACATGTAACATGAAAGCACTATAGGGTCATTAAAGTGTTGATGGGCCTGACCAAAGGAGCCACCTATAATGTGTATAATTATCTCTATACATGTAGTGCATGTATAGTATACCTTTCTTATATATGCATGTATCGGTATTCAGACAATTCGCTATGATCTCCAGACATGAGTAATTAATCAGGTATATGGGATTAGGATAGATACTACTAATAATGTCTTCATTAATGGTGGTACCTTGACATTTAGTGCATATGTGTCTTTTAATCCTAAAACAAGTGAATCCTTCCTAAGCATTCATCTCACAGTTACGGAAACTTCAAAATCGAATCTGGGAACTGATCTCAATAGGCATGGCACACCAGAATACCATTCATACAGCGGTTGGGTGGTTCTCCCCGGAGTTGAGGTACAATCAATGTCACACAAAGACAGATAAATGGAACAGATTGAGCATTATTGGTAAACCCTTAAATGACGGCATAATACCTTAATGCATCATGCCCTTGGTCGTCATGATGCATGTATGCAGCCGTGGTGAGTAACTTGCCGGTGATGCATTCAAGCATCATGCCGACCCTACAGGGTTGAGAGACTCCCGTAGGGTCGGCATGATGCACCAATGCAGCACTGGCAAGTTACTCGCTGAGGCCGCATTGACGCATCTTGCCAACAAATGTCATCTTTTAGTGACATGCATCCTTAAAGGGTTAATACGGTAACAAAAAAGAAATTTTTCACATGGGATGCCAGCAGGAAAAATGCCATTTCCATTGCTCGCAGTTTCAGGAGTTGTAATATGAACCCCATGTCAGGATATCAGATAAACTGATTGCTATTAGGTTAACTGTAATGTCAACCTATTAGGTCATATATGCAACAGATGGCGTTGTGAGCGGCATAATGTGGTTCAGTAATTCTGGGCAGGTAATGGACATAGGATATATACGTAATGAATGTGGTGACAGTACAGGGGATAATACACGACAGTATATTCATGTAGTACATAATGTCCCATAAAACCTCGCGTAGAAGCCTAACTCGCGTATAAGGCGCACCCCGACTTTGGGCCGATCCTATAAGCCGCACTGGCCATCTGATTATGTTGACTTTAGTACTGTACAATAGGAGCAAAAACTTGCGTACAAGCCACACCCATAGTCTGTGCCGATCCTATAAGCCACACCAGCAATCTGACTAGCAAATAAGCCGCGGCTTATACGCGAGGTTTTACGGTACTATCTATCTAATAAATGACCTTCTTCATGAAATGCACATCCTTCTTCACTAAATGCACATCCTACATATATTATTTTCAGGTCTACTTTTTTAGATCATATACTGACCATCAGTATGGGCATGGATATGCATGGTAATGTCTTATATCTATTGTATGATAATAGAAACATGTCTCTTGACCCCATAACTGTAGTGTTAATGGGGATCTACTTGGGAGTGACTGGTGATTTATTTGATTATCCAACATTAATTCAATAGCTACGTATCTGATTAACCATTTCCCTTCCACTGTAAAACCGATACTGCACATATGCAGTACTGTGGTCAGGGCACTATCTGTAGTGTAGTGCCGGTTTTGATACACAATTCCGATGTAATATCACAGTAGAATAATCTCAAAATCATTGCATTTTTACAAAGATATATTATAAAGTCTCTTGACACAGTAGTAATCCAATATGACATGTGGACAAAAAGGCTGCTTCTTAGAAGTCTAGTTTACGTCAGCCACCTTTCTGTTATACACAATGACCTGTATATTTGATGATGAATGACTGACATGATAAGAGTCCTAGCGGAAGGAATTCAATGCGCACAATCTAGGTTAAATGCATTTACTTTATTTTATTGTAACTGTATTATTTTTCCGAAGTAAAAAAAAGGATTTCTATCTTGGTATTGCCACCAAGAAGATCAATCATGATCTTTCTCCAAAGCGGTCACCCATGGGAACTCTTAAACTAGTTAAAGTGACCGCATTAGTAATGTGGCCACATTAGAGGAAACTCAGGGCTACAGAAAAAAGTACTTACTAAAAATTGAATCTAGAGGTACTGATGATGGCGGATTTCCAGGGTCTACTACATGTGGTAAGTATATTCAATAAAAACTACGTTGCAACAAATAGATTCCGCTACAACGAATTCAGTTGTAACTAACAAACTGAGTCATTTCCGCTATATTCTATACTGAAAAAATCCTCTTATAACGAATTTAATTTGATCGAGATTCGTTAATAACGATATTTTCTGACTGTGTATTCATTCCATTGAGAGGAACTTACTTATTCTGAGCTTCAAAACATGATGTAAATGTCAAACCTTAAATAATCACCCACCACCCTGGTGGCTTGGGGAAGTCGCCGTGACAAGTGCCCCCGCCCCACCCCTACACTGTAGGCTACAGCCGCTCAAGGCTGTGTCTCACGAAATTGGGCCAAGTTGAAAGTCTATGACTGAGTGCAATCTATGACCGGGTGCAATCTATGACCGGGTGCAATCTATGACCGGCTTATTTAGGGCAGATGTAGATAGAAATTGAAATAAAATGAGTGATATAAAGTCTTAAAACAGCCATTAACATTTTCCACCATTTATATCTTCATCTGCCCTAAATAAAGCGTGTTTTTTTTACCAGACGGTCATAGATTGCACCCAGTCATAGATTGCACCGATCATAGATTGCACCCGGTCATAGACTATCAACTTGGCCAAATTTCATGAGACACAGCCTCAGGAAGCCCCAGCGGCTTGGGAAAGTCGCTGTGACAACTTGTTACCTGGAGGGGCAGGGGCCAGTATATGGTTAGGTAGGTGGCACCCCACCCCCACCCCCGTTTCCCTATGCACAGATGGGTGGTCGTTACCGGGAGGGGGGGGGGGGTTATGGACAGGTTTAGATCCTCTTTCTGGTTACTTTATTGCGTAACAAATGTATGTTAAACACTTTTAACTAAGATAGAATAAGGAGATACTAAAGGAAAGACGAGTGTGGATACCTCCCACTCACCCCCTCCCTATAATAGGGAAATAGGGGCATTATAGGATCAGTAATCTTGTACATAAGAAAGCTGGCCCATGCACTTCGTTATAACGGCATTTTACTGTACCCTAAAACTCACATATAAGCCTAACTCGCCTATTAGCCGAACCTAGACTTTGGGTCAATCCTATAAGCCGCACATGCGATCTGATTAAGGTGGCTTTAAAGTGGCATTCTCACCGAGCGTTTCCCATTCCCAATTCTAGTACTTTTCTAGTCTGCTATGTGGTAAGTGCGAGTGGTGAGAATGCCCCTTTAAAACTGTACCATAGTAGCAAAAACTTGTGTATGCGCATGCTGACTCACGTACTAGCCGCTGCTTCTACCTGAGGCTTTACTGTAGGCCCTATATGTATACTGAAGCTTTACCTCTGTCTTTCTGAAGATATGTGTTCAATTGAAAAGACATGTCATATTCTGGAAGAATCAACATTGTACTGCTCTGGAGAAGAAGGATGAGTGCTCCAACCATACACCAGTCGGAGTCGTCATGATTTGGAGTGATGTGGGTCCTTTTTTCAGCCCCAAGGGAGTGGAGTGGTGTACACCTATATGGGTATGCTTTTCAGGGGTAAGCTCCATTATTCCATTATGGGTGTGATATTTAGGACTGACTCACAAGCTTAACTGCTTAACTCTTCCTTTTTACCCTTTGAACTACAGTCCCATTGTGATGTGGTGTCAGGACCCATGCATGGAGGCGTTGGACCAATATGGGTATGCTCTTTGCGGAATTTACGCAGGAATGGGGTAATATTTCTAATAATGGCAACACATGGATATGGGTCAGATTTAAGTCTTATGACCACACATCCCAGTGAAAATGATCTAAGACATCTCCCTTCAGGAGTGATTCACTTTCCCGTGGATTCCATGATATCTAGATACATTATCCCTATGTATATTATTGTAACAATTGAGACAATTATGGATTTCAGGCCCAAAATTAGGGATATGTTTAAACAGAATGGACCTGGGCAGAACCTTTGCTCAAAGATTTGGATTTGTTAATTATGGAATAGACCCTCCAGAGCTGCATTTATGCATAATGCTGACCAACGGCTCATAACAGGAAAGCACTAAAGAGTAATTGATGAGCCTGTCCAAAGGAGTCACCGGTAATGTGTATAATTATACATGTAGCGCACGTGTATTATATGACCCTATGGCCTCCGGAAATAAGTAGTTAATTATGTAGATGTACATGAGATTAGGCTAAATGAACGGTGTGTTTGAGGTAACATAGTTTGAAAATATAGGTAGGTTAGGGCCTTTTTTTTGCTTATTTTTTTACTTTGGCCTAAAAAGAAGCCAAAAATGTGCACATTTTAGCATCCACTCGAGGACTATCATATTGACTCTAAAATAGCCCAAAAATTAATTGGAATTCTTTTTTTTCAAAATCTGATAAAGATTTCTAGGGTCTGCCCTGTTTTGCTAGGTAGGGTCGGGTAACCTGAAACATCCCTTTTTTTTGGCCTTAGGAGAGGATACTGCCGGGAGCAACGTTTCTACAAGTGCTGTCTGGAGATTTAGTTTTTCACTTAATACAATTAGTAGGCCTTATGATATGTCAGTTGACAATTGAGAAACTTCAAATCAAATAATGTAACTGGTCTCAATAATGTGTCACACCTGTGTACCGTTCTTACCACAACAGCAATTGGGGGATCCGTCTTGAGTTGAGGTACAATCAATGTCACACACAAACAGATTAATTGAACAAATTGAACGTTGTTGGTTGTTACATTAACAAAGAACAGGTTTTCAAAATCGGAGGCGTAGAAGGAGAAATACCATTTCCATTACTTTCAGTTTCAGGAATATGAATCCTATGTCAGAATATTATATAAGCCTCCTACGCAATCTTAAATATTTAACTAATTATGTTGTGAACGGCTTACTGTAGTTCAATAGTTCTGGGCAGGTAGTGGCCTAAGGAAATACGTAATGAATGTAGTAAAACTAAAAGCATAGGGGTGCAGGACAGGACAGTATATTCAACTACTTGTAATACATGATATACTATCACTTTAAAGAATCTCCATCTTCACGTAGTGCCCATGTAGAGTCTAATATTGATCCAGACCTACACATTCTTTTACATCATTAGCATGGGCATGGGTATGCACAATAATGTATGCTATCTAGAGTATGCTAACAAAAACATGTCTCTCGAGCTTGTAACTCTCGTGTTAACACTTTAGACCCCAAAACAGCTGGAAAAAGCCGTGCTTCATTTCTCATGTGATTCAACCTGTCAAAGAGGATGAAACAAACTACCCAGAAACAGCTAATTTCCGGCCAAAGTGAGCAAATTATTTCTTGACGCATAGTCTTAGAATCAATGATTATTTAATATGATATATAGGTTATGGGGGGGGGGGGTGCAGAGGGGTCCCCCTGAGGTCGGAAAGTCGCCGAAATTAAGGGGTCCAGGTCACAAAGTCGCTTTTTTGGACCCCCTAAAGTATTGTCAATTTAGTCTAAAAGTCGCCAGGTCACTTTTATTATTGCATTAGGTCGAAAGTCGCCTCCAAAACGACCCAGGTCGCCAGGTGGCTTTTGACCCATCTGCAGCAACTTAAGGAATAAAGATTAAATATGAGTGGTGAACACTGAGGGCGATCACTAGCCAAATTTAGCAAAATTCACAAAAAAATCCTGGGGAAATGAGACATTGAATTTTGCAATTGTCTGGAGTCGTTAATGAGGGTCTACGTGGAGGCAACTAGAGATTGATCTAATTATCAAACATAGATTTAATAGCACATCCTCTTTACTGATTCAAGTGCTACTTAGCATTCTAACCTTTGCTCTAGCACTTATCCCCCTTCCTGGGAACAGATTATCAAATGATTGTGTGATCTGCATCACAGTTGACCTTGGGCTGGACCCTTCAACACCTCTGGTAACTCATCAACACACACAGTAACTCTTCAACACACACATTAACTCATCAACACACACAGTAACTCATCAACATACACAGTAACTCATCAACATACACAGTAACTCATCAACATACATGGTAACTTATCAACACATATGGTAACTCAGAAACACACACAGTAACTCAGAAACACACACAGTAACTCATCAACACACACAGTAACTCATCAACACACACAGTAACTCATCAACATACATGGTGACTTATCAACACATATGGTAACTGAGCAACACACATGGTAACTCATCAACACATATAGTGACCCTTCAACACACAAAGGAGCTCATCAACACACTACCCAGTAAACAAATAATGTTATACACCATTTTACAATGTTATATAACGTTATATGTCAACGTTTTTCTAAGGCTCTTTAGTATGACATAACGTTATGTAAAATCTAAAACATTATTTTGATGTAAAATAATGTTTTTTTGTTAGCTGGGTAGGTATCCGCCCACCCGGACTCCCAAATACCATGAATTTTCAAAAATACAACCTTTGCACAGATTTTGGTGTGAAAAAGGTACCTGTTTTAGGCTGACATCGCAGATTTTAGGTGCCCAAAGAACCCATTTTTTGGGTAAACGCTGACACTTTTGAAAAGCACCCCCTTTTTGGAAGAAAAATAAGGCTGTCCTGTCTGTCTCCTGATAACAAGACTATGGGGTCAGTGTCAAATATATTCCCTTCTTTTAGAGTCAGTGTCAAATAAACCACCTTTCCAACGAGTCAGCCAAAAACACCCCTTTTCAGCAGAATTTTAGCAAAAAACACCCCTTTTTCTGGTTTCTGAGGACATATGAGGTCTGTGCCAGGTAAGTGAAACCACCCCCTTTTTCACGGTTTCTGTAACATGGATGGTGTCACACAGGTACTAGAGTGAGGGGGCCAGGACAGGCTAACCCAACATGGGAACACACACCCTCCCCCCTCAGCTCATCTGAGAATCAGCGTCATTAATGTGCTAAGCGCACCCCAGCCTTGACAAAAACAACAAAATATGTAAGCCATTAAGATTGTCATATAATACCCGGATGCACGAGTGCCCTTGGTCAATGAACATTGAGAGTATTCATGAATCTTCCCCGCCATTGCATAATTATATTCATGAATTTTCCCCGACATCGCATATATACACCTGTTCATTTAGTCTGGTCTTACACTGAATCACTTTGGGCTGGCCCAGCGGGCTTAAAGGCAACAGCAAGGACAGGCCAACAGCAGGCCAATACAAAGGCCAGGAACAGGCCAACAGCAGAATCTTGAGATGGCTCAAATATTGTGGATATCATTGTGCCTTCTGGGAATCATTATAGTTACAACATGGCAGTCAGCAAGTAAGTAAAGCCTAGATCCACTATAATTCCAGCTACAACCTTGACAAAAACAAACCTCAGCAAAAGTATATCTTATTGACCAATATCCTTATAATGAGATACTTTTTAATAGACATTAATTTTGGGTCGAGGGTAAGGTGTCATTGAGTTAACCCTGTACCTTGCGACAATAACTTTGGCACGTTTTTAACACCAAATTTTAATTATTCACATCTGTTCCCCTATTTAAGTACATTAAGTCTGTGTCCATGTAGCCTGTGTGTTTTTATTGCTATGCATGTTTGTAAAAAACATTTATATTATAGATTGGTATGTTTTCACAATGAAACAAATATAATACTAAGGTTGTTGACTCATGGTACTGATGTAGAGAAATTAAATATCTGTAGAAAGCTAGTGGTGAGAGGGTTAAATGGCACTGCTAAAATATCTAATTATAAGTTACCTCTGTTCTCTTGATAGGACTCGACATCCAGCATAGAGCATTACCTTTTGGGGAAGGGCCAAAAGATCAAAAAGGAATAATCAGGAAGAGGTCATACCAGACACACATTGGCTCAAAATTAAGACCTCAAAGTCCAACGTTAAAAAACAGCAAGAAAGGAAAACAAGGGGAGTTGAAAGAAGTACACAGTTCACGTGTTAAAAGGTTTCTATTTGATTCAAGTCAATTCAACTACCTACAGCACTATAATTTACCAGTGCCAATGTATCAGCCTGTGCCTGGCTTTTACCATGATGTCCCCCATAGCCATCACCATGACCATGACCATCAACCTCCATTTAATCATGGGCCTCCTCTGGGTCCTCCTCCCGGTCCTCCACCAGGTCCTCCTCAAGGTCCTCCAGGGGGAGGTCCTCGAGGGGGAGGTCCTGGGCTCATTAGGATATTCATTCCATTAGGAGGAAGCAGCAGCAGCAGCAGTAGTAGCAGCAGTGAATCCACGGAGGTGACTGTACCAACAACAACTCCTACAACAACTCCTACAACGACACCAACAACAACTCCTACAACAACTCCAACTACGACTCCTACAACGACTCCAACTACAACTCCTACAACAACTCCAACTACGACTCCTACAACAACTCCAACTACAACTCCTACAACAACACCAACTACAACTCCAACAACAACACCTACAACGACTCCAACTACAACTCCTACAACGACTCCTACAACAACACCAACTACAACTCCTACAACAACTCCAACTACAACTCCTACAACAACTCCTACAACAACACCAACTACAACTCCTACAACAACTCCTACGACAACTCCAACTACAATGCGCACAATGCGCACAAGGCCAATAATGCCATCAACTCCAACAATGCCAACAACTCCAACAAGGCCAAATCCTGGTCCCCCAAATGAGGCAGTGCCCTCTATGAGACGCTCATTGGAAATAAGACAGCCAAAAATCTCACAACCCAAACAGTCTATAACCCACACACAACAAATCCGAAGGAAACACCCCAAGGTCTTAACTCCCAGAAGAGCATTAAAACCTAAATTTAGGCCAAATATCAGAGGGTGTATCAACTGCCCCAAAGTTGAAAAAGAAGAGAAAAAACAGTCCCCGCTCATCAAGTTTCTGCGTAAAGTACACCGTATACCACGTCGCCTGATTGCAGCAGTTATAAATAACATCACTTCTCGCTGGAACAAGGAGAAACAACTGCAAAGGCATGCTGGTGAACCTTAAGGCCCTCACAGTCATTGGAATACTGGCATTATAGATTAAAGTAGGTCCTTCCAAACAGAACATAAGAATGACAGTTAGAAAGGTTTGTATTTCCCAGGAAACGCACAAGCTGTATACACAAAGTAGACATGGGAGATCCTCAAGAATAGTGAACCTTCTTAGTAACATGTTCAATTGTGATGTGTATTTCCTGAGTTTAACTTGTGCAAATAACCAGAAGTTACACAAGTGGAATGAAGACCTGCATTTCACTACAAGAAATGACAGGGAATATGACACAAGAAAATTTCCTAAAACGGTCCAAAAAACTTCTGAAATTCTTGACTTATGACACGGGAATGGCACAAGTTCCCCTTGAGATTTTGTTTGCAGTGGATAACTAGAAAAATACAGACCACCTAACTGTTGAATGAGCACTTCCTGAACACACAACAATGTTATCTTAAGAGCTGTCTTTTACATAACGATAACTTTCTACACAATTCCTGGCTTATTTCCTATATGGAGTTGAAATATTCTCAGTAACTCAAGAGGATGATTCTTGCAAAAAATGTTTCAAATTTAAATTCAAAGGTTAAACCTCATTTTTATCAAAATCTACTAAATCATCCTCTTTAAGGAAACAGACCCACTTGATTTGAAGTAGTTGTAATTTTTCACCATCAATTAAACATATCTATGCCATCATAGAAAACATCTAAGGATGGAAAACCTTGATATTAGGTATCCTCGTACAGTTTATAACATGGAATTGTACTGTGCTCTAGGAGCTCGTATTTCTACTGTTTAACAAATGATCACTCCCTAAGGGATGCTTATAGCAAATCCATGACTGACTGTGTGGGAAATATACCCAGATCATTTGTCTATTAGGATTGAGGTAAGTCTTTTAACACGCAATAACTGTCCACAATAATCTCATATACACCTTTAAGTAGGCCTAGTTCTAGTGTCCTTAAACACCCCTTGACACACCTCCTGTGTTGAGACACCACGGTGACACTACTTACACCCTATGTGACAGCATGCTAATAGATATGTGTCACTGTTACAGCAGTCACTGTCACATGCCAGGTGTGTTACCTCATCTAACCCCATCACTGTCTTAGTGCCGAGTCACAGACAGCTAAATGAGGGACAGACATGCAATCATATACAGTCGACCCTCGTTTCCTCGAATATCGGCCGTCGCCAGAATAATATTCGAGGAAGCAAGATATTCGAGGTGATAAAACCATGACCATGTGCTGCTGTTGGGTTGGAGAAAAGGGTTAGTCCACAAACAGTCAAAATATACAACTAGGGCATATTTCTCTTGCAGAAATTAGTGTTTTCCTTATTTTTAAATGCAAATTGTGAAGTCAACCTTGGTTTTCCAGAACAGAAAATAAATAAGCATGTTCTCTATCACCTATAGAAAGAATTGCTGATATAAATCCCCAGTATGATGTAATTTCTTCTTTTCATATTCGAAGTTGTGAGTCATTTTCTAGTACTTAAGCTATTAAAGGAGTATAGAAAACACATCCGAAGTCAAAGTAGTAAATTATCCGAGGAGTTGAGTATAAATAAAGAGGACACATGTCTGTAGTCAAGGCCAATGTTCGAGGTAGTGAGGGATCCCAGGAAGTGAGGACTCGAGGAAGTGAGGGTCGACTGTACATAATATCATACACCCCCATAAGCCTTCTTAGTAACATGAGATGAGTGCCATACCCAATAGGGTCTCCTCAATTATTCTGTAGACCTACAATTTGGGTTCCCTTAGGGTTAACACTGGGAATCTCCCCTTAAAAAAATGAATGTGACATGCAGTTTCTAGCCTAGGCACAGCACTTCAAATGAACGTTGATAATTGGTTAATCAACCACGTTTCAATATTGATTCAATGCTGAACTAATTATTGTGCTGCAGATACATGTATAATTTTCGTAATGGAACTGTAATGTATCCCGTAGCTGTTCTGTGACTAATACTTCCTGGTCATTTGTGATTAGCAATTATTATAAGCATATACAGATCTAGATATATGTAATAGTTACACTTCTTTGAGAGCAATCACAGTGAGTCTAATTATACTGACTCCCTAACATTACTCATTTTGTGGCTTACGCTCACTGCAGCTGAAGCAGTTACTTATCAATTATGCAAGGAATCGTAAGGTTTCCAATAGTATTGTCTGTGGTGGTGGTATTATGCTTTGGCATTTATTGAAAGGCTCTACATGTAGTGAACTTTATGCCAATAAAATAAATCAAAACTCAAACTCAAAACTCAAGGAGACTTCTGTATTCTGGATCCTGAATGCATGGAGAATATTAGGCCGTAATTGATGTACAAAGTGTATACCCCATTAGCCAACCTAACTATTACATTGACATGCATTCAGTTAGAGAATAATACTTTTTTAACATGAATTATTGGGGGGGGGTTTAAAGATATTGACTCAAAGAACTCTTGGGGGATCAAAGGAAATTAAATCCATTTCTTGCGAAAAAAAACTGCATATTCAATAGCTAAAAGCGGTCAGCCGAGATTAAATATAAACTATAAAGATGTGATATTAATTTATGGTGATTTCTGGAAGAAAATCAAATGTCAGTATGTTTTGAAATATCTACAATGTATTTATGGAAAACAGGTTTTCCCTGGCTGGACCATCTGGGCTCCCACTGGTAGCCCTGGAGAAAAAGGACCATAACTCAGATATGGGCAAACCCAGCTGGCCCAAGTAAAACACAAATGGGCCCCAGGGACCAATGCTGGCTTGGAGGGAGTGTAGGGAAATTCCAGCATAACCACACGAATATGCACGCACCCACCCCATGTCATTAAAAAATGACCACTCCGTTCTACGCCATGACCTAGCAGGTCATTGAGGTCAGGAGGTATCAGATACATAGTTCTCAAGTTTTTCTTATACTTTAATACACCAAGGTGTCACACAAGGTCTGCTACATTTTGTATTCTGTTTGGCTAAGGGAGTGTTCATTCATTAATTACAGGCGGTGGTGACATTTCATGCAAAGACGTGAACAATTCCCCCCACCGACCACGCAGAATTTTACGCCCCTCAGCTTCAGCTGCCAAAGGCACCAAAGGTGTCCTACCCTTGAACTATAGTAGCACACAGTTTGTTTGTTTTTCGCTCAAAAGGGGCATAATTTTCCCTCCTTAAGAGGGTAAAAGAATGTTATGTCCCCTCACCCCCTCAGAGGGGGTGAATTTGTTACCTCCCCCACCCTTGTAATTGATAAATGAACACTCCCTAAGTAAAAATATTGATGTAGCAGAGTTAAAACAGCCCCTAGGTAGTTTGGTGCAAAGTGTGCCTAACGTTGTTCATGTGGTTTAACTTAATCTACTGTGTACTTTTTACACATGTATGGTAAAGTGTTTATGCCATGCAGTTTAAAAGGTGAGAGGAAGGCCTTTATATGCTAACCTTTCCCCTACAATACAGTGCCTATATTGGCTGATGGAAATATATCAAACTTCACATGTTCTCTGACAATTAGGACTAGATGGCTTATGCTTTTCGTGGCAGTCAAATAGTTATATGGACCCCCAGATAGAATATGACATATTTGGTATTCTGATGTTCTCTTTTATTCATTGACATTGCCATGTCATCGGGGGGGGATGGAGTGTTAGTACATGTATATTCAACTTATTAATCCCTTATGGTTCTGATAATCTACTTATATCTATATCAGCCCTGGTATAATCCTGATACTGGTGGTAAAGCTGTGAGGATTACAAAACTGTCTCATTCTAATAGGACCTGGATGTGGTGACAACATTAGCTCTCTATAAGGGTCGCCTGAGGAGGGTAATATTTTTTCATTATACTCCTACTTTCATTTAATCATAAAGGATATACATAGATCACGACAATTTCCTCTTTCTCTTCTCAACATTATTTTGAAACAATATCAGACTGTTTGGATACAGCTTTTGGTTAATGACAGAGATACACACCATATTTTAACCCTCTTTGAAGTTTAGGTAGTACACCCCACACCGTCGGTATCTTTAGGCCTTAAAGTAACATTCAACCACCCCTTTCTTCTCTACTGAAACTAATAAAAGAGCCACACAAATGTATCCCTGCAGACCCAATAGAGAGGGAGCTCCACTATTTGACTCTGAACAGAAAGAGGTATTTGTACGACTGTACTTTGGCCATTCACCTACCCCCCTCCCCACTCACCTGCCTAATGCATTAAACCTTTAAGGGCAGCATTGTCCTTGCCATAGGGCAGCATGATCCCACAGTGTCATAGCCCACTAAAGTAGTTTGCCCCTAGGGTCAACCAGTACCTTGAGATGCCCAGCTCAATTTTCTAGTTATTCATGCATGAAAAGCCCTCTTTTAAAGTGGCATAATCATCAAGCGCATCCCACTCACAACTCTAGTACTGTTCTAGTCTACTATGTGGTTAGGTGTTAATGCAGTACACTCTAAGTGTTACTCTTTCCAGCAAAGGGAAAATAGAGAGGATATCTATGCATGAATGACTTCATAATTGAGGTGGACATATCAAGGTTCTGGTTGATTTTAGGCCTACTCAATCTCCTTCGCCATCTTGATACATGAGTGCAACGCTGCCAGGTAACTCGCCATTGCTGCGGCCATTGCTGCGACTGTACTGGGTTGATACAAGAGGGTCAGTATGATGCATCAATGCAGCGCATGTGAGATACTGCATTAGTGTATCATGATGACCAATGAAATAAAGCCCCGATGCCTTACACGGCACTTAAAGGCGCACTGAACCCACAACGTCATTTGCATACAAAACTCGGCAGGGTTAGGTCCTGGGTTGAGTGCACCTTTAAATGTTGTCCTGAAGGGGTGGCATGTGATGGCAAGCCTCATGTAATTGAAACTGTCAACTTAGATATGAATCTATAATGCTTACAAATTAAGATCGCATTAAATTTTGATATTTAATCCTCGTGCATACACCCTGTTACATTCATATCCATAGACATTGACATGCCCCAATTTACATGACCTCAAACCCTTTAGGGGCCGCATAGTGCTTTCAATGTACATTCATAATGCATGAATGCAGCCCTGGTGAGTGACCCACCAGGGCTGCATTCAGGTATCACGTTTATGTAGACTGTATGTGGCTGATACATTCCCGAAAGGGTCGACATGATGCACCCTGGCAAATAGACTCGCACATATATTCAGCACGGCTGCATTCATGTATCATGACGACCAAGGGCATATCAAAGCAATATGCAGTCCTTGAAGGTTAAATTTAGCATGGGACTAAAGCACAGGGGCCTTAAATAACCTTTGATTAATCTAATGTACTAATGTCTAAGACACTAGCTACCTACTAATGTCTAAGACATATACCTGGACATTTCTAGGTACAGATCAACCCAATTCGCCCTCAGGGAGATACAGATCAATTTAGTCATGCTCATACCCCTTACACTCTGCTATCTGCTTATTAAGCCATTAAGGATGGCATGACGCTTAAAGGCAGCATTTGTCGTCATGATGGTGAAGTTGAAACTACCAGCTGTAGTTTAATATATAGGTATAGGACGACCTGATGCTCAGATGTGCGGATAGACGTGATTGCTGCGATTACTAGAGGCACAGATAGCTATAATCATAGGTTTATACCAATCTACGCAGTATCCCTACAGTCACACAACAGAAACACTGCCTCATTAAGTTATATATATAGTTCAGCCAGGTTAGCCCCTATGGCCATCCATATAAATTCGATTGTAAGTTAAAAGGTGTGAAGTGACTATTGATGTCATATCTCTTAAAGCTGAGTAAGTTATGATCTGTAAACAAAGCTCCAGCTGGGCAGACGTTAAGGGCCGCGTACTGCTTTAGAGGCGCAAATCTCCAGCGACCGTCGGAGTATAGTCAGGGCAGGTACTCAGGCCTATATATAGGGGCGCTGGGCCTTTAATGGAATGTCTTATACCCTGTTGGGTCATCCCGATGCATGGAGGCAGTCCTGGCGAGTTACTCACCAGGGCCATCATCTGTCGTCATCATGCATGGCGACGGCAAAGGGCATAGCAGGGTAAAGCACTACTAGTATGCAATCCTGGTGGTCTGGAGGGGGGTCCACATGTCGATTGTCGATCTTAAAAAATGACCATGTCGCATGTCAATGTCGCTTGATAATGCCCTTGTCCCATGTCGATTTCAGCCCGTCACTAGCCTGTCACTATGTGTTTTAAGCCTCATGTCGCATGTCACTAGGCCTCATGTCGATTGTCGATTATAACAAATATTAAACCATGTCACCATGTCGAATTTGGTGGTCCATACCCATAATCCTTGTAGGGTCAAACCCCAGATCATTTCCCCATTAGGTCCACCCCCAGCCCACCCCTTATTGTCACTGGTATGAGGACTCTAGGGACTTCAAGTGACCAGTGTCACAACCTCAGTCACAATAGGACCAAAATGGCCGCCACGGGGGGCTCACAAAGGACAACCCCGATGGCCGCTACAGTAACCATGGCGACGTCTGAGTGCGTGGAGGTGAGGAGACGAGAATGGATCCTAGATGTATGAAGGTGTAAATCGAGTTTTAGGGTAGACTACGCTCATTAAAGGATCCCATCCGGGAAGGGTGGGGGCAGCACCGGGGGGGGGGGGCAACTTAACCATAAAGTGCCCGTATTGTGCTTCGGGCTTCGAGTATTGTAAATACCATCCCCCATCAAGATGCAAGCGGCTTTATATTTTTTCAATTCATCTCCGGGGGGGGGGGGGGATTGCCCCCCCCTCCCTTAAAATGTACCAACAATCGTAGTTGCAGTTGAGGACAGGATAAAGGTGAAGGGCTTACTGAGATGCTACTGTGTGTGTGTGGGGGGGGGGGGAATGGGGGGGGGGGGCCAGTAAACACACTTACGTTATTTAACGTTCAAAGGACGTCATCTCTAAGTCTGAATTACGTTATTTTCCTACGTTAATTAAACGTCCAAATGTAAGGGTTCTTTTACGTTATTAAACCTGGATGAACGTTAATTAACGTATATAAACGTGATGTAAACGGTATTTCCAGGTTTATTTAGGTAATTTACGTAAATCTAACCTAATATAAATGAATGGAAATTTAAAGAATATTATGGAAACACTATTAGTTTTAGGCCAATGTATTTCAAAGTATTCTTTTTTTCCTCCCAATGTGTATATAAAATCGTTTTTAGTTGTTTTTCAAAAATGTCTATTTTTAATCACAATTGTTTGCTTTTATTACTTATGTTTATGCGCATGAGTAGAAATTTTGCCAGCTCGGGAAGGGAACCCCAGACCCTTGGATATGAAGATCACTGCTCTGGCTACTGAGCTAACCGGGCTTATAGATATGGCAATAGTAGGGGTTGGATGTGAGGAAGGGGTTGGACGTGAGGGAATGGGGTTGGACATTAGGGAGCTACATCGGGAGCTATTAGGGAGTGCTCATTTTTTAACAACAGGGGGGGTGGTGGATTTGGGGGGGGGTAAAAAATTTGGAGCCCTTGACCGGGGGGGGGGGGGTAAAAAATTCAGACCCCTCTTGGGGGAGGGGCAAAAAAATTCAACCTGTTTTGAGGGGAAAAGCCCGCGCGTTACTATGCTACAAAGGGGCGCGAACATGCGCGATTTTCGGCCTGCCGGGGGGGGAGTGAAAAATTTCGACCCCTCTAGAGGGGGGGGGTGAAAAAAATTCGCGCGCTCCGCGCAAAATCTCACCGCCCCCCCCCCCCTGTTGTTAAAAAATGAGCACTCCCTTAGACACCTTTAGCAAACCCAACGGAGCACATAACGCGGACGTATCCTATACTTTCAGCATTGCTACGTCTGTGTTTTATGAGCTTTTACGTGGTTGCTCAGTGGCGGATCCAGGATTGTCTAGAAGGGGGGCCCCAAACCTGGCCAATCTGGAATAACTGCCTGTTTCCCGCAAGAGAGTTGCAGCAGCCATACAAATTTGGGGGGCATGTCCCCCAAGAAAATGTTGATGCTCTAGATTTGAAATGGTGCATTCTCATGCATTTTAAGACTATTTTCCTCCTTTTCTTTGGAGGGGGGGGGGCAAGGCCCGTCGGGCCACCCCCCTGTATCCGCCAATGTTGCTAAAGGTCCCTATTATGATTTGTAAAAGATAGTGTTGGACGTGATGATTTTGAATGAGATAGTCGGGTGTGGACATATGAAATGGACGTGAGATTGGTGCCTACCCAGTAAACACACCTACGTTACTTCAGGGCACGTTAGTAGGGACCTTTAGCAACCACCTAAAAGCTCATTAAAGGTCCTTTATAGGCATGCGGGACAGTGAGAGAGGGAGTCAGAGAGATGGAGGGGTGGGGAGACAAAGAGATAGGGACTGATATGGACCTTTCTAAAAGTTCCCAGTCACACAGGCCAAGGTAGTCCAGTGGTCAGGGTTTGGAACTCTAACCTGAAAGGTCAACGGATCGAATCACGTTGCTGCTTACATGACTACACATTTAATTAAATACTTCTAAGGGATAACATTGTGCCCATATCAGAAGAAATCGTTCTTAAATATCAGATTTAATTCTTTTTTTTTGGGGGGGGGGGGGAATTACTATGTAAATTACATGTGGGTTCGAATCCTGTAACTACCAACACGTTTTAGTTAAGTACTGTAATCACTGTCATGATTTAATCCGGGGCTTTTGAGTAGCTCTAGACTGATATGAAATAGCATGCTAATGTGAAAACTTTAGGTTTAATGATATTTCACAATATAGCTGTATACAGTTATCGAGTTGCTTGTTACAGGATTCGAACCTACATGATTACATTTACATAACGTAAGTAAACGTGGTGGTAACGTTTAATAAACCTGAAAATAACGTTCACATAACGTTTATATACGTTTAATAACGTTTATATACGTTTAATAACCCTTACATTTGGACGTTTATATTACGTTATGAAATTACGTTCTAATAACGCAGTTGTGTTTACTGGGGGGGGGAGGTGGTTACAGGTGATGATATTGGGATTGCCTGACAACTGCTGTTACTATACTATGTCCGTATTGTACTCTAGTATTGTAGAGGGATGGGGGTTCAAA
Source organism: Harmothoe impar (assembly GCA_947462335.1). Taxonomy (NCBI): domain Eukaryota; kingdom Metazoa; phylum Annelida; class Polychaeta; order Phyllodocida; family Polynoidae; genus Harmothoe; species Harmothoe impar. The sequence continues at coordinate 16,529,244 of OX381708.1, read as the reverse complement.
TAGAGGGGTGAGGGTGGGTGAGGGTGGGTGAGGGTGGGTGAGGGTGGGTGAAGATGGGTAGAGTAGGTGGGTAATGGCGGGGATTAGGTATAGTGGTGTTAGGGATGGGATGGGGGCACTTTGGGAGTGATCATTTATTACCAACAGGGGGGGGGGGGGTGGTGGGTTTGGGGGGGGGCAAAAAATTTTGGACCCCTCTTGGGGGGGGGGCAAAAAAATTTAACCTGTTTTGAGCCAAAAAGCCCGCGCATTACTATGCTTCAAAGGGCCCGCGCGCGAGCCGATTTTCGACCCTAAGGGGGGGGGGGTAAAAAATTTTGACCCCTTGACCGGGGGGGGTGTAAAAAATTTCGCGCACTCCGCGCGGAAATCCACCACCCCCCCCTGTTGTTAAAAAATGATCACTCCCTTAACTCTGTAAAGACTAAACTCGTGCTACCCTCTGGTAACAATCGGAGTAGAGCGAGGACCAGCTCTCTGGGTCTTTATAGAGGAGGTGGGGGTTCAGGTACTGCTTATAATGTTGTATGTGCCATACCCATTATTCGTATTGATACATGAATGCATGCCTGACGCGTAAACTCTCCCATGATGCATGGATTCCATGATATCTAGATACATTATCCCTATGTTTATTGTAACATTGAAACAATTATGGATTTTGTAGTTCATTTCAGGCCCAAAATTAGGGATACGTTTAGCCAAAATGGACCTGGGCAGAACCTCTGCACGAAGATTTGGATTTTTTAAATGATGGAATAGACTATCCAGGGCTGCATTTAAGCATGATGCTGACCAACGACTCATAACAAGAAAGCACTTAATGCTAACCAATGTTCAGCTCATAACATGAAAGCACTATAGAATAATTGATGAGCTTGTCCAAAGTATAATTATGCATGTAGCACACGTGTATTAGACAGTAAAAGGATCCTATTGCCTCCGGAAATGAGTAGTTAATAGTTTGAATGTACATGGGATTAGGCAAAGAAAAAGGTGTGTTTCAGGTTACATAGTCACAAAGAATATCGACTGTCCATATTGCGGCTGGAGCAAGAAGGCAATGACAGCGTCAGGGCGGGAAGGCTCTATACTGCCCCTGTGGGTCAATACCCATACTAATTAGTCCAACCTATTTTTTCAAATTAGATAACAATTTCTAGGGTCGGCCTTCTTTCGCTAAGTAGGGTAAAAAGTTCACTCGAAAACTTGCACCGACTCGCGGACTACCAAATTGCATCTGAAACAGCCTAAAATTACTTGAATTTTTTTTTCTTTCAAAATTGGATTGAAATTTTTAGGGTCGGCTCTGTTTTGCTAGGTGCGGTCTGGTATCTTGAAACACACCTTCTTTTTTTGGGTCTTAGGAGATGTATTATCTATAGTATGCTAATTAAAACATGTCTCTCGAGCTCGTAACTCTAGTGTTAACACTTTAGACCCCAAAACGGCCATGAGGCCGTACTTCATTTCCCCAAAATGGTCACACACAGCCACAGAGTTGCCGTTTTTATCACCTAATCAAAGGCCTATATGATAATTATCAAAGGTTTACACAGGGTGAACAGAAATGGTTGTGCTTCAAAAACTCATTTCCTTGGGGTAACCCATTTTATGTCTCACTAAAATCCACAATCAAAGGCACAAGTCTAGCATGTTATGTATTAATGACAATTAACCTTGGAAATACCATCATTGATGCAGGTCATGTATAATTTTAACAGGTAGCCCATGCAGCTTCAGCAAATGCTAATTTGATAACCCAAAGAGTTATATTTCTCATGTGATTCAATCTCTCAAATAGGATGAAACAAACTACCTACAAATAGCAAATTTCCTGCCAAAGTAAGTCATTCGGGTCTACATCAAAGACACAAAGACCATACATCTTCCAAGATCTGCCATAAATTCAAAAATGGTCTTTTTGAATTAATTTTTGAAGCATAGTCTTAAAATCAATAATTATTAATGTGATACTTAGGTTAAGGAATAACGATTAAATATCAGTGTTGAACACTGAGGGCAATCACTAGCCAAATTTAACAAAATTCACAAAAATATCCTGGCGAAATGAGACATTGAATTTTGCAACTGTCTGGGATCTAGAGCGGTAATGAGGACTTCCTCTTTACTCTACTGATTTAAGTGCTACTTAGCAGTCTAACCTTTGCTCCATTGCTTTGAATCCCCTTCCAGGGAACAGATTATAAAAAGATTGTGTGATCTGCATCACAGTTGACCCTGGGCTGGACCCTTCAACACCCACAGTAACTGATCAACACACACAGTAACTCATCAACACACACAGTAACTCATCAACATACATGGTAACTTATCAACACACATGGTAACTTATCAACACACAAAGTAGCTCATCAACCTACAAGGTACCCGGCCCTCACAAATATTTACAGACACCATGAGATTTCAAAAATACCCCCTTTCCACGGATTTTGCGGAGAAAAAAGTACCCTCTTTAGGGTAAAATCACGGATTTTAGTTGCCCTATTTTTGGGTAAAACTCTGACACTTTTGAAAAGCACCCCCTTTTTGGAGGAAACATAAGGCTGTCCTGTCTGTCTCCTGATAGCAAGACCCCCTGTCTGTGGGGTCAGTGTCAAATATATTCCCTTCTTTTAGAGTCAGTGTCAAATGAACCCCCTTTCCAATGAGTCAGTCAAAAATACCCCTTTTCAGCAGAATTTTTAGCAAAAAAAACCACCATTTTTTCTGGTTTCTGGTGAAACCACCCGTCTTTTCTGCGGTTTCTGTAACATGGATGGTGTCACACAGGTACTAGAGTGTGGGGGCCAGGACAGGGTAACCCAACATGGGAACATCCCCCCCTCCCCTCATCTGAGAATCAGCTTCATTAATGTGCTACCCCAGCATTGATAAAAACAACAAAATGATGTAAGCTTCCATTAAGATTGTCTTATAATACCCAGGTGCACGAGTGCCCTTGGTCAATAAACCTTGAGATTATTCATGAGTCTTCCCCGTTGTGCATAATTATATTCATGAATCTTCCCCGACATCACATACATGCACCTGTTCATTGGTATTACACTGAATCACTTTAGGCTCACACAGCAGGCATCGGGATAACAGCAAGGACACGCCAGAAGCCGGCCAGGAATGAACAGGCCAATATCAGGCCAATACAAAGGCCAGGAACAGGTCACCAGTAGAATCTTGAGATGGCTCAAATATTGTGGATATCATTGTGCCTTCTGGGAATCATTATAATTACAATATGGCAGTCAGCAAGTAAGTAAAGCCTAGATCCACTATAATTCCAGCTACAACCTTGACAAAAACAAACCTCAGCAAAAGTATATCTTATTGATCAATATCCATATAATGATACTTTTTAAGAGACCTGGTTCTAGGGTAAGGTGTCAATGAGTTGACGATGTACCGTGCAACAACCACTTTGCCACGTTTTTAACACCAAAGGTTAACTACACACAGCTGTTCTCCTATTTTTATTAACATAATAAAGGGAGATTTAATAAGCGTTCTGCTATCCAAGTAAACACAATACCTCATTCTCACATAGCTCTGAGGTTTCTCTAGAAATTTTTCCAACCAGAGGTTGTCTTTTTTGGAAAGTTTATGAACGTTAAAACATTGAGGTTTAATTACGTTCTACCAAGGTTTAGGTCTGATTTACATTTTCTACCTCATTCAGACATGAATACATGTGATAAATCTATGTAGATGTACATTACAACACAGAGAGAAGTAAAGGTGTCACCATGGCTCTTTCATCATACTCAACTACTAATGACTCTGCTGTGGGTCATTAGTAGTTTGACACTCCATGAAGAGTCAAATAAAAAATGTGTTGACTCTGATAATACTTGCATTTGAAACCACCTGATGGTGCAACACTAGTTCCGTGCCAGTTGCAACCACAAGCCAGAGCCATGTTCAATACTTCAGACATTTGTTACATGCTTTGAAGTTTTGATTCTTTATAGAACGGTTCACTATGTCTAAAATGTGTGATTAAGGAATGTCAATGGGAAAGCTTTTACAGTAAACTTGTCTGAATTAAATGTGATGATAAACTATTAAAGCAATACATTCCAAGAACATCAACAGTATAGAGCTTAGTCACCATATTTTTCAGCAAGGGAAATAACCATAAGGCTGGGCACTAGCTGTCTGAGATATAATGTATGGCACTGCTTACTACTACATAGACCTATGATATTGGCATCTAATTTGATGTATGTGGCCAATGGTCTGTAGAATGTAGTGTGAGGAAGGTATAACTTCACCTACTCTCTCCTCTCACAGGCCTCACCCGGCCTGTCCCCTAATCATATACACATGTTGCCCTCACGCTACCCTGGCATAAGTACACAATCCACCTGACCTGCATGCACTCATGTATTTGATTTTGACTCCCCCTCTTTTGATGGGTCAACTGTTGTTGACTCTTCAGGAATGGAGAGTCAAACTCATTCTACTCTCCTCTACAGGCGTCAGGTGGGAGACAAACTGCGACTCGGGCTGTCAGAGTCATGGCGACTCCTCTACTTTTCTCTGTGAAGTCATAGTTTTTCAACTTTAATTGTATATATGACTCCCCAGTACCCCACTAGATGACAGCACTATCAAGTATGGAGACAATCATATGGCCCTTCCTCAAACTTACCCAATTTTAACAGTAAAATAAAAATGATTATGAATCTAATGTTATGCAAGTCAGCCACACCCTATACGGGACTAGCGCATCCTGGTACCGCAGGTAGTCGGGGGCTAAACCCCTATCTCCTTATCAGGCTAATCCCCTCCCCTCACACCTAGAACAAAGGTGCTGATAAGAAATTCACCCATGGTGCACTGCTCTGGATTCGGGGGCCTAACCACAATGCATTGCTCTGAGCCAAGATGGCGGCCCCCATAGCATAAAGCGCTAGTCCCGTATAGAATATTCATCTATATAAAGAATTTGACATCAAAGAATAGCATGTAATATGGAACATTTTGGTTGAACACTATATTGGTGGTAATGAAAGAAGTACAAAGCCTCAATTAGGCCAGACCTAAGGTGACTTACCTGCAAGGAATATATAAGAAGTAAGATTTTCTATTATGGTATAACTAAATTAATCACATTTGTGAATGTAAATGGCACAGATGTATGCCTGAGGTAGAAAACCGTAATTCCGACCTACTGTAAAACCTTGCGTATCAGTCACTGCTAGTATGCGAGTCAGATCGGCGGTGGGGCTTATTTCATCGGCCCTGGGTCAGGGTGTGGCTAATACATGAGTTTTTGCTACCATGGCACAGTACTGAAAGCCACCATAATCAGATCTCTGGTGCGGCTTATAGGATTGGCCCAAAGTTGGGGTATGGCTTATACTCGAGTTAGGCTTATACACATGGTTTTACAGTATAGGTCTGTTGAACCTTTACCCTTTAATAAACTAGCATATATTGCCACTTGCCGCCACACTATTTAGCTTACAAATTACCACAACACACCCTGATACAGGCCTTTTGCATTAAGTCTGTTTCTGTGTAGCCTGCATGTTTTTATTGCTATGCATGTTTGTAGAAAACATTTATATTATAGATTGGTATGTTTTCACAATGAAACAAATATAATACTAAGGTTGTTGACTCATGGTACTGATGTAGAGAAATTAAATATCTGTAGAAACCTAGTGGTGAGAGGGTTAAATGGCACTGCTAAAATATCTAATTATAAGTTACCTCTGTTCTCTTGATAGGACTCGACATCCAGCATAGAGCATTACCTTTTGGGGAAGGGCCAAAAGATCAAGAGACAACTTTCTGGGAAGCATTAGACTTTGGAAATATAGCGCGCAGCATTCCCATAAATGGAAGCCAAAAAGGAATAATCAGGAAGAGCTCATACCAGACACATATTGGCTCCAATTTAAGACCTCAAAGTCCAACATTAAAAATCAGCATTAAAGGAAAACAAAGGGAGTGGAAGGAAGTACACAATTCACGTGTTAAAAGATTTCTATTTGATTCAAGTCCATTCAACTACCTCCAGCACTATAATTTACCAATGCCAATGTATCGGCCTATGCGTGGCCTTTACCATGATGTCCTCCATAGCGATCGTCATGACCCTCCTCATCTTAATCATGGGCCAAGTCAATTCAACTACCTCCTGCACTATAATTTACCAGTGCCAATATATCGGCCTGTGGCTGGGCGTTATCATGATGTCCCTCATCGCCATCACCACGACCCTCGTCCTCATAATCATAGGCCAAGTAAATTCAACTCCCACCGGCACTACAATTTACCAGTGCCAATATATCGGCCTGTGGCTGGCCATTATCATGATGTCCCCCATCGCCATCACCATGACCCTCCTCCTCATAAGCATGGGCCTCCTCCTGGTCCTCCACCAGGCCCTCCACCAGGTCCTCCTGAGTTCATTAGTATATTCATTCCAGGAGGGGGAGGAGGGGGAGGCAGGGGCAGAAGGACAACTCCTACAACAACACCAACTACGACTCCAACTACGACTCCTACAACAACTCCAACTACAACTCCTACAACGACTCCTACAACAACTCCTACAACAACTCCTACAACGACTCCAACTACAACTCCTACAACGACTCCAACTACAACTCCTACAACAACTCCTACAACAACTCCAACTACAACTCCTACATCAACTCCTACAACAACTCCTACAACAACTCCTACAACAACACCAACTACAACTCCCACAACGACTCCTACAACAACTCCTACAACAACTCCAACTACAACTCCTACAACAACTCCAACTACAACTCCTATAACAACTCCTACAACAACTCCTACAACGACTCCAACTACAACTCCCACAACGACTCCTACAACAACTCCTACAACAACTCCTACAACAACTCCTACAACAACACCAACTACAACTCCCACAACGACTCCTACAACAACTCCTACAACGACTCCTACAACAACACCAACTACAACTCCCACAACGACTCCAACTACAACTCCTACAACAACTCCAACTACAATGCGAACAAGGCCAACAAGGTCAACAATGCCAACAACTCCAACAAGGCCAACAATGCCAACAACTCCAACAAGGCCAACAATGCCAACAACTCCAACAAGGCCAACAACTACAACTCCTACAACGACTCCAACTACAACTCCTACAACGACTCCAACTACAACTCCCACAACGACTCCAACTACAACTCCTACAACAACTCCTACAACAACTCCTACTACAACTCCTACAACAACTCCTACAACAACTCCTACAACAACTCCTACTACAACTCCTACAACAACTCCTACAACAACTACAACTACAACTCCAACAACTCCAGGAGGAAGCAGTAGCAGTAGCAGTAGCAGTGAATCCACGGAGGAGACTGAAGAGGCAGTCCCCTCTATGAGACGCTCATTGGAAATAAGACAGTCAAAAATCTCACAACCCAAACAGTCTATAACCCACACACAACCAATCCGAAGAAAACACCCCAGGGTCTTAAGTCCCAGAAGAGCATTGAAACCTAAACTTAGGTCAAATATCAGAGGGTGTATCAACTGCCCCAAAGTTGAAAAAGAAGCGAAAAAACAGTCCCCGCTCATCAAGTTTCTGCGTAAAGTGCACCGTATGCCACGTCGCCTGATAGCAGCAGCTGTAAACAACATCGCTTCTCAATGGAACAAGGAGAAACGACTACAAAGGCATGCTGCAGAATCCATTAAGGCCCACAAACAACCAATCCGAAGAAAACACCCCAAGGGCTCGAGACCCAGAATAGCATTAAAACTGAAATATCAGCCAGATATCAGAGGGTGTATCAACTGCCCTAAAGTTGAAAAAGAAGAGAAAAAGCAGTCCTGGGTCTCCAAGTCTTTTCGTCGCCTTGTAGCATCATTTATAAACAACATCGCTTCTCGCTGGAACAAGGAGAAACAACTGCAAAGGCATGCTGGTGAACCTTAAGGCCCGCACAGTCCTTTAAATACTGTCATTATCGATCCCTCCAAACAGAACTCAAAAATGACACCAGTTAGATTTGTTTGTAATTCCTGGGAAACGCACAAGCAGAATAAGCAAGATAGACACGGGAGATTCTAGAGAATAGTGAACCTTCCTAGTGACATGTTCAATGGTGATGTGTATTATGTGAGCTTTACTTGTGCAAATAACCAGAAATTACACAAATGTAATGAAGACCTGTATTTCACTACCAGAGATGACAGGGAATATGACACAAGAAAATTTCCAAAAAAACATTACACAAACGTTCTGAAATTCTTGAGTTACGAAACGAGAATGGCACCAGTTCCGCTTGAGATTTTGTTTGCAGGGGTGGCTAGAAAAATACAGACCACCTAACTGTTGAATGAGCTCTTCCTGAACACACAACAATGTTATCCTTACAGCTGTCTGACTTTTTCATTATCATTACTTTCTACATAATTCCTTGCTTATTTCCTATATGGAGTTAAAATATACCCAGTAACTCAAGAGGATGATTCTTGCAATAAATCTTTCAAATTTAAATTTAAAGGTTCAACCTCATTTTTGTCTAAATCTAACAGGCTAACTTAATTTAAAGTAATAGTAAGTTTTTGTTATCAATAATAAAAAACATACCATTATAGAAACCATCAATACAACTATGGATGGAAAACCTTGATGTTAGGTATCCTTGTTCAGTTTATGGCATGGTATTGGACTGTGCTCTAGGAGCTTGTATTTCTAATGGTTAACAAATGATCACTCCCTGAGGGATACTTATAGCAAATCCACAACTGACTGTGTGTCAAATGTGCCCAGATCATTTGTCTTTTAGGAGGGAGGTGAGTCTTTTAACACGCAATAGCTGTCCACAATAACCTCACAGTCACCTTGAAGTTACTAAGTTGGTCTAGTTCTAGTGTCCTCAAACACTCCTCCATACACCTGCTGTTTGACTTAAAGAACTCTTGGGGGATCACAGAAAATTAAATCCATTTCTTGCCAAAGCCTACATATTCAGTGGTTAAAAGGGGTCAGCGGTCAATGTGAACCTCTTGGGGTCGGGGAGAGAAATTTGGACCCTCAATCACAGGGAGTCTAGGGAAATTCCAGCATAACCATATTATTGATAAATGAGCACTCCCTAAGTAGAAATATTGATGTGGCAGAGTTTGAACAGCCCCTAGGTAGTTTGGTGCAAAGTGTACATAACGTTGTTCATGTGGTTTAACTTAATCTACTGTGTACTTTTTACACATGTATGGTAAAGTGTTTTACTAAGCAGTTTAAAAAGGTGAGAGGAAGGCCTTTATATGCTAACCTTTCCCCTACAATACAGTGTCTATATTGGCTGATGGAAATATATCAAACTTCACATGTTCTCTGACAATTAGGACCAGATGGCTTATGCTTTTCGTGGCAGTCACGTTGTTGTATGGACCCCCAGATAGAATATGATATACAGTCAACTCCCTCTAATGTGGCCACCCTTGCGACTATGAAATAGTGACCGCATTGGTTGAGTGGCTGCATTAGGGGGAGTCAATTTCTATACATTATAGTATGTTTGGGACTATTAAAAGTGTCTGCAGTAGAGGGATTGGCTGCACTGGTACTATGGTAACTGCATGACGGCCACCAAAACAGTTACTGTTCTAAAACCCCTTCATACTGTTGTTCTCGACAATTCCATGATAGTGGCCCAAATGATAAAGTATGGTTCCAGCTGTAACTATACAGCTATGCAATACCACAGCTGTCATAAACATAGTGTAATCACCACTTTTGATTCTCTATGCTACAGTGGGGATCCCTAAATGGTGATCTGGTAACTGCAGTTACCATAGTCACCTTCCTCACAGTGATTATGTCAGTCCTGCAAGGTTGATACATCTTAGGGGGGACCGGTATGATGCATAAATACAGTACCTGTGAGTAACTTTGCATTGGTGCATCATGATGACAAATGAAATGAAGCCTTGCTACCTTACACGACACTTAAGGATGTGCTGAAGGGTTCTCAGATAGTCTGATGAGACTGTAACCTTAGATATGAATCCACAATGATTACTAATTAAGATCCCATTAAATTACATATTCAATCCTCGTGCATACATCCTGTTTTATTCATATTCATAGACACTGTCAGGCCCCAATTTACGACTTCAAACCCAGTGTCTCATCCCGTGGTACATTGGTTCTATATCTGGTATAGGTCAGGTAGTCTTAACCCTTTAGGGGCCGCATAGTGCTTTCAATGTACATTCATAATGAATGAATGCAGCTCTGGTGAGGAACTCACCAGAGATGCATTCAGGTATCACATTTATGCAGACTGTATGTGGCTGATACATTCCTCAAGGGTCAACATGATGCATCCTTGGCAAATAGACTAGCACATATATTCAGCAGGGCTGCATTCATGTATCATGACGACCAAGGGCATATATATTCTCATCAAAGCACTATGCAGTCCTTAAAGGTTAAATTTAGCAAGGGACTATAGCACAGGGGCCTAAAATAACCTTTGATTAATCTAGAAGTACTAATGTCTAAGACACATACCTACTAATGTCTAAGACATATACCTGGACATATCTAGGTACAGATCAACCCAATTCGCCCTCAGGGACAGACCAATTAGTGGGATCCATTTAGTCGTGCTCATACCCCTTCCACACAGCTGGATGGCTTGGGTTTTGGATCCACTCTTTATCTGTCAATTAACCCATTATGGACGGCATGGTGCTTTATTACATCATGTCCTCGGTCATCATGATGCATGAATGCAGCCCTGGCGAGTAACTCGCCAGGTCTGTATTCAAGCATCATACGGACTGTACGAGGTTGAGACACTCCTGGCGGATCGGCATGATGCATCAATGTAGCACCTGCATTGGTGCATCATAGCGAAAAATGTCACATTTTAACGACATGCCATCCTTAAAGGGTTAACCCATTGAGGAGAGTATGTTGCTAAAAGGCAACATTTGTCATCCTGATGCACCAACGCATCCCTGGTGAGTAACTCACCTGTGCTGCATTGGTGCATAATGCCGACCCTTTAGGAGTGTATCAAAACCCCATAGGGTTGGTATGATACATGAATACAGCACAAGCGAGCTATCCACCAGGGCTGCTTCCATGCATCATGCCAACAAAGGTATTATGCATTAAAGCACCATGCCGCCATTTAAGTCATGTTTCTCCAATTTCTGAGCTTACCTGCTGTAGGTACATAACTATATATGTAGGACGATCTGATGCTCAGATGTGCGGATAGACGTGATTGCTTTAATTGTTATAGGGTAGAGCGCCCATGAGATGACGATCTTGTCAGTTGGTACCTTGAGTAGACCATGGCCCTAGACTCCTCAATTCGACATGGCGACATGGACCATTTTGGGGCTTAGGGACAGCTAGGAGGAAAAATTAGATAGTGACATGGGACATTTCTTAAAATCTATATGCTGACATGGTCATTTCTTAAAATCGACATGGGACATGTTGACTCCCCCCCCCCTATCAAGGGCCCCATACCTATCTAGGCGGTATCCCAGGACAGTATTATTTCCTCTCATTAATCCTACATCGTTCAGCCAGGTTGACCTTGATGCACTAATGCTGTGACGTGATCTGGGAAGAATATTGATGTGATTTTCCTGTCGTGATCGTTTAGCTGATGTGAAATGTAATTGGGCCACAGTGTCAAGCATCTGAGCAAGGTGGTGGCTGTGTCTCACGAGATCGGGCCAATGTTTTTGTCTTTGACCGGGTGACATCTTTGACCGGGTGACATCTTTGACCAAGTGCCATCTTTGACCAGGTGCCATCTTTGACCGGTTTGGCATGAAATCATTAATATAGGGGCAAAGGAGATAAAAATATTGGAGAAAAGCTAATAACTAATGTAAGGGAGGGAGGAAGGGGGGAGGGAGGGAGGGAGTGGGCGGATCCAGGAATTTGGGAAAGGGGGGGCGCCACAATACCTACAGCATTGGGGGTGTTGAACCATCTAAATTAAAATTTACCAAAAAATAGGGGGGGCGCGCGCCCCTTGCGCCCCCCCCCCCCCCTGGATCCGCCCCTGGGTGTAGGGAGCAGGCGTTGAGGTACTCTCGTTCCCAAATCCTTCTGAAGGAAGGCTCTGGGGACAGCCAAATGACCTTGAACTTTGGATTTTGCTGGGTCTGGGCAACCCCTGCTGGTAGGCTGGAACCAGCGAACAGGAACAGGAAATGGAACCAGAATGTATGATGGTAGTTTTAGGTAGATGTACCATCAGCCTTTCTGGTTCCATTTCCTGTTCCTGTTCGCTGGTTCCAAGCTACCAGCAGGGGTTGCCCAGACCCAGCAAAAGCCCAACATTTGGCAGTTACCAGAGCCTTCATTCGGAGGGATTTGGGAACGAGAGTAGCGTTGAGGAGGCGCAGCAGAGAGGCCTCAAGGAGGCAATAAGGGGAAGTGGCAGCTAGACAGAGATCTGGCCGTCTGCCACCGTCTTCTCCTCACAGCTACTTGCTAACACCCAGGCTGAGGTATCTCCCAAGGGGCCTGCCTCTCTGGGGCCACGTAGAGCCATACCCCTTTACTGAATTACAATACTAGATGTGTAAGCTACGTGTGTGTGTCTGTATGTATGTGTGTGGGGGGGGGGCTGCTGAGGGGGATGGGTGGGGGTGGTGGTGAGGGGGTATTATGTACCTGTTCACCTATAGTAGACCTTAAGGTCTGTCAGGTGTGGTGACTTTACCTCCAGAATGCACAAGTACTATAGGTACACTATAGCTGTACCTGCCCACCTGTGTCCCAGGGGGGGGGCACTCTACCAGATTTGGATACCATGCATGTGCGAACACAATCTCGAGGGCACGGGCCACCACTGAGCTAAACCTCGGGGGTGAGGTCAGATGTTTCTGGTAACAGAAACAGGGTAGTCAACTCCAAGTTCCCCCTCTGCTTTGAGCATCACATTCTGGTGAAAATACATGCATTTGGATGCATTAAAATAGCATAATCTCATGGATTTGAATAATAAATGATATTACTGGGATGCAGAACACACAATTTTGCATTAATCTGGAGATATACCCACATTTAGCAAAGTCCCCCCTCTGCTTTGTGTCAACATTGCTGCGGTCCTTAAAGCACATGGTCTGCATACCTACAACACTGTGGGGAGCAAGGAAAGGACAGGTGTCTGTACACAGGTAGCACAGGTAGCCAAGTGTAGCAGCCAGAGTTGCCCACACTATCCTACCTGGCGGTAGGACTAGGACTCTGCTTGGAGACAAAGGTCAGTTGGTGCGCGTGCTCGAGGGAAAGGGTCAGACCGTCTGTTTTGGGGCCATGGGCACGGACCCGCGAGGGGTGTTTTTAGGCAAATTTGGGGGGGAATGGGTACATTTTAAAACCATTTTACAGTTTGCAAGGTAAAATGTTGCCCTTTTCTGCTATCTATTATCTTAATGATCACCTCAAATTTAGTGCACTTTTTCTACAGTCAGCTGTGATAAGGGTATATTTCTCTTGGTCTCCATTGATTTAGATATGATTCCTGGTCAAACTCCCGTAGAAAGGGTGCTATTTTGTTGATTTTGATTCCTGTAATAAGAGTATGACATTTGAGGTGATGTCCATACATAATTACTATAGAAAGTATAGGGAGTGCCCCCCCCTTGGGACCGGTTACATGGGGGGAGGGGGGGGGGCGTGCCTACATGTTTACATCAGGTGCACCCATGTGTGTTCCCGACTACTACATCAAGCCACATGCCTTGGTATACATATTCCCATTATTCACAATGCAATAATGATTTTGACTTTTTAGAGACCAAGTGTACAATGTCCTGACTGGGATATAAATACATGTCCACAGGGCCAGATAGTTTGAATTGAATTAGGACAATATTCTACCCAAGACCACACAATTATGATGATAACAAGTCACAAGAAGTTGTAAACATATAATATAACAAATACAGGACGCTCTATATATGCATTCCTCATTGACGTGGACTAATTTTTGCTGAATTTATCTAACTTCACATAACAACCCCTAACAGTGTTTTATCAGCTTTTATCACCAGCCATTAACCATTACGTGAGGGGGCCGCAGCTACTGTTTTAGTCGTCATGATGCATCAGTGCAGTAGACTCGCCAGGCTGAAAGGACACATCACGCCAACCCTAAAATGTGAGTGTAGCAATCCCGTATCAATACCAAAGGGCATCATACATTAAAGCACCATGCGATCCTTAAAGGGTTCAGGACATGGGACGCTGCTGTGCCTCAGTTGTGGGTCACGTGATGTTGACTGAGATCACGTTATCTGTTACTACTGTATTTGTCCGTATGTCAAGTGCCGCAATGGGAAGACCTCTCTAACTCTGGACGTACACGTACTTCTTAATTTTCACCTCTATACTGTTTTGCCTGTCTCTTCATTCTCCTGTCCTCTCCTGTTTTTTTCTCCCTCCCCTCCCCCGTGCTCCCCCCTTTCCCTGTCTGCAGCCCTCATCTCCTTACCAACCACACTTACCAACTACCACTAGACGCTATACTTATGACCCATAAAGAACGATATTATGCATTAATGCATCATGCCCTTGGTCATCATGATGCAAGAATGCAGCCCTGATGAGTAACTCACCAGTGCTGCATTCATGCATCATGCGGACCTTACAGAGTTGAGACAATCACAAAGAATTGTCATGATGCACCAATGCAGCACCGGCGAGTTACTCACCAGGGCTGCATTAGTGCATCGTGATGACAAATGTCATCTTTTACTGACATGCTGTATATATTAAGATCAATAATGAATAGATTGTCATGATCTCATAAATGAGAACAACCTGCAGAATCTGATTGTGAACACTAGTATAGTCCTTCTTTATATGCAACTGTCTCCTTCAGAATAAATCACCAATCTAACAATAGCTACCTGTATAAATACAAATTTCTTAAAAATACAAACAAATAATAGACTATTGTCCGGTTGAGGCAGTGCTCACGAGTCGTAGACGCCCATCTAATGGGTTAACCCTTTAAGGGCCACTTGGCGGGATTCACGAATGCAGCGCCGATGGACATGCCATCGCTGAAATGTTGCATCATGCCGATCCTTTGTGAGTGTATCAATCGGGCTGTAAGGTCAGCATGATTCACACATGCATGCCACCCCAGTGAGATATTTGCCCCTCGGTAATTCTTGTCACGGATGATTGTAAGGGATGAATAAATGCAGCAAGTCACAAAATTAAAATGACAGAGTGAGTGCTTAAAAGCATTATGCATCCCTTAAAGAGTTAATGGAGTTTTAAAATCAATATAAAGTAGCTTTTTAAGTCCTGACTGATAGTTCGTGATATCATCATTTGCACTAACCATATCATTTAATATGCTAAATCTATTTCTATATCCTTTTCAAAGTAAATGGCCTGTAACGGGATGTGTCCCTTGAATCATTTCATCCCCATTTGCAAGATGAATGACTTATCAAAGAATAAACGTATACTGGGGGCGGATATATATATATATATATATATATATATATATATATATATATATATATATATATATATATATATATATATATATATATATATATATAAAACATATACAAAATGGTTCAATATAGAGGCTATCATGGGGGAGGTGGGCGGGGTTAGGGATTTACCCCATTAAGGGCAGCATATAATATGTTAATCCACTATGCTATAATGATGCATTCATGCAGCCCAGGCGAGTAACTCGATCACCAGTGCTTCATCTATACATCATGGCGATTCGACACGGTTTGTACAGACCGGACATGTTGACATGACCGTACCATGATGCACTGGTGCATTAGTGCATCATGACAACATAGACCTGGCCCGTGAGGTATCATGCCGTCCTTAAAGGGTTTAAAGCCGACAAAGGAGGCTGCGTTGAAAGGACCAACGCGGATCTAGCTTTCTGTACGTACCCTTACACTACGCAGACACCACATGGTTACTCAACTATTTAAAAGGATCCCATCTCCCTGTTCTCACCAAGAATCGTGTTAGATAAAGCTATATAGACACGGTATAGGCACCCATCTCTCATTGATTCTTAGAACCAGACAGTCAGTTTGAAATGTTCAACAACAGTAAAAGGAAAATATCATTTTTGGATATGAATTTTGATTTATCCCCCAGTCTCGATGTAGCTGTCCGTCACGTTCTGCCTCCCACGGTGCTGGTGCCACACCTTGCCCCGGGCAGAGACCAGCAGGTGAGACAGGGCGATAATTGGGGTACAGCTGAGTCTACACCATGACACACCTGTGGTACTGTGGGTATTAATCTGAACATGACATGCTACACTGGATATTACATGGGTGTACATATGTTTTATGTGAGAGGCAATGTTACTTGTAAACACTTTGGTTGGAGTGTCCGGGAATTAGTAAACCACTTAAACCTACTTATGTAGGGAGGTGTAGACATCAAATTGTTATATAATACATATAGCAAGGAAAGGGCATACCTGCCTCATGAAGTTGAATCAATTTTAACGAAATTTGCAAACTACCCACATGAAGCATCCACTATCTACTGTGCCAACAATGTCCACAAATAAAAGTCATCAATTTTGATTCCTTCTTGTGTGGGTTTCTTATTTACTCCAATGGATAGTGGTATATGTATTACAATCACAGCCTATATCAGATGACTCCATAATAGAAGGTTGGTCAGAATAGATACATATCTTATTTTGCTATTGATGTATTGTTCTGCTCCTCTGGCCCTTTCTCCTTCTGAGTGGTAAAGCCCTCTCTCCTTTTCTGTGCAGACCCTCACTCCCACCCCACTCGCGCTCGCTCTCTCTCTCTCTCTCTCTCCCCCCCCCCTCTCTCTCTCTCTCTCTCTGTCTCTCTCTGTCTCTCTGTGTCTGTCTCTCTCTCTGTGTCTGTCTCTCTATCTATGTCTGTCTCTCTGTCTCTGTCTCTGTCTCTGTCTCTGTCTGTCTCTCTCTCTCTCTCTCTCTTTCTCTTTCTCTTTCTCTCTCTGTATCTCCATCCTTCACCCTATGCTCTCCTACTTCCCTGTGTACCTTTTGGGAAAGATGCCACTGTGCAGATATCACTATATATATTATCTTGTGAGAGAGGTGGCCAAGATGACCAAACAGAAGTGTTCTTAAGAGAGTACTCAAGATATAAAGCCACTTATAGATAAAGATAACAAAACTAATACAGATTTCCTTTAAAGATGACCCATGTGATGGTATGGGTATTCCCATCAGGAGCTATATCATGTGGTACATGTGTAATACATGTAGTATTTTTACACAAAGGAAGTGTTTGTATGCAATGTTATCAAACCAAGAGTCTGCTTGCATATATTAATATTTATATCCGTTGTACTAAAATAACAATCCATGCTGTCTTTGCCAATCCAGAGATATATGACGTTGAGTCAGTGGGTGGGATTGGGGCATATTTTATTCAGTAATATATCAATATAATGTCCCGTGTACAATACAATATAAGAGAATTGTCTGAGTGAAGTCACTAACATACAGTGGAGGAACACACCCTTCTGATTTATATGCACATACAGTAGGACCTATACAAAGGTATAACTGAACAATGCAAATATAAAAAGTAGCTCTATGTCGGTGGATGTAAATAACCCATTCTACCACCTTGTGAAAGGGCAGATTTCTATTGGATGTGGATAAAAAATAATGTAACCATCTACACATGGGATATTGGAATAGTGGTGGTGGTGATGGGGAGGGGGGTGATGTGTCCATGTGACGTGGACCTTCTGCCTGCGACTGCGCTGGGGCTATTCACCGGGAAGGGCCTCTCTTCCATTTACCGTAGCGTCACGCTGAAACGCCAGGTTTAGAATAAGCACCCGTCTTGTATAAGCGCAGGGGTATGAGAGTCTTGAAATGACTCTTAAGCACTAAGGGTGAAATTACACACCAAGGTAAAGTTTGGTGGTATAGTAAGTATAGATCTACACCATTGCCGATAGCACTATAAAATCTAGGCCTAAAGGCTATACTCAGCATACCCTACTGCTCCTCTGTATAGGCCATTAGAGCTATCTTATACTGGGGTCACTATCGGCCATATCACTTGTTCTATTCTTGACTTCACTATATATTTAGCAGGCATATATATATGGAATGTGCAATGACTATTTATATATATATAAATGTCCATCACCATGACAATTATGTTATAACTAAGTACAAAAATCAGCAGGCAGATTAGAATGCAACTTAGAGGGCTAATTCCTATACAGTATGCTAGTAAGTATGGGATGGAGGGATATTATTTGTGGGAGGAGGGGGATATTTGCCCACATCCCCTTGGCTAGGGACACGAAAATGCTGATGGTAGGGGGTAATACATACACCTGATCATCAGGAGATGGCTAGAGAGTGTAGGCTAACATCTGCACACATCTCAGTGTAGTTGTATTGTATATATTGGTGACACCTGTTTAACAGGTCTTATGAAATGTGGTATAGTGGTGAATACATTTATGTGGAGAGTCACAGTGGAGGACAAAATCCTTCCCTACACTTTGAGGTGTTCCTCTATGTCCCATTCTTTATATTATGGATCTAGATAACTGAATTCGACATGGCGACATGGCCCTTTTCTTGAAATCTAATGGAATATTGCACCTAGTGACATGGGCATTTCTTTCTTAAAATTGAGAGGGGACATGGGGTCCTCCTCATCCAGTGTCATGATTGCTCTAAAATAGGGGTGTTTAGGAAATGCTGCAATATGCTCGACCTTTGCAGGCCTATAAAAGTGCATTATGTCATAGATGGACTTTAAGTGGACGTAGAGTGGGTATTAACCCTTTGAGGACGGCATAATATATAAAGGCAGTGTTGCCGAAAACTTTTTTTGCACACAGGCCAATGTTTTTAAATAACAGCTTACAAAATCGCTTTAAACATGCTTCAATTCACTGAAAAAAATGCCTTTAAGTTAGATGTACCGAACTCAGCTTCTTATAGGAATATTTGAAAAATTCTTTCACTGTGGGAAAGCTGAGATCATGGCCGGCCATTGTGGCCGATGTCTAATGGCCATAACATCGGTCATTACGATTCTACATCGGCAAAAGCCGATGTGCCGATGTTATTTCGGCAACACTGTAAAGGCGTCATGTTAGTATGTTAATCATAGGGAGGTTTCGGTCACAACGTGTAGGACAACGTGTACAGCAATGCTAACGGATTGGCTAGACGTTGCCGCCCAGCTGAGAAGAAAACGTTTTTTTACGTCAAAATAACGTTCCAAAACTTTATATAACGTTATGCCATAGCAATTAGCCTTAGAGATACATTATATAACGTTTAAAATGTTGTATAACGTTTTTTTGTTTACTGGGCGTACACGTTACAAGTAAGGATATCTAAACCTCACAGCTAACAAAAAACGTTATTTTGCGTCAAATTAACGTTTTAAAACTTTGTATAACGTTATGCAATAGTAGGAAGCCTAATAGAAACGTTACATAACGTTATTTAACGTTATTTAAAGTTATAAAATGTTGTATAACGTTTTCTGTTTACTGGGCTCCCTAATTCCGACATTACTTAACTCACCAGCAATGCTGTATTCATGCATCATACCGACCCTGCTGAGTCGGCATGATGCATGAATACAGTATTGGTGAGTTACTCGCTAGAGCTGCATTCATCGCATTTATCACTGCAATAAAAAGGCATATAGTGCATTAAAATGCTTTACTTCCTTTAAAGGGTTAAGAAATGCCATGGGCCTCCATCATAAGCCGTAGTGAAAGGAAGCAGTAAAGTGTGAGATGAGAAAGACAGGATCACACTCAGAAAAGTGAGCGTCACTGTCGCCAAAAGCACTCTCACCTAGGGAATATGGTATTCTTCATTACCAGCAGTGGGTGCAGGTATATACCGAACATGATGCCCTCTTTATTCTTGGTATATTCTTCTTTGAATGACTGTATCTGGTGATGCGGACGAGAATAAAGGGAGCTGACTTTGACAACTATCTCCAATTCAGGATTCACCATAGGATCACCAATGGTTTATAACCCTTTGAGGCCGGCATCGTGTTTTGATTTAATGCAACATCTTTAATTTGCAGGTGTGTCGTCATGGTGCATGAATGTAGCATGGATATGTGAGTAACTTACTGGTGCTGCATTCGTGTATCATTGCCACCCTCAGGGGTTGATACACTCCCAGCTTTGGGTAGTAGACTCACCAGGAATATATATGCATGTACATTCATGCATGTATCATATCAAGCACCAATGTCCATGCGGCCCTTATATAAGGGGGTAAAGGGGTAACAACCTCTATACTACTAAACCCCCACACAATCAAAAGAGAATCTTATTTTAAGAAACTAAGATAAATAAACTCGCCTGACGGACTGAAATAAGAAAATTATTTGTGGCTGTGCAGAGAAGGTGGAAAGTCTACTCACCCATCTGGTTGTTCCGTCAGGGAGGTGACACAGGACCGTGCTCACTTTGGGCCTGTTTAAATGCATCTTTTCCACCACGCTCCTTATCATGGCATCAGTCACCGACACGGACCGTCTCCCAAACAGTCTGCTGACCGACCCTCTAGGTTTGAGGCTGGGTAGTAGCCCCATCCCTCCCCCGGGACTCTCCCCTACTCCTACCCCGGCCACTGCTGCCGAGAGCCCGGCCAGTCCCCCAGCAGACCCCCGCCGCCGCCGGCTCAACCCCGGGAACCCCAGCCCGGACATGCTGGAATCCCAAGCAATAAATCCACTAGGTCCTAAAGTAAATCCTTGCAGTACTCCAGTGATCAGAGCCCCCGTGTGCCTTGCTGTGGTCTAGGTACTATCCGGTGTGGTTCTGGTGGTAGTAGTGTTATCCAGTGTTGGTGAGGGCTGCATGGTGTCGGCCTGCTGTAGATAAGACTACCTGAGGTGCCTGTAGCAGGGTGCAGGGTTCACCGATGGCCCCTACCTGTGTGGGGCAGGTGAGAGGCAGGTACCTGTACGTGTGGTAACGCCTCCAGGTGAGACTGGGGGGAGACGCAGGGGAGCTGTGCGCCTCAACTTTCCCGCTTCACTGACCAGACGCCACCCCGACACCTAGTGGTGTTTTTGGGAACTAGCGAACGCACTCGCGTCTCTCTCTCAGATACCCCGGGCCTGGCTCAGGGTAGACTGGTCCAGCCTGACTCAGTCTGACTCAGTTTGACTCAGTTTGACTCAGCCTGACTCAGTCTGACTCAGTCTGACCCAGTCTGACTCAGTCTGACACAGCCTGACCCTGAATGGGAACGTTAGCGGGAGTGGCCAGGGCAGGTAGTCTAGCCTGAGCTCAGGTGTATGGTGTAACTCAGGCCGGGGATACATGTACATACATCGGCAATAAACAAATAAAAAGTATCATGTAACCTGACTATAGATGTCAGTGTCACAATATTCCAAATGTATATGAAAGTAAATAGACTAGTCTATTCAATTTTTAATACAGATAATGCTGGGAAAATCAGACTCTAGCAGAAAATCTCCTCTGGCAGCAGATACAAATGCTCAGATATGGTACATGGGAACTGTGACCAGCCAGGAGCGGCAAAACTGTCCTCGATTTGGTCAGTTGGAATGTCATGTTGGGAGGGACTACACAATTCGTCCACTTTGCTCAGTTAGAAATGTTTAAAAAAATGTCCACACCTGTTACGACGCAGTACCTCGTGGTTGTCCTTGATCATCGTAGTGGGTCCAGAGAATGGTGTCAGCGACATTCTTAAACAGATTTATTGTAAGGAAGGTCTATGATCATCGTGGCGTGTAAAGGTGTGTATGTTTGTTTGTGTTTAGTTGTGCGAATGCACATGTTTAGTTCTTCATGGAAGTTCCAGGTTGTCTAACCCTATAGTGACTTCATATCGTTAAAAGGTGACATTCTTAGGCATGACAACCCTGCGGGAGTGCATCAACCCCGCAGGATCGGCATGATGTTTGAATACAGCACTGGTGAGTTACTCGCCAGTGCTGCATTTATGCTTCATAACAACCATGGGCATGACGCACTAATGCACCATGTCGTCCTTCAAGGGTTGATGATTAGACCATGCTTAATGACGCGTCATGCTGTTACACTGTAATAGGGCCCTTGATGGGGGGTCCCCATGTCGCATGTCGATTTTAAGAACTGTCCATGTCCCACGTCACTATCCTTTTAAGCCTCATGTCGCATGTCACTAGGCCTCATGTCGCATGTCGATTTTAAGAAATGCCCATGTCGCCATATCAAATTAAGGGGTCTGGAGCCATTGTAATCTCTAAGAGAGTGATATATCATTTCTCATCAACGAGTGGGAGGGGATTTCACACACACCCCTCCCATGCGTCGGAAGTAGTTTCCGGTGCGGACTTTCTAGGCAGTTCAGACTGCATGCATACCATTAGTAACGCACTGGTATTTTTGCTTACAACATGTGACATTTTGCCCCACTCTCCGCTCCAGTAAGGGGTCTAAATTGTTTGCACCCCACCCCTCCCTGTACTGGTGCTAATGCATGATCACTCCCTAACTCCATGGCAGCGTATAATCGTACAAGTGACTCGTTTAACCCTTTAAGGACACATGTCGCTAAAAGATGACATTTGTCGTCATGATGCACCAATGCAGCCACAGTGAATGACTCGCTGGGGCTGCATTGGTGCATGATGCCGACCCTTCAAGGGTATCTGAACCCCAAAGGGTAAGCACGATGCCTGAATGTATAGCCCTGGTGAGTTACTTTAATAGCAGGCCTGCATTCATGCATCATAACGACCAAGGGCATGATGCATTAAGGCGTCATGCCGATGCATTTAGGCATCATGCCGCCCTTAAAGGATTAAAGCGGCATGATCACCGAGCGCCATGTCACAAGGCCATTCACATTCCTGGTACAATGTACTAGTACTAGAGCATGTATTACATTGTAGTACATACACGTGGTTTAGTTGAGTGGTGATGTTGCACCTTCAATATGTTCTCTGTAGTTAATGGTAACCATTTGAGGACGGCAATCATTTAAAGGGGCATTATCACCACTCGCACTTAACCACATAGTAGACTAGAACAGTATTAAAATTGTGAGTGGGATACGCTCAGTGATTATGCCGCTTTAATTAGTTATTCCCCTTTGTCAAGATGCAAGAATTCAGTCCTGACGAGTCGACTCATCAGGGTTGCATTCAGGTGTCATTACACAAAATCCTGCTTTTTTAAAGTATACAGATGTGTCATTTGTGCTTGTACTTTGCACAACGGGTGTCTAAATCAACCCAACACATCTCACGAAATTTACAAGTTAAATGCTAAAGGGACGTTTTTCTCTTCCATAAAGAACAGGCGTAACGAATAAATTACAAGATGCTTTGCAGACACATTTTGAGAGAAAAGCAAACTAACGATCGAGGTACTTGTTGTCTTTTTTTTTCAAATTTAGCTGACTGTGCTTGGAGGTTCGCGCCCTTGCGATCGATTGAGAACTGGATGATATATCATAATATAGCAAAAATTACAAAAGCTGAACACACTATTTAGTACTTTTTTCGTAGTTTATTTTTATTCTCTTTCCCCATACCCACAGTAGGCCTTTATATCGCCATCGCCATCTTACATTCGTCCACACACACACCATCAGTATATACAAATAAAGGTTAATACTTCATTCACACCCATAACAATATGTACAGATACATTGTATCCCATCATGAACATGTTACATAGTGACAGCTATCATTGCCCTAAAACACAAGTCCATAACAGTTGGCACATTCTTACCGTTTATCCTCCTTCATGTTTAAAATACAAGGCATACTGGAGGTTTACAGTCCTATACCACATGGTAGGCTACAACTCTTCATCTTCATATTTGTATTTATACATTTACATACAGTCCATCCTCCCTTTTCACAATTCTAACATGTACATCCTTGACTCACACTAGGCATTCTTCAACATATCTAACCATTTAATAACCGCATAGTGCTTTTAAGTGATATGCCCTTTGTCGGAGTGATGCATGAATGCAGTCCTGGCGAGTAACTCACCAGCGCTGCATTCGTACATTATATTGACCCTATTGGATTAATACAGTCCCGTAGGGTCAGGATCATGTATGGATGCAGCCCTGGCAAATAGACTCACCACGGCTGCATCCATACATCATGACGACCACGGGCATACTATGCGGCCCTTAAAGGGTTAACCATCCAATATTTTCTCCATACTTTTCTCATATATACATACATACATTATAACATACATACATAATAGATTCTATATTTCCTATGTTAAGTTTCCTTATTGCACTAGTCAGCAGTAATTCGTGGTTATTATCAGTCTACGTGTGATGTCTTTAAGTAGTTGGTTGACGCCGACAGCGGCCGCCGCCGATCTGTGTAACTTCCCGACACCTGCCATCAGAAAAGGGAACAACTTATTTAGTCAATGTTTGAAACATTATTTAATACATGTAGGCTAGTAAACATTCACAAATTATGTAACTTAAGACAGGTTACTATGAAAATCTTAGGTTGAAATTCCCTGACTTTCCCAGTGCAAAAAGTATCATTTTCCCTCACTTTATTTATATTCTAGTATGAAAGAGTGGAGCGAGCGACAATTCTTTTTGCCTCTGACAATTTTTGCCTCTGACAATAGTTCTTAGTGAACCCACGGCAAGATATATTTTGGTGATGAGGAAGTTAAAGCAGTAAACATTAAATTCACAATTTTTGAAAAACTTTAGCGAACTACATTCATTGACAATTTGTTTTCAAAAGAAAGAGTCATACACTTTTATAGAGACCTGCTGACCCTGAACCCTGGCACTTACGGCTGTGTCTCATGAGCTCGGGCCAATGTGAACGTCTTTGACCAGGTGCCATCTTTGACCGGGTGCCATCTTTGACCGGCCACCATAAAAAAAAATTAAAAAATTGAAGAAAAATTAATTTCTTCTTTGATATGTAAGGGACAAAATAAAAAACATGGCGGTGGTTATATCTCCATATATATATATATATAACTCAAAGATGGCACCCAGTCAAAGATGGCAACTGGTCAAAGATGGCACCCAGTCATAGACGTTCACATTGGCCCAATCTCACGAGACACAGGCTTAAAGATTCTGAGTACGGTTGGGTACCTCACCACTTAACACCAGAGACTAAAGCTACCAGGAGACAGTATATATACAACATTACCGTTCTGTGAAAACCTCACATTTAGTTCTCACATCCAACACTTGACGGCGCCACTAAATGTGCCGACCTGAAACGAGAGGTGACGTAGTTATGACGTGACGTGTACAAACACCCACCTGGTTACTGACTCCTGCCGGTTCCCGACCGCTGTAAAACTTGCGCTCTATCACCTGCAAACACCAAAACCACATGCATTCATTGTAAACATCTTAATGAAGAGAGTGATCTTTATTTAAAAAAAAATTAAAACAGGGGGAAAAGGTGGTGAAATTTCGGGGCGCGTCTGAATATTTTTCGGAATTTGAATACACTGCAGTTGCAGTTTTCTGTGACAAATATCTAATAAATTGAATATTTTATGACGATGACGAGCTTCTTTTTTGAATGACATTGCATTTCATACCCGTACACATTGGTAAATGAATTCATTTCTGAATTTCCGTTTTCTCTCTTTTTTATTTTTTTTTTGCCAAAAATAAAGAGAAATCTGGTGGTGAGAAGGGGCTCAGGGAACTGGGGGCAGTTTTCAGGCTATTGATTGTCACAGATATTTTCTGGGTCTGAAGATGCATATTATTTGATCATCATATATATTCTCCGAGATGGCTACA
This sequence comes from Harmothoe impar, assembly GCA_947462335.1. Taxonomy (NCBI): domain Eukaryota; kingdom Metazoa; phylum Annelida; class Polychaeta; order Phyllodocida; family Polynoidae; genus Harmothoe; species Harmothoe impar. The sequence continues at coordinate 16,503,382 of OX381708.1, read as the reverse complement.
GAACCAGCCGCCATTTTGTCGGGAGATGGACAACACTGCGTCTGGTACGTGAATCAATTATTACAGCTAAATAAGGCTGAGTTGGGCTTCTTAAATAGCCCACCCATCAAGATAAATGCATTTGACACTATTTACTGATTAAGAAGAATATGGCATTATAATCAATATATTTTGGTTCTATGTCCAAACTCAGCAACGTCAGCTGTCCCTAAACAAAAATATTATAGCATTTCATTTTATATCATTGTTGTAGTAACAATTCTGTATACTTGGAGACGGTGCCATTGCATTATCAGTCATGTCACCCCGCCCCCTCCCCTGGCACTCCCCTCAACCATTATGTAACTTTAGTCCACATACCTCTCCACTCACCTGTATTTATGACAGTGTAGCGAGGCACACACCCTCCCCCCTCGACCCCCCCCCCCCCCTCGTAATCCGCACCTACCTCATTTACTGACCTCGCTGACCATTCCCGTTTCTGGACAGCCCCCCCCCCCCCCCCCACACACACCGCTCCACCCCTTTCACCTTCTTAGGGAGTGCTCCGAGTCTAGGCCTGAGTACCGTTAGGGTCCACTGAGTTACTTCTTACCCCTCCGCTGCCCCTTCAGACAGGGAGAGAGACCAGGGGTGTGTTGGGGGGGGGGGGGGGGGGCGTCGGAGGGGTGACGAGGTACAGCCTAATAGCAGAGGTTAGAGTTGTAGATTGCACCAATGGTATATGAACCATATCTCACTCAGTTAAATTGATACACTGATAGGAATTATTATAAACATAGAGATATCTCTGTAAATGAGATGGACACTGTCATACAACACATAGCATGTATCATTATAGTGAAGACTGGAAATTATTTGGGCCCAATTAGAATATATTAAAATACAGTAAAGGGAGATGATATTATGATGGTGACACTACCCAGCCAAGTGGCAGCCTGTGTTTGCCCCCCAGGCCAGACCCTGTGACGTATCAGCAGAGGAAACTCTAACCTCTGCTATACTTGACCACCGCCAGACTTGCTGACTCGGCGTTCCGGGTCAACCACCCTCAAATTGCACAAACACCCACCGCCCTAAATCAAAATGCACCCCTTTCCAAGGGCCCTTTCGGGTCCATGCCTAGGATTCAAAAACATACCCTTTCCCTTAGAATCGTGTTCATACATACATTTGTAAAGCTGAGGGAGTGCCCCCCCCCCCCCCCCGGGTGTGTGCGTGTTGGAAGGGGGGAGGGGGGGTAGGACATACATCATTCTGATAACAGCTCACGTTGTTGTGTGTGCCTCGTGCTTCTACGTTAAAGCCCCAGCGCCCCTATATATAGGGCTAAGTACTTGTCCCGGCTCCACTCCGACTGCCGCTGGAGGGGTACCGAGACCTGCGCCTCTAACTAATGTGAGCTATTAATAGTATGGGACATACATGTACCTTGCTACACTGCCTTGTTTATTAGACACTGCAGCGGCCACTGCCTGTGTGTGGGTGTGTGCGTTTTGGGCGGGGGGGAGGGGGGGGCTTAGGTCATACATCTAACTCGCTACACTGCCTTGTTTCTGGACACTGCAGTGACGACTGCCTAGCTGTGTCTGTGTGTGTGTGTGTTGAGGGGGAGGGGGGGGTAGGACATAAATGTACCTCGCTATACCCCCAGCCCTACAGGTGGGGGTGGGGGGGGGGGGGGCGGAGGGGTAACAAGGTACAGCCCACTTGACCGTGGCATCCCAGACGGCCGTCTGCCTGTTCCGCCTCAACAACCCTAACTTTGAACAAACAAAAACTGCCCAAAACAATGACCATCTAACGATCAATATTCTGTATTAAAATAATTAAAGTATGAATTTAATGTTCAAACCATGTACTTCCGGTGAATCTTATCTACATGCTGTCTGAACAAATAGATGAAATCTATTTGCAAAGTATGTTTAAAATGCAAATCCCTAAAGTGTTAGTACAGAAAAAGCTCCCCATTCAATTCAGTGCTATAACAGAGAATTTACCCCATTTTTGCCACAAAACACTGAATATCACCAAAAACTTAATTGAAATGTGAACTTTTGAAAACATGTCCAGAGAGCTATACATGTTGTGCACACAATGACAATAATGAAAATCTCAAAATGAGTTTGTATCAATGTGTAATTTGACCACTTAGATGACCAAACCACCTAGATCCAGGATCAGACCTCAGTGACTAGTAAAGAAGGTGCCATTCTCTATAAAGATACAACACTATAAAGACCAATGGCACCGTCTAATGATGTATATCTGAAGTAAACATAACCAGAAAGTTTTGCCTGCTCGACTTGGAGAATACAAAAAATGTATTCTGTTCAACTTCCATTATGTTCAACAACCACAACTATTAAAATGTGTTAATGTGAACACAACAGAAACAAACATCTTGTGTAAGAGGGTAGTCCCAAGTAAATGAAATACCTTGTCGAAGAACCGTGACAGTCTAACTGCATTCCCTGATCCGGGCGCGAGATTCTTCACTTGTGTACAATCCTGGAAATACATTATTCATGAAATCACTTCAAAAGACAACAAGTTATAAAACACAGACCCTACTTAGAATGTAACCCACATGGGGAGTATAGCGGGAGTATAGTGGTCACTTAATATCCTGCAGCACAGTGTATGTAATCAGAATATGTAAAAAAAAAAAATCCCCTCCCAAAAGAAAAGGGACAAAAAAAGTCACCTACCAGTGAGAGTTCATCGGCTCCGCATTCCTCTGCGATGGATGAGCCGCGTTTCATGGTAGGGTTGCGGACCGTGTCGGCCAGGTCCAGCTTGGTACCGATAACCAACATGGGGATGTGGGAGTCGGCGAACTGCTCCGGGTCATAGCTGTAGGGTGGGAGGTACACAGGGACGTCAGTAGAGAACCACTGACACGGTCTGCAGAAAAGGCACTTAGTGCAGGGTGCACTAAGGTCCCTTTTCCGAGTACATGTCACATATTATGTTTGACACAGGGTGTGTATCACTCGGGTAAATCCAGCTCTCGAAATCATTATTGTCAATATTTGCTAGATTCTTGATAGATATGTACAAATATGCTTTTTAAATTTTTGGTCAGCTTATCCTTCTTCATACTGTTTGTTATTAATTACTGTTTTTGCGACTTTAACCTTGCTCCTTAAATTCTAATATCAGTTTAGAAAGTATGTCATACTTCCGTGACTGCATTATGATTATACATATTGGTAGCATTAATGATTTCCCAACTCGGGCAGAAGTGGTTGCATGTACACATTTAAGAGTCGCACAGAATCTGCGCAATCCCAACCTAAATTGACGCTATTTATTTCATTGTAAATAACTTGATTTAACCCTGTTAGGGCCGTATGCTTTAATGTGCTATATTGCGTGTCGTCATGATGTGAAAATGCATCCCTGGTGGGTAACTTACCAGGGCTGCATAAATGCATCGCGACCCTCCAGAGTTGATACACTCCCGAAGGGTCGCTATCATGCATGAATGCAGCATTGGCTGGTTACTAGCATGTGCTGCATTCATGCATCGTGACGACAGAGGGCACAGCGCATTAAAGCCCTATGTGGTCCTTACAGGGTTAACATTACTACAGGGGTCAGAGACGGGAAGGGAACCATGGTACAAAATGTATAATCTAATCAGGAGGAGTGTGACAATGGTTGCTGGTTGAGTAGGAGAGTCGAGTTGGCGCGGCAGATTCTGCGCGTCCCTGACAACCCGAACACTATGACACAAAAAGCGTACAGAGTCCTAAATTCAACATAATATAAAATCCCATGCATAACAAGAATCAAAGACCAAAATGTAATAAAGTCTATAGACTAAAGAGATGACAACTACTGAGCAAAGGAGAATATAGTTTGAGGGAGAGTGGGGTGACCATCATGTTTTGGTGTAAAATTGGGATAAGCTTAAGATTGAGCTTTTCCCAATGTATAAAGGGATTAAAGGGTTCATTTAAGATATAATGTGAATATTAGAGATGACTTAAGTATTCCTTCCTGATTAATAGTTAGAAATACTAACTTATTAATCAACAGAAAGCCACTTTACACTGGCACACTACCAGGTTCGCTGGTCCCCCGTCCATTATCAAGGACGCAGGTCCCTAGCGCGGGGTCACTCTCCAACGTGGGCAACTCACTAAACATCGGCGCCCATGATGGAGAGTGACAGATGACGTCACAGATCACTTGACTGTGCTGGTGTCTGTGACCAAGATGTTGTAGGTTGACCAGCGAACACGTGTTAGCTCTTAGAGAGCTAGTACTAGTTAACCAGGGCCTGCGGGTTAGCCCCGGCACCCGTGGGAACCAGCGAAACTACCAGGGAAACGGTGAAGAAAAAATTTCAATCGGATGGGGGAGGGAGAATATTGGATGGGGGAGGGAGAACAAGACTGACTGGTTTTCAAAGCACATGAGTTAAACTTATCTAGTTTGGTATCGGAGATTAAACCAAAATATTCATGCATTAAGAAAAATAAAACTTAAGAGGGAGAACACAAAGCAAGACTAGACCACCAAAGGATTAAAAGCATGGTCCAGACAAATCAATCGTGTTATTTTTCCAGATTGGTTATAGCTTTAAGCTATCTTGAAGATTTTTTTAGAATTTTTTGAAACAACAGTTTTATGTATAGAGAAAGTAATCTAAATTTTCTAATGCAACTGGACCATCTCTAAACCGTGGACAACACAAAGGGAGAAGAAGGGACAACTAGATTTGCTTGGCAATATTTTGTATGGTTGTTGAATTACTAGATAATGTTAGAACAGCTATGTGCATGCTTTCGTTGCTTTTCCTATTTCTTATTTCCCGTGGTGACGAGTTTGTTAATTCTAATAATTCAAAAGTGAAAAGGTTAAGGCGAACGAGACATTGTTTTCCTAGTGATCTAAACTTGCACCAATTATAGTTGTACCAGGTCAAACTTCGTTATAATATCCCCGCTATTCATGCCATTTACATAATAGAATGGCTAATATCAATCAGGAGAATATGAATTCCTTAAACAAATTTGTTCAATTTGAATTACCCCAGAAGAAGTATTTATTAGTATTTTGCAGGAGGATTTTGTTATTTTTGTTATAAATACTTTTCTTCTATTCATTTTACTCAAGTCCAGCGACTCCCCTCCTCAGAGTGCATATTGAGAAGTTGGCCGGTGCATAAGAAGGGAGTCACTATACTGTTCCAATATTTGTGATGTAAATAAATTCCCTCGTTTTTATAATTTGTTTGATGTTTCAATTCACAACATAACTGAGCTCCATCAGGATATTCAACTGCAAATATGAGAATTATACCCAAGTTTGACCGCGACATTGATTTTGAGTAGTATTATAAATTAGAGTGTGATGATTGCCAACAAGGACGTTGTTGCTAACGGTGTCAGGTGGTAACCATGGGAACGCCGCCTACCTGCCCCTGGTGGTCACCCTGTGAACTAGGTCCCGCCTCTGACCCACAGAGCCACCCCCTGGCGACTTGCGCGGTAACGCGGGCGACCGCCCCGCCGCTCGCCCACTCAACAAACTACGGGCAGCAACCACCGCAAGGAACCAGTGTTAGACAGGGGTCAAGGTCATTCTACGCACAACGCTACAGAGGAAAATTGGACCTCTTTTCTTTCGCAACGAATTAAAGGCTAATAATCACACAGCCGTGTCCTATTTTTTTCTGGTTTTTTTTTTGCTATTTTTTCCCCCTATTTTCTAACAATAATTTTTTTTTTCAGTTCTTTTTTTTTCATTTTTTTCAAGTTGACTTTCTGAACGGTTTCTTCAAATGAACTTGTAGTTATGTAGTATTTCTAACAGCACACATTCTGCGATGTGTTAAACGTCTAGTTGCGAAATAAAGATGTGAAGAATACTCTATGGTATACTCAACAGACATTATCGTCTTGATTCAAATATTTCCCCGCATATCAATAAACAGACACCTGAAACCTTGCAGGTATGGAAAGTCGACCAAGGTCATTAATGTCTGCTTTTTATACCGTGCAGAAATATTCTTCCAGGGGTGATAACTGCAGTTTTCTAGGTAGGTACCTCCCAAGAAGAACTAAGTGAGTGAGTAATGGATGTTTAACGCCATTTCGACATCTAAGGTCATATTCATGGCGAAGAAAGAAGAACTAAGGGAAAATAGTAATATCATACTATTTAACCTATGAAATATCATCAAAATAGTTGACTGGAACAAATTTTAATATAATATCTATTTGAATGAAGAAGGTATCTGTAACCAGTAACGACGTTCCATTGATATATGTTAAAGGGGTAAATGATTTAAGGTTTCTTCTAATAAAACATTACAGGTTTAACTGAGCAGAGAGCAAATTATATGTCTGCACACTAGCATAGTTCACTGTTAGATCTAGATGTTGAGCTAATAGGTGTAAATTATGAAGTATTAAATCCTTGTAATGTCGATAACTTACTCCTCCCGTGTGTCCTTGGACTCCTTATTGAGAACCTCGGCCAGCCATTTACGTAGATTCTGTTGGGACTTCCTATTTGTGATGTCATGAACTAAGATGATACCTGGAATAAAAAAATAAGAAAATTATGAACTATATTTCAATCAAGTTTTAGCAATTTGGAATAGTAGTTGAATAATGAAAAAGTGTAGGCCTAAGACTTTTAGAAAATCAATTGGAGTTATACTGTAGTGGCACAGATATAAGGCTGCCGCAAAGTTTAATGTATAGAAACCTCACCTATAAGTTAATAATCCGAACCCCCAATTTGATACAAAATTGGCTTACAGTAATTTAAAAAACGCAAAAATAAATTCGTCTTCTTGTGGTGTTTTACGGTAGGCATGATTGGTATCAAATTAAAGCTGGGGCTTCTACGCAAGAATGAACACCAAGACAAAAGGACAGTTGCCCTGTGCGTCGTTGCGGGTGACATACCGTGTACGGGGTTATAGAAGATGGATCTGCTGTTGGCGTGTGCCGACCATCCCCCCACGTCCCACAACTCGACAAAGAAGGTCTTCTCTGCTGGAGTCCCCACCTTGTATTCATGTAACTGGAGTGGAAGATACATGTATGTACATTTTCATCAACAAACTAAGTCTCTTTATCTTTTCCTGGAGAATTCAACTTTTTCAGGGTGTGGGATTTTATGTTGTATTAATGGGTGTGATCGCGGGTACTGTATGTTTATGGGGTATAACAAACACGGTTGTTGGACTTGTCGATACAAGTGGGAGATTGCACGCTTTTATATTTAAAGGAGAAGCTATTTTAGTTTGACTATACATGTTAGTGTAATATACTAGATTATGATACTTCAATAGTGGATATCGGTACACAATCCTGACAAGGTGGCATTACTATTGCTGTATACGTGGTAGTGAATGATAATATACCAGTTATTTTTAAGTAAGTACCTTGACGTCTACAGAGCATCCTATTGTCCAGTACGGGTTTCCTATCGGAGCGCTGTGACATATCAGGTGAACTAAAGATGTCTTGCCAACACCTGAATTAAAATGTGAAAATCTATATCATATGAATAGGAGACCTGTCTTGAGGGGGGCGGGGCAGAAAAATGTCGACCCGTCACGACGGGAAGGCAGCGGACATTTTTTTAATTTTCTATTTTTTATTTAAGACGTGTTTATTTGTACTGGATACATTGTTTCGGGTTTACCCGCTCAGCCACTTTGTCACCAGATTAGGGGGAGGGTGTGTGTGGAGTACTACTACATTTTTGTTTATGACTTTGCTTTTAATTACTCTTCGCTTCATACTCCTATAAGCCTGCTAGTCAGCTTTCATTCTAATTATCATTGCTCTCTAAAATGATATACACTTGACATACAGTACATGGACATTACATATATTTTTCATTCTCTCATTTTTCACACAGGCATATCAGCTATCAGTAGGAGGGTTGCATACTACTTAGTTTATCTCACATCCCTATCCCCATAGTTATTACATTTACACTTTCTTTGTTACTGATTCTCACTGTACCCACACCTTTCCAAACCTTCCTTTATTACTTAATTGCGTAGTGACTGAGGGTTCACATTGTCGCTGCTAACTATTACATTTATGTTGCTTACTCCTATTTTTTCCTAATTTTCCTGACTTTACTTTTACAGTAAGTAGGAAATCCTGAGATATTGGCCAAGTATCTGTAGTGAACTAAGGGAGTGCAAAATGTTTTCACACACCCCCCTAGAGGGGCAGAAATTTTTTACCCCCCCCCCCCGGCAGGCCGAAAATCATGCGCGTTCGCGCCCCTTTGTAGCATAGTAACGCGTGGGCTTTTACCCTCAAAACCGGTTTTTTTTACCCCCCCCCCCAAGAGGGGTCTAAATTTTTTAGGGAGTGATCATTTATTATCAACAGGGGGGGGGGGGGGGTGGTGGATTTGGGGGGGGGGCAAAAAAATGTGGACCCCTTGACCGGGGGGGGGGGGCAAAAAAATTTGGACCCCTCGAGGGGGGGCAAAAAAATTTAACCTGTTTTGAGCCAAAAAGCCTGCGCGTTACTATGCTTCAAAGGGCCCGCGCGCGAGCCGATTTTCGACCCTAAGGGGGGGGGGGGTAAAAAATGTTGACCCCTTGACAGGGGGGGGGGTAAAACATTTCGCGCGCTCCGAGCGGAAACCCACCACCCCCCCCTGTTGTTAAAAAATGATCACTGGCCTTACCCCCACCCCCCAAATCCACCCCCCCGTTGTTAAAAAATGAGCACTCCCTAACTTCCTTAACTACAGAAACACCTGCCAAAAAGGTAGGAATTCATGCAAAAGTAGCATCTCTACGTTTAGACTAACTTTAGTAGGAAATTACTGACACTGACACGTCAGTTTGGCCAGTCTGGCCGGTCTCTAAAAATTGGCAAAACCAACTCACCAAGGCCGGGAGATTTAATCGTTTCTTGACACTACAACCCCATATTAGGCTGATTTTCTGTCACTATGTGATACAGGTGTATCATTCAATCCTCCCTAGTACTAGATTTAGGGAATGTGGGTTGGATATTTATCAAATTTACCTGAATCTCCGACAACCAAAACGCGAACTTTGTCTATCGCCGCCATATTGCTTCTGCTAAACTGCGCGATGCTTATTTAGTGATGTCAGGCGAACAGGCGGGCGGATAAAAAAATCTTATTAATAAATTAAATATAAGTCCTACATCCAACTCAACATTTAAAAAAAATCACTAGTTGAGACAAATTAGTAATGCATTTATTTGCTGTTAAATCATATAGAATGTCACATCTTTTTAAAAATTTAAAATTAAGAGTAATCGCGTGACTAACTGCTCGCTTCGATCCAAGATGTCAGCCTCCATGGTCGGCTTCGCGCTGTAAGAGAGGTAATTTGAAGTTTTCCTTAAGAATGTGTAATTACGTGGCCTAAAAATATCATATGACGCATAGAATAAGTTGTTACATTGTTGTGCATGATTATGTTTCGGATTCACCCTGTTTGTAAGCTATAAACCCGATTTACACGAGATACACTGTCTGCAGACGAGAGTAGTGTCACTATCATACTATCTCTCTACCTACAGTATCAGTAGTACAGAGATAGTCAGTGAGTCGTGACTGTGACACTGTCAGACCCAGAGTCTGGCAGAGACTCCGAGTGACCGACACAAAGATTCGAACAGTCAAACTTCAAAGCCAACGGCAATGACTCGATTGAGAGGCCCCCCCTAAAGCACTTTAGGGAGTGATCATTTTTTAACAACAGGGGGGGGGGGGGCTGGTGGGTTTCCGCGTGGAGCGCGCAGAATTTTTTACCCCCCCCCCCGGTCAAGGGGTCAAAAATTTTTACCCCCCCCCCTAAGGGTCGAAAATCGGCTCGCGCGCGGGCCCTTTGAAGCATAGTAACGCGCAGGCTTTTTGGCTCAAAAACAGGTTAAATTTTTTTGGCCCCCCCCCCGAGGGGTCCAAATTTTTTGGCCCCCCCCCCCCGGTCGAGGGGTCCAAATCTTTTTGCCCCCCCCCCAAACCCACCACCCCCCCCCCCTGTTGATAATAAATGATCACTCCCTTATGTAGGCAAATATTTTCAGAAAATAGACCCCCCCCCCCACCCCCACCCTCACCCCCCTTTGACAGGCTTTGTGCCTACATACTTTAAGCCCCCTAAATTCACTGTCAAGAACTGTAATCCAGACTTACCAGGTAGCTGCAGATCTTTGAAGTTGTATCTTTAATACCGGTAATAATGATATTGGAAGCCATCTTGAAATGTCAGGCTGCCCCCAGGCCAGGGTCATGATGCACTCTGACATGTTGATATTAGTTGAACGTGCCCTATTCTAAATGGGGTCGTTTGATTCCCTTAGGCTTAGGTGAAGTCTAGCCTAGGGTGACAAATTGATGAGGAGTATTATGAATAATACATATATTAGCAATTGGACTACCGTAAAACCCCGCCTTTAAGACGGATTTTATTTGAGATAATTTTTCGCACAAGACGGATTTTATTCCAAAGTTAGGGGGTCGTCTTAAAGGCGGGTTTTCTCAAAATTTGATTTGGAAAATGTTGGGGAAAATAATCTAGAATGAAGGTTTGTTTTTTTCATTTTTAAAGTGTCTAGATGGATAGATAATACAATATCAAAGTGATGGTGAAGTATCTACTGCAACCATTGCTTTTTTTTATCCAGAAAAGTTGGTTTCAGGGGGGTCTGGGAGGGCATCTTGAGCTCCCAAAAACCTCAAAATCGGGGGTCGTCTTAAAGGTGGGGTTTTCCAAAATATCATAATTATTCTGCACAAGACGGATTTTTTCTGAAGTTAGGGGGTCGTCTTAAAGGCGGGGTTTTACGGTAGTACTAATGTGGGCGGGTGGAGGCGCCACCTGTCCCTCACTACCGCGTCCCAACAGACCTCTGCACATATTCCACACTATAATTAACTGTTTCCTCCTCATTGACTTTCATATATATATGATAGTGCATATCAACATATATATCATCACGTAGGACATACAAGCTAATATGGTCTGCATGAATGGAAAAATAAAATTGAATACTTTGGGAAAAGCAATTCATATTCTGATATCAAATCAACATATCATCCTTTTCAGGTGACGTCCCCATCGCAGATATAGCTGACTACACATAAACACATCATGGATTCAGAAGTGTTGACGGAGGTCCCAGCGACGTTAAAGCGTCTTATACGCTACATTGCACGAGGTTTCTACTCGATCGAGCATGCGCTCATCGTGGACCTCCTAGTGCACCACCCCTGTATGAAGGAAGACGATATCCTCGAGCTGCTCAAACTAGAGCGGAAACACCTCCGCGCTCTCATCGTCACTTTAAAGAACGATAAGTTTCTGAAAGTGCGCATGCGGGTAGAAACCGACCCTGAGGGACACACAACGCGACACAATTACTACTTCATTAACTACAGCACCTTTGTGAATGTCATTAAGTATAAACTCGACATCATGCGGAAGAAGATTGAGATGGAGGAGCGAGATAACACGAGTCGGGCGTCCTTTAAGTGCCCCGCGTGTGACAAGACTTTTACCGACCTGGAGGCGGACCAGTTGTTTGACCCCATGCAGGGTATGTTTGTGTGCACGTACTGCCAGACGGAGGTGGAGGAGGAGGCCACCGCGCAGCCTAAGACAGACGCTCGTACGTTAATGGTAAAGTTTAACGAGCAGATCTCGCCCATCTTCGCGTTACTACGGGAGGTGGAGGACGTTAAGCTGGCACACTCCATACTGGAGCCGGAGCCTGTGGACCTCAAGAACCTCACAGGGTATGTATTAATAGCTAGCCATGTAAAACCTTGCGTATATCGTAAAGCCTTGCGTTTAAGCCGCGGCTAGTACGCAAGTCAGATTGCCGGTGCGGCATATAGGATTGGCCCCGAGTCGCGCTACAGCTTATATGCGAGTTTTTGCTTCTATGGTAAAGTACTAAAGACACCATAATCAGATCACCAGTGTGGCTTATTGAATTGGCGCTGCTAGGTGCTGCTAATACGCGAGTTAGGCTTATACAAGAGGTTTTACAATAAGCCTAACTCCTAGTTCACATTATGCCAAATTTGGTACTGTAGTATACATTCAAAAACTTGTGTATAAGCCGCACCTTGACTTTATCCTGAATTCTATAAGCCACCTGACTTGCATAGTGGCCGTGGCCTATACCCGATGTTTTATGGTAGTCATTATTTGATAAACAATGCTCAATAGGGCCAATCTGCTTTTAAAAAAAAGAGTTGTTTTACATTGTTTTCTACTAAATATTAAATTATTCTATTCCCCATGAACAGCAAAACCTCATCGTCCAGAGGGCCGGCAGCCGGGGACAGATGGAGCGGGGACGCCACAAAGAGAATGGGCTTCGGCGACCAAGAAAACAAAATTACGATTGACATGTCAGAATCAGGTGAATCCAAGACGGACAAGATGCCGGTGAAGGCGACGCCCATCTGGATCAGTAACAGTACCGTGGAGGGAGCCTCCTCAGAGGGATACCGCCAAGTAAGGGATTACTCTCATGTCTTAATGTTGTGTCTATTTACCTTAGATACCAAGACTTGCTGTGCTTTTAACTACATTTGCGATTTCTCTATATTTTTTAAAGTCGGAGATAGAAATTTTACCTCGCAATTATAAATGTTGATTAGTGTATGCAATTTATACCTTCAAGAATAGATGATTGAATCTATTTTCGTAGTAATGGTATAAGTTTTTGTTTTTTTAAATAGCATGAATATGACATTTTATATCTAAATGTTGATTCGTCTTTCTTAAAAAAGGACTCGGCATCAAAGAATACCCCAGATGTGGACGACAAAGCCGACATGCAGCGGACAGATGACATCATGCGCACGCTGCTGGCGCACGAGAAAAAAGGTGGCGCCGGCGCCGTCATGTCGTCATCAGCGCCCCCTGGTAGCGATAACGACACATCGACCAGCGAGTCGGAGGACGAGTCCAAACCTAAGACACAGATGAACTACAGAAACACAGCCACCACGTCCGCTGTACAAGGTGAGGTGATGGTGTGGATGTAGATTATGGTACTGCATGTGTTTTTTGTTTTTTTTTACCAATTTGATCTTTTATTTCTCAGATAGGATCCTTGTGGCCTGGTATACAATGTAGTATGACATAACATGTGATACACTCCATCGATGAATGGTTTCTTTTGTAATAAACCGTATTTCAAAAATTCAATATTATGATAAGGTTTGAAGTTATTGTTAGAAACTCATCGAACCGTATGTGGTGTGCTCATAGGTCAAAATATAGTAAATTCATTTCACATAACAATTATAAATTTGAAATTGAATTAAAATTAAAAATTGTTATTCCAGCCATTGGCGGAGCAGTCGGTGGGGTGGAGGAGATGGACAGTGATGATGATGAGGACGCGAGCCCCATGGTGTCGATCGGTACCACGAGGGTGCCCTACTCGGAGGTGACCGAGGAAATGGTGGACAGAATGACACCGGCCGAGAAGGACGAGTACATCAGGATAGGACAGGAGATATACCAGAACATGTACGATTAAAAACACAAGGATTATGTAAATTATGTGTCAGATCTGAATGGGAGTGCAGAACTAGACAGATACCGTATTCGACGTAATAAGCGCACACCCCCTAATAAGCGCACACCCCCCGTTTTTGGCCGATTTTTATACTACAAATAACCAAGAATATCTCAATTTTTGACCCCAATTAAACTCTTAACTACTAAATGGTGTTCATGATATTTTTTTGAGCGCACTGTGCGCTTATTACGTCGAATACGGTACTACCAAAAGTTTAGATTAGCAAATGAGCTAATTTGACGCATAAAATGGAGTATCGGTCGAGTTCTCATCTCGCACACGTTTAGATCCGAAGATATTCTGCTACGGCAATGGAAAACAGGAAAGCCACAGACTGTGTTGTTATAAGAACTACTATGGTAACACTGCACTGCCTGTGCAATATTGACTCAATAATATACATTTTGTACTACTTCAACGGGAGCTCCATTATCTAGCAGAATATAAGAGATAGATCACCCACCTTATATTGGCTCCTGGATTTGGGAATCTCTTTGGCTGATATACCCAGCGGAACAGGATTTTGTAATACCACTGTGGAGCACATAGTTCATATAAATTTGGAATGAAAGAAATTATGAGAGAATAAAAGATGTGATCAATGTAAGAGTGATGGGACAGAAAGGATGGTGTATAGTTTTATGACTGAGTGTAAGAGTAGCAGGTGCTTAGAGGAATGTCGTAAAATGTTGTCACAAAGTTGGAATGTGTGAGTGTACCATGCTTGAATGTTAATGCATTAATATTGCCTGCCAATAAAGAAGTATTATAGAAGAAAAGACGCCTCGTTTTATGACTCATTGCCAGCAAGAATTACCATCTATTACTATTTATCTAGGGCAAATGGATTACCGGTACATGTATTGCCTTCACCCCGATTTTAATAGGATAGATCAGCGAGATAAAGTAGTATACCCCATGGATAAATGAATAAATGACATTTGTGTGATGGACGGTTTGAGTATTAAACCTGGGTTTTTTAATGATACTAATAATGTGTAAGGCTTTCAGCAAACTATGGAATAGGTAGACTATGGAGAGGGTAACTTAAACACAACCACAGTAGGCCTAAACTGACATATAATCAAATAATATATTTTTACCAAATGATTAAAAAGTCCAAGATGATTTCCCATCCTCTCCTTTCTTACCTAAAATATGAGGAAGAGCTCACTGCCAAGCAGGGGGGATTTGCCAGGAACTCAAGGTGTCACATAGCATCGTAGGTAGGTGGCAAGTATGAGGGTTTATCTTTGGTTTAAATGGCACCCTGCGGTTAGGCAGGGTTTCAAAAATTAGTCTATAGACTCATTGTATTGTTCCTCCCCACGGAAATCTTTAGTAAAAGGCGAAAGATTTATGCGTGGAATGAAGAGAAACCAGAGTTGTTTTGAAAACGTAGATGTGGTCTAGTTATTTAAAAGCTGCTACCACAGAAATGGTAAAAAGCCCACAAAAGCTCTTCGCATCTTTATTGACTAACAGGACTGGGTATAATCTGATAGACGGTAAAATATTGATATGTTATGCATCATCACCTGGTATGAAGTGGTTGATTGAAGTGTAGATAAATGACAAACTTGCTGGAAAGTTGACCAAGCTGACCAAAGAAATGCTCAGATTAGCTAGTGCTGCTACCTGGTGGTCAGAAGATGAGC
The DNA here is from genome assembly GCA_947462335.1 of Harmothoe impar. NCBI lineage: Eukaryota > Metazoa > Annelida > Polychaeta > Phyllodocida > Polynoidae > Harmothoe > Harmothoe impar. Next base: position 16,488,138 of record OX381708.1, on the reverse strand, counting down.
TGCAGGCTACAACTTGTTACGTTGGCTCATGCCCTGAGGGCCGTGCCGCGTGCCGCGCTGATTTCTGCTGCCTGCCTGCGTTTGCCGCGCGACCAGTTTTTGCTGCATTCCCCGGGGGCATGACACTGCCTCCTACTGCTCTATGCCCTGAGGGCATGGTACTGCCTTCTCAGTGGGCCTACCGTCGATGCCCTAAGGGCATATGACACTGCCTCCTATAGGACTAGGTCTCCTGCTCTATGCCCTGAGGGCATGGCACTGCCCCTCAATACCACCAATGCCCTGGGGGCATGGCCCTGCCTTCTCAGTGGGCCTACCGTCGATGCCCCGAGGGCATACTACTGCTTCCTAACCGGGTATAGGGATGGTATAGGACTAAGGCTACTACTCTATGCCCTGAGGGAATCAACTTTATCATCGATTCCCTCAGGGCATAGCCTTGACTTATGAAGACTGAACTGATTAAAGACTATATTGTACATTAATAAACAGTTGCCCCCAGGGCACTGACCAGTAGCCTATACAGTATACGTTTGTACAAGTCCTAGGCTCTGCCCTGAGGGAATCAATGATATGTACAGTACGATACCCCAGGGGCATTGACCAATAGCTTATACAGTATACGTGTGTACAAGTCCAGACTATGCCCTGAGGGAATCAATGATATGTACGATGCCCCCAGGGCATTGACCAAAAGCCTATACAGTATATAAGTCTGTACAAGTCCAGGCTATTCCCTGAGGGAATCAATGATATGTACGATGCCCCCAGGGCATTGACCAAAAGCCTATACAGTATAATTATAAGTCTGTACAAGTCCAGGCTATGCCCTGAGGGAATCAATGATATGTACGATGCCCCCAGGGCATTGACCAAAGGCCTATACAGTATATAAGTATGTACAAGTCCAGGCTATGCCCTGAGGGAATCAATGATATGTACGATGCCCCCAGGGCATTGACCAAAGGCCTATACAGTATATAAGTCTGTACAAGTCCAGGCTATGCCCTGAGGGAATCAATGTTATTTCATGGTGGATACGATCTATCAAGGTTAAAGCTATGGGAGTGCCGTATGTGAGGGGAGCGTGAAATAACCCTAGGGCGTATTTCACGCTCTGCCCGTATTTCACGCTCCCAGGGGTCGCCATGGGGTCGCCATAGCGTCACTAGGCTACCGACGGTCACGTGACCGTTGCGGAATTCAAAATGGCGGCCGACGGACGTAAACAAACACCGCGGAAATAAACAAACATCATGGAAGTAAGCAAACATGGACTGGCAATCTGTTTTAGATTGAAATACCATGAAATAAACACAGAGCGTCACTTAAAAGTGACCTCTTCACTGGTTACTGCACTTGCAGTGCTTGGTCGGTATTGCACTAGGCCTACGGCCAGCGTGCAATACTGACCAAGCACTGCTCGTGCAGTAACCAGTGACTCGGTCACTTTAGCGTGCAGCTCTGTCTATATATGTACGATGCCCCCAGGGCATTGACCAATAGCCTATACGGTATATACGTCTGTAAATCCAGGCTATGCCCTGAGGGAAACAATGATATGCACGATACCCCCGGGGCATTGACAATGCAATATACGCGCGAGACATACGCGTCGTACTGGCGCGGCAGCGGCCAGGCCCTGGGGGCATGGGCCAACGTAACAAGTTGTATCCTGCAGATGAGCTACACATCCAGTGCCGCCCTCTCCTGGCAAACACCAACTGGCGCGCAAATTTCTGGAAAAAAATATTTCCAAGACACGATGGATAGTGAAGATTTGACCACGTTTAAGCACGTATGTATGTCTGGGCTATTCACTTTGTTAATCATTAGGGTGGCATCTCATGTGTTTGCCCTAGAGAGTAAGCAAATCACAGTGAATGCCAAGGTATGTCATGCCAACCTCTTGAATACCTGTATTATCGCTCAGTCACTTGTTTTGCCTACTTGTACAAGTTGTACTGACTAACTGAGGCTACTCCTTCTGAGTCCTGGACAGTCCTAGGTTTGGACTGGGAGCAGATAAGGGGGAAGTAGACCACTTTCTGGGCCAGGCAAAAAGTGTGTATTGGCCCCCAAAAAATCTAGAACCCTAGACCGGGGGTGTGTTAAACCCACCTCCCCCCTGTTGTTAAAAAATGATCACTCCGTTAAGGGATTTATCTAGGCCTAGCTCCCCCCCCCCCCCCACCGCCCTATGTCCTACTTTTTTATATAGATGTACATGTACTATTTACACCACCCTACTGGGGCATGTGGTGTAACAAGAAATTGACCCCTCCTGGTCGGGGGGGGGGTGTAACAATTCTGCCCCTTTTTAGAAAATACACCTGTGCTTTACAGGGTAGGGGCCTACCCCTGGTACCCTCAAACAGGGAAAACATGGAATAACAGGGAAAAGGGGAAAATCAGGGAAACACATGACTGACTACTTGACTGCTAGACTTTCAAAAAAATTCTGGAGGGCATGCCCCCAGACCCCTTGCTGGTGCTATTTGACCTCCCATGAGATTGATCTCTCCTACTTCAGTAGGATATCCTACGATTTTTAGGAAAATAAATGGCCCTCATGATTTCCCCCACATCAATTGAGATTTTATTTCAGGAGGGGGTAGGGGCTGCTCTGTTACTGTTTGCCACAGGATGGGTAGAATCCCAAGTATAGAGAAGGCATCAGAGGGCAGCATTTGGCTTCTTGATTTTCAAATTTTACCCTAGATATGTCTTTTTGCCTTTCTTGTGACACTTAGTATGTAGTAGGTTTATACGTTATCATTACTCTCATCACTGTGTCTAGGCAAGGATATAGATATAGGGTAATTTTATGTAGGCTACATGTACCAGAAAAAAATGTGGCGAAAATGGATCGGTGAACCAGCGGGTCGTGGTCAAGAAGGCCATCTGTACTGATGAAGATTATATGGTAATAAAATATAAAAATTAATGAAATGACTTGTACCGGTGCCTTAATATTATAACGCCTGAAGTTGATGTGACTTTCACTTCTGTGTTACAGGAGACGGTGTCCAAGTTATTGCAGCTTCACTTCAGGGATGAGAAAACCAAAAGTAAGGTCACTCAAATTCTTGCGTAAAAACCCATCATTTAAAAGTCAGTTAAGTTTTATTGCATGGTTCTAGGCAGGGTGCATTCAGTCTCTCAAAATCAGTACATAGGCGTGGTGGTCTAGATTACATGAAATTAATTGGTGGGAATTGCTTGAAGAAAACCCACCAAGTATTAAAGCTCCTCCACTGAGCTTACTGTTGCATTTTATAATTAGAAATGTACCGGTAATAGACGAGTCGTCCCTAGATTACATACTTTTTTTCCTTTGGGACAAATTTATTCATTTTCATGATATTCGATAAATTTGTATCTCATAGTAGTACGGGTTTTCTCCAGGCATTAGTAATTAATTAGTAATATTATTATAGTATATTTACTAAATATTTGATGGATATTTGTCCTTTCGGAACAATTCTTGTATGATATGGTAACATTGTGCCTCTACATGGGTCCTCACAATTTTGACTGTGTCGCCGTGTCGATTTTTAGCAAAAGGGCTGAGTCATCGTGTCAATTTTTAGCTATATAAGAACTTAGAGAAAAATCCCTGTGGGTCGATTTTTACCCCTAACTTTCCTGTGTCCGTCGATTTTTAAAATGGCCTAAAAGGGCCGTGTCGCTGTGTCGCCCGTGTCGATTTTTACCCATGAAGAGGCACAACATTACCTTTCATGCAATGACCTCTGCCAGGGTATGTACATGTACACCAAACCGCTACCAAATAGCCTATATTTAGACTTGAATAGTTCTGTACGCATTTCCCTGAAGGCCCTTCTAATTTTGCCTCTGGCTTGTGTACAAATGTCCCATTTCGTTTTGACAGTTAATACAGACGCCACAAAGCTGGTGGCTGAGCTGCTGCGTGTCTTTGTGGCAGGTGAGTCGAGTTTACCTCAACCCTTTAAGGACGGTATGATACACTAATGCATCATGCCCTTGGTCGTCATGATGCATGAATGCAGCCCTGGCAAGTAACTCACCAGTGCTGCATTCAAGCATCATGCCGACCCTATGGGGTTTAGACACTCCCGAAGGGTTGGCATAATGCACCAATAGTGAGTTACTCTTTGGGGCTTCATTGGTGCATCATGATGACAAATGTCATCTTTTAGCGACATCAGTCCTTAAAGGGTTAACCCTTTAAGGATAGCATGCAGTTAAAGAGCAACATGTGCATGATGCACCAATGCAGCCCAGGCGAGTAACTTCATTGGTTGGTGCATCATGCCAACCCTTCGGGAGCGTATCAGTCCCATAGGGTCAGCATGACGCATCAATGCAGCCCTGGTGAGTAACTTGCCAGGGCTACAATCTTGCCTCATGAATCAATTCACTAAGGGTATAATGGACCGGGCCACCCAAGCACTATCTAGCACTTAAATGGTTTCAACAAAGTCGTGAAAATTTGCCCATTTCTGGTATGGAAAATCATCTAAATGTGGGCGGGGGTCGGGCACTTTTTATAAGTCGAAAACGGTATTGGCTGACTCTCCGGTCCTTTTGTTGCAGAGGCGGCTGGTCGTGCAGCTATTCGTGCACAGGTAGGAAATTGAATTTGCACTTTTTCCAATTATATGGAAATTATGATGCCATTATTATTCAAGCAACCTCCCCCCGAGCTACTGGTACATGTGTAATACGTTTCTCGCCGAGAATCTTTCAAATAAAAAAAATGTTTAAAAATATTTTAATTCCTATATCTGAGCTCAATTACCTGTACACCACATTATGGCTCTGAGCATGACAAAATTCTTCCAGGTTCCTCCATTTGCTTGCTGAAAAAGGTGTTTTTCCATGCATTTATTTTGCCTCTGACCGTTGAGAAATGTTGGCTAAATGGCTGTGTATTCTTTACCCCTCTAAATCCCGTCATTCGAGTCATCAAAAGAAGGTGGCCTAAAGGAGTGGTACATTTTTAACAACAGGGGGAATCGGACGCCCCTCCTGTGAGAGGTGTCCAAATTTCTTCCGTCCCCACCAGACCTGTTCAAATTCAGCACGGCCGACCCCTTGGAGTTATAGTGAAGCGCTAACTTTTTTTAGAAAAAGTAAAAAGTGGTGGAATCTTTTTGCCCCTCCCCCTCCCTCAAAGAGGGTCTAAATTATTTTGCCCCCTTGTTAAAAAATGACCACTACCTAAATTTAAAATGCAACCCCACATTCGACTTTAATGATCCCTGTGTCTGTCTATCAGCAGGAGGACGCTACTGAGGTCCACATCGAGCACTTTGAGAAGGTCCTGCCACAATTAGTAAGTATTAAATATAGACTATTTATACCATGATAACTAAGTACCGCCTGTACCGGTACAGTAAATTCCTGTATTCTCTTTTACTTTGAAACCTCCTCAATGAGAATTCTTTGCTGCACCAATTCCCCAGGAGGAAACATTAGAATAGACCAAATAATTACATATTTTAACTTAATTTTGATATGCATACGGGGATATTTAGCAACCATTTTCTCTTAGAAATATGAGAATTTGGTCCTTTATATTAGAATGCCGAAGCCACCCTTTATGACTGAAATGACAACCTTCTCGTGTTTCCTGTTGCAGCTCTTGGACTTCTAACGCAGCATACAATACGTCTCACCACCCGGACATGCATTACTGCTGTACACTCAAGGAACATCTAGTGCTCAGTGTAGGGAAAATTACATGTAAATATAAATTATGTGACTACTAAGATGAGAAGTCTTCACCCTGCCATGAAGAAAGTTGTAAATATACTATATTCTTGTACATGTCAAAAGCCTCTTCACATCTATTAAATATATCCAAGTATGCCATGTACCACAGTGTCTTTGTTATTCTTTGCTTCTACATGTATTAAAGCTTTGCACCGTCCCCAGTAGACCCTTCAAATACAATCTGAATTTTGGTCATGCAGAATGCAAAAAGAAATATAAAATATTTCTACGAATTAATAATTACCGTATTCAAGGCGATATTTGCAGATGATTAAACAGTGAATGCTTTAAATGAGTATACCGTATTCGAAGTAATAAGCGCCCCTCCCTTTTATGGGGCATTTTCAGACTAGAACAAAGGCTCACATTTCCCAAGTACTTAAAACGCCATAAAAGTAATTTAATAAGCGCCTAGATCGAATACGGTAACCCTTTAAGGGCCGCATAATGTTTAAAGTGCTTTACATATCATGATGCACGAATGCAGCCCTGGTGAGTGGACTAGCCAGGGTTGCACTTATGAATCGTGCCGACCCTTTTGGATGTTATTGAGTATAAATCATTAAATACTACAACATAACTCAATGAATAATTGCTTCCTTGTATTCTCCTGCACTAAAATGTTTATACCTACTTTTATCGTGGTCTATCTTCATAAAACCTTTCATTTACAATACATGTACCTGCCCTTTTCACTTAAAGTATTTCCCTATGATTTTTTTCTATTTAAATTTAGTCAAAACTCCTGCCTTTAAGATGACCCCCTTCTTTTCTATTAATTTGGCTTATGTCGAAACCGGCAAAGAAATGAGCCCGTAGGCAGGGGTTTTCTGTGATATGTCCATCAATATTAAGACAAGAGGCAGTGGTCATGCATTTTTGGGGGTTGGTGGATCTTCAGGCGAGCAGGTTATAGCACCTCCACCAGGCGGGTTGAATTTTAAGAAGATAAGATATCAGAAATGGAACACGGGAAATTTAGAAGGTGTGAACATTTATTAACAAACAACATAATAGTTACCAACAATTTCTGACATCATGACGAGCATATGTTCAATCAACATAATAGTTAGTAACAATGTCTGACATCATGACGAGCATATCATTAACTATATAGACATTGTATGAACTATAACTGCATATACAACATATCTTGTGCATATGAGTACTTCCCAAATGACAGTAGGCCCCTAAAGCTTCGTTCATTATGAACTTGCAAGTATTGCTAGGAACAAAATATGAACACAAAAAAAACAATTTCCTCTTGGATTACGATGAAGAATCTAGACACTAAAATTTAATACCAGTACTAGTACGTAAAGTCCTTAAACACAATATATCTCTGAGTTGGCCTTTTTAAAAACAGCCAACTTAATTACTGAAAGCAATAAGTCTTCAAAACCTTAAATTCTTAAGCTCATTTCTCTGTTTACCTATTTCAGTACGTAGCAGTGGTATCAAAGTAAAGCTGTAACTTAACAATAACACATTAATCTTAACTCTAGTTTCCAAGTCTGCGAAACTGCCTTTTCTCACAGTAACACAATGTAGCTAGTGACAACAATAGTTATAAAATACTTCAAACAAAGGTTTCAATACACAAATACTATCCATTTAGTTTAATCATTTCATGGCAGCAGAGCTCCAGAAGACTATGTCTCAGACAGAATTTGAACTGTCACATCAGACCTGTTGAATATACCAGCACAGGTAAAATTTTAGTGTGGCAGATGTTGGAACGTCCAACTATGAGACCTAGTCAGTTAACTATGGTGGCCCACTCGATATAAAGGAGAGGTGGCGCACGGGCCAGAAGGTTGTGTGTTCGAGGCTCTCCCTGAGTTGAGCCAGCTCTCCATCTTTCAGAGGTCAGTAAAATGAGGAGCACCAGAGATTTATCTCAATGTGCAAGAGTAAGTAGGAGGCAGTGAAAAAACTTGGAGACAGAAATGTCAGAAGGGTAGCGACCATAGGCTGGCCCCCAATGGGCACTGTGTGCGTGTCCTGGAACCTGAAAAGCCCTACGCTACTGGTTCCTATGAGGTACACCCTCTGAAGGCTGAAGGGCCTCGAGGGAGACCAGCAGCCAAAGCTCCATGTGAGGATGCACTGCTACTATAAACCCAGAAGTTTCCGATACCTCCATGACACCTTGGCAGGAGTTGCACTTACATTTTTACTCGACATAAAAAAGATATAGTTGACATCATCTGATTGTGGTGGGATTGCAAGTAGTGCAAGAATGTAGCGACTGTACTCACCATATTCATCCTCAACAATTGGAAAGCTAGCTAGCTTCTTCATGTGCATTTTTTCTCTTTTGCTACGGGTCCACATTTCACATGCACCTTCAGTTTTACTACGGTCACTGGTGTTGACTTGTCCTGGCTTAAGTTCGATTTCACACATGAAGTCAATGAGGTACAGAGTGTTCCCTGTGGGTAGCACTCTACACTCCGGATGGTGCACCAGGTTGCTACTAGTACCCGCTAACAGGTCACACATGGACCACTGGTCAGCCGACGGACTGTAGTATGCGATGTGAAAGCCCCCGGCCATAATAAAGATGACCTCCTCCTTCCACATTTCCATCACTTGCACTTCATAATCTCTTAAGGATTGGCACATGGGGGCCTTGCTGCTCCACAGGTTTGTAGATGGGTCAAAGCAATCCATCCGAGTTGAGAATATACGATTGAAGAGATTACTTCCAGAGTCAACTTGCAGACCACCAGTTACATAGATGGAGCCATTGAGGCTACAGGCAGAAAAGCCGGTCAACAAGACTGGCATCCTGCTGGGAACGGTACTCCAGCTGTTGGTTTCAAAGTCATACCGTTCAATGCTATTGGTTCTTCTTGAATATGGACCAGAAGCACCCTGTCCACATCCACCCACAACATAGAGCTGCTTCTTGCAATGGACAAGGTTCCCAAGCTTCGGCTCAACCATCTTGGCTATTCCTGACCACTTCTTAGTACGCGGATCAAACACATACCAGTCTGGACCTTTGCATACTATAAGAAAGTTGTTGACTTCGATAGAACCAGACACAAAGGATCCAAATTGAGGGTGGTCACATGCTGTGTGATCTACCCATGATGTACCCTCAATGGCATGGAAAATGCCATCAGACTTACTTTCACTTACTGGAAAGCACACAGGTGTGGGAGCAGTCCTGACTCTACTTTGCTCCGAGTCATGCAACACTTTCAGGTGTATGGGAAGCTTGTGATATTCCTCAGCTTCAGTGACAAGAGCGCACCATGACTCATTAGAGTTAATGTATGTAGCCATCTGTTTGATAGTGCTGAGTTCTCTGGGTGTCAACAGGGCAAATCGTACATGGCTCATGAGGTTATTTAGGTGTTGATTGCGATTGTCAATATCAACCTCAATCCATTCTATGATGGTGTGAAAGAGCTTCCATTCAGATTTTTCCCAGCAGCTTAGGAGAAGCGTGACTTTGTCGTGACACATTTCATCTAATAAATAACCGTTCAAGATTTCATCAAAGTTGGACTTTATGTAACAAACTGTGTATTCAATGCCCTCTTCAATATTGTATCCTATAAAGGTGGAAAACATATCTAGACAGTTCTTCTCATTTATTTTGTCACAGATTAGAGCACTGCAATCTTTGATGGCTTCTGGGATTTGGAGATACATTGCACAGGCAAGAAGCTCTTCTGTACTACATTCGGTGGCATTTAACTCTCCCGTGTAGATATATTCAATCATAGTAGATACAGCAGCAGAACTTAGTCCTTCCAGTCTCACTCTATCTGCCTCACTTTCCATCATCCGTCCTGTTAGCATGACCTTAAAGTAATCACTGGCCGATGCCAAGATAAGTTTATGAACTTTGAACTCTTTGTCTTCAACTTCTACGGTGTAGTCCAAGAATGTCTCATCTTGCCAGAAGGAGCGCACTCCTTTTCCTATGCCACGTAACATGGTTAGTATAACGGTTGTCTTTGTTATGTCAGCTGGCTCAATGAGAATATCTGGAATGGGAATAAATCAAGTTTATTGAAAGTTCTCAAATATACCTAACTATGCCTAACTGCTTAATCAACAATGTATCTAATCCCACTGAATCTATCAAACCACAAGTTATTGAATACAATCTGGTCACCACAATTTGGCAACTACCCGTGTGGAGTTGGCCGTTTGGCGTTCTGATATTGTCACTCTGGTGCCGACCACATGGCGATGCGGACATTGAGAATTAACATCCAATCTTGTTCAAAGTTAACCTGCTCTCTCTGGACAATTATGTCTATTGAAACATAATGTATTTGACGTAACAAGTACACAGTGTGCTTAAAAAAGTATTTCAAACTATAAAAACTAAAGTTTTATTTCATTCTATTAAGCGCACACATCCATACCTATTTTTCCCAATTTGTTTACTGTTGCAGTACTGTATTTGACACATCAAGCACACAATACAATAAAGAAAATATCATATTACACATTCCTAATAGTTACAGTACATTTGGGATAAAAAATGTACGTACTTTGGGCGTTTTTCAATCTAAAGTCTGCCCTAGAAAGGGGATGTGCGCTTATTATATTGAATAAAGTAGTAGTATAAATGTATGCATTGGAATTGCTTATTTTTAGAGATAGAGCCTTTTGAAACTTTTTGAGGGCCAATGTCCAAAGTCACTAGGCCTCATGTCGATTCTAAGAATAGCCATGTCCCTGACTCAAATTCGGTGGTCCACACCCATAATAGATTCATTGCAGAGGAAATTCAGATATTCATCATTCTTACTTTCTGATTTAATTAGGAAAACTTACTCATAGTACTGTGATGAAAAATAAGGAATGTAACTAATAGCTGGGGTGAACTAGGTTGCTCTGACATCATGAAGATAGGTGATCATAGAAATCCTATTTGCCTGCATTCAAATGTTGGCAATTATTTTTACTGTGGGGTTTCTCCACTACACCTGCCCTATTCACTGAAAGTTCCAACTACTATGAGGTCCTGTCTATTAACAGATACAGTATATTTTCAAAAGATTTTGTCAGCTAAATTAAGTCAAGACTCCCGCTTGTAAGCTGAACCTTACTTTTTGAAACTTTCCCTAATATCGGAACTGGCAGAAAAATCAGCCCATAGGCAGGATTTTCTTTCTATTATCGGTACATGCCATATCAGGGTAATATGTAGCTGTACACAATATCTCTTGAGTTAGTAATTTAGGATCACAATATAATAATGTTATGAAGATATTAAGAAATGGAACACAGGAAATATGGATGGTGTGAATATTTATTAAAACAACATAATAGTTACTTTCAATTTCTGACATGATAATGATCATAGTGTTAATTATAGTCGTTGTATATGCAGTTATATATCTGCATATACAAAATACCTTATGCATATGAGAACTTTCTAAATGACAGTAAGCCCCTACACTTAATTCATCAGCAACTTACAAGTATCGCTAGTAAGACAATTTGAACACAAAAAGACAATTTCCATTTGGACAATGAGAAAGAATCTAAAAAAATAGAATGTTATACCAATATGTTAAATCCTTGAACACAATATATACATATATACCGTATTCGACGTAATAAGCGCCCTGGGCGCTTATAAAATTATTTTTATGGCGTTTTAGTACTTAAGAGTTTAACTGTCTCCAAAATCGTGAAATTTGAGCCTTTGTTCTAGTCTAAAAATATCTCAAAAGCGGGGGGGGGGGGGCGCGCTTATTAGGGGGAGGGCGCTTATTACGTCGAATACGGTAGTTGCATTTTTGACCATAGATGTAGCCAACTTAATTAATGGAAGGGAGAGTCTTCAAAACCTTAGATTCTTAAGCTCATTTCCCTATTTTACCTATTTCAGCAGGTAGTGATGGTATCAGAGTAAAGCTGTAACTTAGCAATAACATTTTATTTTCTGACTTTAAAGTCTTCAAAGACTTTGCCCTTTCTTAGAGTAACAGGATGTAGCAAGCGAAAATAATACTACTGCCATACTCGATACAAAGGTTTCCATACACAAATACTCTCCATTTACTTTAATCAAATCATGTCAGCAGAGATGTAGGGGAATACGTTTCACACAGAATTTGAATTGTCATATATGACCAGTTAAATAAATCTCATTTTGTAAACATTTTGCTCTGGCATTGATTGATTGATTGATTGATTGATTGATTTGTTTAACGTCCAGACGTACATCAAGTACCTCACGGGACATCTCAAGTTGGTAGTCTGCCTTGCAGTAGTAGGACAGGTATTTATATGCTGCTTGCCCAATACAGCAGTGACCGCATCTATGGATGATCGAATCTATGAAATGAATGACCGCATCTATGAGGTGAGGGAGAAAACCGCTACCGGGGCACGTCCCCTACTCTTTTCGAAGGATAGCAAGTGTTCTTTTATTTGCCTGGTCCTACATACCTGGGCTAGTACCATAGTAGGCAGGGCCAGACAAACCTTGGCCTTTGATATCTCAGACGTGGTTCACTGAGGAAGGATCCCATGCCAGACCACCAGCAAGAAGGCCCGGGCCCGCGCATATGGGCAGCGGTTGTCAAAACAGCTTACGTTACTGATCACAGCAGTAAGGCACTCTTGACCTCTCAAGTTTTGTCGCCTTTTACGAATCCGGTATGCCCGATATTGCTATATGCAACTAGGACACCCAGTCAGTCAACTATGGCAACCCACTTGAATTAGTTGTCATCTTCTAATTCAGGCCCGTAACTAGGGGGGGTTCGTCGTTTCGAACGAACCACCCCACCTCCCTGAAGCAGGAAAACTGTTCCACCCTAGCCGACTGGAAAGAGGAAATAATTGTCTCTTTCTCATTTTTTACAGCTTGTCGATCGGACAATTATTAAGGATTCTAGAGAGAAAACTATGAAAGATTGATTAGATACATGAAACCCAGCCTTCTCTTTAAATATATTAGACCCATATTAGAAAAGTCCAGTTCCACCACTGAAATAATCATGTCAAGTTCCACCATAGGTTAGACTGACCTAAAGATAACCACGTACCGTGAGATGTCCACCTCAATTTGATAACCATTCATGAATGATAATCCCTCTTTTTTGTATCACAGTACACTTTAAGAGGTACTCTTCCCAGCAAGGGACAAATAAAGACAATATCATACATGAATAGCTGCATAACTAGGGTGGACATCTCATGGTACGTGGTTACCTTTAGGTCAGTCTACCCTATCCAAAAACGAACCACCCCGCGAAGAGGGCTAGTTACGGGCCTGTAATTGTGGGGATATTGCAAGTAATGTAAGGAAGTAGAAACTGTAAGACCCATTTTCATCCTCAACAAGTGGAAAATTGTCTAGCTCCTTTGTGATGGTCTTCTTTCCTCTCTCAGGAATTGTCCACACTTCACATCCACCTTCGGCTCTATCGTCATACCCATGCATGTCGTCGTACATGAAGTCAATTAAGAACAGAGTGTTTCCTCTGGGAAGCACTCCACACTCAGGGTGGTGCACCATCCTACTCACATCCACCATGTGGTACATAGACCACTGGTCAGCAGATGGACTGTAGTACTGCATGTAGAAAGCATTGTCCATAATGAAGATTACTTCCTCCTTCCACAACTCCATCACATAAACAGCATAATCTCTGAAAGATTCTAGCATTGGGGCTTTGCTGCTCCATGTGTTGGTGGATGGGTCAAAGCAATCCATCCGGGTGGAGAATTTACGATCCCATGGCTTACCTCCGGGGACATCTTGCCAACCGCTAGTTACATAGATAGACCCATCAATGGAACAAACAGCATAATATTCAAGTATAACTGGCATCTTGCTTGGAACTGAACTCCAGCTGTTGGTTTTGAAGTTGTAATTCTCGATGCTATCAGTTCCTCTTCGTCCAAAATCGCCTCGTTTGCATCCACCCATAACATAGAGTTGCTTATTACAATGGACAACAGGCCCAAACCTTCTTGGCTCAGCCATCTTGGCTATAGATGACCACTTCTTAGTGCGAGGATCAAACACATACCAATCTGTACCTTGGCATGCTATGAGAAAGTTATTAACTTCAACAGAAGTGGTCACCCTGAATCAACTTCTGGGTGGTCAATTGCGTTGTGTTCTATCCAAGATGTCCCTTCCACTGCATGGAAAACACCGTCAGAATCTTTATTTGCTACAAAGCACACAGGTGTGGGAGCAGCCCTGACTCTACTTTGCTCTGACTCATGCAACACTTTCAGGTGTATGGGAAGCTTGTGATATTCCTCAGCTTCAGTGACAAGAGTGCACCATGGGTCATCAGAGTTTGTGTATATTGCCATCTTTTTGACAGCTCTGAGTTCTTTAGGTGTCATCAAGGCAAACCGTACACGACTCAGGAGGTTATTTAAGTGTTGATTATGGTTCTTTGTATCAGCCTTAATCCAGTCTATGATGGTCTGAAAGAGCTTCCACTCCGATTTCGCCCAGCAGGACAGGAGAAGAATTAGATTATCATGTGACATTTCATACAGTTCGCAAACTTTCACTATTTCATCCGTGTTAGATTTGACATAAGAAACTGTGTGCTCAATGCCCTTTTCAAGGTTATATGCCTTAAAGATGGAAAGAATATCGAGACAGTTCTTCTCATCTAGTTTGTCACAAAGTAGACCACTGCAAACTTCAATGGCTTCTTGAATTTGAAGATACATTGCACAGGCAAGAAGCTCTTCCATACTACATTCAGTGGCACCTAGCTTCCCCGTGTAGATGTAATCAATCATAGTAGATAAAGCAGCAGAACTTAGTCCTTCCAGTCTCACTCTATCTGCCTCACTTTCCATCATCTCTCCTGTTAGCATGACCTTGAAGTAATCGCTGGCTGATGCCAAGATTACTTTGTGGACCTTAAACTCTTTGTCTTCAACTTCTACTGTATAGTCCAAGAATGTCCCCTCTTGCCAGAAAGAGCACACTCCTTTTCCTATGCCACGTAACATGACTGCTATAGGGATTGTCCTTGTGACGGCAGTTAGCTTAACAAGAATACCTGCAATTTAAAAAATTCAGTTTAGTCAATGCTCTTTGCCGAGTAACTAAATGTATATGATACTTTATCAATATCATAACATAATACTGCTGCTACTCTCAGATTATTGAACACAATAATCATGGCCAGAAATAGCTCAGACTAATGAAACAACTGGTTAGTCACAATGAAAAAGAGCCACCTAAATTTACTGAGTTTGAATGAATTATTAATATCTTGACTTACTATTTATGGTTAGATTGTTAAGTGAATATGAATATGCATGCTTGTTAGGTTATTTAGTTAAGAGCAGAGCATTAGGGATGATAACTTACCAGTCAATAAAATATAACTATAACTCTACTGAAAGTTATTCAGCTTAAACGGAGATGTCGATGCTGTTAATATTTATTAAAATTGTTATAAAGCTTACCATAAAACCCCGGCTTTAAGACGACCCCGGCTTTAAGACGACCCCGGCTTTAAGACGACCCCCCAACTTGAGAAAAAAATTCGTCTTGTAGAAAAAAGATATGACAAAATGGAAAACCCCGCCTTTAAGACGACCCCCGATTTTGGGGGTCCTGCCCAACCCCTGACCCCTTCTAAGTCACCCAAATCATAATTTTCAATGGATTTTCCGTGAATTTCCTATAGCCTTTACATCACAATACATGTCACCTTGCAAAACCAATGAAGGAAAAGTTAATATATGCTACTAGTTCGTTGGTATGTTTTTTTTCTTTTTGGGGCCTTTTTCCAAATAAAAATTGTCAAAACCCCGCCTTTAAGACGACCCCCCCCTCTTTAGGAAAAAAATCCGTCTTGTAGGAAAAAAATATCCCAAAATAAATCCGTCTTAAAGGCGGGGTTTTACGGTATTCTTTTAGGTCAGGCATGTGAAGTCGCCTGTCTTGGATGTGTTCTTAATTAGTAGTGATGTATTTGTGTGCTTTTCTTTTTTTCGAGATGTAGAAATAAATCATGCCGTCAGCTACTTCTGTAAAAGCTGCATTTTTTTTAGCAAATCCTACAAGCCATGGGGTCTGAAAACCAGCTGGGTATCAAATCAGTCTAATTAATGTGCAAGCAGCGGCTTATATGCAAGAATTTACAATACAGAGGCTTTTGGAAGTATAGTATGGTACTTATTAAATAAGGGTCATCAGACCACATATCGAAAAATGTATGGTAGTTCTAAGTAGATTGAAGGTTATCTTCATATGAAAAACTGCAATCAGGGATATTTCAATAGTGAGAACATTTATTGACAAACAGGGGAACGTGAGAATTTATCAACAAGCAAGTTTTTATGAACTCATTTTCATGTCTACAGTTTACTTCTCTCAGTGATTGGTTTGAATTGATACATTTATATATCTTCATACACATTATACCTTATGCATCTAAGTTGATTCTAAATGACGGTGCATTTGATTTATCCTCGCCCTTACAGGTAGTAACAGAATCTAAACATGAAAACTAAAGCGTCGCTCAAATGTTGATAAAAATATCAAAAGTAATCATATCTATATACTAAGTATAATCTACTTTACCAGTGTGCTGGTATCAAAATATAGCTATAAATGATATACAAATACAAAATTTGCTTTCAACTTGCAAAAAGGAGGAGAATCATGTCTGTGATACTTCTTTTCAGTAGCAGGATGTAATACTCATCTAGTCACAATTACAACACAAAAGCAACAATACTTCATACAAGGAAACATCATTTTCTTTTATCCATTTGTATCAGCAGAAATTCAAAGAATTACATTTCAGACTTGACTTATCAAGCACATAATTTGACTACTTGAATGAATCATTGTCTCTGATATTATACAAACTGATCTAGCTTTTGATACAATTTGGTCCAACATTATGTTGGGGGATCCCACAACAAGGAGGCCAACATGACTTAGTTCTCATCATCTGAGTGTGGTGGAATTGCAAGTATTGCAAGAAAGAACTCCCTCCTGTAGTCACTCTCGCCATCGTCAAAAATAGGAAAGTAACCTAGCTTCTTCTGGATGGTGTGTTTCCCCTTCTGACATGTGGTCCACATTTCACACGCCCCATAAGTTCTACCATCAAGGTCCAGTCTGTCGCTGTTCAATCCTCCTGGCACGTCTTTGGTCTCATATAAGTGGTCTAATAAGAACAAAGTGTTCCCTGCAGTAAGCAATCTACTGTCTCGGTTGTACAGTAGTATGCTACTAGGGGTACCTTCTAACAGGTCACACATAGACCACTGGTCAGTGGATGGACTGTAGTACCGCATGTAGAACCCATTGCCCAAGATCACCATGACCTCCTCCTTCCACAACTCCATCACATGAAGAGAGAATTCCCTGAATGTGAAGGTTTCACGCAATTGGGCTTTGCTGCTCCAAGTGTTGGTAGCTGGGTCGAAGCAATCCATCCGAGTGGAGAATACCGGATCCCAGTAATGCATCTCCTCCATCTGTTCCCGACCACCAGTAACATAGATGGATCCATTAATGGCACACGCGGAAGATTGCACTATTATTGCTGGCATTTTGCTGGGGACAGTGCTCCATTTGTTGGTTTCAAAGTCATACTGTTCAATGCTATCTGTTGAATATCTCTGATGAGCACCCATTGCAGATCCGCCCATAACATAGAGATGCTTCTTACAATGGACAACAGGACCAATCCTTGGCTCCAGCATCTTGGCTATTGCTGACCACTTCTTTGTGCGAGGATCAAACACGTGCCAATCTGAATCTTTGCCTGCTACAAAAAAGTTGTTAACTTCAATAGAAACAGAGGGCTTGAATCCAACCTGAGGGTGTTTAAGTGCCTTTTCTTCTACCCAGGTTGTCCCTTTCACTGCATGGAAAACACCGCGGGATTCTTTCCTTGCTATAAAACACACAGGTGTGGGAGCAGCCCTGACTCTACTTTGCTCTGACTCGTGCACCACTTTCAGGTGTATGGGAAGCTTGTGATATTCTTCGGCTTCAGTGACAAGAGTGCACCATGGGTCATCAGAGTTTTTGTATATTGCCATCTTCTTAACACCTCTAAGTTCTTTCGGTGGCATCAAGGCAAATCGTACATGGGTCATGAGCTTATCCATATGTTGATTACGATTGTCAACATCAACCTCGACCCACTCTTTGATGGCATGAAAGAGCTGCCACTCTGATTTCCCCCAGCATTCCAGGAAAAGTGTGAGTTTGTCAAGAGACATTCTGTCTAATTCATAACCTTTCCACACTTCATCAAAGTTAGACTTCAAGTAACAAATTGTGTGTTCAATGCCTTCCTCAAGATTGTGTGCTTTAAAGATGGAAAGAATGTCCAGGCAGTTTGTCTCGTCCACTTTGTCACGGAGTAAACCACAGCACACTTCGATGGCTTCTGGGATTTGAAGATACATTGCACATGCAAGAAGCTCTTCTGTACTACATTCGGTGGCATTTAACTCTCCTGTGTAGATGTACTCAATCATAGTAGATACAGCAGCAGAACTTTGTCCTTTCAGTCTCACTCTATCTGCCTCACTTTCCACTAGCCCCACTCTCAGCAGGGCCTTGAAGTAATCACTGGCCGATGCCAAGATAAGTTTATGAACCTTGAACTCTTTGTCTTCAACTTCAACGGTATAGTCCAAGAATGCCCCCTCCTGCCTGAAGGAGCACAGACCTTTCCCGATGCTACGCAGCATGATTGATTCGGTGACTGTTGTGTTTGTTCGCTCAACCGAAAAACCTGGAATGGAAATAATTCTTGTTTAGTCCATGTTCTCGAATTTGTGACAGAAACATGTATACATTTTAAGAGACTGAATTTACATCTTATCAATAAACTAGCACATTACTGGGAATGCAAGCAACCCTTAATTATACAATAATTCAGTAGCTGGCATAGTGTATTTTGAACATGTTCAATTTGGGAATAACTGAGAATACAACTGGGGAGGTGGCGTATAGGTTTCACCTTAATCCATCGGGAATAGATCCCAGATCTCTGTACCTAGTTTCCAGCATGCTACCCTTTACACTACAGATCTGTTCCTGTCCACTAAACATGTCCCAGGTTACCGGATCTGTGCAGGAGGAGAGAAGTGACTACTTAAGGTGGGTAGTCCCTAGTCTAGAAGTTATTAGATTTTGTCAGGATTTTCGCCATGAGGCCCATATTATAAGTAGTCTCAAATGGTGTTAAGAAAACAGGGGGGTCCCGCGCTAGTTTCTGAGATATTTGGCTTTGAGTTTGGAGTGATCTGTAATAGGATTATATGATGATAGTGGTGTAACGGGAACGGGCCTGGGGCAAGGCGGGAAAATCGCGAGGAGACAAACTGAACTAAAATACCTGGAAGCTGGACCCCAACTGTGGCACCTTCTTTTAGGCTGTGTTCAGCTCCCCTATTTCACTACATCAACATATTTATAGCAAGGAATATCAGGTAGGGTGTGCTGGTCATTGTGATGTAATATTTGTGTATCTGTTTGTGGAAATAATATAGTATTTTGATCTGGAAGTCAGTCAGTTGTGAGTTGTCATTTCCTATCAGTGACGTCGCCATTGGGCATGGCCCACCCATATTTTTATAGCTCTAAACCCTCTCATTCCCTCCCTCTGGCCTCCTATCACAGTACATATGTGCATCAAATAGCATCTTAAAGTAATTATCTTTCCCTATAATTCTCTCAGGATATAGTCTACAATCTTTTACACCCAGAAAAAATATTTTGAACATATGGTCCCCTGCGTATTTTAAAGGTTTTTGGTGTTTGAAATAAAAAATATATAAATGGAGCACACAGTCCTGATGTGGTACAGGTATAGCTTCCAGCATGCCCACTACCAGAGCCCCAGTAGACTCACATGCAGGAGACCCTGGGTTCAGGCCCACGTCAGGTCTTGCAGGGTAATTTTGACAACACATGAAAATATATATCTAATACACAAAAATATGACCAAAGGCACCCCCTAGTGTGTTCTGGGACAAGTAGATGTGCATATGCGCAATGACCGGCGCAGTTGACCTGTTTACAATAGGGTCTAGCCACCTGAAGCTAGCCAACCCTACCACTGATCACTGATGCCGTACACAACTGTCAAGATAGCTTATTTGGTATGATTGGAAAGGTTCAACTTTATTATCAGCTGAGATCCAATAAATTAAATTCCATACTGTTTGAAATAAAGGTATCTTTTTCTATGTATTTCTTTCTCTGAATTGCAATATATAAAGATGTAGGCTTGGTAGCACTTTGAGCATGATTTGATGACTATTTCCGTCCATGTAACAGGTCTACAAGGGATGGACTTTGCAAAGTGCACCATTTTCGCACTAAATACCGTAAATTCCCACATACTAGCCACGGGTTGTACGCGAACCAAACACAGCTTTCATTTGATACCAAACATGCCTATATAGGGTGCGGGTTGTACAAGGCTTTTTATTATTATAAATCAGTACTAAATTGACATTTTCAGATCCAAAAACGGGTTATGGGATTCTCCTGAGTTGGGGGTGCGGGTCATACGTGAGATGCGGGTAATACCCTGGAATTTACAGTAATAACATAGTTCCTGTGTTAAAATTTACAAACATCCATGTACTTATCACCCTATATAGGCATGCCTGGCATCAAATCAAAGTCTAACTAGTGTACAAGCAGCGGCTTATATGGAAGAATTTAAAATACAAGGGCTTTTCGAAGTATAATACGGTATCTAAGTGAGGATCATCAGACCACATGTCGCAGAATTTATGGTAGTTCTAAGTAGTTTAAAAGTTATCTTCATATAAAAAACGGCAAACTGGGATATTTCAATAGTGAGAACATTTATTGACGAACAGGGGAACGTGAGAATTCATCAACAAACAAGTTCTTATGAATTCATTTTCATGTCTAAGGTTTACTTCTCTCAGTAATTGGTTTGACATTGATACATTTATATATCTTCATACACATTATACCTTATGTATCTAAATTGATTCTAAATGACAGTGCATTTGATGTATCCTCGACCTTACAGGTAGTAACAGACTTTAAACACATGATGGTTATATCATATATACTACTAGGTCTAACCTACTTTACCAACTTTAAAGCTATAAATGATTTACAAATACAAATATAATTTCAACTTGCAAAGTAAAAAGGACCATTGTCTGTGATACTTTTCCAGTAGCAGGATGTAATACTCATTCACAATTATAACACTAAAGCAAAAATACTTCTTACAAAAGTCAAGCACTATCATCAAATATATTTCTGACTTGACTTATTAAACACATAAATTGACTACTTGAATGAATCATTGTCACTTCAGATAGTATACACACCAGAAATAGACTGATCTAGCATTTGATACAATCAAGTCCAACAATATATTGTGGAATCAATTACAACACAAAGTGACATTACTTCATATAAGCGATCTACATTTATTTGAATCCTATACTGTCAACCGAGACCCAATATAATCGGTTCCATATTTGACTTGACATTCAACAACTTCTTCTTTCCACATGAGCACAAATGCGAACTGATCTCCCTTTTGATAAAGAACAAAAGCGAACTGATCTCTCTTTTGATACAGTTTGGTCAGACATTATGTTGCTAGATCCCACAAGACAGACCAAATTGACTAAGTTGTCATCTTCTGATCGTGGTGGTATCGCTAGTGTTGCAAGAAAGTTGTTCCTATCGAATCCCTCATCCTTAAGTGGAAAGTAATCTAGCTTCTTCTGGATGATTTCTTTCCCCTTCTGACGCATAGTCCACATTTCACACGCCCCATAAGTTCTCCCATGACAATCCAGTCTCTTCCTGTCAACTTTTCCTGGCACGTCTTTGGTCTCATATAAGTGATCTAATAAGAACAGAGTGTTCTTTGCAGTAAGCACTCTACCCTCCTGTGAGTACAGTAGTATGCTACTAGGGGTACCTTCTAACAGGTCACACATAGACCACTGGTCAGTGGATGGACTGTAGTACCGCATGTAGAACCCATTCCCTAGGATCACCATGACCTCCTCCTTCCACAACTCCATCACATGAAGGGAGAATTCCCTGAATGTGAAGGTTTCACGCAATGGGGCTTTGCTGCTCCATGTGTTGGTATCTGGGTCAAAGCAATCCATCCGAGTGGAAAATAAAGGATCCCAGTACTGCAACTCGCGGATCTGTTCCCGACCACCAGTAACATAGATGGATCCATTAATTGCACAGGCTTCAGAGTGCACTAATATTACTGGCATTTTGCTGGGGACTGTGCTCCATTTGTTGGTTTCAAAGTCATACTGTTCAATGCTATCTGTTGCATAACTATGATGAGCACCCTTTGCAGATCCACCCATAACATAGAGCTGCTTCTTACAATAGACAACGGGCCCAATCCTTGGCTCCACCATCTTGGCTATTGCTGACCACGTCTTCGTGCGAGGATCAAACACATGCCAATCCGAACCTTTGCCTGCTATTAAAAAGTTGTTAACTTCAGTAGACACAGATGGATTGAATCCAACCTGAGGGTGGTTCTGTGCTTTGTCTTTTACCCAAGATGTCCCCTTCACTGCATGGAAAACACCATCAGATTTCTTTTTTGCTACAAAGCACACAAGTGTTGGAGCAGCCCTGACTCTACTTTGCTCTGACTCGCTCAACACTTTCAGGTGTATTGGAAGCTTGTGATAACCCTTAGCTTCAGTGAGCGCACCATGAGTTGTCAGAGTTGATGGAGTTTATGTATATTGCCATCTTTTTAATAGCTCGAAGTTCTTTCGGTGACATCAAGGCAAATCTTACATGGGTCATGAGCTTATCCAGGTGTTGATTACGATTGTCAACATCAACCTCGACCCACTCTTTGATGGCATGAAAGAGCTGCCACTCTAATTTCCCCCAGCACTCCAGGAAAACTGTGAGTTTGTCAAGAGACATTCTGTCTAATTCATAACCTTTCCACACTTCATCAAAGTTAGACTTCAGGTAACAAATTGTGTGTTCAATGCCCTCTTCAAGATTGTGTGCTTTAAAGATGGAAAGAATATCTAGGCAGTTTGTCTCGTTCACTTTGTCACAGAGTAAACCACAGCACACTTCGATGGCTTCTGGGATTTGAAGATACATTGCACATGCAAGAAGCTCTTCTGTACTACATTCGGTGGCATTTAACTCTCCCGTGTAGATGTACTCAATCATAGTAGATACAGCAGCAGAACTTAGTCCTTTCAGTCTCACTCTATCTGCCTCACTTTCCACTAACCCCACTCTCAGCAGGGCCTTGAAGTAATCACTGGCCGATGCCAAGATAAGTTTATGAACTTTGAACTCTTTGTCTTCAACTTCCACGGTATAGTCCAAGAATGCCCCCTCCTGCCTGAAGGAGCACAGACCTTTCCCGATGCTACGCAGCATGATTGATTCAGTGACTGTCTCTGTTGTGTCAGTTGGCTCAACTGAGATACCTGGAGTGGAAATAATTCTTGTTTAGTCCATGTTCTCGAATTTGTGATAGAAACATGTATTCATCTCATCAATGAACCAGTATTGTGACCAACCCTTAATTATACAAAAATGCTCCCAACCAATAGCTTGCAGTATGCATTTTGAACATGCTTAATTTGGGAAAACTGAGAATACAACTGTGGGAGTTGCATATAGGTGTTTTCACTTTGATCCATCGGGAATTGGACCCAGATCTCTGCCACTAGTTGCCAGCATGCTACCGTTACACCAGGGATCTGTTCCTGCCCACTACACGCATCTCATGTTCCTCGATCGGTACGGGAGGGGAGCAGTGACTACCCAAGTGTGCCACCCCTGCATGCCTACCACTGATCACTGACATAACTGACAAATCACTTAATAAATGTACAAGCAAATACCACTTTCGTATGAGATAAGTGTTTATTAATGCTGTGACCTGTGTAAGTATCTTGCCTTAGGAAATTGTTCCTTAATAGTGTCCTAGCTATATACCTTTTCTTTTCTATAGAACTTTATACTTAATCATGTCGCATTCATATTAGGACAAATCAGTAGTAACTGAATAAATGCGTAAATAACAATTTGATAAGGACAGTTTTCTCAAAGAATATTTATTTTTCTCTCTGGTCTACAAGTTTCCATTTGTAATGTTTCCCCTGAAGCAACAAGGAGGGTAGAGCAAAGTTCCCTCTCTGTACTTGATAACATAAAGGTTACAAGCTTAAATTAAATATATTCCTTCATGCTTTAAATGATATTAAGATAAAGTATAGCCCATAGTAGGGAAACCTCAACCTATTATATGAGTAAAATGAAGACTTGTATAGAAAATTAGATCAAAGAAATGTATAACAATTTTTATACTTTTACTCTTACAGAAAGAAAAAGATGCCATTATATGTGTCCATTGCATACTTCAAACATGAATGTCTATATACTATAGATCCATGCTTCAAATTAGAACTGTTCGAAACGAAAGGCTCAGACCTCTTGTGAACGACCATATATTGGTTGGCCATTCAATCGAAAAACAATATATTTCTGTTTCCATCCACTCTCAGTCCTCACCACCCTACATATTCTATGCCATCATCAGCACCAACTTTGCTTTTACCATAAAAGATGAGAATGAAGTTTATTACATTTGATAGTTGTACATTTTAGTTATTACTTTTATAGTGATAGAAAAATAATGGTTCACTGAAAAATCTTGTCATCAAAGCACATTGTTCAAACCAAAGCAATATGCATTCAAGTGCATTCCTGAATATTCCCAGTACTTTCTTGCTCATTTACAATTAACTGAAAGTCTTTACAGTAGTTAATATGGTAATATTTCTTGAGTATAAAAAGGTGGGGTTGTTTCAAGAATGTATTTAACTCTTATTTCACATTTATCTGGAAGGACTCTTATATGCTTACAAATCTTTCTCATTGTAAGGGGTTTCAGGCCAAAATATAGATCTTGTGTTAATGTCTGTAGATAGTTTCAAGGACTTGAAACCCTGTTCCGTAGACTGTACCCCTGCCTTCCCTTTGCACGAGCGGGAGTTTTCACAGCTGGGGTAGGCTTTCTGACAGCGGGGGTTGATTTTCTCACTGAAGGCTTTGGCATTTCGATCATCGCTACGATGTAATTCTTCTCAGCATCTGGATCCCAGTCATCGGTGTATATTGGGAATCCTTGCAGCGTTTGCTCCGAAATGTTCAGTGTCTGATCATCCACATCCCATTCGCCACAAGTGCCAAGCACTGCTCTTTCTTCATGTAGACTGAGGTCACACACAAAGTTGAGCAGGTAGAATGTATGTTTGAGGGGGTGAGCTAGAACCGTGCCGTTTACATGCCATATCAGGTCACTGTAAATCTCTTTACATGCTTCCCATTTGGACCACTGATCAGTTTCGAAATCATAGTACTGGATGTAAAAGTCCCCATAGAGCAAGACAAAGACATCTTCCTTGCCATTAAACTCCATGTTGCGCATTACATAGCAGGGGGAGGGTACCAACATGGGTGCCTTGCTCTTCCAGGTGTGCAGGACCTCATCTGGATTGAAACAATCCATCCTGGTGGAGCAGTCCACTTCCTCATCTTCATTTGGAGTAAGCCACCCACCAGTGACATAGATGGAGTAGTACTCACCGTAGCCCAGACAGGCACTGTGTCCGTAAAGTGGAACAGGCATTGTGGTGGGCATCACAGTCCAGGTGTTACTTTCAATGTGATAGCTCTCAATAGAGTTAGTTACAGCCTCATCCTCTGTATCTACATTAATACGTCCGCCGAGAACATAGAAGTATTCTTCATCTCCAACGAGGGCAAAGTCAGAACGAGGTGTGAGAAAGCTGGCGATAGTTGACCACTTCATCATACTCGGGTCAAGCACATGAATCTTTTGATCATCAGAAAATTCCTCGCACACAATGATAAAACCGTTGTGTTCCATCACAAGTGCTACCCCATCTGAGAAGTCTGGAGTTGCTGGCACAGTAACTGGTTTCCAATTCTTGTCTTTACCCAACACGTGCATGGTTGTACTGCTCTCTCTCGTGAAGCACACAGGGCTGGGGTCTGGTAATTCTCCCCGTACCATAAAACCGCACCTCAGTTTTGAGTAAACCGGTTCTGCGTGATACTCCAGAACTTGCTGAACACTCTTCTTCAAAGACCCTTCAGAATATATGTTCATCTGTGTAATGAGCTCAAGTTCTGCTGTGGTGATGAGAGTCAATTTTATGTGACTTGTTAGACTGTCTAGGTGTTGTTTACGGGTTTCGTAGTCTGCACTCACCCAGTCCTTGATCGTGTGGAGAAGGTCCCACTCCGACTTTGACCAAATCTTCACAAGAATCAGAAAATATTCATATGGGAGTCTTTCTAGTTTATGAAAGGCTAGAATCTCATTCATGTGTGACTTCAAATACTTCTTTGTACTTTTCACATTATCTTTGAGAGAGTATGTTTCAAAGGTGGTCAGGACATCAAAGCAGTTCACTTTATCCAGTTTCTCATGCATCATATTAGAAGCGGCTTCGATCGCTTTAGGGATTTGTAGATACACAGCAGAAGCCAAAAGATCCTCAGGACTTGCTCTAGCGTTGGTTATCCTATTCGTGTATATATACTCTATGATGTTCGACACTGCAAGTGCTTTCAATCCCTCAAGTTTGACTCTGTCAGTCTGACTCTCCACCATTCCACCCATGAGCATGGCCTTGAAGTAGTCACTGACTGAGACCATTACAAGTTTGTGCACCTTGAACTGTTCATCTTCTACCTCAATGGTGTAGTCCAACATAACTTTCTGTTCCCAGGATTCTCGTATCGCTTTCCCCAACTTTATTTCTGGTGACACATATGTTAAGTCTGGGGCAGTACGAGCAATACGCCACACCATCTTGGAAGTTGTGTCGACTCGGAAGTCTGTAATGAAGGGAAAGATGAATTCAAGTGAAATTGTTTGTCTGATCATCATTTTTTCATAGTAGGAACAAGCTGCTCTATGTTAAAGCATAGGGAGAGCCATTTCCAAGGGCTCTGTGCCACACTGCATGGGCCATCCAGTACAGGTGACTGAGGGTGACTACCGAGGCTCATGTTACCCTTGGGAAAAATAGAAAACAATGAAATTGCAAGTAAATAAGGGTAGTTTTTGCCTATTTCTTATCAATATACCCTGAAATGAATACAGAGCTGCACTTTAAACTCCAGGTCACTTTAGCATCTTATGTGGTCTGCTTTTTTAAGATGGTGTCTTAGGAGTACTTGGGTAAGGGCATTATCAATGGTATACCAAGGCCTCGACAACTCGTTTCAGCACATGGTCACTGGGCACAGGCATAAATGTGTTGCATAAAGTACATATAATTGGCGCCTGTCTGGGCTAAAGCTGCATGCATTCATGCATCATGCAGACCTTTGAGAATTTATTAGTATATGTCGCAAACATAGAAGTTGAGCAATTCTGGAATTGAGCAGTGTTATGACTGCGCAGTTTAAGAATTCTTAAAAGGCGCAGCAGTTCTAGAATTGTGCAGGGTAGTATGTGTGTATGGGTTGGGGAAATGCATGGGGATAGGTAGAGGGAGGGATAGGCAGGGTGAGGGATAGGGAGTTAAGTACCATAACTCCGCATGATTGATTGATTGATTGATTTGTTTAACGTCCAGACGTACATCAAGTACCCCACGGGACATCTCAAGTTGGCAAGGAGTCATCCACAAATAGTGGTAGTCTGCCTTGCAGTAGTAGGACAGGTATTTATATGCTGCTTGCCCAATACAGCAGTGACCGCATCTATGGATGATCGAATCTATGAAATGAATGACCGCATCTATGAGGTGAGGGAGAAAACCGCTACCGGGGCACGTCCCCTACTCTTTTCGAAGGATAGCAAGTGTTCTTTTATTTGCCTGGTCCTACCTACCTGGGCTAGTACCATAGTAGGCAGGGCCAGACAAACCACAGCCTTTGATATCTCAGACGTGGTTCACTGAGGAGAGATCCCATGCCAGATCACCAGCAAGAAGGCCCGGGCCCGTGCATATGGGCAGCGGTTGCCAAACAGCTTACGTGACTGATCACAGCAGCAAGGCACGAGACCCCATAAGTTTTGTCGCCTTTTACGAATCCGGTATGCCCATTGGTATTGTGGAAGGCTCCCGATGAAGTTATTCTACTCCTTCATGCCCCCATCATGAAGGTCCCCACTAACACAGGGGGAGAACTCCGCATCAAATGTCAAACTACATTATTATAAACGACCACAGTAAATGTCAAAGACAACCCCCCCCTCCAATGCATTTCTGAAAATGTTTCTAATGGATCCAGAAAATTCCGGAAGGTCAACTTTTGGCCTTACAATACCAGGTACCAGGAAATCCGACAATAGTAGGAGTCCTTATTGTTAGTAGCTTGACATGTTTAAACCTAAACACAATATTAATAAAAGCAACATAAGCCCAAAAATAGCCCTACCATCGGTAGCTGCCTGCATTTTTCCTGTGCAATCAGCAATCTGGGCCTCACCGTGTGTGCAGCAAAAAAAAGCACCAACAGTATTCACGCTAGTGCCGCATACCCGTTTTTTCAGCCCTCAACAAAGTGATCGCTCTCACCAGTTGAGGAATGTCTGTAGCACTTTTGCAGCTTTCTCACCAATGTGGCATACCGTAATGGCCCATATTAGCGCAGGGGTCTCAAATAGGCGCAGGTCTCGTTTAAGCGCAGGTCTAGGACCCCTCTGAAACCCAAAATCTCTCTTCAAAGGGACTCATATAAGCGCAGGTCCCTGTATAACCGCAGGGGGTAACAGGGACTTGAAATTAATAAGCACAAGGGCGCTTAAACGGGCCACTACGGTATGTGGTGAATTGCCTTTTTGCATTGCATATCTGTGGGAGGGATCTAGGGGACAGGGGAAGCTTGTGAGTTCAATAGGTATCGTAAAACCCCATCTTTAAGACGGCCTTATTTTGGGATTTATTTTCCCTAACTAGGCGGTCGTCTTAAATGTGGGGTTTTCTCATACAGGATTAAAAAAAGAAAACCATTCTAAAGTTTTTCTCGTTCAGGGGGCTCATCTTAAAGGCGAGGTCATCTTAAAGGAGGAGTTTTACGGTAGGTAGGGGGGGGGTATGCAATCTTCGGCTGTAGGGGGGGGGGGGCACATTCAATCTTTAGCAAAGTGGATATCCAG
The DNA here is from genome assembly GCA_947462335.1 of Harmothoe impar. Taxonomy (NCBI): domain Eukaryota; kingdom Metazoa; phylum Annelida; class Polychaeta; order Phyllodocida; family Polynoidae; genus Harmothoe; species Harmothoe impar. The sequence continues at coordinate 16,459,183 of OX381708.1, read as the reverse complement.
TTCCTGGGACAATATCTCTGCGATAAACATGTGGCGTCCGCAGAAATCAAGATTTGATATTTGTTACTGCTCTCGGATGGCTTTGTCACAAAGGCAAAAATCACAACAAAAAGTCAGCAGTATCAGCAGTTGTGGTCCGATAGCATGTCCCTATCGACACCTAAATTTGACATGACAACATGGGCATTTCTCAAGTTTCACATGTGACATGGAGCCTAGTGAAAAGAGGAAAGACTAAGTGACATGACCCTAAGGTATTTCTTGAATTCGATATAGGACAGGACAGGTTCAGGTTCTAAAAGAGGCGACATGATGGGACAGGCGATATGTCCCTTTCTTAAATTCAACATGCAACATGGGAACCGCCTCTCCTCCCGATCTCGCAACGTCCAGATGTGTGCCTCTACATGGGTACCCACAATTTTGACCATGTCGCTGTGTCGATTTTTAGAAGGACCGTGTCAAGGTGTCGATTTTTAGGTTTATAAGAACAAAATCCCTGTGGGTCGATTTATATCCCTAATCTTCCAGTGTCCATCGATTTTTAAAAGGGCCTAAAAGGGCTCTGTCGCCCGTGTCGATTTTTACCCATGTAGAGGCACAGATGTAGCTTCTGCCACACAGAGGATATCTAGTTCTGGAGCTCTCTACAGAAGGAGAGTTGATTGATTGATTTGTCCAAGTGTACAATGACGCCTTAGACTTATCTCAAGTTAGCAAGGTAGCCATCCACAAATACCGTAAATTCCCGCGTACTACCCGCGGGTTGTACGCGAACCAAACTCAGCTTTCATTTGATACCAGACATGCCTATATAGGGTGCGGGTTATACGAGGGTTTTTATCACTATAGAACAGTACTAAAATTGAAATTTTCAGATCTAAAAACGGATTATAGGATTCTCCTGAGTTGGGGGTGCGGGTTATACGCGAGATGCGGGTAGTACGCGGGAATTTACGGTATCGTAAAACCTCGCGTATAAGCCGCGGCTAGTACGTGAATCAGATCGGAGGTGCGGCTTATAGGATCGGCCCAGGCTCAGGGTGCGGCTTATACGCGAGTTTATGCCACTATGGTACAGTACTAGAGTTCACCAAAATCAGATCGGCGGTGCGGCTTATAGGATCGGCCCAAACTCGGGGTGCGGCTTATACGCGAGTTAGGCTTATACGCGAGGTTTTACGGTAGTAGTAGTCTTGCCTTGCAATAGGATAGATATGGCCAAACAAAAACAAATAGTTGTGTTCCAGTAACCTGACCAACCCTATCAGTATGGCCCAACCCTACACACCCAATGACCTTCAGCTATCCGAATTGTCATTCTTTAAAGATGAGAAGGGTGGGAATACTTTATATTGTGGCAAAAACTGAACTGATAACAGCTTAATTAGACAGAGATTGGTTTTACACTTTTAGATAAACACTCATAAAATCCCTATTTTTTGGGGGACATGCTACTGGAACACAGCTTATTTTTTTTGTTTGGCTTATTGATATGCTGCTTGCCCAATACAGCAGTGACTGCATCTATGGATGATCGAGTCTATGAAATGAATGAGTATGACCGCATCTATGAGGTGAGGGAGAAAAATGCTACAGGGGCACATCTGTACACATGTCCTCTACTCTTTTCAAAGGATAGCAAGTGTTCTTTTATTTGCCTGGTCCTACCTGGGTTAGTACCATAGAAGGCAGGGCCAGACAAACCACGACGTCTGATATCTCAGAATTGGTTCACTGAGGAGAGATCACAAGGCAGATCACCAGGCTGAAGGCGGAGGCCGGCGCATATGGTAGGTAGTTCAAAATAACGCTGGTACTGCCGCTGTGGTTCGCAGTTTCTGTGATGCAATATGGGCCACTCGTAGAGGCACCCCTACTGGGGGGAGGGGGGAGGGGGGAGGGGTGGGGCTCTTAAAATTATGGATAGACCTACCATGTGGGGCTCTTAAAATTATGGATGGACCTACCATGTGTAGTTCTGTCCCATAAGGCCACCTTTTTTTGATAACTTGGATTATGGGCTTTTGACTCCAAATTTTTGGAAAGGGCAGAGGCAAAAAAAAAGAAAAAAAGCTGCCCTACGGGCGGGGCACTAGATCACAAAATTTCCCGAAGGACAGAGGCAAAAAAAAGCAAAAAAAAGCATGGAAACCCTCATTTCTGGGCAATCTAATGAAGATATGATTTATTGAGAATTATCCCCAATCTGAAAGGCCTCATTCTACCTTTTGCTGGTCAACCTGTACTTTTTTTTTTTTTGGTAAAATTCTCAAAAAATCTCGGAGGGGAAAGGTAAAAAATATAAGAAGGAAATTATTTATTTTTTTTGCAAAATGCAAAAAATCTTGGCAGCGGATCCGTAATCCAAGTTATCAAAATAAAACGGCCTAACCCAGCCTCACCGTTCTTACTTCAGTGAATCTGTTGGGCGCTATTCGCCAATCGGCGCAGAACGCCAATCGGCAGTGCGCGGTATACAAATAGATGCGAGATCGTAATCAAGTCATTTTATATAGACTAAGATTATTGTATCTTTGGCCATTTTGAGGGATGAATGTATACTATCCATCAATTATCATGGTGTAGCTGTTGTGTTTCAACTAATTTAGGTTCAATTGATTAAACGACTTACAAATGAAACAGGTACCCGCACATTCCCTGAGATTTGTATTCTGCGCAGATTGGTATTCTGCGCAGCGCCGATCCAGCGCTATTTACAAATTGCGCTGCGCAGAATGTCAATATTGGCGTTCTGCGCAAATTGGTGAATAGCGCCCAACAAAACCACACGCGTGAACATAGTCATAGGGTCTGACTGAGGTGGACCAACCATATGCGTCCACCTCCCTTAGGGAGTGGTCATTTTTTAACAACAGGGGGGTTGGTGGATTTTAGGGGGGACCAAAAAAATGCGGACCCCTTGAAGGGGGGACCAAAAAAATGTAGACCCCTCTTGAGAGGGGGGTGCAAAAAAATTGCACTTTTTTTTTTTGTGAAAAAGCCAGCGCGTTACTTTAACTCATTTTTTGAAGGGTTCGGCTGCGCTCATTTTCAACTTGCCTGAGGGGGGGGACCAAAAAATGTCGACACACTCTTGAGAGGGGGGTGCAAAAAAATTGCACTTTTTTTTTTTGCGAAAAAGCCAGCGTGTTACTTTGACTCATTTTTTGAAGGGTTCGGCTGCGCTCATTTTCAACTTGCCTGAGGGGGGGGACCAAAAAATGTCGACCCCCCCTGTTGGAGGGACCAAAAAAATTTCGACCCCCTCGCGCAAAAATCCACCAACCCCCAACCCCCCCCCCCCTCCCTGTTATTAAAAATTGATCAAGTTTGACCAATTGGACACTTTCACATTTTTCCCGGCTAAGTCGCATCGCTCTACCATCATACCATGGGCATGGAAAATACAATGCGCTCCCTGACTCTAGGTGGTACCACCCTAAATCCGCCACTTCCGGGTAGAATGGCCAAATAGTCCCTCAGAAAATTAGTTATTTTTGGGAATTCGGACCTCAGGGTGGGGGTAAAAGTATTAAATGTATGCTTATTTGGGATCATAGTAATCTGGAGGTGTTTGTTTATAGTCCAGGCTAAATATTTTATTGGTACCATGTAAACAGTGGAGGGTTATGGGGGTGAAACGGCCATATATAGTATTCATACACTGCTTAGGTCTCACGGCACAAAATCAATGTCCTGGTTTCCATGGCGATTTATACTAAATCTAGGCTGACTTTTTTATTTTGGGCCTATTGTATAATTTTCTCCATTTCAATAGCTAAAATATGGTATATTTGGCTTAGCTCTCAGGGAATTTTAAGTATTTCAAATATTAGACCCAAGGTGTGTGACGTTGATTTTTCCGAGGCCCGTCTAGGCATTTAGGGTGGTACCACCTTAACAGTAGAGAAATTCTGACAAAAGTTGGCGAAAGAAGCTCAAATTTTAACCCGTTTCCCCCTTTTTCTGTCAACAATTGTTAATTGTTGGTGCAGTACACTGCTCATATTTGAATATAAACATCTAAAATTACATATTTTCATGGATTTGACCAAGGAATGTTCCAATTTTCTCAAAAAATTGACCTCAAAAGCAGGCGTCTGCTTCGATCGCCATCAATGGCGCCCGGAAAATATTTCCACGTCCTCAGAAAATTTGACAAAAAATGGGATTTTTTAGAGTCCACATAACAGTTTTAGTATCAAATGTCAGGGTATTGTATCATGCAACAGGTTAAGCATCAAATATACGACAATTCCATTGGTTGTTATGGGTTGCCATGGCAACCAAACAACATATTATCTTACTTTGGGGCCTATTTTGGGCCCAAAACAGCGATTTTGGCCCCAAAATGACCATTTATGGGCATTCTCATGGGTTTTGGTTGTTTCCCTAACTTCCTGAGAGCTTAGTGGGCCTAGCAAGCTTAATATAGATGTCATTTGCTGCAGTTAGAGGTATGTTGGACATATTAAAGTCAGGCCCGATTTTTGTCCACGACCGATTGAAAAATTGTGTCTGAAACCCGGACATTTTGAGCAGATTTTTGTCGCTGCATGCCCGACCATGGCCTAGTTTAGCCCAAATTACTAAGAAAGTAGGGTTATTAGGCATATTGTGGGGTTTATTTATGACTTAGGGTATCAAATAGCTTCTATTTATGAAGGAATTATCTGGTAACCATGGCAACCAAAAAATCACTTATACTGTTAAGGTGGTACCACCCTAAATCCGCCACTTCCGGGTAGAATGGCCAAATAGTCCCTCAGAAAATTAGTTATTTTTGGGAATTCGGACCTCAGGGTGGGGGTAAAAGTATTAAATGTATGCTTATTTGGGATCATAGTAATCTGGAGGTGTTTGTTTATAGTCCAGGCTAAATATTTTATTGGTACCATGTAAACAGTGGAGGGTTATGGGGGTGAAACGGCCATATATAGTATTCATACACTGCTTAGGTCTCACGGCACAAAATCAATGTCCTGGTTTCCATGGCGATTTATACTAAATCTAGGCTGACTTTTTTATTTTGGGCCTATTGTATAATTTTCTCCATTTCAATAGCTAAAATATGGTATATTTGGCTTAGCTCTCAGGGAATTTTAAGTATTTCAAATATTAGACCCAAGGTGTGTGACGTTGATTTTTCCGAGGCCCGTCTAGGCATTTAGGGTGGTACCACCTTAACAGTAGAGAAATTCTGACAAAAGTTGGCGAAAGAAGCTCAAATTTTAACCCGTTTCCCCCTTTTTCTGTCAACAATTGTTAATTGTTGGTGCAGTACACTGCTCATATTTGAATATAAACATCTAAAATTACATATTTTCATGGATTTGACCAAGGAATGTTCCAATTTTCTCAAAAAATTGACCTCAAAAGCAGGCGTCTGCTTCGATCGCCATCAATGGCGCCCGGAAAATATTTCCACGTCCTCAGAAAATTTGACAAAAAATGGGATTTTTTAGAGTCCACATAACAGTTTTAGTATCAAATGTCAGGGTATTGTATCATGCAACAGGTTAAGCATCAAATATACGACAATTCCATTGGTTGTTATGGGTTGCCATGGCAACCAAACAACATATTATCTTACTTTGGGGCCTATTTTGGGCCCAAAACAGCGATTTTGGCCCCAAAATGACCATTTATGGGCATTCTCATGGGTTTTGGTTGTTTCCCTAACTTCCTGAGAGCTTAGTGGGCCTAGCAAGCTTAATATAGATGTCATTTGCTGCAGTTAGAGGTATGTTGGACATATTAAAGTCAGGCCCGATTTTTGTCCACGACCGATTGAAAAATTGTGTCTGAAACCCGGACATTTTGAGCAGATTTTTGTCGCTGCATGCCCGACCATGGCCTAGTTTAGCCCAAATTACTAAGAAAGTAGGGTTATTAGGCATATTGTGGGGTTTATTTATGACTTAGGGTATCAAATAGCTTCTATTTATGAAGGAATTATCTGGTAACCATGGCAACCAAAAAATCACTTATACTGTTAAGGTGGTACCACCCTAAATCCGCCACTTCCGGGTAGAATGGCCAAATAGTCCCTCAGAAAATTAGTTATTTTTGGGAATTCGGACCTCAGGGTGGGGGTAAAAGTATTAAATGTATGCTTATTTGGGATCATAGTAATCTGGAGGTGTTTTAGACCTGGGTAGGCCTGGTACGCAGTACCAGGCCTGCGCTGCCTAGTTTGCTCACAATATGATGCTCTGTAACTTTTGACCGGCACACATTTGGGATGTTATATTGGTGTTTATGTGATCCCCAAGAGTTGGTCTATATACCGGACATATCTGTTAAAATACTGGCATTACCTGCTACTCTAGATCAATTGATTTATGATGTGCATCGACCAAGTTTGAACTTGTTTTCTGTACCGCCATTTGTTGTTATACATGTGCGCATGCGCGACCAAAGTCGCCGGAAATGCCCGGAAATCTAGGTCACTCTCCAAGCTGATGTTTTGCTATCCAGCATGGCTGCTTGGAAAAACAAAGTTGAGGGTTTCCTTGGCCACAGTTTACGTACCAAACAGGTAGAAATACTCGAGCTCTTGCTGCTCAAACAGAGTGTTTTTGGAGTGTTACCAACTGGATATGGGAAAAGCATTTGTTTCGGGGCATTTCCAGCTGCCTATGAAGAGGTAAGTCATAAAATTCCGACATTCCATCCAACACACCCCTTTATCGCCCATTATTAGTAAATAACTTTATCTGTGGCTAAATGATTTTCAGCCAGGGAAATGGATGATTCGCACTACTGTCAGTTCGCACTACTGTCTGTTTGCACTACTAGATGATTCGCCCCAGATGATTCGCCCTACTTTCTGGATGGTTTGCCCTAGTCAGCTAATGCCAGTCTGAGCAGTGGGAGTACAGTTAGTAGACTATTAATTTGGCATCTACATTCAATACTACCGAGGAACTAAACACAGAGCTCCCCCAGGGTCCTAGGAGTAATAGCTCCCGGGTGTAGAGGCCCACACTCGCGGGGAGCAATAGGGCGAATCATCCAACCCCATACTCCTGCCTAGGGGTAGGGCGAATGGTCCAGACAGTAGGGCGAATCATCCAGGGGGTGTAGGGCGAATCATCTAGGGCGAACTGACAGTAGTGCGAATCGTCCATAACCCCTCTTCAACGGTGTAGACATTTTTTTCACGTTTCATTGGTTTCCACTGATCTGATCTGGCGGTAGAAGGGGAAGGGGGGGGGGGGTAGACGTGCTCCGCTAGGGCCGAGTAATTTATTTAGAAGCATGCCTTGGATAGGGGGAGGGGGGGAGGGCTAACAAGGGGGTATAGATAGGGGGTCCCCATGTCGCATGTAGATTTTAATAAAACCCCATGGCCCATGTCACTAAGAAAAAAGCCATGTCGTAAGTGTCACTAAGAAATTTTTTGAATTATGGCTATTTTGACAAGTTATGCCCCCCCCCCCCCCCCAAATAAAATGACGTTATGTGGACACACGTACATAGCCTACAGTTGGCTACACACAGTGACACATAGGGATGTCATTGGTATCATAGGTATCGATACATCACTATTTCTTCTATATTGGATAACTGAATCGACAATCGACGGGAATCAATACACCACCATCTTGGATTCTTTTTGGGCTATATGTCAGTTTTTACTGGGTGTAAATTGGACCATTATTAAGGTATTTGGGTAGTAAAAAGTCAAAGACAAAATGTTATCCTTCATATTACAAATTTTAGTGTTATTTTTATCACAGAAAAAAACTTAAATTAAATTTCCTTTCATTTCCTTGTCTGTGCTGTAATTTGTTACAGTGTCTGTAACCTAAAACTTAGAAAATATGCCCTAATATACCTCTTTTTTAATATAATGAATAACTGACATATTACCTAAATCGACACCAAAATAGTGAATAACTGATAACTCATAAAATTCGATACCAATGACAACCCTAGTGACACGTTGTGTATTCTTTAACAAGAGGGGAGGGGTGACGTCTTTGACCGGGAAACGTCATTATAGCATAAATTAGACCTATAGAGAAAAGGTTAGAAAAGTCAAAGCATTTTTTCCGACCATATAAAAGGAAATTTATTTAAAAGTTGGTTATGTTTAAATGTAGACCCTATTACATGAATCATAGGATTATCAATTTTTTTCCTCTTCCTGGTCAAAGATGTCACTTTCTATATAAAATGGAGTTTGAAGAGCTCCACTGTACAAAGTATTATAAAATAAGCATCCGTATAAACTTTTTCCTATAGTGGAGATATGGAAAAACACACAAAAAAATGAGCCTTTTCTAGCTACCCGGTCAAAGAGGTCACCCGGTCAAAGACGATCCAATTGTTACAAAGTCCTGACCCTGAGCCCCCCCCCCCCCCCTTGAGAGCGTGTAGGCCTAGAATGTTTTACATCCCCCCTCGCCGAAGGCCCCGAAAATCCCCCCCTTTGAACTATAGTAATGCACTGGTTTTTTTTCCTTAAAAGGAGCTGATTTTTTTTCTACCCCCTCCCCCCCCTCTGGAGGGGTGGGAAATTTTTAAGCCCCCCCCCAAAAAAAACAACCACCTCCCCTGTAACTAATAAATGAACACCCCCTTAGCAATGGGTGAGATTTATCGTAGGGGGGGGGGGGGGGCTAGAGAAATAACTGTTTTGGGAAAACCCACCAACCCTCCCAACATAGTAATGTATCACTCTGCCCTTTATCACCCCCCCCCCCCCCCTAAATAACAAATACAATTATGAAAACCCAGTGCAATAGTGTAAGAACTCGGTAGATGTACATAGCGATTTCCGCAACTGATACCTCCTGAATTCTTTCATGGGGAAGGTATCTAATGTATAAATGCCTGACAATTCGGAATCTCCTATCAAAACCAGTGTGTGATGCCCAGAGAAAAATAAACAGCCATGTTTCTTACACCCTGTTGTGCCCACATATTACCAGCTTTCAGGAACTGTTGAAATATGTTGAAAATTCCCAATCTAAACCTTTCATCTGTCCCCCCTAAAAAATAAGTTCCGATTTTGACAGCTGCTCTAAACAGTCTGGCACTATCAGACTATGACGTGAGGCTCACTGAAAAGGGGGTGAATTAAGTCACAAGTGGAAGATTACTAGTGGAGACGTAAAGTCTTACTAGTCCTTACCAATATTTCAACATGAAGTACTTTAACGGGAGAACGGCCAAGGACTTAATATAGACTAGATTGATGGTCGAATGGTATAGAATAACTACATATTTAGGCTGGGAGAAGGGTGGAAACTGAGGGATCTAGAATGGCCATGTTGGAATGGAAGGCAACTCATGTGGAATAAAGACCAGACATTTTCATGTTGATTTGGGTGATAAAAAGATCATATATTATCCGAAACGGTACAGAAGATGAATACTAATCACAGGTCAGCAATATGAATAATAGATGTATAAGAAATGTTTACCTAAACTCACCAAGATGGATAAAAGCTGGAGCTGGCTCTACAGAACAGATAAGACATCTTCTCAGGGTGGGACTTCAAGGTAAACTGGCTTCCTTCAACCAGGAGCCAATCAAATGGCTTGGTTGAAGTCAGCTGATTGGCAACCTTGGAATGTTGTCCCAAACAACCAGACTATTTAGTTAAATACATAATTATACAGGAATGGCTGGGGTTAAATCATAGGCCCAAGGTTAGGTATAATATTAAGGTAAATTGTGACCAAAGATGGGGAATATTTCTGCAGTAAACCCTGGGAAAGAGGTCACGGGCGTAATAGACGCAGTCTGCTTGTCTGCGGCGATCTGCGGCAGCGGCGGCGCCGGGAACTAACCCTTTCCCGCCACAGTACTGCTCGGTCATTGTAAATGATTGGGACTGTATATTGGTTTACTTCCAAGAAAAATTAATTTACCCCCTTTTTTCTAGATCCACCCGGAAGAGAAGGCTATTGCCCTGGTAATATCCCCTCTTAATGCGCTGATGGATGACCAGCACAAGAGCTGGACAGAGAAGGGGGTGAGCTCTGTGATTCTCAGACCACTGAAGGAAATGACTAAGGACACAATTAACGGTATGCATATTTTCATCTCACGTTGCTTACTGTATTACGCACCTCTGTTTAAATCACACAGGTAGTGGGACCCTTGCCCAGTATACCATAGTGTTATCATGTTTACCATTTATGCTTATTTAAAACAGTCTTGCTCCCATGTCCTCTTATTAGCTCTCGGTTACATCTTATTTCCATAGTTCCTTTGAGTCATATAGCTTTAATTGCAACACTTGTTTCCAATGAATATCATTGGTCCCCAGTGATATTCGCACGAGCTCCTCGTGTGAATAGGGGACGTTATTCACACGAGGAACGAAGAGAGGCGACATGGCGAGATAGGCGACATGATGAGAGAGGCGACATGCACTAAGATATAATGCATATTTCTTTATACATGTCATCAAGTGAAACCGTGGTATAGTGGTTAGCATTCTTGCCTTACATGCCTGAGGCCAGGGTTGAAATCCCGGCTGTGAATACCTTTTATGATGTACCAATTTGACAATGAGAGAGGCGACATGACGACGAGAGAGGCGACATGACGACGAGAGAGGCGACATGACGACGAGAGAGGCGACATGACAACGAGAGAGGCGACATGATGACATGTAGCACATAACCCCCTCCTCCCCTTTATTATGTTTGGTCATGGTACATGGTACCCCCCCTCCCTCCATTTGGTATGACATTATTTATGGAGTCCCCCCGCACCCCCCGGAATTGTCCCTCTTTGAAACTTTCCCCTCTAACGTAGTTTTGATACACATCATGTTGGTTTGATACAGGTCGCCTCTTTTGCCGGCTCCTCGTGCATGTCGCCTCTCTCGCTGTCGCCAATCTTCCCGTTTCCTCGTGCAAATAAGGGCTCCTATACGCATGAGGATCTCGTGCGTATAGCGGCCGTTATACGCACAAGCTCCTCGTGCGGATAACATCACCCATCATTGGTATGACTTTTGTGAAATGTATAATTTTCTTTAACCATGTCATTTGTTAGTCACTCTTATGGTTGTGTTCCATTCTGCGTTACCATCGTCAAAACTTAAATCTTGATATTTTTTAGGTCATTTGTTGCGGTATAAGTGTAAATATCATAGTCAAATTGTACAATAGAATCATACAACTTGCCAGGCCTGATACTTATCATTGAAACATGGCCTACATATTATTTGATGCTTACAGCTGTGAAGGACGGACAGTTTTCCCTGATGTTTGCATCTCCTGAGGTTGTTCAACTGCCGGCCTGGTGGAGTATTATCAAGAAACTACGCAAGAAAATCAAGTTATTGTGCTTTGATGAGGGCCACCTGATCAGCAAATGGTACATTTTGTACAGTTACTTAATTTCATGCCTTGTACCTCCAACAATACCAAATATCCAACATATAACTGGCAACAACTAAATATGTATCTTTACAAAAATTCTACGTATGTCCACCATTCACACTCCTTTAACCAAGGGTTATTACTGAGCCTTAAGGTGGGTCGCTACCTGTTGTAAATCAACCTACTGCGCAGGTGTCTGCGCATACACCTTAGATGTATCAGAATGGTACAGTCAACTCCCTCTAATGTGGCCACCCTTGGGACTATGAAAAAGTGGCCGCTTTGGTGAGGTGGGTGCATTAGAGGGGGTCATTTTCTGTACATTGTAGTATGTCTGGGACTATGGAAAGTGTCTGCATTAGAGGGATTGGCTGCACTGGAGGGGTGGCCGCTAAGAGGGAGTTGACTATACCATATTGCATAGCTTGATACATATATGAGTTCCCCACATCATATAAAAAGATTAGGCCGATTCAACGGAAATTGAGCATTTTATGGGACTTTTGCTATTTGATATATTTGTAACTGATAATATTTTCTATTTTTAACATGAATGACATTATTTAGTTATGAATCTTCTCAGAAATACTAAAGAGCTTCTCATGTTGTTTAAAACAACCAAGGTTATTTAATCAGGACGTTTTATAGCCAGATTGTGATGAAATTACCCATCTACAGTACTCTGAATATGATATTTAGTCCCTTTTTGCATTATTTTGTATTTTCAAAAGGCCCAAAACCCTAAAATTATGGGCGCAACCCCCTATCAAAATCACTCTAATATGTTAGCAAATGATCTAAATTATTTTCTGAGAGAGTTAAAAAAAGATTCTGTCAATTTTGAACCCTATTTTTAGCCAATAAGGCCACAAAATAATAGCAATTTATTCCTATTCTTTCCCGAAACATCATATTTTTATCCAGAATACTATGGCATACAACTATAACATTATTTTTGCAGTAAAGTGTAACATATAGGCGTTTCACATGTGAAGTTTTACATTTCTGGACATAATGCTTGGTATAAAAAAAAATTATGAAAATTTCCACAATTTTTTCTCATTTTTAGAGAGAAATGAAAATACTTTAATTTTTCCAAATTCTGTATTTAAAAAAGTAGGTCAGGACCCCCCATTTTTCTTTTCATATTCCGTTTCTATATGATTCACACTGTCTAAAGAAAAAAATTTGAGACATTTTGTTAACTTTGAACAAAGGGTAGGGACCCACCTTGAGTACAACAGACCACTATTGGTTTGCAAATTGCATACATGCACCTCATTTGTTAGCGTTCAGTGTATATTCAATGAAATAAATTTCTATTTCTTGGTCATTTTCAGGGGTAAAACCTTCAGGAAGAAATACCTGCGCTCACTGGAGCTACGAGGCATTCTTCTAAAGATCCCTGTTCTAGTGCTCACTGCTACTGCTACAGCTCTGATAGTGGCACACATCACTACGGGTCTTGGGGTACGAACCATGCACACAGTAGCTCTGTCACCAGATCGGTAAGAATAAGTCTATTATTCTTACCACTTGTATATTTCCTACAACATTCTCTACCCCCACCCATGATTCTTTTTATAAGTAATCCACAGTGATCCTTGACATACACAATTTGGTAGTTTGCTCTATGGTTGATTGCCATTTGTCAATAGTTGAGTTGAGCCCTGCTCCATACTATCCAACTTAAATTTCCTATAGATGTCCACCTTAATCATCTCCCAAACTATCATGGCTAATAACTCCTGTTCGTTTAACAATCAATAATAACAAATAACAGTATAAATAATGTATGGTCTCCTGTATAAATAAATTGACAATTACTGCCTTTTAGCCCAGAAATATTCATCAAAATTGTATCGGCGGGCCCAGAGTATTCTGACAGCTTCTCCTGGTATACCAAACTGTTACTGGAAGAAAAAGAAAATGCCCCCAGGGCTATTATCTTCACTAGGTAAGATTACCCTGTTTTTTAACAACTATTACAAATTGTTTTATGTCCATATGACTAGCTGTCAATCCATGTACTGTAATTCAAGGTGTACACACTTTCTATAGCCTTTTTATCAACATGTAATGTCATGCTGAACCCTATTGTGGGATTTTATTCATGGATAAGTTTCAAAATCAAGTCTATCCATTATTAAAAATTCTATTCTATTATAGCATTTCTCATTATATCTTTCACCATGGACCAATCCGTGCTAATAATTTCTTTTCACACTACCAATTCAAATATTGTTTTAAAAATGATTACTGTAATAGCTATGCCACCAACAAAAGATTTGCTCTACCTGTTACCCCTACTGTATTGAGGAAAGTCCTTTTTCACACATAGTTGTATACCAAACAACTCTATCAACTGGGCCCACACCATTTCTGGAAAAAATTATTATTTTATTTATTTCCCTCTGTCCCATTCGCTGCCCTCCGCCCTAGACAAGTAAATTAGTTTTTAACATTTGTGCAAAAGGCCCTCATAATTCTACACTTAATTGCCGGTTTCAATCCAGATACACAACCAATTATTACATTTTTCACCACTAGCTCTTTCAACCCACCAAAAAAACTAGAGCAAACTTTTTTTGGTGTGACGGAAACTCTGAATGATCCTTATTTACTCACGTTCACTGCACAACTTACATTCCAGCAACAGTTCCGTTAAATTTAAGAGACCACCTACTACACTCATCTCACTGTGTCATTCACGTTCAACTGATACAGAGTCATGTAAGCCACTATACATTGGTGGGTCTAATCATTAACTATTTAAAACACTACTTAACTTGTAAAATAGCTTTATTGACTCTGTGTCCCAAACCAGAGTCTTCATGAAGACCACACTTAAGATTTTGTAGTGTTTTTGTTATGGAAAACCTCCGCGGACCTGCAGTATTTGCTGTAAAACCTCCGAGGCGTAGCCGAGGAGGTTTTACAGGAAATACTACAGGTCCAAGGTGCAAGCAGGTTTTCTAGGTTATACTCCATTTACAGTGATACATGTACATAGAAAATGCTCAGCACATAATTATATTCTCAGAGAGGATTAGACAGCCTATTGTGTGGGTAAGTGGTAGATGATTAGGGTATGATACGAACCTACCTCACAGTGCAGAATGCACATAGTCCTTGGCCAAGTTTAGCTGGACTGTCATGGGTCATGACAGTCTGACTATAGGGTGAAGTCGACCCATCAGTATGTGGTCTATGCCATGCAACACAAGGTGTCCTCCTTGGCCTAATGGTTAGAGCGATCGTCTTCAAATGGCATGGTTTATCTATGCCTGGGATGGAATCCCACTACGACCAGGGTTTTAAGAAGAAATGAACCTACAAAACCTCCTCCAAAGGTTATTTGAAAAAACCTCCGCTGAGGGGCTCCAAAACCTACACTCAGGGGACCCAAAACCTCAGGGTGTGTAAAATGGTGTGTAAAATGTCCTTGAAGGAGAATGTGAAAATAAACCTACAGTGAGAACAATAGGCCGGACACATGAGCGGACTATAAATGCTGTAAATTCCCTCCCTGTGTCAATCTGCAGTAACTATACATGATAAGTACACACCAAATACAACCTTTTTACAAACTCTGTGGTTTGGTGGGGCCTTAAGTGATGTTGTTCTTGATATTAGGGTGTACTTTTAAATATCAGTTTGAAACAAGGATGTTATGTGGTTTTTAAGAACAAGATTTTAAAGAGAATAAATAAATGGTTGGACCATCAGTAGAACTGTTGTTGGGGTCCAACCATAGGGTTAAGGGCAGGGGTATGTTTTTACAATCATGAATGGTACTTAGTAGCATTTTTCTCCTACGGAATGAACTCATACTTAATACCAAATTAACTATATACATGTTGAGTAATATGATAAGTCTCTTACAACTAACTTTTTTAAGAAAGAGCAATGCACATGTTTAGTTTGGCCAACAAGCTTTTTACACCATAGAAAACACGTTGTGTATCATCTTTGCAGGACAACCAATGAGGTCATCAATATATTTTTTTGGCTCAATCAAGTTTTGGGGGAGGAAAGGGTACGAGATGGCGCCTTCGATGATCCCAATTCACGGTACACAGAAATGTACCATGGCCACACGGACAAGGAGAGCCAAGCGCGAGTTGTAACCAACTTCAGGCAGCCCTCATCAACCCTACGATGTGTGGTAGCCACCATCGCCTTTGGGCTTGGTGTTGACATACCCAACGTCCGGTATGTTTTACACTGGGGAGCCCCGGAAGATTCGCTGGCGTACTGGCAGCAGGTTGGCAGGTGTGCACGGGATGGTGGCACAGGCACTGCCATATGCTATATGTGCCCTCATGGAAAGATTGAAGGGATTAACTCCCCATGTATAATAGATGTTGTCACCTCGCGAGATGACATATCTATATGCCTGCGACAGAAAGTGCTCTCTTATATGCCACTGGGAGTCAATGGACTTGTTAGCCAACCACCAACCACATGCTGCTATAACTGCCAACGGAGGGAGTCTGCCAGTAACTAAATTGGAAGTACATGTCTTTAGCTGCCATCCTCTAGTCATAAGGACCAAATTTGTAGTCCTCCTTTCTGTGACATTATGTTGATTACTACCTGTTTCTGTCAACCCTGTGTTAACAGTATATATGCAGTCTATACTGTAACCAGCACGGTTAAGTGGGGAAAAAAATAGTTTGGTTTCTGCTAGCGGTTCCCCAGATTGACAGTGATAAATTAAAACTCAATTTGGCAAACCTTTATCCTTTGGAATTCACCAAACTGGCTAATTCTATTAGATCCTATATTCCAATTTCCTTCAATCAAAAACCAACCAAAATCATTTACTTCCTCCATCTCTGATAGGTGATTACCAAATCAATACCATAGTCCCTCAGACTACCACCTGCCGTGTTATAGGCTGTATGTATACAAGTTGAAACTCCATGACCAGCAAACATCATGAGGAACCATATAGGACCCACAACCATCTATGACCGGAGGCAGGGTCCCTGTTTCCCTATAACTAAAACAATGTTAGTTTGTCACTGGTCCCCACTCCATTAAATTACCTCTGACACTTGCCGCAAACATATTAACCTAAATAGCCTACCTTAAAGTAAGTGTTATTATTTCAATCTGAACTCAATTCCCCCCCCCCCCCTTCACTGTCAAAAATATTTCACAAGTTACATGTATAACCTTTAATTTTTCATTGTGGTTACTCATGGTTGCCACTCATAGATGGCCAGATGGTTGAAGTCATACAGGGTTGCCAGTCATAGAATTTCAACTTGTGTAGATTGGATTAGACCCAGCCTAATATATTTTCTGTATTGGGGGGAATGTTCCCACTTTCATATTAGTATTGTACCCCTTACTTGCCTGTCCTATGTATAGGCTAATTGTTACGACAGGTTCTATTCATCTTACATTTCGAGAGGGTAAAATCTTACCTTTCCCTTCAAATTGCCCATATCTTATGGTTTTTTTTGCCCAATTTCACCATTTGTCCATCCATGTCAGAGACTGATGGACCCCAGATTACATAAGATTATTCTTTGCTTACATGATGGCTCATTTGCAGTACACAAATGAATGGTACGATTTAAGGCATAGAAATGAGCACTCATGTATAAGAAGTAAGACAAAACAAAAACAGCATCAGTTGTTAATGAGTACGTTGTTTGTATTGAATCTATACATGAGAAGGAGTTATTCTCTTGGATGTAACTGACATTACCATAATCCACAAACAGCCACCTCCACAAACAGCACCAAACCAACTTACGTCTGCATGTGCTACACCTGCTTACAATAAAATAGATAACAATTTCTGTGCCCTATCACAAACCAGGAATTCTCTCATATATATTGTTAATTTTCCAACTGTTACTTCCTTAGAGGGTTGACCCCATGGATAGCATGAAATTTATCATGAGCTTTGTCAGCATCCACACATTAACTGAGATAGATTTTACACAAAAACATTTGGTCCCTCTCGAACCTTAAATATCCAAACTCAAATTTGGATGATGAGGCATTCCAATGTCATGGTGTTTTTAGAGCCTTCCCAGCCAATTTACAATATACATCGTGTTTGCACACCATATACCATTGAGTAGTAGTGTCCCTGTCTATTGTACAGCTGCGTCCACTGCTGGAATAGGATCGTGGGCAGGCGGCACCCTTTGTCTGCGGGCCAAATCGCGACGGCCGTCCATTTTCTGTGAAAGGGCATGCACCTTTTGACCCATTCTCTCTGGGAACTTGACACTCGAGTCATGCGTGAAGCCTGGAAATCCTTCCATCTCACGCACTCCAGGAAGGTAGCTGAACAGTGCATCGTCCTCATAGTCTTCACAGAACGCCCTTATGTCCTCCTTGTAGTGATCATGTGAGGCGTAGCTTGGCCTAGTGTCATACTGACCTAAGCCAGACAACGTAAACAGCCTGTCCATATATCGACCGAATGCGCCCCCCATCTGGGCACAGCGAGCTATTTCGTCAGCTGTGTAGCGACCGTTGCAGTTCAACAGTAACTCTGAAATTGATAGACACAGATGCTGATAGGATGATATTTTGATGGTTTTAATTATCATTATTATTATTAATTTTTTATCAACCTCCAACATTTAAATGGTGGGGGCAATTTTTCTGGCTGGCGGGGACGAGAGGGTTAAAGGGTGTCCGCAGTGCAAATAATGAAATAACCTTAATTCATCTGAAGAATTATGTAGTTATGTAGATAGGGGAATGATCCCTTACCTTTGAAATCACAGTTCAGGAACTCGTTGATCTGGTCAAGGCCAATGTTGCGTCCTGGGATACCTAACAGGTTGCCAAGGCGATTCCAGATCAGATCTTCACGGATGTGTTCAGGCATGAATCCCCCGATGTCTGCAATAATCAAATCTTAATCTATACTTCCCTGAATATTTCCCCCAATCGTGAATGATCTTTATTATGTAAAGACTCTGTGGATATGAGGGTCTTAATTTATTTGTGCATCTGCATTCTTATAATTTCATATTTCTAGTTTTGTGATAGAATTTGCAAAGATCAAGGGTCTTTTTTTATCTGACCTGCTAAGGTTCCCACCTTCTACATCCTTGTTTTCATTTTCAATACACAGTACATTTTTAAATGCATTATGGATGACACTTACTGGCCAGCAGCTGATGGGCAATAATGAAGTATTTTGGATGTCGTTCATGCCAAAAGTTTATCATGTCCATCCGCCAATGCTGTATGATCTCGGGACCATTTCCTTCCCGCACAGCATCGCGTCTTACCAGATTGTTCAGTCCCAACCACATGAGTGTTTTGCTGTGGTTCAGGACGGGATCATCCTGGAGTACATCAAGCTCACACGAGTCTGAGCAGTACCAGTCTCCTGCAAGAAGTTTTGATACAGCATATTTTAATCCAAATTCCCTTAAATTCAATTTGGAACAAATGCTATTCTATATAATGTGCGTGTGCGCAGGGAACCTTCATGTTGGGGGCATGAGTGAGTTATATTTTTTCCAGGTGGAGAATTAGAATTACTATACTTTAGTACTTAATGGGTCATTCTGCACACTCCCATGGAGAAAGTCCAGCCTCCTTGCCCCAGTTAAGTACTGTCTGCTCTAGACACAAAAATAGGTGTAAAACCTATCTTTAAATTTATTAATTGTTAAATTAGATGAGCAGGAGCATTTCATGATACAATCTGCCTTACCCTAATTATAATAGGGGATAAAACTTTAGGTATGATCACTAAAGAACCTGTCATGGCAGACATGTACATATGGCCAACGACAGGCATTTATGCTGGTGGTATAGCAGGTAAACATGTTTACCTGTAGTGGGTTGAGCAGCATCAATGCATTCTGTGTGGTACCACTCATGGCATTTGCAATTACCTCCTAGCTTGCACTGCAGCATCTGACCACCCTTTCTCTGATGGCAGTAGCAGTATATGTATGTGCCATCCTGACGGCATGCTTCGCTGCAGTACCAGTCTTCATCCTCGGGTGGGGGCCCTGAATAGTGTATAATTTATGTATATATTAGTTAAGGGCCATTAAGAAATTCTCCACCTATCAATAGATGCCCTGCTGTATTGGTCAAGCAGGTTATAAATATGGGTTCTAATGCAACCCAGACTACCACTATTTGTAAATGTTTCCTTGGTAAGTTGATGCACTTCGGTAATGGTTGGTGGGATGTTAAAATCAATCAACCAATCACTCAAGAAATAGGTACATCCACACCAAAATACTTACCATCTAAACCGGCACACCCGTAGTGGAACCACATGCGTTCGCACTGCCAGCTGCAGCACTGCACCATGTCTTGTGCCTTGGCTGTTTTTAAGAGATGAACAAGAGTTGAGAAAAGTTTCATATTTAAGTAGGATGACATACTGTAAACGTAGATATTTTCACCCTGTACATATTTTCTTGATTTTCCCAATTTTTAAATATCCCCCAAAAAATGTACAGACAGAATATTTATACAGTATTGAATTACATAGGCAAATCTCAGAAATCCCCTAATTTTGCTACCAGAGAAAATGTCCTTTATACGAAAGTTACAAAGATTTATACACGCAACATATCTACATGTACAGTAAATGTGAATAAAGTAAGAATGGTATCTTAAAGTCAATTGGAAATATTTTTGGGGTAAATTATAATAAAAAGTGTTTAAACAAGTTTCGTGTTGAAATTAGCTCACTTATTTACCTTCCAAGCAACAATATGCAAAGGCATTTGCTGTGGCGACCGGAATGTTGTCCCTGCTTTGTTTTAGTGCCAATGTTACTTTGGCCAGGTCACATTCTGTTGGTGCAGCCCAGCAGAAATTGACTACCTCTGCAGCGAGACATCGGACCCATTCCTTTTGATCAGCTGGGGTTCCATTGACTGGGAAAGAGGGAGGTAGGTCATCTACAGTAGACACCTGGCGCAGCTGAAGAGCACACTTTGTTACATAGGCTTCTGTTGCAAACTGTACGGGATAAAGGCATGAGGATAAACTTTATGGGTAAGCAGGGTTGTTGGCCCAATGTAACATGATGATGATGTATTTGACAAGGTGAAGTGTTAGTGCAGGTGACATATTTGATGGGGTGATGTGTTTGACCATGTAACATATTTAACCTGCAAGCGTAAAAACTAAAGAAATGGGGGCTATGTAAGAGAAATGCCAGGAATTAAGTAATTGTCATTGTTAAAATAAACAGTAACGTTTCACCACCATTTTTGTCTAAATAGACAATAGCTGTGGAGTTTTTACACTTGCCGGGCAAACACATGAGCCTGTCAAAGACTATCAAGTTGTATTGATATGGTGAGACACAGCCTTAAGTGTTTCAATACACCAGAATCAAACAGTACATGAATAGTGGGTGACAATGACCAAAGCAAAGAATATACTTTGCTACTACATATATTCCGTTTTATTTGTGGGGACATGTAGTTCATGATTTGTTTACAAATCAACACTAATTTCTTACCACAAGTTGAAGTTTGTGTTTGTGAGAAAAATGTAGGAAAAGTTGAACTGTGCTTTAAATGTGTGGAAAAATTTTGTGAACTTTGCAGATGACGAGAACCAATGTGTACTTGGTTTGTATATGACCATATTAACAAAGACTTTCTTCAATATATTGGGAATGGTATTTGGGAATAGACTTTGAAGTGAAGGCGTCCCGACACGACTGGGAGATTTGAAGTATTAAATGGGTATTTAAAATTGTGTCAACAGTGATAGTTGTATTAAAATAGCCATATAAGATGTAAAGAAAAAGTCATTAAGGTGGTCACTAGTTATGAATAACTTGGGGATGAAAGGAAAATGTTACAGACATTTGGATATTTTAGAAATAAAAAATGTTAATGACACTTGCTTTGTGTTCCTGTTAATTATTTGAAATCATTAAATCTTTGGTATGTGAGAAAGAGCACCTGGGCTTTGTGATTAGGTGGGTAAATACCTCCAACATATCCCAGACTTGTTGCACATTCTCTTTCACTTCCTTCTTGAGGGATCTGTGGTTGAATTCCTGTTTGAGTTGGGCCAGCGTTCCCCTGTCCCCGATACTACCTCCACTGTACAGTTGGTTCATGAAGTCCTTAGGAATAGGTAATGTTCAAGAAATTCTTTTCAACATTTAGTTCATAAAGCTCTATGTAAATTTAACACAAAGTGATGGGTAAGGTTTTGGTGATCTTGTGCACTAGTACAAAAGATAATTCAATAAACAGTTAAGTGTAATTCTGTTTGGGCCAACAGTTCAAGGGTTATCTGGAAAGCAGTAATAGACCAAATTATTGTCAATTTCTTGTTATATATATCCCCGGGAGTAACATTCATATTTCATTGTTTATGCATATTTCTTGTTTAATTACACAGGACACACAGAAATGCTTGGACCAAATTTGTGTTTATCCACATGAGGGATAAACTAGTCTATAATTTAATGAGTGTTTAACATTTTATGGGTGTAACATAAATACCTGTAATAGAATAACTTCCTTGTGGAATTCCTGGGGGGCTTCAACCAGTCCTGACAACCTTTTGTCATGGTCCCAGCCGTTGGCACGACCGAGGTGTGCATGAACCATTCGCTCAACAGTCTGGCCATCACCACTGCAGAGTATCTGAACAGGTTTACCCTCTACAGTAGGGACATACTTGTAGAGGTGTTCCATGATCTCAATTGTCCCGTCTGTGGATGATGGGTTCGCATCAATAACGCCTAGGTTAACCTGTGAGAAAAGAGGTATAATTAAAGACAGCTGACAACAAATTACCTTTGATAAAGCTAATGGAGCCAGCACTCTTCCACTTTTCAGATGATTTGCTAACTTATAAAAGCAATGTTGATAGTTAGACCCGTGCATAACATCATGGTATTGGGCGTTGGAATTTTATTATTTTGTAGAAACAGAGATTCTTTCATAATCAGAGCATTGTGTAATGGGTAATAACATTGGAATGTGACTATAAAACATTGTCATTAAATGACCTTGGTTGTTTTAAGCAATATGATAAGGTGCATAGTATTTATTATGATATGTGTAAGCTGTATGCCCACATACCTGCGCAGTGGGTTCATTTTCAACAGGTAGCTATCCACATTCATAATTAAAATACTTTAGATAACACTTTCTGTTTGTTATATTTAGTTTAAATTTAGTTGAAATTTGGGAAATTCCCAAAAATGCTATGGTTGTTGAACTTAGGAAAATGTTGGGAAAATATTAATTTCTAAAAATGTTAACAAGATTATCTATGCGTTACTTGTATTGAAATACCATGCTAGCACTGATAACGGTTTGCTGTTAAGAATACAGCACTATAAGTTACCCAACTTACCACATCACTACGTTTATTCATGGCTTCAGTGTGTGCATGATGAAGGTGTTTGGGGAAGCGCAGATGCTGTAAACAGTCCAAGTTTCGACCCAGAATGACCACTACCATGTGCTCCATGTGGGATTGTAGTTGTAGGTAATCATCCCGACTTGGGACAAATGCAGATGGATCAATAGCCCTTGCCTCCATTATGTCATCTTTTTGAAGGTGGAGCGTAGGCACCCTATGGCTGACTCCAAATGTCAGACCCCATAGCATGAAGGTGTTGCCTTTCTCCAGGCCCTCGTGTGCAGCCTTGGCCAGTATCTGAACGTTGTCCCAACAAACACCATAAGAACTGTTTGTTGGGAGCAGGGTGTTGCTGGCCATGGCTGGTTTCCTGTTGAGATCAAAACGTTTTGGTCTATTTTGTTGTCGTTCCTTTAATGAAAAAGGAGGAAAGATATTTAGTTTTAAAGCGGCTTAATCACCGAGAGTGCCCCATTCAGAAATTCTAGTACTGTTCTAGTGTACTATGGGGTAGCACCGGGAGTGGTCATATTGCTCCTTTAAGGGTATGCTAGACACATAGATATAATTGTCAACAATTGATCATGAGGCAGACTCTGTCTAGTTGATATGGTCTCAGTGGGTAAGGATGATCAATTTTCGTACGGTAAAACCTGACGTATAAGCCGCACCCCGTGTTTTGGGTGATCCTATAAGGCCCATATGAGTGGTCCCTGGGGAGAAGTCGCGTATAAGCCGCCCCCAAGTATATGAGGTGAAGTGAACCCCCCCCCCCCCCCGCCCGGGTGCATTGGTCCGTATGGGGTTTTCTGCTACTGCTACTGGGACTACATGAGTAATGACAGCTTTCTTTCACACCCCCCCCCCCCCCCGACCTAAAGTTGTACAAATGTGTAGCGGTCACCCCCCCTTTTGATTGTTAGAATGCTGGGAGGGGTTAGCGGTAGTCTGGATTGTCTTTAGACTGAGGTGCAAAGATAAAGTGTTGACACTTAGCACTGAGTTTGTGTTGGCTGGCACCCCCCCCCCCCCATTCCCAGCCATCTATGTAGAGGTCAAAGAGGGTTATTCTAGGGTGATCTTGAAATTATACTTTGGAAAAACTCCCGTATAAGCTGAGTTTGCCCTGATCCTATACGCCGCACTGGCGATCGGATTCATGTACTAGCCGCGGGTTGTACACAAGGGTTTACCGTAGTTCTGACAAGTTACTTACCAAGACAGCAGTGATGCATGAAAGGGCAGAACACATGAAAGCGTCATGGGCTCTTTTAACCATTAATGGATACTTATGTCTATTATCAGGATGCATCAATGCAGCCCTGGTGACTTTTTCAACTGTGATGTATTCAAACATGAACGGACCCCTACACGGTGGATAAATGCTTTCCCTTTAAAAGGCAAACCCCAAATAACATTTTAACACCCCATCCATCAATCTATACCGCACTGTGTAACTCCCAGTGACATAGTTGCATTTTTTAAAGAGTGTGTGAAGCAAAAATGAATGATGAAGTTGAAGGAATGCAACACTTATGAGTTTCCTAAACAGGCTGCATCCATGCATTATGACAAAAGTTAAAAGCAAGAAATGCGCTTCATAAATGAGATTAACAGGTTGAATGTGAACATACCTCCACAGTTGATTTCCACAGTAGCATATCGGAGTCATGGTTGGCACACAGACGGTCTACATGCTTTCGAGCAGCAGAGGTACCTTGCGAGATGCCCATTCTGTTCAATGTGGCAACTGTCTTCTGAGTGGAGCCTTGTCGCCACATCTCGACACCCATGGCACATTGGAAGAACTTGAATCGTTGGGGATTGCGAGTGAACAGCACCACAGACATAGCGGTTCCAATCCTGATATTAAGGGTTTCCTCAGCTTCTAGCAAGGTTTGCTTTCTGTAGGGGGAAAAAGTTTTTTAGGATGATACACTGACAACCAATAATGGTTCATAGATTGTTCAGGCACCTGCGAATTTGAGGGAATACTTTATATGTGAATAGAGATGTCATTGACATCCAATTTGTTTAGATATTTGATTACCGTATTAGACGTAATAAGCCCACAGTGTGTTTTAAGAAATATTATGGACACCTTTTAGTAGTTAAGATTTTAATTGGGGTCAAAAATTGAGATATTTTTGGTTATTTATAGTATAAAAATCGGCCGAAAAGGGGGAGGGGTGTAGCCTTATTAGGGGGTGTGCGCTTATTACGTCGAATACGCTATCACTATTTTGGTGTAGATTTTCCAATTATATTTATTTATTTATATATACTGTAGCGTCAACAGAGGGGGGGCTGTGGGTTCAAAGACCCCCCTCCGTCGCCCCGGCATACGTTGTACACAAGATAAGAGTTGATGCGCCGGGCGGGGGAGGAGACGACTGGCTTTGCCGCTGATTAGTGGGTGGGGTGGCGGAATCCCCACCGACGCTGAGACGTTCGAAGCGGGGGCGTCAGGGAAGTTCGCCAGGGCCCATGACGGAACGTCTCCGGTGTTGGAGAAACGTCAGTAAACTATATAAGGAAGGGGGACGGAGAGTTCCAACAGTGTGGTTTGACGCTTCAAGCAGAGAGGATCTCCGACAAGACTTAGCTGGTGTGGCCAAGAGAGCCAGGGCAATAAAGTATCTTCGGTTCAACTGTACTAAACGAGTTCTGTCTCCTTCCACATTACGGGGGACGCTACAATACATTTTATGTGGTTGCAAAAGGGTGTTTATTTTCTTCCTTTCACTTGAGGCCATGAAGATGAATGGTTAGCAGCATTTTGGGCACAATCTGAAAGAATTTTTATAGCTCACCAATATGCTGTTTGTCCACAAATATGCAGAGCTCTGCAAATGTGCAGAGGTCCATAAATACACTCTCCATATATTTATGGAGGTGGGCAAATATACATGGGAATTTGTATAAAGTACTTAAGCATACAAATAGGAAGGTGTATGTAATATTTGGGGACCTCCAGAAATTTTTAATGGAACCAAATGTAGGGACCTCTGGAAATTTTTGGAGAAACAGGACCCTGATAGAATTTTTACCATGGAAAATATGTATATTTCCAGTAATCAGATTTTAAATAAGGTATGAAAGCAAATAGAATATTATGTTGACCCCCCCTATAATGAAAACTATATAAAAACAATATCCATACAGGGGACAGCATAATGAATGGGTAAAAATTACACAGACCTTCTGTCCTTTTTAGGGCCCATCATTCGGTGACCTGTGATTGTTTTTGCCTCTGGGAACATCGATTTCAAGGTTGATAGAGTGATGGGTGCTACCTGCTCCATTTCATTCAAACCTTTTTCCCAGTTGAATTTCTGGATGTTATCGGGTGTTACTTGGTGCTCGAAGGAAGTTTGTGTCATCTGCAGAGATTTTCGCTGAAGGGACACCAAAGAAATATATGAATTTATGCATTGCTCTATGAGATGTGGCAGTTAAATCACACCATAAAGCATGAATTGATTAAAAGTGATACCACTAATTATACACATATATTCCATAGACAAACATCCTCAAACGGTTGACATGATTATAAAAATATATGGGTGAGTTGATGAATTATATAGATCCATTTAACATCTAAGTAATATGGGATTACACCAGTCGCTGCAAGTAGTACAAGGAAGTTTAGAGATGTAGGTACACCAATAAATAGAGGTTTTATTGTAACGACATAACCAAAGAACTATGTTTAGCCTTTGCAAAGGTTACCACACCAGCTGTAGTAAAAAAAAATATAGAGGAAAACAATTTACCTCGTTTTTAATGAGGCCTTGGACCACTGAGATTAAAGCTCTCTTTGCTGGAGGACTGCATGCAGCCAAAAGGCCAAAAGCTCGCTGATATTCATAGTTTGTTATAAAGTTGGCAGCTTTTTGTGTGAAACCACCATTTGCTATCAACTGCTGCCTGGTTACAGGTGGAAGGGGATCATCTTTCCGACACTCCAAAGTTGTTGATTTTGTAGAGGTTGATGCACATTCTTTCCCACCTGTCCTAGGTGTTGAACCAGTAGTTGTTTCAGTGGAGAGAGGGGCAGGTGGTGGTGTTGCTGGATATGGGCGTTTACGTGATTGCTCCTTAGTGGGAGGCGTACTAGGTGGTGTACCTGGCCACAGGCGTAGAATGCTCCGCTTCCCTCCTTTCCGACACTTCTGTGCAACAGTGTTCTTGTTAAGGATGTCAACGCAAGCAATGCACAGAAATGCATTGGTGTTGATGGAAGCGTGCAAACTGGGGGAAAAGCACAGAATCAGGCATGTTAATTAAGTAATTAGATTTAAACCAAAACTGACATTGGTATGGCACCCTTCTGTAATATCCATGGTGGCCCGATTCTGAGAAATGAACGGTTAAAGTGAACAGGGATTGCCTGGCGGGAAAGGGGTAACATGGAGGGGGTTATTGATTAAAATGGCGTGTCTATCCCAGTGAACAAGACACATTATTTTTTGATGTTCTGAAACGTTTCCATAAGGTTAGAAATAGGAGTTTTTGTTAAACGTTATTTCAACATCCAAATAACGTTTATAAATAACCCCTAACTAATTTAGATAAAAGGTGGAAACCCATATATGATATTTCATTTATAAAATAGGTCAATTACATTGATAGAGTCCTAATGTTCGTCCTCTTGATGATTTTAGCATATATTATATCAAGTGCTGATAACCTTTAATAAAACGTTTTTTAAACGTTTTTAAACGTTTCTCCATGTTCAAGTATATGTCACCAGGTGGCACTTTAGGCGATAATGGGATTTTACCTAGGCATTTTTGTAAAACAAATCTAGTACAATCCTTCTATGAGGGGCCTAATTACGACTATAAAATATTTTAAAACATTGGTACTAATATCAGCATTCCATGTTGAATTAATTATGAGCGCAATACATGGTGAATCAAGTGCATTGTAGCTCATTGTAGTTACAGGTACATTACACTCCATTTCTGTAGAATTACAAGATGCATATATCCTGGTAAAATTCTAGCCCCTACATAACATAACTAAAGGGTGAAAGGATTTCCTCCCGCAAGGACTGGACCGACAAATGATGAAGTGATGTGTTAGTAGGCAAATACCGTAGTGTTTAAGCGCCCCTGCGGTTATTAATTTCAACTTCCTGTTACCCCCTGCGTTTATACAGGGACCTGAGCTTGTATGAGTATGTTTAAAGAGAGACTTTGGGTTTCACAGGGGTCCCAGACCTTCGCTTAAGGTAGATCGCTACTCATGGAATATGGATTTCTGCGCATATAGCTTTAAATTATCAGAAAGGGCTAATATTATATGACGGGATACATATACATGCACACTAAGCCATATCTAAAAATTGGACAATTCCGAGCAAAATTGAGTATTTTATTGCATTTTAAATATTTGATATATTTGGACCCACTGATATTAGCTATTTTTAACATAAATCTTGTTCCTTTAAAACTGTACTCTGGTTTAAGGATTATCTAGAGACATCCCTCCCAAGACCACATTTTTAAAAATAATATTCAAATGGGATATTGCCATTTAGGGGATGGCCTAATCTTTTAGAAACTGAAAGAATTTGGTAGATATTCATACTAGAAGAACATCTATGACAAAATTAACCATATTGAATATCCAGAAAGTAAGATACACAAATCGTATTCCAACTAGGGAGATAAAGCCCTATTTGAAATTAAATATGGCTTATTCTTATGTTTTTGTTGCCAACGAAACTTACATTAACGCCAGAATGCATAAAAATAGCCCTAAACCCTTGGTAGCATATTTTTGAGGATGAAAATTTGGACAAAACCATTTTTCACTCCAAAAAACAAAAAAAATTGATATTTTTCATGGTTTTTTGCCTTAAATATTGCTCAAAAATATTCAAAATGAGTTAAATATAATCAAAGTTGAGATGCCCAGCATTTATAAAATATTTTATGTATGTACAAAGCGATGAAGATATGCAGAGACAATATGCCATAGACTATTGTCAGGAAAAATCATGGGATTCTACCAGTTTTTAGGCAAACCACAGGTGGTAAAAAAATTGGCCAAAATCGCCCAAAAATAGGCGAGTAACTCGTAATAATGGGTGTACGGTCCTGTACTGTAAACTCTCAATAATAGGTGTACGGTAAAGGAAGAGTTAAAACGTTATTTAACGTTATTTCTACCTCAATAAAACGTCATTTACAAACATTATTATAACGTTATAAACGAGTTGACCCCCCCCCCCCCCAAAAAAAAAAAAATCAAAAAAAAAAAATTGCATAGTTCCCACCCCCCCCCCCATATTCATTGTAAATGACCACTCCCCAACAGTACCACATGTCTAACCAAGTCAACATTTAATATTTTGTACTCACCTTTCATGAAGTGGGAAAACCTTGAGGAAGGTGTCTTGGCTGCACAAGGCTCCAATCCTATACCTGTCATAATTCTTTCCGTTTTTGACAAATTCATAGTGGCATATGAAACAATTCCCATTCATGGTGAAAACCACACCCAGTCCACCTGACCTGACCAGTCCAGTCAGCCTCAGACAGCATGGCACTGTTTACAATCTACACTCTCCAAACACAGTGCCTGATCCCGCACATGGGCAGTAAGGTACTTCCTGTGGTTCAGTTTTCAAAACAACAGACTTGTACACTTTCTTTCAAGACATGCCCAAATATGCCCGGGGGGGGCACTTGGTATATTTTGTATACACATGTGTGCGGCTGGCAAGGGTACTTTTTCAGCAAAATCTCCCTAGCAAGGGTCCTGTTTTAAAGGGAAAATGTCCCTAGCAAGGGTCTACTTTCAACAAAATCGCCCTAGCAAGGGTCACTTTTTGCAAAAATGACATGATTTTCACCAAAATGTACCACTTTTTCCTATTTTTTTCCGAACATTTCCCGGACATGAGGAAAATTTCTCTGTATAATGACCCATTTAGTATATCTTTCGTGATTTTTCTCATCAAAACAAGGATTTTTGGGCCAAAAGTGCCCTAGCAAGGGTATGTTTTGGACACAAAAGCTCCCTAGCAAGGGTAAGGGTTGTCATAGGTCCAGCCGCACACCCATATCAGAAAAAATTCAAGTACCCCCCCCGGGCAAATATGACTCCTTTCTGAAAATACCATACGGAAATAACAAGGTAGGGATGAAGAATAATGTTGGAGGAAGCTGACAAGTGCAAATAGTATTACATATAGTGCTGTATTTCATGATTTCGGCCAGCAGCAAGTTGGCAGACTGGGGATTGGGACATGTGTGTGTATGGGCAAACCAGGGCCGTGCCAGGTGCCCTGTCACCTGTCAAAGGCCCAGCAGGTCTAGAGGTGTTTGTTTATAGTCCAGGCTAAATATTTTATTGGTACCATGTAAACAGTGGAGGGTTATGGGGGTGAAACGGCCATATATAGTATTCATACACTGCTTAGGTCTCACGGCACAAAATCAATGTCCTGGTTTCCATGGCGATTTATACTAAATCTAGGCTGACTTTTTTATTTTGGGCCTATTGTATAATTTTCTCCATTTCAATAGCTAAAATATGGTATATTTGGCTTAGCTCTCAGGGAATTTTAAGTATTTCAAATATTAGACCCAAGGTGTGTGACGTTGATTTTTCCGAGGCCCGTCTAGGCATTTAGGGTGGTACCACTTCCTGCGGCGTTACGCCTCCGCGTGCAGCTAAAAATGTCGCGAACTTGCCAGGACTCGAACCTGGAATCTTCCGCTCCGTAGGCGGACGCGTTATCCATTGCGCCACAAGTCCACATGTTGATGGGCGGCCCAGATAGGTGATTTTATCCCGATAAGGACACATAAAACTAAAGGCGAAAAGGCTGATTTGCCTCGATTTACGCCGGTTTAGACACTTGTAGCCCCTAAAGATAAGACAGACGTACAGTTGGGGGACGGCAGAGAACGACTCAAAGACGACGAGGCCCGAGTCAGTCGGAGAAGATGGGGCTCGACCCGGGGCAGGGCGAGGCCGAGGCTGCAACTCGCAAGTGGCGGGAAATGCAAGTCAACAAATCGGGAAAACACCAAATTAGACAGGACTCAAGCAGTTCACTCAACTAATGGTATCATTCATTAACGCACAACATACATACCAAGGTTAATGGCGCAATGTCTTCAAAGTTTGTGGTGTTTTCCCACGTGTTTTCGTCGTTTTGCTTGAATAACTCTTGCCGTCCGTCTTTGCACTTCCTGCACGTGTTCATCTTTTAGACACGAGACGGCGTGGCCGCTAAAGTCATTCTGAGTGAGATGAGTTGGCTAAATTCTCTCTCTGAGAAGATCAAATCTGTAGAAGGAAGATAACTATCATGGCACAGCCTTATGTAAATACAGCATACATCAACCGTTTATATATGCGTTGGCCTGGAGATGGCTATACAATACCAGGATGAAATACAGAGAGTTTTGCGCCCAAGTGGCGCCATATTTTGTTACAGAATTAGCTGAAGCTGGGTTGCAGCAGATTGTTTCTCACAGACGTCACCCTAGGCGGCACAAGCACGATTCCTGCATCTGGGGCGCGCACCAACCATAACAGCAGTCTGTTTTTGATAAATTGACAGAAAAATAGGTAAGATTTCATTCTGATACTTGGTGAAGTGCAAACTGTAAGTATGCTACACGTTAGAATATCAGAACTCTCTGAGGTTTCATAATAAATCGTGGCATAGACATAGTCATAGTGACTCCTGTCCCGCCACTCCGATCAGACACCGCTCACCAGCGCCTTCGGCGCCGGGATGATGGGCCATGTTGGGAGAACAGGCTAATTATAAATATTATTCCAAAAAGTTGTTGCCATAAACCACTGGATAGTTTAGATGATTACGATGTTAGACAGCATAGTACCCGTATCTCTGCTATGATATGAGAAATGCTTTTTATTTGTGGAGAGAATTTCTCCCTGATAAATCTATGGAGAGTACTGGCTGGTATTTTCGGCCGGGGGGTATTTTCGGCCACTCTGGCCTTATTTTGGTCCTACCCAATTACATTTTGGAAGATACTTCATGTGATTTTTTTCAGAAGATACCTGAAAGCATTGTTTTTATTTCCTGAAAATAAAAGGGTACCCAGGTTACCCAAATCAAGTATAAATTTCCTCATTTATACTTATAGAGAGACCACTAGATTTGTTGGCCATGATCTGAGAACCTTAACATGTCTGTTAATACATCAATATAAACTCACCAGTTGCCTAAGGCTTAGGCTAAGGCCTAAGCCTTAGCCTAAGGGTATTCATATTGTGAAATTCCATTAAAATTCAGGTCTTGCTTAGTATGTTAAAGTTCTAATTTATATTTTAGTAGAAATTTTCTATATTTATATTTTCCATCCCTAGTTTAGGGGGGGTGGCCGAAAATAGGTGCCATAATTCAACTGTGGGGGGTATTTTCGGCCACCAGGCAGTATTTATGCTGTAAAAAGTACCTATAATACTTTTTTAAACTGGTAACAGCTTTTCTCAGCTGGCAAACACATTTAATATGCACATTTAACCTCATAATTATGTATGGAGCAGTTTGTATAGAAAATTTATACTTTCCTGTTTGGTATATTAGTTTTGAGACCTAGATCTACATTTTCTGTTGAGCTAAGGCATATAGACCTACTCCCATTATCCATGGCATATGCAAGGCAGACCCTGAAAGTCTGGGTTGAAGCCTTTTCACACATTTTTTCATAAGAGAGATCAGAATAAAATTCTGATTGTGGGAGCTAAGTTAAATAAATGTACCTTTTTTGCATCTACCTCCACTTTAATTGGCACATATATGCAAAGTGGCCGAAAATACCACCCCCTGGCCGAAAATACCCCCCTAAAACAAAAAAAAATTAACAATTGGCCCTACTAGTACCAGTAAAACTATTATTGTGGTGCCACCTGTCCAAACATGTTGGAAATACCCTCCCTTATTCCATCTATCAATAAAATTGCGTTTGATAAGTATTTCCATGTGTGGTAGCAAATTAAAGCTTAAGTGGCCGAAAATACCCCCCAGTACTCGACATAAATTATTTAGAGAGTGCTCATTTTTTAACAACAGGGGGAGGGCGGTGAGATTTCCCGCGGAGCGCGTGATTTTTTTCACCCCCCCCCCCCCCCCCCCCCGGCAGGCCGAAAATCACGCGCGTTCGCGCCCCTTTGTAGCATAGTAACGCGCTGGCTTTTCCCCCGGGGGGGGGGGGGGGTACTCAAATTTTTTTTGACACGGGTGTGCGGCTGGCCCTTTGAGGGGGTGCAGAGGGGTCCCCCCCATAGGTCACAAAGTCGCCTCTTTAAAGGGCTACAGGTCACAAAAAATATCCAGGTCGCAGGTCACTTTTTCATTATATAACAGTATGGCCATTTGAAAACAGCAGGTCGCAGGTCACAAAAATTAATGGTGCAGGTCGAAAAGTCGCCTGGAAAACGGCCCAGGTCGCCAGGTCGCCGAAAACCCCTCTAGAGCCACCTTTGACAACCCTTACCCTTGGTGAGGGGGATTTTGGTCAGAAGTGACCCTTGCTGAGGGGGATTTTGGTCAAAAGTGACCCTTGCTGAGGGGGATTTTGGACAAAAGTGCCTAGGTTTTAGCAATTTTCCCCGAGGAGTCGGCCTTGGTGTACGAATTTTGGTCAAAAGTGACCCTTGTTGCAAAGAATTTTGGCAAAATGTGACCCTTTTGAGGGGGATCTTGTTGAAATCTCCGAAAAGTGACCCTTGGTGAGGGGGATTTTGGTGAAAATTGACCCTTGGTGAGGGGGATTTTGGTGAAAAGCAGACCCTTGGTGAGGGGGATTTTGCTCAAAAAGTGCCCTTCCCAGCCGCACACCTATGTATACAAAATATATGAAGTGCCCCCCCCCCCCGGGGCTTTTCCTCAAAACAGGTTGAATTTTCACCCCTACTCCCGGTCAAGGGGTCCACATTTTTTACCCCCTCCCCCCAAATCCACCACTCCCCCCCCCTGTTGATAAAAAATGAGCACTCCCTTAGATTCATGTATAGGTACATTTATTTGAACTTTGTGATAAAAAAAAAACGAACACAATGTTTCACATTACCCCGGCACATAATACACAACCTGTTTTTGGTAGTTTTGCACAAAATCTGGACAAACGGTTAACGGTACTAGGATCCTATGGGCTGAACATCAGGTGGCTGAACGTCAGGGGGCCTATCTTCCTCAGGGCCTGGGTAGCGCACACCGTTTTGGTAAGATCTAGTCGCATCGAAAATCAGGACAAACCAGCTAGGATATTACAAATTCAATGTGTTTTCTAACGGAATCTGCCTCTTTCACTAAGTCTATGATAGGGCTTGGGAAAATTGAGTTACCCCATGTACCAAAAAGCTCTTATACAGTTTAATAGTTGATTTTAAAATGAGAGCAGAAAACGTCAGTGGCACCCTCAGTAGTGCGCTGTGGTGCCTAGCAAGGGACCCTGGTCCCTCAGCCTTGAGCTCCAGTACCTTTTTCCACCACAAGGCCTACAAATGGGACCTGGACAAATGCTATACCGGTATTTAGATTGCAACTTTCTGCTAGGCTGTGCACATAGACTGGTGTACAGGATTTGATTGGTCAACTTTTGAAGACAAGTTTGCGGCCAAACAAGCTTTTTTAAAGTGAGCCTAAGCTGTCATGAGACTGATGGCTAGCTCCTAAGCCTGAATCCAAGGAGAATCATAATCATAACTCCATACAAATGTACCGTATCAATTTAACTGAGGTAAAGGGTATCTCTCACCTGCCTTGAGATTAAAGGGTAAGAAATCACGTTCTTGAAAGAGTCAATACCAGATTTCTACACAATGCTATAAAAACCTTACATGAAAATGACCGCCGTCATGCTTATGAAGTTAGTGACGTCACTGCAGCAGTTTTCAGTAGAAAGTGAGCATCGTTTGACTTGTAAATGGGCACAGTTTGATGTGGAAAATGGGTAGGCCTACAGTCTGACGTGTTAAATGGGCACGTTTGACAGGGCACTGTTTGACGTGTAAACGGGGCTCCGTTTGATGTGAAAAAAGGCTACAGTTTGAAGTTGAAAAGGGGCTGCAGGGGGCTCACTTTTTCCAGGGAAACTTTTAATTACATGTGTTTCTACTTGTAACTATTATACTATAGGCACACTATGAACGGAAAAGTGAGCCTTGACAATAGGGATGTCATTGACATCCAATTTATGTCGATGACGATTATGTGTTATATAAACGACACCTGGCCAGGGTTCTTCCATATGCCCACTGCCCCACCAGGTCGAGACGAGGTGTTATACACCGAGTCGCTGACCAGTGGGCAGTGGGTATGTGGAAGAACCCTGGCCAGGTGTCGTCTATCTGACTTAACCCTAGGGTATGCATTATAACCAAGGTGCGAATCCTTTGTCTTACCCGTGGGTTAATGACATTTAGAGACCGATATATCAATGTATTGCAATATAGTATTTAAACTATTAGGTAGATCTGAAATACTGTCCATTGCCTTAATAAGCTGAGAAAAATAGCAAAAACAAAGGTTAATGGTAGCTGAACACCAGTTCCATTATTACTGGACATCGATTCTCTGTCTCTTTGTAGCTCTATAGTGATCGATGCCCAGTTTTATACTTCAGACCAGTGGCTCATTTTGGCTGTTTTTCGCCTCACAGATTGCTCCTAGCGCAAAATCCTGACTAGGTGTCAATATATTCTCTATGCCAATGTGTAATATGAGGGTAGAAAACAGTGGAACCTCAGTTAGAAAAAATCCTACTGAACAGTTTTTGAGAAAATTAGGGTTTTGTTGCCCTTTTTTGCTGTTTTTAGTACATTTCCTACATAACCCGTGAACGCCAGCATTTCTCAATTTTCAGGTATTTAGAATTAGAATTTGACATTTTTTTATTCGCAGTAGGATTCCTGAATACCGAGCCATTCTAGAAAAGCTATTCTTTGGAAAAAATACTTAGTATTTCTTGATGATTTTCGTTGCACAAATTTAGGTTGTAATATAAAAACTGCATTGTCATCCAATCAAAGTGTTTATGCACTGTTGAGGGTCACCCCCTCCCACCCTCTTCACTGTGCATTGAAGGAGAACAGGCAGGGGAGGTACACGTGTCTGTATATAGCTGTTGACCTGGGTGCTGGGTGCATTTTTAATTTATGGGGTGCCAACTGTTCATGAAAGAAAATTCAAATAGATTTTTTTTTTTTTAGTATCAGATTAATGCAACTACAAGTCGTGACAGCACTTAAAGCATTCTATTTGCATTAATATGAATGGTGGCCACCTTATGGGGTGCCAAATATTCATGAAAGAAAAATTGATAAGAATTTGTTTTTTATTAGCATTAA
Organism: Harmothoe impar; assembly: GCA_947462335.1. Taxonomy (NCBI): domain Eukaryota; kingdom Metazoa; phylum Annelida; class Polychaeta; order Phyllodocida; family Polynoidae; genus Harmothoe; species Harmothoe impar. The sequence goes on along the minus strand of OX381708.1, from coordinate 16,423,108 downwards.
ATTGATGCAACTACAATTCGAGATTGCATTTCAAGCATCGGGGCATTCAATGAATGGTAGTCATCTTAAATATATGGGGTGCCAACTGTTCATAAATAAAAAAAAGAATAGAATTAGTTTTTTTATTAGTATCAGATTAATGCAACTACAATTTGTGATTGCACTTAAAGCATTGTGGCATGCAATGACTGGTAGTCACCTTGAATGTATGGGGTGCCAACTGTTCATGAAAGAAAAAAAAGAAAGTTTTTTTTTTAAGAATCAAATTAATGCAACAGCAACTCAAGATTGCATTTAAGCATTATGGCATTCAATGATTGGTGGCCATCTTGAACCTATGGGGTGCCAACTCTTCATGAAAAAAACAACTAAATTGGATGTTTTTAACAGTTTAAAATTAATGCAACTACATTTCAAGATTGCATTTAAAGCATTGTGGCATTCAATGAATGGTGGCCATCCTAAACCTATGGGGTGCCAACTGTGTTTGAAAAAGGTATCAAATAGAAATGTTCTTATATAGATATCAAATTAATGCAAGTACAATTCTTCATTGCACTGAAAGCATTGTGGCATTTAGTAAATGGTAGCCATCTTGAATGGGTTGAATGAAGGAAAAATCAAATAGGATTTGTTTTTTTGATAGTATCAAATTAATGCAACTACAAGTCAAGATTGCATTTCAAGCATTGGGACATTCAATAAGTGATAGCCATCTTGAATCTATGGGATGCCAACTGTTCATGAAAGAAAAATAGAATAGATTTTTTTTTATTAGTATCAAACTACTGCAACTGCAATTCGAGATTACATTGAAAGCATGGTGGCATTCAATCAATGGTTGCAATCTTGAATTTCGAAATGAACATACACACAGACATATAGGCATGAACATGGTGTTCTCCTTCATATAGATATTCATGGATTTCTACTTCTAATAAATATAGCTTTCTGTTACATGGACGTCGATGTCCAGTTTTAGATATATATCCATATAGTGCATTGGAGTGCTATAATGTTGGACTGCTGTATATTTTTCATTGAAAATGTAATTGTTCACATAAAAATCATTGATATGAAACCCAAAATTACTGTAAGGTAGGAATCTGACCTAAGGCCGGGCGAAAGGGACAATTGCCCCTGAGTAACTGTGAGCTCAACTGTTAGACTTAGAACACTATGTCTATTAATCCCCCTCCCTAAATATATTGACAATATCAAAATTGTCAATATAATATATTGAAATATTGACATAATAGCGATATGTCAATATACCACGTAGTATATGTCAATGACATCCCTACTTGACAAAAAGTATGTTCTGCATGCATATCTTGTGTAGTCTTGAGCATATCTCACATAGTCTTACCAGGGTTTCCCCACACCGCATTGACACCGGTGGGCCGCCAGCGGCATTTTAACTAACGCCCGTGTCAAATTAGCTATCTATGGGTTTTTGAAATTTTTGAATTTTTGAATTTTACTTTAATACTACATTAAACACTTCAGTGTTAAGGTTCTTCCAAAGTCTATAAGGTGGCAGCATCATGCACCCCACGTTAAGATTACACAGAAAATAAAAAGTTTATGATTATGCACTTAAGATAATATACATGTTTGTCCACAAAGTGCCATGAGCTAAAAAGTATGTGCCACACAAACACACATACAGATAGTGACACACAACAGGAGCCCCTCTCTGCTTCTATCAATTGGATAAATAATGGTTACAATATTCCATCTTTATTGCAGAAAATTTTATCGTCAGAAGCACAAGAAGCAAATACTAATAGCTGGTTTGAGTGAACTATGGCTGATGTTAGAAGCTCTGGTGGCTACCCGGGTGGCTTTCGCAATCCAGGTTATGAACAATCTAGTAACAACATTCCGATGGACGATCCAATGAGAGCGGGGATCCACTCCCTTTGGAAGCAGAACCTGTTTACAGATTACAAAATTCAGGTTGGCGATTGTGAATTTCCAGTTCACAAACTTGCCATGTCTTCAATGAGTGATTACTTCAAAGCCATGTTGTCTGGAGGGTTGGCTGAAGGGAAACAAGACAGTGTGGTCATAAAAGGAGTAGATCTAAGTGCTGATATAATGGAAATCCTCATTCGTTACATCTACACGAACCACATGAAGATATCAAGGGACAATGCTGCTGACATTTTGGATGGCGCCATGTATTTCCAGATAAAATCAGCCATAGAGGTCTGTACCCAGTTCATTGTGAACAACCTTGATCCTGAAAACTGGTTTGATGTTCTGATGCTGTTCAAGTCTCATGCTCTATTAGCTGCAGTTGAAGATGTTGAAACATACATCAAAGAACATATCACAGATATAGCAAAGCCAGGCAACAACATGAAATTCCCACATGATGACTTCCGTTTCCTTGTAGAAAACTGGCAAAGTTCAGAATATGATTTGCTTTTGTTCATCCTAAAATGGATCAAGGCTGAACAGGAAGACAGGGAACAATATGCTGATGAGTTGTTGTGTTCTGTGCGCTATTGTCTCATGACTACACAAGAACTTAGTGCAGTAGCTGATATGAAAGACTTAGGTGGGAGTTCTGTGCTGAGTCTGGTTGAGAAGGCCCTTAACTATCACAAGCTGCCCCTCCACCGACGTGTCCTGCACGATTCAGAGCAATCCAAGGTCAGAAGTCCACCCAGCTTTGTGAATATAGTCAATCCAGAATATGGTGAAGGAACTATGGGGTACTTTTACGACCCTCTCATAGAAAAGCGCTTTGTAGAACGCGAAGCCCTTCTTCTACCACCCCAGTTGAGGCAGAGTGGATCTATAGCTAGCAAGATTGTGGTCAATAATTTTCTGATTGTCTATGAACAAATAGCAGATGAGATAATGGCATTTCACATCTTCGACCCGAGAACAATGATGTGGGAGAGGATCGCAGACCTGCAACGATGCAGTATTCACACCACCCTCGTTCATGACAACAAGCACTTGTATGTGATTGGTGGTCTTGAGCCACCAACAACAATTCTGGACACCATTGTACGTTACGACTTTCAGACCAACTCTTGGAGTGAGTTTGACAGCCTACCGGTACCATTGAGGTTTGCTGGTGTATGTGTTTACAAGAACAGCCTCTATGTGAGTGGTGGAGTCGCAGGTGGACAGATACCTGCTTTACTAGCGATGAATGAGGTAGACACTGATGATGTGCAAACTACTGTCTACAAACTAGATCTGTCAACTCATGTATGGGAAACTAAAGCTCCATTGACTGCTCCAGAATACGGCCATGAAATGCATGTGATGAAGATTCAAGGTGAAGACCAATTATGTATCTTTGATTTTGAGTATCACACACAGGTTTGCAGCCTGGAATGGAATGACACATGGGGCTTCATTGGTTTCCACTTCCGCGATCCACTGCTGTATTTTGAGGGACGTGGATATGTAAGGAGGTGGTTTATTGGGAATTGTGTCTACATCATTGATTATGAATGTGACCATGGTGACGTGATGCACTACCAGAAAATAACAATCCCAGAGAACGGCTGGATTGGTAATGTGGAGCAATGTGAATACGAATGTGAGCATAAGTTGTCTGGCCTAAGACATGTGCTATCGATCCCAAAGCACACAGGTTAACCAGAATTTGTAAATGTGTGAGAAAAGACCCTGAGATGAATAAAACTACTGCCTTATGAGCCTTATAGTACTACAGGAATGGTGCATGGTGAAGTCTGTACATTCTTTGATAACTTGGAACCATTGATCTGTGAAGTATAAAAATATGTATATGATTTGATTTAAAACTTGACTGACATTGTAAAAAGAAGATGGATATCAAACATGCTCTTTGTGTATTAAACATGCTTTTATGTACACGTACAATGTCCTTTGTCATCATGATTTACCAATACAGGACTGACATCATTTCTCTCAGAGGTGCCGATTTAGATTATTATCATTTCCCATGACAGATGATGTGTCAACAGTCTGCGGCACAGCATCTGTGTGAGGCAGCACAATAAAGAGGGGCCAAATGCCACTAGCATTGTTCGACTGCTACGAGCCGTGTCCCACTGCTACAAGTAGACTCATAAACACATGCACGCGCATACGCACTCACACACTTAAACGTGCAACCTAGATGAGAAAAGAACAGACCGAGAGTCCGATAAACTCTTGAGTAAGTACCAGGCGTCATAGCACACTTGGACGTAAAACAGTCCAATCAATCAATTTCCCATGATTCTACACGCTTCTCTTCCTACTCTGTCATTTATTTGCATGTTGGTACCAATAACATTCAGCAAAGCTCTCCTGCTGAAACACTCACTCTCCCAGAAGCTATTAACTAACATTGTTCACTCCATTCTTGTTACTATAATTGTTTCCTCCTTTTTCCATGTTTGACTGGTTTCCATTCTTCTTTCCCAAAGGTAGTAGAGACAAACAATTTGCTTTCTGAGTACTGTCAAGATTTAGATTCAGTGTCCTATTTTCCATCCTACAAATTGGTAATGAAAAAGGATGAGTTATTTGGCTGCAATGTTTGGCGCATCGTGTTTGAGGTGTGAGGTATAAAAATCTGCATTAGGCCAAAAAAAATTAAAAGGTGTGTTTCAGGTCTCATGTTATAAGAATCTAGGTAGGGTAGGTCAGATTCTTTTTCTTTTTTTTTTAATCTTTGGCCCAAAAAGCCCCCAAAAATTGACTCGCAAACATAAGTGCTGACTTGCCAACAATAACTCGTGGACTACTGCAAACGTAGATATTTTCGTGTGTAAAAATCATGGCCTCATCATTTGTGCTAATGTACTTTTTTTTTCAAGTAGCCTTTTTAAGTGAAAGACAAAAATTTCCAAAACTAATGTACATGTTAGGCCTAAATAATGTGTTGGCTTTCATGCTAGTCTTGTGTATGGAGAAGAGGGTTTTAGCAGGAGATGATGGAAGTCTTGATGGTTTCATGAATGTGATGTAACGCTTGACTGTTATTGTGATCGAAAAGAAGATGTATATGAAACATCAATGTACAGGAGTTATATACATTCTGTGAATGAAATTTGTTTTTGTACCATTTATTTGTGATAAAAGGAAAACGGTTGAGATGTATGTGGTCTGTAATAAATCTGAAAACAAGTATTGAGCATTGTTTCTTTTTGACTCAACTTCACAAGGTCCCCACCCCTCCTCTCAAGGGGTCTAAATTTGTGTACAAAGCTAAATCGATAGCCCAGGTGGTTTCTGTGGATATAATCTTGGACAGTTTAATGATGTCAAGGTTCCAGTTAAGTAGGTCACGAGACTGAAGAGCAATTTAACCTACTGTAAACCCTCAATTATAAGCCAACCCCCTAGTTTGAGGGAATGTTATAATCCAAATTTAGACCCATTTAAACACAGTTAAACTATAATTTACTTGGATTAAAACCCTCCCTTATTAGCATACTCCAACATTTAGAGAACGTTTAAGCCTCCATCCTACAGTACTGTGATCTATCTAGGATTGACATGGTTTAAGCCCTAGTTTTGCTAAATGCGAGGCTGTCAGAAAAAACTTGGGTTCACTATACAGTGTTGCCGAAATGACATTGGCACATCAGCTTTTGCCAATGTAGAATCGTAACTGCCGATGTGAGGCTGTCAGACAGCGGCCACAATGGCCAACCATGATCTTAGCTTTCCATCAGTGAAAGATTTTTTCAAATATTCCTATTAACGGCCAGAGTTAGGTCCATGCAATAAAGGCATTTTTTTCAATGAATTTAAGTATTTTTGTAAGCTGTTATTAAAGAAGTATTACAATCTGTATTCATTTATATGAAATGAGGGCTGATGTGGCCTGTGTAAGATCGCGCAACACAGGCCACATTAAAGGACGCCATGCAGTGGCATGCCTGTATGGTGAGAACCTTCCTGTATCAAAAATGAAATTGATTGCATCATGGTTACAATATTTTCTTCTTTATTGCAGGAAGTTTTACTTTACTAGAAACACACCGAATAGTGGTAGCCTGCTGGTTTGACCATGGCAGATGTTATAAACGATGGCAACGACCAAGATCCAGGAAACAGCATTCCGACGGATGACCCCATGAGAGCTGGCATCCTCTCTCTTTGGCAACAAGACCTTTTTATAGATTATAAAATAACGGTAGAAAACCGTGAGTTCAGGGTTCACAAACTTGCAATGTCATCAATGAGTGATTACTTCAAAGCCATGTTGTCTGGAGGGTTGGCTGAAGGTCAACAAGACAGTGTGGTCATAAAAGGAGTAGATCTAAGTGCTGATATAATGGAAATCCTCATTCGTTACATCTACACTGACGACTTGGGCATAACCAGAGACAATGCTGTGGACCTTCTGGGTGGTGCTGTGTATTTCCAGATGAAATCCGCCATCAAATGGTGTACCCAGGTTATAGTCAACAACCTTGATCCTGAAAACTGGTTTGATATTCTGATGCTGTTTAAATCTTATGCTCTCTCATATGCAGTTGCTGAGATTGAAATGTACATAAGAGAACATATAACAGAAATAGCGAAGGCAGATGACAACATGAACCTACCATACGAGAACTTCCGTTTCCTCGTAGAAAACTGGCAAAGTTCAGAATATGATTTGCTTTTGTTCATCCTAAAATGGATCAAGGCTGAACAGAACGAGAGGGAACAATGCAGAGATGACCTGTTGTGTTCTGTGCGCTATTGTCTCATGACTACACAAGAACTTTGTGCGGTAGCTGACATGGAGGACTTGGGTGGGAGTTCTGTGCTGAGTCTGGCTGAGAAGGCCCTTGACTATCACAAGCTGCCCCTCCACCAACGTGTCCTGGACAATTCAGAGCAATCCAAAGTCAGAAGTCCACCAAGTTTTGTGAATATAGTAAATCCAGAATACAATGAAGGAACTATAGGGTACTTTTATGACCCTCTCATAGAAAAGAGATTTGTAGAACACAAAGCCCTTCTACTACCACCTCAGTTGAGGCAGAGTGGATCTATAGCTGACAAGATTGTGGTCAACAATTTTCTGATTGTTCAAGAACATTCATGGGATGAAAAGATAGCATTTCACATCTTCGACCCAAGAACAATGATGTGGGAGAGAATTGCAGACTTGCAACGAAATCGAATCCGTACCACCTTGGTTCATGATGACAAGCACTTGTATGTGATCGGTGGTCTTGAGCCTCCAACAACTATTCTAGACAGTATTGTTCGTTACGACTTTCAGACCGACTCTTGGAGTGAGTTTGACAGCCTACCGGTCCCACTGAGGTTTGCTGGTGTATGTGTTTACAACAATCACCTCTATGTGAGTGGTGGAGTGGCAGGCGGACAGATACCTGCCATACTGGCATTTAATCATGTAGACCCTGATGAGGTGCAAACTGCTGTCTACCGACTAGATCTTTCAACTAGAGCTGAATGGGAAACTAGAGCTCCACTGTACACCCCAGAATACGGTCACGAATTGCATGTGATGAAAATTCTCGGTGAAGATCATCTGTGTGTCATTCACTCCTTGGCCGACATGATGGTTTCCAGTCTGGCTCGAGACATTTGGGGTTACATTGGCTTCCACTTTGCTGGACAATTGCAAGATTTTGAAGGACGACAAAGTGTAATTAGATGGTTCTCGGGGAATTCAGTGTACACAATTGACTATGAGAATGGCACAAATGCTGTGAAACACTACCAGAAGTTAACCATCCCAGAGGATGGGTGGGATGGTCATGCGGAACCCTGTAAATACTACGGTGGGCATAGGATCTCCGGCCTCAGACATATGCTAGCAATCCCCCAGTACACAGGTGAACCAGAATTTGTATATCTGTGAACTGAAATGATGCTATACACCTTATAATTACACCTATAGTATTGTGCCAAAATAATTTTTCACATAATTAAGGAAGCCTCAAAGGGTAGTGTATTAAAAGCACAGGTGGGTAAAAATGGCTCAAAGTAGGTTTGATATTATTTTTCTGTACCATTGATATGTAATTTTTTTAAATGGAACAGTGTGGTGCATGAATTTTAGGCTTACATGTCATACACACCCATTATTGCATAATATAAATGTATCATCAATTTCTTACATTGCATTGCTTAACTACCCTGTGAAACAGTTATATAAAGATGCCAAAGTGTTACCTCTCGACCTCCGCAGATGTACTTCCAGTTGGCAACCTGCCACAGGATGGTTTACCCTGGTAGAATGGACTTGGTGGAAGGAACAGGGATAAGGGCCACTCATGCCCCCACCATAAAAATGCCCAGACACAGACTCACTGTGCATCTCAATGGTCCATCCTACCAGGCCTCCTCGCACTAGAACGCGCTATCCCCCCACCTAAGGTGGATGGTCAATAAACACCAGTTTAGGGTTAACATAAAGAGGCGACTAGGTAAGCTCTTTATAAGAGAATGGGACCATCACAACCCTTATCTCCTATTCACAGGACTAGGCCTGAATGAACTCAATGAGCCCAGACTCATACTACCCTGAAAGGGCACTTTGGCTGGAACTGGGGAAGTACAAATTGGTATAAGCCGGTTTATATCCGTGTGAATCCATACAATCTGTACAGGATCTGTATACATTGAAACTCCTTTCACAGTGTACCCCTACAGCACTGAAAAATTGGTCCACCTGGGATCCGGGTCATTGTTATACGTGTTCTGTGAAGTCACTGTAAACTGTTCCATGTTTCACCCCTTACTTATAATCCATGTGTATAAGTAAACATATGTATGTATTAAGTTTTGTATTGGGCCTAAAAAAAAAAAAAGTTGTGTTCCGGTATCCCGACCGGGCCGACCCTAATTTTTTTTAGACATTTTTGAAATTTTTAGAAAATTTTATGACAATTTTGACATTTTTACAGCTAAAATCAACTTTTTTACCAAAAAAAAAGTTAAAAAAAAAAAAAAAAATTCGACATACCGACCCTGTTCAATTTTGGCCATGTTACCGGAACACAACTTTTTTTTTTTTAGGCCTTATCACCACCATTTATTATTATTCATGTTACACTTAAGTTGAGGAGCACAAAAGGCAATTATGTACGTAAAAGTTGGAGCGGAACATACAATGACGGTGGTAGCTCCCCACCTGATACTGGTTACATCGTGGTTGACCAGAATATCTGAAACTTGTAACCAGGACCAAATAAAATCGTCATAAAAGAAACTATTGCATAATCATGTCATTCATAACTATATTAATGATGCCATACTGTGGTCTAGTTCATTTCACTGTGTATATATTTTCACGAAAATCAAAAATCAGTGAAATTCTTGTATGCCACAATGTAGAATGGATACTTGTGATATAGCAGATTTTCATTTTTTCGCGGAAATTTATACCCATATCTACGAATATGTTCACTGTAATACATAGACAAATCCCAATGCCCACTGAAACCGTCTCTGTCTTATTTCACTCTTGGGGACTGGGGCTTGTGGCTTCGTGGGATATGCCCCAGCAGACACAAGTGAAATATGTCAAGAGACGGTATCAATGCAGTTGGCATTTGTGTTTATTTGAAGCCATTTAATAAAGGAAAGACTAACTTTTCTCAGTCCATTGAATACAGTCACATTGTATTCAATGGGGGGGGGGGGGTATTGAATACAGCTCTTCAGTGGTTAAGCATAGGAAATCTTGTATTTCAAAAAAAATAAATATCATTATGATTAATACATAACATAACCATGGAGCATGCCGGCGCTCAGATGCCTGCCTGTCAATCATCCTCTGAGACACGCCCACTATTGACTTAGCTATCAAACATTAGGCCGCAGGGAACTGCTGTAATTCTGGCATGGGATTCTTCCGGAAACTTCCGGAAATTTAAAATTTTGAAGGCCCAAAGTGTAACCCCTTTGATTTGTATAGATCCGCTCAGAAAACTTTTTAACATTAATAGGGGGTGGGATTCTTAGGGGATACAATTCATCTCAAATTCCACCCGTAGGAGGGGTTTCAGGCCAAGCTTGGAATTTTCCTTCAAACGCAGTTCTATACCATACTAATTATTACATAACACCTAGCAGGTAACATTGGCCATTAGATGGATACCCCGGTACTACAGTACTAGATTATGAACTTTCATTAAGTAAATGTATGTGGGAAACGTTAACAAATCATGTCACTGACTTTGTGATAGCCTTTGACTCTAAGATCTGTAAATTTCTCTTGGGAACATTTGCAAATGATGTCACTGACTTTTAATAGCATATATTCTGGAATGCGTAAATGTTTCTGCAAATTGTCCACACATGATGGCACTGACTACTATAGCTAGAAAACATAATAGTTCTGAGGAATGCTCACATGAGCAATTTCTGCTTAGATTGAAAAGAAACTAGAGTTAGAGTGTTACAAAATGGCTCTCAAAATGCAGGGTTACCACCGTCAAATGTCTGGATTTGATTTAAGACTTTTTGACCATATGTCAGTGAAAAAGTGCTTTTCTGAAAATGTCAGGGAAATTAATATTTTGTCATGGAGAATATTTTAGATACCAAAAAAAGGTCATCTATTTTCTTTGAAAAAGCCCTTCTTTCACTATCATTTCAAAGGAGTTCTAAATTATTTGCGTGCACACACTCAAGGGAATACACAAAACCCCTGTTGCTAGATAATGACCACTCACTAGATAGAAGATAACTTGAAGAGTACATATATATTCATAGTTGGAGGGCATTTAAAAATATTGCGTTTATGTGGTGATTGTCAGGGAAGTTCCATATATAATTTAGAACCCTGCAATGACTGACACCAGAGAAAATGTGTTTCACTTGGCACGTCTTTAAATTATCACTTTCCATGTATCTGGTTAGAAATGAAACTCAATATTAAGGGTGCTATTCTAACACATTTACCCCTTTTATTTTATTACATTTCTGTAAGTTCTTACCTCTAAGTCCACCCCAACTTTTGCAAATCCTACAAGCCCCACAAGGAATCTGAAAATAGTTTATTTTGATTTATTTTTGTTAAGTCTCCTGCAATGGAGGAGACTTGCTCTCATTTATCCTGATAAGAAATGATTAATTGTGAACCCAATGTATAAGCAGCACCCGTTATTGGCACATTTGGTATCAAATTAGAGCTGGGTTTGTGTTTGACTCACGTAAATTGTACACGGTAATGTAGATCCGTAATTCAAATGTGTTAATTGTTTCATTATAAAGTTGTATTTGCGTTGGTTTAAGCAGAATCCTCCTTACGTTGTCCGTAATGGCTACACATGTATTTGCGAACAGCTCAAATAAGTAGATTTGCAGGACAATAATCTTTCAAATAATGTACATTAGAACGCACGATTTTGAGATTGTATTTATGTATTTGTCGGTCACATTAAGGACATGTTTAAGAAATTTATCGACAACTTTTCTGAAAAGTCACCCTTTCTTCCTGCATTAGTCTATAGTGCTATTGTGCAGTGTTGCCGAAAACTTTTTATGCACACAGTGGTGGCCTGTGTAGTGAGACCTTACACAAGCCATTTGACTTCTACACAGGCCATATGAAACCAGCGTGTATACATTGATGTCATATAAAAGGATCTAATACTAATTTATATTGATAAATACTTATGTTTTGTAATGATAATTGGAGTGGGCTATCTTCTCTGTAACGCTGTGAAACTAGGTCAAGCCCACTCTTATATAGTCACCCTCTTTTTTCGTGCAGACGTCTTTTCTCTCATCTATTACACCTTTATGCAATATCATGTGAACTATTTGAGCTATATCATTCTGTTGCAAAACACCTCAGGTATCTGTATCTGTCAAAAAGAAATGGGAAAAAAATAAGTTTTATCACCTAAAATAAGAGATTTCTTTGAAAAACTGAAAAAAAACTGAGATTCTGCCAAAAAAAAGTGAACCTTTGGAGAAGCTAATTTTGGACATGTTTGCACATCTGTATCACTTTAATTCCTTTTCAGTTGTATTCTGTACAAAAAATGGTGATGATATATGTCACTAGTTTCTTCAAAACACTCTCCATCTAAGCAATATTTTGGTGTAAAGTGTGGCATTTCTTCCGATCTTTTCCAAAATTCATCTGGCCTAGTTCATTGGGCCTAGTTTGTTTGTGCAAAAGTCAGGGTTGTTGAGCCGGAACGCTGAGTCGGCAAGTCTGGCAGGCGGTGGTCAAGTGGGCTGTACCTCGTCACCCCTGTCCAGCAGGCAGGACAGGCACACGTGGATACCACACGTGGATTCCCCCCCCCACACACACACCTACCTCATTTACTGACCTCGGTCAGCGGAGGGTTAACACGGTACACCAGGTTACAGGCCAAATGAGAGCTTCTGGTAGAGATGGTCTGCAGGGGGTAGATAGTATTGGGGGTGAAGAGGGGTCCCCCACTGGAGGTGGGGAAGTTTAATACATGGATTTTAGGGTTTCCTAGGGTGTAGAATCCATTTTTTGGGTCAAAATTACAATTTGGAATTTTCCAAGATGGCTGCCAAGATGGCCGCCTAAAATTCAAGATTGTCTGATCTGCTTGTGTAATACATGGATTTTAGGGTTTCCTAGGGTGTATAATCCATATTTTGGGTCAAAATTACATTTTGGAAAATTCCAAGATGGCCGCCAAAAATTCAAGATTGTCTGATTTGCTTATGTAATACATTGATTATAGGGTTTCCTAGGGTGTAGAATCCATATTTTTGGTCAAAATTACAATTTGGGAAATTCCAAGATGGCCACCAGAAACTCAAGATTGTCTGATTTGCTTGTGTAATACATGGATTTTAGGGTTTCCTAGGGTGTAGAATCCATATTTTGGGTCAAAATTACAATTTGGAAAATTTGAACACAAGATGTAATGGAAATACAATAATCAAATAACACGTTATACAGACATAGCCCACTCCCTTAGTTAACATTAGTGTTACTCTTAAATAGATATAGTTTTAAACCGCTATATTTTTGCATTGAAAAAATGGTTACATGGAAACAACTTTGCTTCTAATGGGACTATCTGAAAAATTCTTTCACTGTTGGAAAGCTATCATTGTGGCCGATGTCTGAAGGGCTTACACCAGCCATTATGATTCTACATCGGCAAAAGCCGATGTGCCGATGCCATTTCGGCAACACTGTGGTAATGCGAGTGCATATGATATGGTAGTACATCTACATTGACATTCCCACACATAATGAGTGTACACGTAGCTGTCATCGAATCGTGTCAGTAAACAATGACAATAGCATAACACTTACACACTCTTTTCTTCTCTATTGCAGGAAACATTACTTAAGAAACAAGAAGCAAATACTGGTATCCTCCTGGGAATTCGGCCATGGCAGACGATCCAGGAAACCGTAACCGCATTGTGATGGATGACTCCATGAGAGCTGGCATGCACTCTCTTCTGGAGGAGGACAAGTTTGTAGATTACAAAATAATAGTTGAAGGTCGTGAATTCAAAGTTCACAAACTTGCCATGTCATCGATGAGTGATTACTTCAAAATCATGTTATCCGGAGATTTGGCTGAAAGTAAACAAGACAGTGTTGTCATAGAAGGAGTAGGTCTCAGTGCCAATGTAATGGAAGTCCTCATTCAATTCATCTACACAAACAAGATGGATATATCGGAGGACAATATTGCTGACATTCTGGGTGGTGCAGTGTATTTCCAGATGAAGGCAGCCATCAAAGTCTGTACCCAATTCTTGATCGACAACCTTGATCCTGAAAACTGGTTTGATGTTTTCACTCTCCTTGAATCTTTTTCTCTGTCAAATGCAGTTGAGGATGTTGAAACATACATCAGAGGAAATATAACAGATATAGCAAAGGCGGACAGCAAGATGAAATTACAGTACTGGAATATGTGTTTCCTTGTAGAAAACTGGCGAAGTGCAGAATATGATTTGTTTTGGTTCATCCTAAAATGGGTCACTGCTGAAGAAGAAGAGAGGAAACAGTACACTGATCAGCTGTTGTGCTCTGTGCGCTTTGCTCTCATGAATAGACTACAGCTTGACGCAATACGCTCTTCTGCTATGGAGTTTGGTGGACCGTCTGTGCTTGGTTTGATTGATGAAGCCCTTGCATATCACAGGCTGCCCTTCCACCAACGTGTCCTTGATGATTCAGAACAATCCAAGGTCAGAAGTCCACCTAGCTTTGTCAATATAGTCAATACACAATACACCCCAGCGGAGATAGGGCACTTTTATGACCCAGTCATAGAGAAACAGTTTGTCAAACACGAGTCCCTGACTTCACCAACATCATATCTAATTGGACCTACATTTGACTGTCAAAAAGTAGTGGTCAATAATTTTCTGATTGTCCATGAGAGTACATCAGCTCACCAGGTGAAATTTCACCTATTCGACCCAAGAGCCATGCAGTGGGAGAGAATGGCCGACCTGCAGAGCCCTATGCTGGGTGCTACCTTGGTTCATGACAACCAACATCTGTATGTGATTGGTGGTCTTGAGCCAACAGAACCACTTCAGCTTCTGAGCAGCGTTATGCGTTACGACTTTGAGTCCAACTCATGGAGTGATTTTGCCTCACTGCCATACCCACCTCTGTTTGCTGCTTGGTGTGTTTATGACAATGGTCTCTACGCAAGTGGCGGGTTAACAAGTGCTCACGTAGCCGATGCGGTAGAGGATGGTGATCAAATAGACCCAAATGAAATACAAAGCACCCTCTACCGACTAGATCTGGCTACCCTGCAGTGGGAAACTAAAGCACCAATGTCAGTTCCGGAATATGCTCACAAAATGCATGTGATGAAAGTTCGCGGTGAAGACCATTTGTGTATCATAGATTCTGAATTCCACATGGAGATTTACTCACCCGCACATGACTTCTGGAGCTCTATCGACCTTGCCTTCGATAAGCCTCTGCTGGAGTTTGAAGGTCATGGAATGGTCGAATCATGGTTTTTGGGGAATGAGATCTTCACTCTTGAATACGACAGCGAAACAGGCAACGTGATTTACTACCAGAAGATCACGGTCCCAGAGAATGGCTGGATTGGTCGTGTGGAACACATCAAACACAATGGTGGACACAATATCTGTGGTATCAAACATATTCTAGCCATTGCCCCTCCCACCAGTGAACCAGAATTTGGAAGAGTGTAAAAAACTGAAATGAAACCGTGATGAACAAAACTGTGGCAGAGGACGGGGATGAGCCTTGACACTACAGCAGTGTATTCAAGGAATAGTTACATGGTAGAGTCTATCTTCTACATTTAGTTTGAAAGCATTTAAGTCTTATGTATGAGAAGCTGTGAAGAATTTTACACTCTCACCATGATTAGGCCAAAAAAAAGGTTTGTTTCAGGTAACGTGGGTAGAAAATGTAGGGTCGGTAGGTCGGTTGTTTTCTTTAAACTTTTTTTTTTTAACATTAAAAGACCAGCCGGGCGGTCTGAAGACCCGAAAATTGACCAAAAAAGGGTAAAAAATACAGTGTTTTTTTCCGAAATTGCATAAAAAAAACGTAGGGTCGGCCCTGTTTTGATAGGGTCGGTCGGACTACCTGAAACAAACCTTCTCTTTTTTTTGCCTTAGGACGAAATACATCAAAGTGTAAATACGGAGGATGTTTATATGAGCTGTTACCATTGCCATGAACAAAAGCACAGATAAATGCTATTCATTATCTGTGACAAAAGAGACAAACTCTAATGGTTAAACGTAAAATGTTTTGAATTATTGTATTAAGTATGTACTACAGCATGAAAATAATATTAATGGTTGTGTTTTGTATGAAATACTACACAGTGAATGTTTCATGCAATTTGTTGCTGCAGTGTTATACCGTTAAAGTAAAGTTTATAGCCGTGTAATGACTGTCAAGATACGATTAGCTGGGTAGGTAATAATCAGTCAGAAATAAAAGTTACTTTCCAAAAAGCTGGATTATGTTGATTTAAAGGGGAACCAACTTTACTTAACTGTAAGATCAGGGACTTTTCTCTTAAGATGTTGTGTATTAAACCTCGTAATAATAAACCTTGTAACCTTGTGTATTAAAACTTTTGTCAGATTTCCTGAGTTTTAAATGCTACATTTGGGTTTTTTAATTAAATCTAAATAAAACATTGATGCTGGATCGATGTAGACGCTAGATTCTAGGTTGTATTATAGTTAGAATGTTTTCATGCCATTTTAGATCGAAACCATGCCTAATAGGGACAGTCCCTGATCTTTTAGTTTCGCCGCCAACTTTGATATACAGTGGAGTCTCGATATATCGGGCACCTCTCTTTCAGCAAAAAACGGCCGGTTATCAAATCAGCCGGTTCTCTAGATCGGTGGATGGTGGGGGGGGGGGGGGGGAGGGGAGTTACGGGAGAAAGAATTAGGGGTACATGTAGTCATGTACAAGGGTACTCTTGAGTGGAAAGAATATACATATGCATCCCACGAATTCGGCTTGCTTTTGTAATGAATTTGTCTACTACATGTAGTATAATATGTCAGACCTTTGAAAATTAATTTTAAGGTCAAGTTGAATTATTTTTTTATTCACAGAAATTTCCTACTTCAAATAATATATTGAATGACTGCTATTGTATTGGCGGCTCTTATCTAGGCTTCCCACAGCTTAATGTGCGGGTTTCACAATCAATGACAATGTCCACAATGACAAGGTGCTAAATGCTTGTTAGAGTCAGACAACACAAGCCCCAGTGCTTGTGTTGTCTGACTCTTCTCTGATCTATGTCAGCACAATGTGTACATCATATTTAGAGACTACAGCAACTACAACTATAGGTATACACAGTATTTAAGGGCGGATTTAGAGGGGCGGACCAGTCCCGGAAAGTAGCCCCACGTGTATCACAGCAGGCTAGTGGCTATATAGTGCATTCAAAATCATGACATTAGGGAGTGGGAGGGGGTCGGGAGAGGCCGGGAGAGGGCCGGGAGGGGCCCGGGAAGGAGAGGGGGTCGTTGGCTTTCCCAGAGGCCGAGATATCAAAGCTAATTACAGTGTAAAATAAACATTCTGTTCCCAAAATGACTGACCGATACCGGAAGCATGAATAACCGATATATCAATGACAATTAGTATGTAATTAAAACTGTCCTAACTGATAAGGGGCCGATAAGTGAGACAACCGACTTATCAAACACCGATATATCAAGGTCTCACTGTAGTAACCATGTGTGAATATCATTGTGGTATCCTCACCACAGGTTTAAATCCCCTCACCACCACTGCTGGCTGAGACTAGAAAACTTACCCCATCTAGATAAACACAACTATGTATATTGCCCCCCCCCCCCCCCCCCTGGAGCCCCATCACCAGATGAAATACAGCACAGAGGGTGCAGGATCAGATAAAGACTTAAGATGCACCCCCTGCCCCCCACCCAGGGGCGGATCCAAGGGGGGGGTCCTGGGGGTCCGGACCCCCCCCCCTTTTGGTCCGCCCATACGGCTGTTCAAATAGACTTTGCCGAGGGTGGACCCCCCCCTTTTGGCCCATACCTGATGTCCACCCCCAAATGTGCTATAAAGTGCATCAATTGACATCAATATTTTCAAAATTTTCTCACCCTTGGAGTAGACCAGAATGCTCTAGAGTGTACCAATTGACATCAATATTTTCAAAATTTTCTGAGCCTCCACTCCCAGATGTCCACTTAGAAATGGTAGCATGTACCTGATGAAGGGGCAGATTCAGGGGGTCTAGACCCCTTCCCCCTTCATGTAGAGTTATAAGGATCTCCACCGGAAAGGCAGTGTACAAACAAAGAGGGGCAGCCAATATAAGTAAGAGACTGGGACTGTCCAACTACAGAAGGTGGCAGGGAACATGAGGTGGTTACTCCCAGCCTGTTTACACTGCTATAATCTTCATTGAGGGAGGTCAACTGCTGACAGGACAGCTACCCTGGACATCTACCTGATAACTTTGGGGTGCATCAATTCACATCTACATTTTCAAAATTTTCTCAACCTTGGAGTACACCAGAATGCTATAAATTGCATCAATTGACATCTATATTTTAAACATTTTCCTCAACCTTGGGGTATACCAGAATTTTTTTTAATTGCATCACTTTACATATATTTTCTCAAAATTGTCTAAGCCTTTGAGTACACCAGAATGCTATAAATTGCATCAATTGACATCTATATTTTCCAAATTTTCTCAGCCTTGGGGTTCACCACAATACTATAAAGTGCACAAATTGACAAATATGTTTTCAACATTTTCTCAACCTTGGGTTAGACCAGAGCGCTCCAAATTACACCAATTGGCATCTATATTTTCAAATTTTTTCTCAGCCTTGAGGTAGACCAGAATGCTATAAATCACACCAATTGACACCTATATTTTCTAAAATTTCTTACCCTTGGGGGCATGCCCCCAAACCCCCTAAAATTGTCTAAAAATGTCGCTTTCCACGGATGTTATAGCGCTGATAATTTAGGTGTACTAAACTTCATACTTCTAAGGTGGACCCCCCCCTTTTCAAAATCCTGGATCCGCCCCTGCCCACCCCCACACTGAGAATCTTGATGCTGCGGCCCATACTCTGTAGTGGCTATACCAGTTTGGTCATAGGGACATTGCTATTCGAAAATGACAGAGGCTAAACAACATATGACTAATGCCTTACTTAAAGGGACTTAGCCTAAGCCTAATAGATAGAGCAGACCAAGGTGGGTTGGTCAGTACTGACCAACCTGACAGTCAGTACTGACCAACAGTAATAACTAACCTAGCTTGATCTTATAGGGAGCTAGAAAAGTACTGACAAAGTTCTGGAGCCTAAAGATTTTCTGTGCACCACAAGCAGTCAGTAACCCTGTAACTTAAAGTGTCTTTGTATAGCTACAAAGTGGTACTGCCTAGTGATATGTCGACAATACTTATAGGCTGTGGGAGGAGGGGCTTGCAGTAACCATAAACTGCAAGGCAGACAGAATGTGGCCCTTTGCATCCCCTCCCACCAACTACACACCTTTGAGTGTAGTGAGACGTGACAAGGCTATTTTCTGTTGTGATTACTCTCACTCTCAGAAAGCTGATAATTACCCTCTCCACACACAGTCCCTACCTGTAAGTATGTGTAGACTGCACGGCTCTCCAAAGACACCAGGTAATGGAGTGATCATTATTTAACAGTGGCCGGGGGAGGGGTGTTATTGAGGGTAAATTGTGGCAGCATGCTCTACAAGAAAGGCTAATGTAGAGGGGGTGGGGGTACCTTTTGGAACGGTGTTAGAGATGTGTATATCGTTATATCCTCCCCTTTAGAGGGTGTAAATATGTGCCCCTTCCACCTCCATATGCATACAACTACCCCCCTCCCCTCCCCCACTTGATTACTAATGATATCTCCCAAAATACTGCTGTGTGAGAACGAGCCTGTAGCCAACACAATCCTCTTCTGCCCACAGCTTGGAGTCTGGTGACCTGTAGTGACAGTGTGTGGAGGGTGGGCCTACTGACTGCACTCACCAGAGCAGCCTTTGTTTGATCTGCTATAGGGTCGTTATGGTAAGGGCATTAGTGGATGGGAGGTGCATAACACAACCTGTGGGCGGTTCCTGGTATGAACCCAATCATAGCATAGGGCACAAGATGGATGCACTCTGGCGAGGACAGACCCCCTTTAAGTGTAAGGGCTGCAGAGTGCTTTATTGCACTTTGTCCTTTGTCGTCATCGTGCTGGTCGATTGGCTGTGTCTTACCATATCGATCCGAGTTATTAGTCTTTGACGCAACAAGGGACGAACTTGCGTAGTCACTAAACGCTGCCCATTCTATGCGCAATCTTAAATCGCTTCTGGCGTATAACAGGCATGGGATTCTTCCGGATTTATCCGGATTTCCGGATTTTTAAGGCCAAAAAGGTCATGCCTGTGATTTGTGCAGATCCAATGAAAAAATATTTTAACATTAATAGGGGGGGGGGGGTCTTAGTCTCTAGAGGGAATTATGCCATGCAAATCATACAAAATTCCCGCAGATCCCATCTTTTGGCTGCTTTTTGGATTTTTCTTCAAAACCCAATCCCATGCCTGGTATAAGTTGACCTCTCACTGCAAATAAATGACTCATCTGGTAGGTATACATAGACTAGAAAGGTGCGTCTTTTTTTGTTAGGGAAGGGGGGTCCACGTGATTTGAGTATACATGTACATACGGGGGTGGGAGTAGCCCCAATGTGTACATGGTGCAACAAGGGGGGAGGGGGGGTTAATTTCTGCCAAAATTCTGCGTTCTCCGTTCTTTTCTCATCTAGGTTGCGCGTTTAAGTGTGTGAGTGCATGTGCGCGTGCATATGTTTATGAGTCTACTTGTAGCAGTAGGACACGGCTCGTAGCGGTGGAACAATGCTCGTGGCATCGAGCCCCTCTTTATTGTGCTACCTCACACAGATGCTGTGCCGTAGACTGTTGACACCTCATCTGGCCAGTCCATTATCCTGACACCGGTGGGCCATTCGCAGCTCCATACCAAACGGACCAGCAGATCAAGAACTGGCGAGTATGCAACTACTTTCCATCTGGCCAGAGATTATTTTCTCCAGCCTACCAGGCCGAGTCTCAAGAGAGGCCTGTTTTCCCCCTGCTACATCTTTTCGAACATCTTTGTTTCCTGGAGGAAGGTCAGAAGTTCTTCCTTCTCAGTGTTGGTGAAGACACTGTTCATGGACAACGTTCCACGAAGGTGGTCGTCCCTACTCTTCTTGGTTGCTTGACAAAAGAGCATCAGATGCTCCATGGTCAGAGGTACATGTACTTGACATCGATGACATACTGGTTGGTTTTCACCCTTCATGAGGTGTCCGTGTGTCAGCAGCGAGTGACCTATCCGAAAACGGGACAGTCTTGTTGATTCCCTCCTGGTCACACCTGTATGGTTGTGTCTTTTGCCTATCGAGGGTTCGATGGCTCTCAGCTTGTTATCTTGGTCACAGCTCCAGCATCTCTGCCACTCTTGGTTGGTATACTCTGGACAAATCGGGAGGAGGTCTAAGGATGGGATGCAAGCCGAGCTGGGTTTCAGACTCAGGGCTTTCTTAGCTGCATCGTCTGCAGCTTCGTTCCCTTCTATGCCAATGTGGCTGGACAGCCAACAGAGGACAACCTTCTTTTGGGTGCCTGTGAGGTGCGAGACCAAATGCTTGATCTCCTGCACCGCAGGGTTTTTGGGGTCATGTTGGTGTATTGTTTGCAGGCCCAATTTGGAGTCGGAGAAGATGATGAAGGCCTTTCACCCTCATCCACTCCAAAGCACTCAGGAGAGCATGGGCCTCAGCAGTGAAAATGCTGCTTCTTCCATGTAGTGCTCCTTTGCCGGTACCAAAGGGCATGAATGCAGCAAAGCCAACACTGTTTCCGTCTTTCGAGCAATCTGTGAACACCTCAGTGTGACCTTGGTGCCGACAGCTAATTTCTGTTAGTTTTTCAATGTAGGTGTTGGTCTGGGTTTCCCCCTTCTTGTGTTCACAAAGATCAAAGAGGATAGTCAGACCTGCCAGTGTCCACAGAGGGAGTTGAGAAGGTCCTTCCTTGATGACCTTTGAGATTGGTATGCGAGCCTCTCTCATCAGGGTTCTCACGCTCATAGAAAAAGGCTTTCTGGTGTTCTCGTTGAAGATAGTGTTGTGCGTTGGGTTCCTCTCACTTGCCTTCACTCTGATAGCATATTAGAGGGATAGTTTGTCCCGCCTGAGATCCAGTGGGGGGACTCCAGCCTCCACTTGCAGACTATTCTGCTGTGAGGATCGGAAGGCACCTATGCAAAGCCGGAGGGCTTGGTTTTAAATCAGGTTTAGCCAATCCAAGTATGATCTGTCAGCAGATGCATACACCACCGATCCGTAATCCAGGGGTGATTGGATATACGTCTTGTAGATTGTCAGGAGAATCTCCCAGTCTGCTCCCTACTCTATGTGGGAGAGCATCTTCAGGAGGTTCATGGCTTTTTGGCATCTTTTCCGGAGGTATCCCACATTAGTGCTGCAGCATTGGAGAGCTAGGAGCATTATTTCTGGCGACACCCATCACCAAAAAAGACTAAGGGTCACTATATACCACTGGAAAGCTCTTATCATGGGCTGTACAAAACGCATCCTTCCTGCAAGTGTGGAAGGATTCATATCATGACTACAAAAAATAGAAATTGGGGATATCATTCTCTCATCAAGCCTTATCAGATAGCAAAGAAACGGCCTAAACTAATACATGTTTTTAAGTAATGTTATTGAGTATCCAAGCGTTGGACCACACAAAAGATTCATCTACAGTAAACTCTCACCTAATGGTCACCTCTCTATAGTGGTCACCTCACCAATGTGGTCATTTTTGGAAAGAACAGTCAAGTTTTCTCTATATTTCAATATAGAAAACTCTCTCCAATATGGTCACCTCTCTAATGTGGTCACCTTGCACTGTGGTCACTGATTCCCCAGTCCCATGGTCCATATTAGGCCACACTTTTTTTTAAATTTGGGTTACGGACACCTCAGGAAATTTCAAAAGCACGGAGGACGAAATAAAAAAAAATTAAAATAAAATAAAAGTTGGGCTCTAGGAAGTTTACTTATATATGTTTAGAAAACCTGGATATCCGAATGTAGGTGGGAAATATAAAAGGATGATCCAACAATAGAAAATAATTGATGTTTTAGTTAACGGATATTCTGCAGTTTTCTTTCAAATTTTGAGAAAATTTAAATTATCATTTAAGCACAATGAGAGCTAGATCATTGGTTTCCTCTAGATTTTAGCTTTCCAACGGTATATTGTACCTTATATCTTTCATATTATATCTTTAATTTGTTTTGTCTGGAATGCAGATCGGAGGGAATAAAAAAAAAAGTGTAAAATCCAAATTTTATTTTTATTCCGATTTTGGCCTTTCCTAGTGCGGCGGGCCCGTAACCCAAATAAAAAAAAAGTGTGGCCTTACTCTCTAATGTGGTCAACACATTATGTTTTGCCAACAAAAACAATTATATAAGTGTGTTCATTGTCTGCAGAGTGTGTTTTCTAGTAGATGTTGTGTCTTTAGAAATGTCTGAAGCCAAATTAATAGAGGTATACATGTAGTTTGATTAATGACCTTCATTTTTACTTAATATGTACACCTTTTATTTTCCATACAAATGATGATTGAAAACCTCAGAGACATGCATGCATTTGTATACTCTCTTCAATGTGGTCACCTCGCCAATGTGGTCATTTTAGCAAAGTCCCAAGGGTGACCACAATAGAGAGAGTTGACTGTATGATATTGGGGTTAAATTAGACTGGTCTAAGAGTTATGGTATGCATTTGTTCTATCGAACATACAATAAAGAATATAATCCTGAGACTATAAAGACTCTTAACTCAACATTGGGGGAAATATATTGTACGCTATATTACAACACTACAGAGCTTATGATAGAGTAATCTTTAATTCCATGTAGACCGACAATGTTATTGACTCAGGGTTCCATTGAGTCAAGTGGAGCCGTCCTTTGGCCAAATTTTTCCCTCGGTTGAGTTGTCCTGCCTTTTAAGGCACACAGAGAGAAGTAAAGGTGTTGCCATACCTCTTTTACCATAGTCAACTCTAGTTGACTCTGGTATCAGAGTCATGATGACTCTGGTGAAGGGGTCACAGCTACTCCAGTCATACCCCTTGTTCCTTGTACAACATGACTCTCCCACTTGACTCTATCAGTGCAGAGTCAAGTGCAGTTGACTCTGCCCACAGCAGAGTCATTTGTAGTTTGACCCTTCATGAAGAGTCAAATAAAAAATGTGTTGAGTCTCATAGTAGTTGTATATGAAACCACTTGGTGGGGCAACCAACACTAATTTGGTACCTGTGCCACAAGGCAGAGCCACAATCTATACTTTAGATATTTGTTACATGCCACATAGTTTTGATTCTTTCTAGATAGGTCCACTATGTCAAAATAGTGTGGTTAAGGGTTGTCAATGGATAAGCTTTCCAGTTAGCTCACCTGAATCAAATGTGATGACAAACAATACAATACATTCCAAGAACATCAACAGTATAGAGCTTAGTCACCATATGTGTGGGTATGGGAAATAAACATAAGGCTGGGCACAAACTGTGTGAGATATAATGTGTAGCACTGCTTACTACTTCATATAGATCTGATATTGGCATCTAATATGGGGCCAATGGTCTTTAGAATGTAGTGTGAGGCAGATATAACTTGGCCCTTTCACAGGGGGAAGTGGTGGACATTACAACATGTCTTGTTATTGACCTGTCTTGGGCAATACCTTCACCTACTCACTTCTCTCACAGGCCTCACCTGGCCTGCCCACCAATTATATACACCTGTTGCCCCCACTCTACCCTAGCATAAATACACAATCCACCTGACCTGCATGCACTCATGTATTCGATTTTGACACCCCTTCTTTTGATGGGTCAACTACTGTTGACTCTTCAGGAATGGAGAGTCAACAGGCCCGTATCCAGAGTTTCCTGTGGGGGGGGGGACCTTGACCACGAAAGTGGACCAATTTTGAGAATCTGCATGGTCGCAAGCGGAGCGCAGGTAAGTCGCAAGCGGAGCGCAGGGTAGTCGCAAGCGAAGCGCAGCGAAGTCGCAAGCGAAGCGCAGCGACCTCCCTAGGGGGGTCTGGGGGCATGCCCCCCCAGGAAATTTTTGAAATCAAGAAGGCAAATGGTGCATTCTGGTGGATTCTGAGTGCTAAGATTGAACTAATTTGCAGCCATAAATCAGAGGCAAATCAAGGTTTTTCAGTAAAGGGGGGGGCTACTTTCATCACATCCATTCTCCTCCTCCTAGCTACACTGATGTTCTCTCCCTCAAGGTATTTCTCTTCTCCATGCCTCCCCCCATCCTCACCTTCCCATCTCACATCTACAGCCTCCCTCACAAATTCCCTATATGATCTATAGTAACCATGTGCGTACACAAAATCCCGCAAAAGGGGTGCCTTTTGGGCCCCACTGGCGGGTCCGGCTGGACCCGCCATTAGGGGTCCTTTTTGGGCCATTTTTGGGCAAAAGGGGTATGCTTTTAGGCCAAGAATATCCAACCAAAAAGTCCAAAAAAAACTGTTAAAAGGGGTATATTTTTCCTGGAATTTGGCCCAAATTTAGGGTGGTATCCTGCCAAAAGGGGTCCAATTTTGCCCAGTTTATGTGGGTATCCCCCTAAAAGGGTTCCAATTTTGGCCATTTTAGAATATCCCTTAAAAAGGGGTCGATTTTTGCCAATTCCGGCTGGTGTCCCACTAAAAGGGGTCTGTTTTTTCACATGTTAGGGGGTAATCCCGCCAAAAGGGGGGATGATTTGGTAGATTTTTGTCCTGGTAAAAGGGGTCCTAATTCAGGGTAATGTATGCACATGGTATCCATAAATACAAGAGTGCCCCCCCCCCCCCCCCGCCGGACAAATTCCCTCATGTTTCCTTCCTCTGCCACTGGTTCCATTTTCTCAGTTTTCCCCTCACTGAAAACACATACACAGAAAACTATGAAGTCCCCAAAGTCCTCTCATTTAGTCCCCAGACTACATATTGTATGCTAGAGATTGAGCCCCATTGAGCAAAATAATAAACTACTTCTAGACAGATTTAGGGCTAGCAGTCCAAAATTATTCAACTTGAAGATGCTGTGCCTGGTTTGCAGGGAGCCACACTTTTCCACCGGGTCCGAAGTCCAGGGGACCATCAAATCAAAAGACCCACTGACCCCCTCCCAAAACATTCTGTCCCTGACTCCACCCAGGTCCATCCAGGTCCACCCAGCCCCCCCCCCCCAGGTCCAACCAATTTGTGTACCTACCCCTGAAGACCTACTGTCCCGCTCCCTAAAGTTCTGTCTGCCCAGGTTCCCCCCCCCCCCCCCCCAGGTCCAACCAATTTGTGTACCGACCCCTGAAGACCTACTGTCCCGCTCCCTAAAGTTCTGTCTGTCCAGGTCCCCCCCAGGTCTAACCAATTGGTGTACCAGCCCCTGAAGACCCACTGTCCTGCTCCTGTCCTGTTGCCTTATATGTATGGGTGCCTTCTGAAAATACCTATTGACCAAATCATTTCTCTGAAATATTTCCCCCCGCATTTTCCTCAATAGAAACCTTAATAATTGTCCGATTGAAAAACCGTAAAAAGCTCCAGATAGCCAGTGTTTAGGGCTCCATGATGTGGACCTTTTCTTGTCTGTAGGCCCGTGGGGGGGGGACGCGTCCCCCCCGTCCCCCCCATTGGCTACGGGCCTGGTCAAACTCATTCGACTCTCCTATACAGGTGTCACGTGGGAGACAAACTGCGACTCTGGCTATCAGAGGCGTGGCGACTCCTTTACTTTTCTGTGTGCAGCCAGATCGAGAGGGAGAACAAAAATACTTCGAAACTGCTTGCTACGCCCGTCCCTTGTCACTGGCACTGCCTATGTCATTTGTCGATTCTAAGAAATAGGGTTTGTCCCTTGTCACTAGGGTCATGTCGATTTGTCGATTTTACCTGTATGGGAACTTCAACAGGCCTATCCGGCAGAAATCAATGGCAGAAATCATCTAGTGCCTTCTCGAATCACCAGGCGGCAGCACCACGCACCTGCTGGCCCATGGGTCAAATTAGGTCAACCATTTTTGCAGCTATCCAGTCGTTCTATGAGGCAATCCCCATGTTACTTTCCATGGCAAGGTTCCTATGCACAATGCACATTCACTGAGAAGTTAAATAAGTCAGTTTTATTCGCATAAACTCCACAATCATGAGTTTAGCAGCATTTGTCTTTGTAGGTCAGTGTGACCTAGTTACATGATTGTATCAATATGGTGTGACGTCAACACATAGCCTCATTATCATCTCCCCTAGCCACCGCTCACACTCATTTTTCAGAAAGGGTTTCCATCAAAACTCAGCACTTAAATAAATTCACAAGCGCCATAACGCTTCCTTGGTGTGTCCTAAAATCAGTGTGCAGTCCATTTTCTGAGTGTCATATAGAAAGGAGGGCGTATTGGCCGTCCAAGTGCACCGATCGGTGTGTGGCCGCCATCTTTGCATATGCATGAGGTCGCCCCCGTAATAACCTACGTCACTCACTGGCCCTCAGTGAACTTTCCACTTTCTTAGATTCGCTGGCGAGACAAGTCAACCTGCGCCTTTTCCGCCGACGATTGTTGTTGTTTGACGTTGTCTGCCACAGCAGAGGATAGTGGTGACTTCCAACGAGCCGCTCCCGAGTTATGAGAGGATTTAACTGCGCGACAAAGGATCTTTAGGCCATAGTTTGGGGAGTGTAAATCGGAGGTTGTGCAGGCCGCGGCCACTGACAGCTAGCTAGCATGTCGAGCAACATGGACGTCCCGTCCCCCGACATCGACCCCAACTTCGAGCCGCAAATTCGTGCCAGGTCCAACACCTGGCCCCTCCGGCCGAAGGAATTTATCAAGGAGGAACCCAATGGAACCCCACCGATTGGGGAGGAGAGGGAAGATGGGGAGGCCGAAGGAGGGGCCCTACCACAGTGTAAAGACCAACTTGGAGTGAATAAGAAAACTTCCTCGCGTCGCAATGCCTGGGGAAACATGTCCTACGCCGATCTTATCACCAAAGCCATCCAGGGATCACCAGAACAGAGGCTCACACTGTCTCAAGTCTACGAGTGGATGGTGCAAAATATCCCCTACTTCAAGGACAAGGGAGATAGTAACTCATCAGCAGGCTGGAAGGTGAGTGATTGTGTATTAGACCCACTTTTCACAACCACTGTCAACTGAGATTTGACAGCTGTCACTTCCCTACATGGACTCTGGGGCCGACACTGTCAAATCTCTACAACTTCTCTCTCTACGTTTTGCTGTGGTTCTAAAGGGGCATATGGACTGTAGAATGGCTGATATTGCTGGATTATAATATAGCAGCTGGTTGTCACGTTGAATTTAGGTTGATCACAAGCTGAAAATGTGCCTTGGCAATGGGCCCTATCCTCAGTAACCCTGGGCTCTGCCAGGGCCCTGTGGTTGTGGAGAGATGTGGTGAAACCACGTGGAAGGGGGAGGGGGAGGAGGCACAGGCATGGTTTGTTTTGGGTTAGGCACTTTGTTTATATTTATGTTCATTTCACACAACAGTAGTTTGGTCTATGCCTTAATATACAGACACAGTCTAGGAGACCAAAGCACAGGTACACAAACACTGCAGGCTAACAATGACGTTTTACCTATTTATTTTATTTACTCAAATTCAATTTATATGTCATTCAATTAATTGCCTGTAAATAAAATTAGGTTTATCTAATTATAACACGTGGTTTATGAATATCTGAGGACACGCCTGCTATTAAATATTTATTACATGTTTAGATTATAGGGGCCTACTGGCGGCTAGGGAACTTTGGCCTCCAATAAAATATAGGTAGGCTAGTGAATTTATTAATCATAGGGTTCATTGAATAGGCCCGCTGATCAGTGAACTTAATTGATTTGTATTACTTGGATAAATGCCCACATGGACTATTTGATATATGTGATCCAGTGGGCATATTAAAAACAGATGACATATCTGAAGCCAACATCTCTTTAGTATATTTTTAATAGTGTAGTCGTGAACATTAGTTGAATAGAGGAAGTCTGGTCAGGGAAAAGGCCATGCATTTGTTGTACTATACATTACACATGTTCAACAAGATAGTATTTTATATTAAATAGCTCGATTGTCGTGTATTGCACATACATATTTTGAGAAGAAAATGGTTCAGTCAATCAGATAAGAATACTCTGTTTGATACTAGCCATGTCAGAGATGACAAGGTAGTTTTAGGTAGGTTTTATGTTTGGATATTTCCTACCCAGGCCAGACAACAACAAAGAAGTCGGTCAATGGATTTTACTTAACAAAAATGGTGCAAGTTAGTGATTTTATTATTATAATTTTTTTTTATTGTCAATGGATTTTGTACATGGAAAAGTGGAGCGAGTGACAAATTTCTTTTCAAATTCACCCGGCCTCTGACAAAAGATCTCAGTGAATCCACACCAGTCACTGGGTCAATTTAACTTTAATTGTGATTTGTATTGATGTAGGCCACCATCTTGTAATATGATTTAAAAATATATAATTATATGACTACCAGAATGAAATGGACAAAGGATAAAACACCTGAGTGTGTGTATGTTCCATAGTATAGAGAGTGAAGACAGCACCTCCATATAAGTAGCTGTGATTAAGACTCACAAAGTGCTTGTTTGTGAGAGAGCACGGTGGTGACGATGTTACAAGTGACATTTACACAGCCTAATGTTAATTAATCCACAAACAAGTCCATATTTATAAATATGCCCAAATTCTAACACTCGTGACGGTGGAAAACAGGATGTGTCAAGTGTAAAAAGTATAAAATAAAATAAATAAATTCCAGAGTTCAACATTTAGGATCGTCCAGACTCCCAGGGGAGTATTTTTAGACCCAGTGCAGTGTAATTGCGCCATTAATTACGGTTAATGACATTTGGACTTGATGAGGTAATTCCGTTATTCTGCGTGTAATTGGATTCGGGTCCGGACGGGGAGTAGGGTGGCCTCAGGTATAGATAGTGGGATCCATTCACTCATCCTGACTCCACCAGAATGATCCCCCCCCCCCCCACACACACACACCCCACACCTCACACCCCACAGGCACCAGAAATGCTGCCACTTTGTTATAAATGTCATCTGTGGAGTAAGCTTAGCAAAAAGCTCTACCAAATGAGTTTACTTCAGCTAGTGCCACCAGTTTACATTCACGTGTACTTGCTGTTATCCGACAATTTACACATGTTGATGTGTACATTGTTATATGCGTGTTAATATAAGACTTCATAGCCATTCTCTTTGTTATATTTGTCATTTAACGGCAGCATATATTGATATAGTCGGGGATATCCATGTAGTGCACTGTGCTCTTTGGCTGAATAACTCGCCAGTGCTGCATCCATGCATCATGTCAACCCTCCGAATCAATCCTGGTTCAGTCGGCATGATGCTTGAATGCAGCACTGGCTAGTGCATGCATACATTGTCACATGATTGTTACGACTACAAAGCATTATTTAAAGCATTCTTCGGTCGTTAAAGGGTTTTAAGGCCTTTAAAAAATGTGTGTTCCGGTAACATGGCCAGAAATAAATAGGGTCGGTAGGTCGCTTTAAAAAAAAGTGCCATTTTTGGGGGGTTTAAAAAAGCAATTTATGTAATAAAATCGCCAAAAATGTCGTGAATTTTCTCAAAAATAAATCTATAATATCTTTATAAAATTAGGGTCAGTTCTAAAAATGTAGGGTCGGTCGGGATGCCGGAACACAACTTTATTATTTTTTAGGCCTAATTCCCTTTGTGACGGCCGAGTGGCCTGTAGTGCCTGCCGTGTTGTAGCGGGCGGCCACTGGTCGTCCCTCCACCACCTCCTCCAGGCGCTTTTATGTACCTGACCTGCCGCCTCATTACACACAGCACACACACCTGAATGTCTCCCTGACCCAACTACCTCCATTCACACCTCACATTTAGGTTCCCATGTCTTGCTGCCTTCCTTCTTGCAATCTTAATCTTAAATCTTTCTCTGTATTGAAAATCCCCACACACGCTACACGAACGGGAGCGGTGCGGCTGGGGTATTAAAGGCTTCAAGACTAGTCCTCGATCCATGCCGACTCTTGATGGAGGTCCAGTAAGATCTCCCCTATTCAATTTCGGCGTTGCCTACATTTCTCTCCACATGTAGTACCAAAACATCCCTAAAACGCCAACTCTTTTCCTTGACACCTAAATCCAGTCTTCACTATCAAAAGCTCCCTCCACATCACACATTTAGGTGTTAATACATGTATAACGAAAGTAGGAGATCCCCAGTCAACCTTCGGACGGCTATGCTGCTGTGGAGGGTCTGATTAAAAAGTGGGTGCCATAAGAGGATTAGTAACAGGTAGAAGTAGACTGCAGAGCTGCATGTAAGGTTTAACCCTTTAAGGGCTGCATAGTGTTTTAATACCTTTGGACCTGGTCGTCCTGATGCATAGATTAATATCAGAGTTGCCACTTTTCCTACTTCTGCAGGAATTCCTACTTTTTTTGCTGGGCTTTCTGTATTGCATTTTTTTAAAGACAAGTTTATTGGGTCCTGGTTACATGTTCAGAAATACTGTTCTACCACATCAATAACCACGGCGATGAGTGGAGTTTCTCAACGCGTTATTTGCAATATACCTACTATTTTCAAACATTACAATTTACTCCAAAAATAAGTAACAGTAAGCTTATTTCCTACGAAAAATTTACCAAAATTTAAGGATTTCCTACTTTTTGTTAACAAGGGAGTGGCATCTCTGTGCATAAATGCAGCCTTGGTGAGTATCAAAGAACCCACCAATTCTGCATTCACGCATCATGTACCGAAGGGTTGGCAAGGCTCATGGATGCAGCCTTTTGTTTGCCAGAGCTGCATTCATGCATCATGACGACAAAGTGCTTTAATGCATTTGATAAAGCACTATGCGATCCGTAGAGGGTTAACCCATATGTATGTTGGGGAAGGGGGGGATTAATACAAATGTACATGGTTGAATGGAACAGCTTTGTGCACTTTCTTTGCTCACGTCCGTCCTACCTATTGACATATAGCATAAGCATTAACATGCTGTGTAATAGCATTATCATAATCAATGCATGTATGAATTAAATCCATTTTCCACCTGCTACATAAAAGGGCACATGTCCAATAATAAATCATGGGTTGTTGAAAGCAGCCATATTTAAAAATGCTGGCAACAGATGAAGTAAGATTGATCACCATGTGGGCATGGGGCAATCTTTCTAGCTTTCTTTATACCGATTTCAGTGTCGGGATTAGGATTTTCATCAATCTGTTCCAAAAGCAAAAAAACTAAATTGATGTAATCAAAGTCTCATGTTGAATTTATCCGCTCAATAGTGTCAGGTGTATGATGGTATGTAGTGCACTGGTCAGGGATTACCACTACTATACGGGACTAGCGCATTAGGCTATGGGGGCCGCCATCTTGGCTCAGAGCAATGCATCGTGGTTAGACCCCCGACTCCAGAGCAGTGCATCATGGGTGAATTTCTTATCAGCACCTTTGTTCTAGGTGTGAGCGGAGGGGATTAGCCTGATAAGGAGGACTACCTGAGGTACCAGGATGCGCTAGTCCCGTATACTGTCGGTACCGAAAAATAAGAAATAAGGCCAGAAATAAAGCATACAGCCAGGATATACTGTTACTTGTATATTTTAATAGTTTTAGGTACATCCTCATTCACATTCTCCTTCGCTAGGAAAGGAGGGAAATGTCAAGACAGTGCAAGATTCTAAAAAAGAAGTTTTTATTACTTTGGCTGCACAAGTTGGCACGCAGTCTTTTACAATATGGTTCCCTCGGTAAGGTGGCTGAGGCCTGGGGAGCCTTGGCAACCGACTATATATCACATCCTCTGTACACTGCAGCTATACAGTGTACAGGGAACAGAAAGGCTGCACCACCAGGATAAATTAGTCTTCTGAGAATCAAACCTGATACTTGGAGTTCCCTGTAAGCTGTGAAAGGCTTCTCCACCAGTGTGTGCCATGAGCTACCTAGTTAGGCTCGTCTTGTCCGGTTAGGCTTATTGCCTCCATATTAGGCTGGTGCCTCCGTGTTAGTTTGGTGCCACAGTGTTAGGCCATTGCCTTCAAGTTAGGTCAGTGCCACAGTTTTAGGCATGTGCCTTCACATTAGGCCGGTGCCGCAGTGTTAGGCTGGTGCCGCAATGTTACTGTTGGGCCATTGCCTTCAAGTTAGGCCATTGCCACAGTGTTAGACCAGTGCCGCAGTGTTAGGCTTGTGCCTTCACGTTAGGCCAGTGCCGCAGTTTTAGGCTTGTGCCTTCGCTTTAGACCATTGCCTTCAAGTTAGGCCGTTGCCACAGTGTTAGGCCAGTGCCGCCGTGTTAGGCTTGTGCCTTCAGGTTGGGCCAGTGCCACAGTTTTAGGCCTGTGCCTTCGCTTTAGGCCGTTGCCACAGTGTTAGGCCAGTGCCGCAGTGTTAGGCTTGTGCCTTCATGTTAGGCCAGTGCCGCAGTTTTAGGCTTGTGCCTTCGCTTTAGGCCGGTGCCGCAGTGTTAGGCTTGTGCCTTCACGTTAGGCCAGTGCCGCAGTGTTAGGCTTGTGCCTTCACGTTAGGCCAGTGCCGCAGTGTTAGGCTTGTGCCTTCGCTTTAGGCCGGTGCCGCAGTGTTAGGCTTGTGCCTTCACGTTAGGCCAGTGCCGCAGTTTTAGGCTTGTGCCTTCGCTTTAGGCCAGTGCCGCAGTGTTAGGCTTGTGCCTTCACGTTAGGCCAGTGCCGCAGTGTTAGGCTTGTGCCTTCACGTTAGGCCAGTGCCGCAGTGTTAGGCTTGTGCCTTCACGTTAGGCCAGTGCCGCAGTGTTTCTCTTTCTTTTCCGTGAAATACGCGAAAATACGTAAGGTGGGAAATAAGATACATTTACAGTATTCAGTGATAACACAGTAGCAGAGGTTTGAAGGGTGTGTGGCGTGTTGGGGGGGGGGGGGGGTTATCAGATAAGTACTCTGCTGCAGACAATAGACGTCCTTGGGATTAAACTGTTACAACAATCAATCTGGAATAACAGTGCAGTGTTGATAACACGATTGTGTGACAACCTTTAAACATAGAGGAACACAATGGAGTGATTACTATTGCATTGTCTCTCCTCCTCAATAGTAGAAAGTGATGGCCTTTCCCATTTAAAAAATTATTAGGTATTATAGTAATCCATATTTATAGCACTTGGCAAACCCAGGCGGGCCGTGTAGAAAGTACACTTAGGTTCAACGTGAAATAGCATGAATTGGATGCTAAATGCAGAAGTGGGTCAGGCCTGTAGCGCTGTGGAGGCTGCTGTGGGCTGCCTGTGTGCCTGGTGGTGGTGGTGGTGTGGGAGTCCTGCATCCAGGGCACCACCCCCTGCTATACGTTAGTACCGTAAATTCTCGCGTAGAAGCCGCGGCTGGCACAAGGGTCAGATCGCCGGTACGGCTTATAGGATCGGCCCATGGTCGGGGTGCAGCTTATACGCCAGTTTTTGCTACTCTAGTACAGTATTAAAGCCACCATAATCAGATGGCCAGTGCGGCTTATAGCATCGACCCGAACTCGGGGTGCGGCATATACAAGAGTTTGGCTCATACCCGCGTGTAGTATGCCAACCATGCTATAAGTACCGTAAACCCTGCCTATAGGCCGTGTGCAGTGGTGGTGTGCATCCAGGACAGCGCCCCCTGCTAGACGTTAGTAGTACCGTAAACCCACTAATAGTATGCCAGCCGCACTACAATTACCGTAATTAAACCCTGCCTGCTGGTATGGGGAGTGGTGCTGTTCTTGCATGCAGAGCAGCACCCCCTGCTACAGCTTGCCATAAAACCCTGCGTATAAGCCTAAGTCGCGTATTAGCCGCACCTAGAGGTTGGGCCGATGCTATAACATATTTTTATTCTATAAGCTGCAGCGCCGATCTGACTCGCGTACTAGCCGTGGCTTATAAGCAAGGTTTTACAGTAGTAGTATCGTAAACCCGCATATAGTACGCCAACCATGCTACAAGTAATGCAAACCCTGCCTATAGGCTTGTAGCTGGATGCATTATCAACCAATGAGATAATTGACACAGGTAGCTTTGCTACCAGTGTCTTATACGACGCCTTGGTGAGACACCCTGCTGAGAAAAGAAAAAAAAATTTCATTGATTATTTTTGGGGTGAAAAATTTGGCTGAGGTAAAATTTTTGCCCTATAGCCTAAAGTTCAACATTTTTCCTTTTCTATGATATAAAAATCATCCATTTCTATCGACTGGTTGTCCCCTAAAAAATTGAACAAAAAATACCTATCAAAAAATGAGCCTACTTTTCAGCACTGTAGACAAACATGAATGTACTAGAATAGACTTTATGTCCTTTTTTGCAGTAGTAGTTAATTCAATATAAACATAGATTTCTCGTGGGGTAAGACACTTTTTTTAAGACCAAAAGTTCGATAAAAGAGGGCACTGTCTATTCCCGTGGACAAAAAGAGGACGCGCAGTACATAAATTACTGCATTCTTTGTCAAACAAAGAGTGGCACCACTGGTACTTCTCGTACTGCGCGAGATCTCAACGTGTGCAGACGAAATCGTACCACCCATATCTTCGCCGTTTATCTTCCGATCGACTCGCTTTTTGATAGCGACAGAAGGCGGTACATGCCCGCAGCCTGCAACTATCGCCCACACCCACCTGCACACCCACAGCCACCTGCTCTCCCACACCCACCTGCTCACCCACACCCACCTGCTGGCCTAAAATGGAATAACATACATGTATGACACATGACTTGAGGGTACCTTTTAACAAGGAATTCATTTCTGATGCCAGAATTGACCAATGAATGATTATAAGAGAGTACTGTATCTAAGTACATGATAAGCACTCACCAGCAGGACCCAGATTTAGGATAGGGTTGGGGTTGGGACATGAGTTGTACAAATTCACTATCACACATATTACACTCACACATATTGCACTCACACATATTACACTCACATATATTACACTACACACATTGCACTCACACATATTACACTCACATATTACACTACACACATATTACACTCACACATATTACACTACACACATATTACACTACACACATGACACTTACACATATTACACTCACACATATTACACTCACA
Organism: Harmothoe impar; assembly: GCA_947462335.1. Lineage (NCBI taxonomy): Eukaryota > Metazoa > Annelida > Polychaeta > Phyllodocida > Polynoidae > Harmothoe > Harmothoe impar. The sequence continues at coordinate 16,387,364 of OX381708.1, read as the reverse complement.
CATATTACACTACACACATATTACACTCACACATATTACACTCACACATATTACACTCACACATAAGTATGTTTATCCAATGAAAAACAAATACCTGTGTCTTTTGTGATTAGGATCACACATTAGATTTTTCCCTACATTCACTGCAGAATTCTTAGGGTGCATTATGTAACAGCTGGTACCCATGTGACTGATGTTATCAGTGCATATCTCAATAGTACCAGCTTAATTAAAGGCCCAGTGCCCCTATATATAGCGCTGAGTACCTGTACTCCACTCCGACTGCCGCTGGAGGGGTACCGAGACCTGCGGGTTTAAGTAATGGATGCGCCCACAGGACGACCAGCCTTACCGGTCTAGACATGACTATAATTACCTACTCGTCCATTTCACATCACCCAATTGAGGCCCCAAGTAGGTAATATAAATGGTCACTCATGGCTCTCTTGATTAGATGTAGAAATCTAAATGATGGGTTGACATGAGGACAACCAGTAGAAAACTAACCCTTCTGTCCGTAACTCAGAGAGCCAAGGGTCCCATTCAGAATATCAGTGTGGTTTGAACAGGGGCGTGGTAACCGGGGGGGACGGGGGGGACATGTCCCCCCCACTTTTCACAAACCCCAAAAAAGGTCAAACCAAAAAGGTCAAGTAAAAAGGGGTCAAAAAGGGTCAAATACCCCTCAGTCCCCCCTACTTTGAGACTGCTTGCCACGCCCCTGATTGAATGCATGTTCTTAACATAGGTGGTACGATCTACTGATCTGCAAAAAGGGGCCTTAGTGCAGGGTGCATAAGGGTCCAAAGAAATATGGGTTTTTCATGGAAATATCTTTGAGGAATTTTAAAAATATTACCCCTGACCCTCCCCTTTTATCAAAATCTCGGATCTGGATCTGGCCCTGCTGCATATAATCAGCTTTAGATACTATGAAGGTAAGAGGGTGGCATAGTGACTAGCTGAGGGGTATAGATGGGGGGGGGGGGCGATGTCGCATGTCGATTTTAAAGTTAGTACACCCGATGTGTGTACATGTGTGGGACAAAAAAATAGATTTCCCCAAAAATGAGTCAGAATGTTCACAAATAATATAGTTGACTTCCAATATGTTCCATTCCCCCTAATTCCCTCCAATTTTGCTCCAATTAGATTTGATTGCCCAAAATATGGCCATTTTGGAATAAAAGCATGCACTCTTTAAAGCGCATAGTTTGGGGGCATTAGATTCCGTTGTGGCCTATTAACAACCATTGATGACATTTAATTGACCTTTATTCTCTAAATATCATACCTTTACAGTGCTTGGAATACATTTAAGAAAGATTTTGAATTTGAAGAAAAATCGGATATACCAACTTTAAGAAATTGCCATGTTGCATGTAGAAGATGTCGCGTAAAAATGCCCCTGCCCCATGTCGATTTCAAGAAATGTCCATCTCCCCTGTCAAGCCTCATGTCACTAAGCTCTATGTCGCATGTCGATTTTAAGAAAAGGTCATGTTGCCATGTCGAATTTAGGGGTCTACCCCCCATAGCTGAGACAGCATGAGAGGGAGGGGGAGACATGTAAGAGGGAGTTGTGTGAAGTGGTAAGGAGAGAAGTGGTATGTGTGTAGTGGTGTCCTGGCTGCTGCTGCTAGTACAACCAAGCACGCTGTCTGCAGTTCTACACCCCCCCCCCCCCACTCACCACTCCACATACATGACAACACACAGACACTGAGGGAGGCCTTCTTCTAACAGTGACACACTGACACAAATAGATCCAACCTCTACCACCACCACCACCTCTACCACCACCACCTCTACCACCACCACCACCACCAACATCCCCCTCCTGTAGCACCATGCTGGCTGCTGCTGCTGTACTAGTCCTGCTGCTGCCTGCCGCCCCAGACTAGGGCCCTAGACGGGGGTAGCTGTGTCCCTTGTCGATCCTAAGAAATGCCAATGTCCCTTGTCGATCCTAAGAAATGGGTCTTAGGCCCTTGTCGATTTAAAGGGGTAGGTTTGTCACTTGTCGCCAACCCCCAGCAGTCCCTTGTCCATAAGGGCTAAAATAAGGGCTTGTCGCCTTGTCGGATTTACCCGTTTGGAGCCCTCAGACTAGCATGTAGTGTAGAGTCTACACAGCCCTATCACGCCCCACCACTAGTCTATACACCACCCAGTGCACATCAAAATGTCATAAATAGGAAAATATAATTTTCATCCCAAAACCTGAAACCCCACCCCCTTCCCCTGGATCATCCACCCCTGCACTCATACCAGCAGCACCCCTACTATACCTATCAGGCCCCTCCAGCAGGTACAATGTACCTTGTCTCCAGCTCAGGGTCAAGCCGGTCGTCCTGTGGGTGCGTCCATTACTTAAGCTTGTACTGGCGAGATACGCACTGATAGCAGTGGTCACATGGGTACACGCTGTTACATAATGCACCCTAAGAATTCTGCAGTGAATGGAAGAAATTATTCCATTGGTACAAAATGTATTCTGCTCGTGGCCTCTACCCCATCCACCAACTGCCTCTGAGTCTGTGTCGATACTACAGCTGAGAGGAGCTGGTAAAATTGTAGAATATACCTTTCAACAGCCGCTCATGGTAGTAAAAACTGTAAAACGTGCTAGCCGTCCTATTTCTACATTAGTCAGATGGACCACAGCAATTTTTAGTATTCCATCCTGAGAAAGTGACATTCAAGATACTACCACTGGAGGAGAAAGAAATACCCTTTTAGGTTTCTCACCTTTTTTAATATGACATTGTTCAACGAACCCCCCATCAGAACAGTCGGCAGCGTGCTCGCACGGCGATTGGAAGGACCCGGGTTCAAGCTCCACCCTGGGTGGAATGAGTAGCACCAGGGAGTTCTCTCACAAGGTGCAAACTAAGCAAGAGGTTCGTGACAAAAAGGTGTTGGTGACGAGCCAGCTATAACCTTAACGACCACAAGTGACTCCCGTGGGCACTGTGTATGTATCCTGAGTTTAGTATATATCCCCATGGTACTGATATTCTGTGAGGTACACCTCCCTAAAAGTTAGTGGTCAAAGTTAGAAGAGCACCCAGCGCCATGTGGGATCATGTGGCAGAGCCACCCGCCCAGGAAAATACTCATCAAGCTGACTGATGTCCAACATAAAGGCAGGCAGGCGTAATACTTAACTTAAGCCCCCAAAGTAAAACAAGAGGGTGTGAGGTACTGGGCATAGTCTACTCGTGCTCCCACTCCGGGCCCCTGGAGGAGGCCCACCAAGGCTCTACCCGGAGACTGAAGGTGGCTGCTTGGAGAGTGGCGCTGAAGGTCAAACTGTGGGTAACCTTCAGTGACCTTCAAACCATGCCTGGCGCCCCCTGTCGGCAGCTGATGAAACTCTCTAATTATCAGGTTGTGGATTGTCAGACGGAGCATTAATCAAATGTCACCATCAAACTGGGCGATAAAAGGCCACGTGGGCTGAGTTAGAGTTAGACGTGTGGAGCAGACATGAGAGGTCTACTCGGTAATCTCTGCTCGTCACGTGGGGCATTATTACACCCGACATCATCAACTACCGTAAACGTACATATTTTCGCACATATACACTGAAAGTACTTTATTTCGCTGTTGTTTTTTTTTGCGATTTTCGCGGAATTGGAAAATCCGCGAAATTTTTATATGCTACAGTATGGAATAAATACCCGCGAATTAGTACATTTTGTATATGTTACGCGAATTGGCTATAAAAGGACAATTTCACATTTCATTGATTAAATTAGCAGATTTTGGAGTATTGTAGTTCTTAAACTACATTGGGTAAATATTTACTTAGAACAAATTTCACAGATTTTTCATTTCTGCGAAATTCGCGAAAATATGTACAGCGCGAAAAATATCTACGTTTATGGTAGAAGCCCCGCACTAGAGCACAGCACACATGGGACACAAGTAGTAGATATGGTACAAGTGGGTCGCTGTATAAGTGTTATAAGCTAAGTCGAAGGCGCCAGTCGAGGATAATTACCATTGTCCAAGGGTTATAACACTTGTACAGCTGCTACTCACACATATCCCATATCTGACTGATACCTATTGATTGCTTTATGATTGTGTAATGCAGACAAGCAGTTTCTTTTGCTCTCTCAGCCGACTGTGGTATAAGTGTATATGTAACCCCCTGCCTGCCTAGATCTAATCATGAAGTGGGCATGACCAGAGTTTGGACTGTATAGGCAGACTTTTCCAAACCTGGTTACATGATGAATGACCGAGGAGATTTAGCTTTTCAGGGGCCTACCCAGGAATTTATGAAAGAGGGGAGGTACATCAAAGACCAAAGTGCCGAAAAGCATAACACAACTCGCGTTGGATCAAAATGTCATTCATTTATAGAAAACCCTTTTTAAAATTCCTAAAAATAAGTGCGGGTGTTGGGGTCTGGACGGGGGTCTGGACCATCCCCTGGATCCACCCTGACCTTTTTAACCCTTTGAAGACAAGTGTTGCTAAAAGAAGACATTGGTGGGCATGATGCACCAATGCAGCCCTGCCCTGGCGAGTAACTCGCCGGGGCTGCATTGGTGCGAGTAACTCGCCGGGACTGCATTGGTGCATCATGCCGACCCTTCGGGAGTGCTTCAACCCCAGAGGGTCGGCATGATACTTGAATGCAGCACTGGCGAGTTACTCGCCACTCGCCAACTCGCCAGGGCTACATTCAAACATCATGAAGACCAAGATCATAATGCATTACGGTGTTGTGCAGTCCTTATAGGGTTAATGTTAATGTACAAGTAGAGCGCAGCCAGAGCCGGTTGCATGTAGATAGTAACCCCTGGGTGTAGGTGCGGGAGTGTATGGATCCTGGAGTGAGGGGTAACCTCAGGGAGGGTGGCCAGTCTAGGTTAGAGGGGCAGGTAGCGCCTTGGGAAGTAGGCTGATCGATGAGACCTGTTATGTGCTGAATAGGTGTGTTAACTTAGCCACCACTCCACCCTCCAGGGCCGCCACTGTAAGGGCGGGGGGGGGGGGGGCATTTGGTGTCAACTGGGGGGGGGGGGGGGGCGGTCATCGATTCTGTGTAGAACACCTTGTCTTGACCTTGTGGGGCCACTAGTGGTTATGAGGCATACCAGGGTACAGGTGTAGGCTATCTAATACGTAGCTTTCACTTTCACTGTGAATTTCCAGAAATAACACGGATGAGACCTTGCATCTATACAATTAAACAGTTACAACATTCAGTTATTTAAACAGCAAAAAAAGAAGTATTTAGATGATGGTTTATGTCAATTAAGGCTGAAATAGATCTTATGTTTTTAATGGCAGCGTCGTTCAATAAACTAGTATTTAGGCTGAGGCTATGTAAAGGCAGAGAGACATGATTCTATGGTTACTATTATTATAGGGGCTGGTTGTTTATTGTATCCCATTAAATACATTAATGTATATTCACCATCCCAAAGTACAATTATTATGCATGGGTGCATTATTTTGTATGAATGCGTGAGATTTATAGATATGTAATATGTGTGTACACATATGTCATAAAGAGTAACATGTGGTAATTATGTGGGTGACTTAAAAGCATGTGTTTTACATGGTAGCGTGTGTAATCGTCATTCGCATGTATTGCCGATATTACGTAGACAGGCACACGGAGTGGGTATATAGTTATCTAGATAATTACCATAATGGGTTTTATTAGTTTTAATAACCAAGCATAATACAACACATTTAAGACGGAATTAAACAGGTGGCATTTTTAGAGAGCGTCTTGAAATAGTAAGATTCCATGTGAACGACGTCATATCACCGATTTATCTCCTGCAAACATCCATACGCCAGCCAACATCTGTTTTCATTTGCTTAGTGCAAAAAAAAGAGAAAGGTTTCTTGAAGAAAATCCCTGGGACAACTTTATATATATGCACACTTAACCCGCATATGGCTCACTCTCACCAAATCAGTGCAACTAAAAAAGTGACGTACATGATCGGCGGACGTACATGATCGGCGGACGTATATGATCGGCAGAGTCCAAAATCCGTCTTTTACCCCCTGCACTACGATGTTTAACTCTCCCAACCATACCTACAGGCTGTAATGTATCTTTGGGGAGTTTATTAGAAAAAAAAACTCCCAAAATATTTATAGGGGCCGGAGGGGGGGGGGGGCTCAATGTGTAATCGATCATGTACGTCACATGACGTACATGATCGGCTTGGAATGTCATGTAAAATTTCCTATTTACCCACTGCTTGACCTGTCTATGATTACACATATTTAGACCTACATCATATGTACACCTCACTATGATTGAATTATGTTTTAAATATGGTCAGAAAAGGTAATTAAAGCAGTCAATAAATAATGGCCGATCATGTACGTCACATGACGTACATGATCGGTATTGAAATGTCATGTAAAATACTCTTACTAGACTCATCTACACATTTAAACCATTTGAAATACCAAGACAGACATTATATGTACACCTTGGTAAGGTTTATAAATCTTTTATTATGGTCAGAAAGAGTAGGGCAGTCAATAATCACCGATCATGTACGTCACCGATCATGTACGTCACATGACGTACATGATCGGCATTGAAATGTCATTTAAAATACTCTTACTAGAATCATTTACACATTTAAACCATTTTAAATACCAATACAGACATTATATGAACACCTTGGTAAGGTTTACTTATGTTATATGATGATCAGAAAGACTGGGGCAGTCAATAATCACCGATCATGTACGTCACCGATCATGTACGTCACCGATCATGTACGTCACCGATCATGTACGTCCACCGATCATGTACGTCCACTGATCATGTACGTCACTTTTTTAGTTGCACTGATTTGGTGAGAGTGAGCCATATATAGTGCTTTAATGCTTTATGATGCCCACTGTCATCATGTCGCATGAATGCAGCCCTGGTACTACATTCATGCGACATGGCGACCCTTCGGGCAAATATTAAACCCAAAGGGTCGGCATGATGCATGAATGCAGTCCAGATTAGTTACAGTCATGCATCATGACGACCAAAGAGTTGAAGCACATTAAAGCAGTGAGCGGCCCGTACAGGGTTAATGCTTGGTGCCTGCCCCTGAGGGTTACGTCCCAGGGGGGGGGGGTTACTCTGCCATGTATTGCAGGGATTTCCACAGCATTTTTGCCAATGCGCCATTTTGTAAGTTACAGAACTTCACAGAAAAGAAATTAAAAAATTTATGGACATTTCAAATGAGGCAATGGTTGCACAATTAGGGCAGTTAATGCGCCATTACAGATGTGAATGTGTCAAATGGTGCAGTCAATGTCCCTGGTAACGGATAATCACTGCAGCACGCGTACGACTCTGAAAGGCGGTGGCAGGGAATTTCGATTAGATCCTAAAAAAGGTAGGGGGAGGGGGCAGCAGTTGCTATCTATTCCCAAAGACTAAGTGCCCCCGACCTGGAGTGATGTGTGATGCCTGGATCCCGTGGCAGCAATGTGTGCAGGGAGGGCTGTCAAATTTCCCAGCCTCTGAGAAGAGGGGCGGTAGGGCAGCAGTTGCTATCTATCTTCAAAGACTTAATGTGCCCCCCCCCCCCCCGGGTATGGCGGCTGATGCCTGGATGCCGTGGCCGCTGTGTGTGCAGGGTGGGCGTGTCCCGTGTGGACGTCACTCTGTGTGTATTATGTCCCTTTAAGGACTGCATGATGCATTAATGCATCATGCCCTTAGTCATCATGATACATGAATGCAGCCCTGGCGAGTAACTTGCCAGTGTTGCATTCAAGCATCATGCCGACCCTATGGGGTCCAGACACTCCAGAAGGTTCGGCATGATGCAGCAACGCAACTCGCTGGCGCTGCATTTGTGCATCATGACAAGTGTCATCTTTAAGTGACATTTGTCCTTAGAGGGTTACTGTCCCTAAAGCCCTGTAGGAGAGGCACCCATGGCTATACCCGTACTCCCCTCACGTAACGTCAATACGACCCCTGCACACCGCCCCCACACCACTCACCACCAGTACCGTCTCCTCAGGGTGTAACCATAGCGACAGGCCACACACCATACGGCACTAGCATGTCATGGTACCTCAGGTAGTCGGGGGCTACACCCCCATGTCCTTACTAGGTTAATCCCCTCCTTTCACACCTGGAACAAAGGGACTGATAAGAAACATGCGCTGCGGGCGCTTTCGATTCGGGGGCCTTACCAGAATGCATTGCTCTGAGTCAAGATGGCTGCCACCATAGCCTAATGCGCTAGTGCCGTATACTCACAAGATGGCCGCTAACCATGTATGCACCACATAGCGAGTTACTATCTTGTTGTCAGCATGATGCATGAATGCAGTTACTTTGATACACTCCCGAAGGGTCGGCATGATGCACCAATATTGGCAGCACCGGCAATAATAATGCCTTTGTCTTTATGTCGACAAATGTCATCCTTTAGTGACATCCTGTTTTAAAAGGGTTGAATAACTGGGGTTTTACCAAGTAGCCACCACGTAAACCGCTGCAGTTCAACTGGCATTTGGCATGAGTACCAGTAAGTGCTCTGAGAGACAGACAATATTAATGGTGAGATATACTTTGATGGCTTCCATTTTACCAAATTGCACTACCGGTAATCATTCTCCCATTAGAACTCAGTAATTTTATATGAGATACGTCAACCTTTCTGTACTGTACATGAACCAATATCTAACTGGCCTAGAAAGCCAAGCTAATTATACCAATCAGGGATCAGAGATAAATTCGGTATTGGCTATATTATTCATCTTACTTATACCGTATTTTATGAAGCAATGAAATGTGAGATTATGTAAATAATGATTATTGAAAGAGAAATCCAGGGGAAGACGCCTCACTTCCCAACTGGTTATTTCGTGGATAACAGTGAGTGTATTTCTGAGACTTTAATCCAGAGCAAAAAAAAACGCATGTAAAAAAACGCTCATATCATGATCGGAAAACCCATCTTTGACCTCTTATCGGGTCAGTTTGAACAAATGAATACATTTTAATTTTTATTTTTTAATGTAGACTTCTATGGCTTGTGATGGGCATAAGGGTTCCCCATGAAAGTCCACCACATCTAATTTGCGTGGGACGAGGGGAACCTTTCTAATTCTGAGTTTACTGGACGATTCTAGATGATTAATGGGACTTTATAAAAAAGATATACAGAAGTGCACCCTTAGCACAAATGCGATCAGTACTTCGATGTAGAGACTGTTTAAAAACTCAGAAATAAGGATAAATGTTTCAAAAAAAAAATTGGTGTCGGTCAGTCACTGGTGGGTGAGGAGGAATGCGTGCTGTCCACTCGCGGGTCAGCTGTTACAGTTATTGGCACCGGCCTCGGTCAGTGCCCGGTCAGCAGACCCCATTCTCAGCACACCACACTGCCAATACATCAAGGAAAAATGTAAAAAAAATATACCGAAAATACCAAAATAATGTTTAAAAAGCCCCCTCCCCCACAGGAGAGTTCCAACCTCCTGGCGAAGATGCTATCCGTAATCTGGCTAAATGGAGGCCGCTCATATCATTGAAAATAAATAATATTTTTTATGACTTTATTTGGCTTTCATAGTAATACGGCGTAGGGACAGTATCCTTAGGGTTGTTGTTTTTGTAGTTGTATAGATCTTGAAGGATACAATCATGGTTCTAACCTTTTTCATAGAATCTGTCGCAGTAAATAGTTGCCCCCACATCCATTTAGCCAGATTACGGACAGACTTAACCCCTCCTGGTGAAGCACCTGGTGACACCTGTGGGTGGAATCAGTACTAACCCTGGGCAGCGTCCAGCTGGCCTTGTTTTAACACTTAAGAGGGTCATTTTCAGGAACATATTAAAAAGATTGACCGTAGTCTTTTTTAACCCTTTAGAGGGTCATTCTCAGGATTATATTAAGGAGATTTGGTTTAAAGCAATCCATTCAGGCAGAGTGCACATGGGAAATAATTTTGGTCAAAAATTTGATTATCAGTAATGAAAGAATGACTTTGAATAAGTAAGATGTGAAGTCAAGTATAGTATTATACAAAAATTCAAATGTCAATATTGAAAGAATGAAGTTAATGTCTAATTGATATCAACTGTTGGCTAAGATATGAAGTAGGTTGCGCCCGAGCTATATTTGTTCGCGGTTTCATCGGAGTGGAAACCGGAGAGAAATATTCACTAATTTGACGTCATTAAGTTGGGTAAGTGGTCTTTAAAACTTTGACGGAGGAACATTTTCTCACTAATGGCAGTAATGGAAAAGTGTCGTTAAGACTGTATCAGTCCGGATACATTAACCGGGTTGGGGTTCTACTCATCCTGCCCAAGGTCTAACAAGGAGGATAAAGGTGGTAGAATCTATGCAGCGGTATACAGGTAGAAATACCCCCCCCCCCCAAAAAAAAAGAAAAAAAAGAAGAAAAACAACCCAATAATAATAAAATTTAAAAAAAAACAAAAAAACTAAAAAAAACTTGGGGCTGTGCATTTTTGGGCATCACAAGAAGAGAAACAAGGGATTTGTATCACTACAGTATAAAAGGGACAGTCTTATGTTCTAGGAGATGGGCTATGGTTGGCCGTCATCCCACCTCAGCCCAAAAGTAATCCATATTATACAATCTCTGCTCGATAAAGGTATATATAATACACTTTGTCCTTGTACGGTGTCAGGGTTATGACATGGAGAGCAGAGGGATTGAAATATTGACATTTCAAGTTGCAAACAATGTCCATTGTTAAAGTGCATTCCTTCCTCTGTGTATGTGTGTATACACGTTCCGCCACTGACCTTGATAATATACTCATTGATATAACTTTGGGGGTCATATGACGCAGAACCGTGAAGTGAAAAGGGCATTTACTGTTATCAAGTTGATATAGAATAAGATGATGAAATAGTGCTTACCATTAACCCTTTAAAGATGCATGTCGCTAAAAGATGACATTTATCGTCATGATGCACCAGTAACTCGCCGGTGCTGCATTGGTGCATCATGCCTACCCTTCAGGAGTGTCTTAACCCCGTAGGGTCGGCATGATGCTTGAATGCAGCACTGGCGAGTTACTCGCCAGTGCCGCATTCATGCATCATGACAACAAAGGGCATGATGCATTAAAGCACTATACCGTCTTTAGAGTGTTAACCAGGTCACCATCTCACAGTGGGGAGATATCTACCGGGGCAGAGTCCAACTCTGTTCGCTGACGAATATTAAATTGTTTATGGCTGATATTTTGACACACAGAACCACATGACGTGACCTTTTTACTGTAGTATAGTGGTGAACACTCCCACACCCCGACTTTAAAGAGCAGCATAGTGATTTAATGCACTACGCAGAGGTGCCACTTTCCTACTTTTGCAGGCATTGCTACATTTTGGCTGGAATTTTTGTATTGAATTATGTGAATTTCCTACAGAATATGGAACAAAATTGTAAGATTTCCTACTTTTTGTCGACGACTGAGTGGCATATCTGACTCTACGTGTGTCATGATTTATGCCATCTTCTTGGGGGTGATACCTGAATGCAGCACTGGCGAGTAGCTATCTACCTATTGGCGGTGGGTGCTGCATGCATGGTTTTAGTCGCGAGGATGCTGCTGCTGCCCTTACAGAGTGAACCGGCGGTGGGTGCTGCATGGTTTTAATTGAGAGTATGCTGCCCTTACCCGCTGCATGGCCTAGTTGAGAGGATGCTGCCCCTACAGGGTTAACCCGCCCCGGGTGCTGCATGGTCTAGTTGTAACATGCTGCCCTTACAGGGTTAACCCGCCCCGGGTTCTGCATGGTCTAGTTGTAACATGCTGCCCTTACAGGGTTAACCCGCCCCGGGTTCTGCATGGTCTAGTTGTAACATGCTGCCCCTACAGGGTTAACCCGCCCCGGGTGCTGCATGGTCTAGTTGTAACATGCTGCCCCTACAGGGTTAACCCGCCCCGGGTGCTGCATGGTCTAGTTGTAACATGCTGCCCTTACAGGGTTAACCCGCCCCGGGTTCTGCATGGTCTAGTTGTAACATGCTGCCCTTACAGGGTTAACCCGCCCCGGGTTCTGCATGGTCTAGTTGTAACATGCTGCCCCTACAGGGTTAACCCGCCCCGGGTGCTGCATGGTCTAGTTGTAACATGCTGCCCCTACAGGGTTAACCCGCCCCGGGTGCTGCATGGTCTAGTTGTAACATGCTGCCCCTACAGGGTTAACCCGCCCCGGGTTCTGCATGGTCTAGTTGTAACATGCTGCCCTTACAGGGTTAACCCGCCCCGGGTTCTGCATGGTCTAGTTGTAACATGCTGCCCCTACAGGGTTAACCCGCCCCGGGTGCTGCATGGTCTAGTTGTAACATGCTGCCCCTACAGGGTTAACCCGCCCCGGGTTCTGCATGGTCTAGTTGTAACATGCTGCCCCTACAGGGTTAACCCGCCCCGGGTTCTGCATGGTCTAGTTGTAACATGCTGCCCCTACAGGGTTAACCCGCCCCGGGTGCTGCATGGTCTAGTTGTAACATGCTGCCCCTACAGGGTTAACCCGCCCCGGGTGCTGCATGGTCTAGTTGTAACATGCTGCCCCTACAGGGTTAACCCGCCCCGGGTTCTGCATGGTCTAGTTGAGAGTGTATGACTCAGTATTTACAGCTAATCCGTGCTACAGTTCATGTTACCAAAACGTAATCAGCAAGACGTTCAAATAAACACACTCCAGAAAAAAACTAACCCTTTAAAGGCCGCATAGTGTTTTAATGTGCTATACCCTTGGTCGTCATGATGCATACATTGAATGCAGCCCTAGCGAGTCTACTCGCCAAGGCTGCCTTCATGCATCATACCGATTTCTTCGGAGTGTATCAATCCCGGTCGGCATGGTGCTTGAATGCTGTCCTGGCGAGTCACTCACAGGGCTTCATGCATTCGAGCATCATGCCGAAAAAAAAGGGCCATATATAATAAACACTTTAAGACTCATGTGGCCCTAAAGGGTTACTAGTAAAAAGCTGAGTGCGGTTAGGTGGGGGGGTTAGGTATGGGTAGTGAGAGTGTGAGTGCTCCTTCAGAGTGTGCATGGAGGGTGAGTTATCTGTGTGTGGATCTGAGTAAAGAGCAACTATGGCCACACCAAAAAAAAGTTGGTCAATGGATTTTTTTTAAATCATGTGAGCGAGCAAAACTTTTTTTTTTTGTTTTAAATGATTTGTTGTTGTCAATGGATTTTGTAGAAGGAAAAGTGGAGCAAGCGACTATTTGTATTTTTATTTTATACCCAGCCTCCAACAAGTTCTTTGTGTACCTTGACATAAAAATTTAACCTGGAGGAAGGACTAGAAGAAATATTAGAAAAAATTCACAATTTTCAAAAAAGAAAGACTTTTTTTTTTTTTTTGGTCTGGCCTATAGATGCAGCTATCATGTGTGTGTATGTGTGAGATAGAGAACACAAGGCCGGCTTTATGACATGGTCATGGAACCTGCTCTGTTATCTACTGCTATGTCACAGATAACACGTCATGGCAGTGACCCAGATTAGCTGTCGTCCCTCGCACCACTACTAGTATATACTCATCATACATGTTGTATTGTAAAATACTGGTAGTGGATTCATTATTATTATTTCATTTTTGATTCTTTTGATTCAATATTACCACAGATACAGTGACTGGGGGAAATAATAAAATTAATGTAAATGTATTGTCAGTTACTTTTTTTTCACTTAGTGGCAAGTGCATCATTGACTAATTTTTAGGTGTAGATGGCTTGTCAGTTAGACAAGGAATCTTAGGATAGAAGATCCAAATTTCTTTCTAAAGAAAATGACCGTTAATACATGTATAAAACGGTCTACCAGGTCATACTTTCCTGCTAGGATAAATAAAGGAAATTCAAATCAAATCAAATCAGTACTACCGTAGGTATCAATACGAAATACCATGGAAATATCCGGAGCAATATAGACATACCGGTATATCCGGGGAAATCCCACAAGTATTGAAAACAATTTATAGCTAATTTTAGAGAGTATAAAGGGGTCAAACGTGTTTGTTTCGAAACTGTAGTTGGTGATATAAGAGTTGCTGACTTGATTGAGGACGGAACAAGGAGATGCTACACATGCGATGACTTCACAGACTGATTTGTGTTACGTCATGGAGTATCAGCCTGTCTCTGTCACACCACCATCCCACCATAGTACCAGGATAACCCCTTATCCGCCCACCAAGGCCCCTCATTATGAGAGATCTGTTTCATATTTTGATGTCAATTTGATATACCCGGTATTTACATTTAGATAACGATTCAAATGTTATTGTGAACATCTGGGAGCCGGCACGCCCTTTTCATTATTATACTTATTGGATCTTTTTTTAATTTTTAATTTCTACAATCGAAGATCTAGGAGTGACTTGCACTATATATTCTGTTGCTATGAAAAAGCTAACAAGAAATGCTGGCGTACTGCCTTGGGGAGTGATAATTTTTTATCAATAGGGGGGGGAGGGGGCAAAAGAATTTGGACCCCTTGACCGGAGGGGGTGAGGTGTAAAAAGGTTGGACCCCTCTTGGGGGGTAGGGGCAGAAGAATTGAATTTAACCTGTGTTAGTTTTGACCAAAAAGCCCGCGTGTTACTATGGTTCAAAGGGCCACCCCCCCCCCCCCCCCCTGGTTATTAAAAAATGATCACTCCCTTAACCTAGCCCATGTTGTGTGCGAGCTGGGGAAACCTTGCCGTGTTCTGGTTGGCCTAGAAGGTCACATGATGAGGTGTGTAATCATGTGACCCAGCTGTGAGCCGTACACAGGGTCCCGCGGCACGATAAGGGTTATCTGGGATACCTCTGTAAGTCTATTGTGTCTTATCACCCTGACCCGTCACTCACTCACTGCTGCGTATTGACCCTTTTATAAACAGATGCCACTTTTCCTACTTTTGCAGGAATTCCTACTTTTTGGATGGGATTTCCGTTTTTGAATCATGTTAAATTCACACTTAGAATTGACCAAAATCCTAAGATTTCCCACTCTTTGTCTCTTAGAGAGTGGCATCTGTTTTAAATTAAACGCAGCATAGCGATCTAATACCATGTCAGTTGGCTGTCATGATGCATGAGTGCAGCCCTGGTGGGGTTGATACAATGCCACGTTGCATTGGTGCATCATGGCGGAAAAAAACACTAAAATTAAGATATGATACCGTTAAGAGTAGACGTTGACACTGGGACACTTTAGACCAATGAAGTAATTCCCTCCATTCACTGATATTCTCAGGGTGCTGCAACTTTTCCATTGTGACAGCTGTTATCAGTGCTTATCTCACTAGTACCAGCTTAGGTAATGGCCGCGCCCACAGGACAATCAGCTTGACCCCCATAAAGGAGGTAAGGCTGCCTGATGACGTCACACGTCCCAGGTACGGACGCTGTCATGCACACAGCCAAAACTAATGATCTCATTTCAAGAAAATAAGATAAATAAATAAACACGCTTGGCGGACAAATGACAAATAATCTCCAGAAAACACTATTGATACTGTACCAAACTCGAGTGTATACAGTTGAGTAGTATCGTTAACAGATATTTCCAAAAGTGGGACATTTCACAGTCTCAGATCCTTTTGACGGGGCTTATGTCCCACCCCAAACCCACCATATTGTTAAAAATGACCACTCCCTAAGATGTATAAATCAGAGTGCACTTTTAAGTGGCCGGGGTATGAGAGGGGCAGACGGGCAGCTGGTATGCTGCCCTTGACACCAATCTGTCCCCTCGGCACCCAGACTTGTTTAACTACAGACATGTTTAACTACAGACATGTTTAACTAGAGATAAACCACCGCCAACACTACGGCAGGGTGCACTTTTTACACCAGTGCACCGCTGTTAGCTAGGTGTAGTAAACATACTTCACTTTAAAAATAATAAATCTCTGCCCCCCCCCCCCACCCCCTCACAGACACACTGTACCCCACTCGATAACAGAGATGCCACTTTTCCTACTTTTGCAGGAATTCCTACTTTTTGGCTGGATTTCTGAATTAGATTATGCTAATTTCCTACAACAAAAAAACGACCAAAATCTTAAGATTCCTACTTTTTTTCGACCAGCAAGAGGCAACTGCGAATTAAGTATATGTGCATTACTGTGGTATAATGTTAATACTCAACGTTACCACGTGAACCAAACTCAAGCTTTAGTTTGATACCTAACATGTGTACCGGTATATAGGGTGCGAGTTACACAAGGGTTTTCATTCCTGGTACCAGTGACTTGCATATGGCAGTCACTGGTACTATGAACAGCACTACCGGCATAATAGAAATTCTCAGACCCAGGTTCAGGTTATAGGATTCTCCTGAGTTGGGGGTCGGGGTTATACGCGTTATGGTAGTACGTTAACCCTTAAAAGACGGATGTTGCTCAAAGATGACATTTGTCGGCATGATGCACCAATGCGGCCCCCGCGAGTAACTCACCGGTGCTGCATTAGTGCATATTATGCTGATCCTTCGGGAGTGTCTGAACTCCAGAGGGTCCTCATCATGCTTGTATGCAGTACTGGAAAGTTACTCGCCAGGGCTGCATTCATGGATCATGACAACTTAGGGCATGAAGCATTAAGGTATCATGCCATCCTTAAAGGGTTACTGAGGCAGGTTACATCAGCCTACATGTGTTTTAGCAGGCCGTGTGGCCGAGGTGAGGTTGACATAGGCTGAGTGTGCGGGCAGAGAGGACCAACACACACCATGTAATACTGTAAACCTATCATATTTCGCGCTGTGCATATTTCCGCAGAGTATATGTACAGAGCGAAATTTTATCCAATATAGCTCTAGAATTACCATCTTTCAAAATCCGCGAATTTAAATCCCAGCGAAATTGTACTTTAGAGCAAATCCGCGAAAAATGTATACCAGCGAAAATATGTACGTTTACAGTATTACCCAGTAGGTGGCCGCAGTCCTGCTGCAGTTAGCCACATTACTCTGGGTTATGTCACACATAGCCCTTCAGGGATGGCATCATGCATTAATGCATCATGCCCTTGGTCGTCATGATGCATGAATGCAGTCCTGGCGAGTTACTCGCCAGGGCTGCATTCAAGCATCATGCCGAACCTATGGGGTTCAGACACTCCTGAAGGGTTGGCATGATGCCCGGCGCTGCATTGGTGCATTATGAGATTTTATGGGGAATTTACAGTACCAGCTGAACTAGAACATGTCGGGCCATGTCAAGATATAGGTCGCCTTCTTCAACACTTTTGTTCAGATTTAAGAGCAGATGAGTGGGAAGTGCTTTTCCTTTTTCTAGGGGAGGGGGCATCTTTGCTGGTGTGTAGCATGCTAGTGCTAGTAGTACATGTAGTGTAGCCTGTACTCAGGGCAGCGTGATGCATAGTGGGCTCCAACAGATGACATGATGTGACATTACATCATAACCCGACCACCCCCAACATCAACCACCCACCACCACTCCGCATTAAGCCTTTCAGGACAGCACGTTGCTAAAAGAGGACATTTGTCCTCATGATGCACCAATGCAGCCCCGGCAAGTAACTCGAGCATCATAGCGACCCTTTGGGAATGTCTCCATCCCGTAGGGTCAGCATGATGTTTGAATGCAGTACTGGTGAGTTACTCGCCAGTACTGCACGACCAAGGACATGATGCATTAAGTCATTATGCCGCCCTTAAAGGGTTAAGCCGGGGTGGTAAGCTAGACCAAACCCCACCACCCTCTCCCCACCTGCAGTAAGCTAGTTACACGCCAGGGTCAGAAACTGGAACAAAGTGACAATGATAGATTTTTGTGGGGACACTACACTACGGCCTTACCTGATAGCCTAGTCAGTGACCGGTGTAGTTGGTACATGCAGGGAAAGTATAGTACTTCCCTGGTACATGTAGCAGTAGGATATTAATTTATCTCTGATAACCTTGAAATAGTGTACATGTGCTATACATGTACACATTGTGCGTCCCCAGACCTGTAACACCTGGCACCCAGTGTCACTGTGATTGTGACAGCTGCCTGTTATTTGAAGGTGACTTGGTGGACACACTTCAAGCAAAGAAAAAAGGGGGGGGGGGTCGCTAGGATACCTGAACACAATTTTTTCTTTTTTTTTTGGCCTAAGACAACGAAATTATACTACCCCATAGCCTTCATCACTATTACCAGCAAGCATGTGCTGGGAGAGGTGAGCTGACAATGCTGGGAGAGTGATTAGCTGCTCCCCGGCCTCCTGCTGCGATTCCGGACGCTGCCGCACGGGGGCGCCACGGGTAGTGAGTGGAATACCCAGCATTCCCGGTGAGCAGGTGTGTCGGGCTGAGTGGCAGGGGGAGGTGTTAACCCGGTAAGGGCCGCAGAGTGCTCTAATGCATCATGCCCTTGGTCGTCATGATGCATGAATGCAGCCCTGGCGAGTAACTCGCCAGGGCTGCATTTAAGCATCATGCCGACTCTACGCGGTTGATACACCGATCCTGAAGGGTTGGCATGACGCACCAATATGTAGCACCGGCGAGTTACTCGCCAAGGCTGCGTTGACGCATCATGACTAGCAATGTATGATCTTAGCGCCATGTGCTTGTTGCAGGGTGAGGTGGTGTAGCTAGGCAGGGTGCTGGCAGTCTGCCTGTACTGGGGCCTAGACAGCAGAATGGTGTTGATGAATAGGCAGCCCCTAGACACAGCCAGCTCACCTTCTAATACCATGGCAAGGTGTGTCATATAGGCATCTAGCCGGTTGCATTATCAACCAATGAGAAAATCCCCTGGCCTTCACTGCGGAATTCTTAGGGGGCATTATGCAATAGCCTGTACCCATTGTGATTGCTGTATCAGGCCTTATACCACTGCAAATATTTTAAATATATACCTGCTGGCTTGTATCAATGGCAGGAACAGTGCTGGGATCTCACCCCCCACACTGATGTTAATTATAATTTATTGTATATTAGGCTCTGGCTAATGTGAGAAAGTACCCCCCTTCTTGTTTCTAAGGTGTTGTTATATTGTAAACAGTAACCAGCCATAGCAAATAATATTATATACCATTGCATAGCAACCAATATACCCTTGTGGCCAGGACCATAGCAACCAATATAACAGTCATCAGCACCATAGCAATCTATGATTATGAAACATAGTCTCCAGCCAGGTAGCCAGTACGATATGACAGCCTGGCCATGCCGACAAAGGACCTGGTTTATGAGTTCTCTGTGGGAGTCTTATTAACTCATAATCCAGACTTCTCACTTCATTAGCCCCTTCCTCCAGTGTATTTAATTGCAGTGCTAATGTAATCTCTCCAAGTTTCCTGGCCAACAATTATATAGTAACACCAAAGGGATATGGCTGGCCTCTTCCTGTGGGTGTCAAACTTAACACTAATACAGGTACTAATGCCCTCACAGTCAGGGGGCTCACCAGGATACGCCAGACAGTGTTATAGCAACCAATATGGCCTAATACCAATAGCATAACAACCATAGCAAGCAGTTAATAGTCGATACTTATGGCAATCATGTTTACAGCATTCGGTATCATAGCAACCCCGAGCAGACCATCTTAATGTAATCATTTTTGTTGAGGGAGCAATGCAACGAGCAATCTTGTATAATTTATATTAATAATCCTAATACACGTACATAAACCCTTAGGCTTTAGCAGGCAATGCCCCTACCAAGCACATATCTTAATAATTGTATAAACATGTACGTAATAGTTGTCAAGAAAGTAGATGTACCCAAAACCCTCTCCGGGTTGTTTTTCCGATGCTAAAAGAGTTCACAAGGCAGTAAAGATTTTTATCTTCATAGTTGGTTGACCCTTCATCATTATTTTATTTCGGAGGCAATAGTTAGGTGTATAGTTGTCGATAGTGATGAGAGACGTCAGAGCAATAGTAATTATTAGAGACGTCAGGTGATGCGGGTGTACCTATATACATTTTGTAACATGACCTTAATGATTGAAGTAACTTTCTCAGTAATAAAAGGACAACAAGGGGGAGGCCAGTGAGGCCAAAAGAAAGTGTGTTCCAGGTTACATAGTCTAAAGTTCTTTTTTCCCCGTTGGCCTGGAAAGTAGCACAAAATTGACTCACAAACTTCAGTCCCCACTCCCCGACAACAGCATCGACTTGTGGACTATCAAATTGATTTTGAAATAGCCCAAAAATCACTTGAAATATAAATATCTTTTCAACATTGGATAACAATTTACAGGGTCGGCCCTATTTTGCTAGGTAGGGTCGGGTAACCTGAGACACTTTTTTTTTGGCCTGATCGTCCCTGACCTCGCTATAATTATTATGTCGTGCAGAATACACGCTGTCAACTGCACTACATAATATAATGAACTATTACATAACAACTACAGACAAACACCGTACACTAAGTACTACAACGTTAATGTACATGTATGTAACAAATTACAATACACCTACACAGACACGCAAATAGAATACCGTAAATGCTCCAATGCTTCTTTCAAGTTAGATATTTTGGCTAGTATGAATTTTCTCTGATTTGTTAAAAAGAACAATTTCTCTTGGATTTCAATTCTCGGATTTCGAAATATGGTAGTATACTTGTAAATCACTATATTCAAAATATTGGATAAATATTCGCGTTTTTATAAATCTGTAAAACCAAGAAAATATGTAATGCGCGAAATAATGTACATTTACAGTAATCATTTTTCAATAAGGGTGGGGGATGATAGCCCATGTAGAACCACGTGCACACTGTACACTCTCACAGCATACAGTATTAGGTTGTATAGTATCAGCTTGGAGAGTGTTATCTCAGAAATTAGGTTAAGTATTCACGCTAGGTGGCGTGTGGCGCTAGTGACCTGCGTCTGTGTGACCCCGGTGACCTCTGAGGTCACGAGGTCCTGCCACCCCAGGGCCCATCACCTTGTGTGTGGGGGGAGGGGGGGAGGGAGGGGGAGGGGGAGGAGAAGACAGTGATGGCTTTACTACTGTAGTATACTGGCCTGTGTCTCTAAGGCTGGGGGAGGTGGGCACCTACCTACAGTAATACTGACATCTGCCTTATGTTCTCTGCTAGAACATTGTAGGCTTGTTCAATTGAATCTCAATATGAGGAAATTAGCAGTTGTAAAGTATAGGCATTGTCTGTGGCTAATTACAACCTAACTGAGTAAGTAGAGGGGAGGGGGGGGGTGGTCTGTAGCGAGTAGTAACCCGTGTACTAGCATCCATACGACAGAGTTTACGGGACTAGCATGTCCTGGTGCTTCAGGTAGTCGGGGGCTACACCCTGGGTACCAGCATGTCCCTGGAAGTGGGTGTTACCCAGGGACGAGGTACCAGTCAGGGGGTACCTTATCAGTGTGTTTCACCGCAACCAGCGAAATTTTAGATGGCGGACCCACAGGGTATGAAGCTAGACTCCTATAGCATTGATGGATTAGACCCTGTGACCCTCTCTGGTCACTGTGTGTGTGTGTGGGGGGGGGGGGGGGGGTGTACACCACAGGTGGCAGGTTATCAGGGGTTCCCAGAAGCACACCTGGCTTTAATAGTGGGGTCAGACCTTAACGAGTCTTGTTAAGGGTCAGTGATATGGGTCAGCACACACTTGTATAAGTTATAACCTTGTGCTGCTTATCAATATCATGCTAATAATCTCTGTGAATCTGGTCGGGAATTATCCAACACCTTAGGGGGTAAAAATTTGGACTCCTTGACGGGGGGTGGGGGGGGGGACATATAGACCCCTCTTGGGGGTGGTCAAAAAAATTCTACCTGTTTTGAGCGAAAAAGCCTGCGTGTTACTAGCTACAAAGGGGTGCGAACGCACGGGATTTTCGACCCGCCTGTAAAATTTCGATCCCTTGGAGGGGGGGGGGGGGGTTAAAAAATTCTGCGCAATACGCGCGCAAGAGCACTCCCTTAGCACAAAGAGACCCTCACAATTATACTACTTGCTAAGCACCCCAGGCCCCTGGGAGGGTAGCCTCTGCATGTACCCTGTGGTGTGTGTATGTGTATAAGGGGGGGGGGGGGCTGTGGTTGCCGCCTCATCAGGTAGATTGCACTCATTATTACCCTCCCACCTTCTCCCGGATTCCGCAGAACCCGCACTAAAACTTTCATACCTCCACCCCCACCTGCAGTATACGGGTGTAACGGGTCGCATACAGCGCCATAGGGGCAGTAGCAGTGGCAGAGAAGGGAACTAAAATGTTTCTGCTGGTACCTGTAGATGAGCGACATATGCAATTGATGCACAGGTTTTAAACGATAGTTTTCAGGAACCAGCAATAGCCCTTTGGTTGACAACATGGCGGCCTACATGGGGTTAACCTGGCATGGTAGTATACTACAGTGTAGGGCCGGGAGTATGGGGGACAAGATGGCCGCCTACAGAGGGTAATCTGGCATGGTGGTATACTACAGTGTGGGGCCAGGAGTATGGGGGACAAGATGGCGGCATACAGGGGGTAATCTGGCATGGGGGTATACTACAGTGTAGGGCTGGGAGTATGGGGGACAAGATGGCGGCATACAGGGGGTAATCTGGCATGGGGGTATACTACAGTGTAGGGCTGGGAGTATGGGGGACAAGATGGCAGCCAGGGGGGACAAGATGGCGGCATACAGAGGGTAACCTGGCATGGTAGAGTACTACAGCGTAGAGCTGAGTGAAGTATAGAGCACACATTCAGTGAATAAGGACCATGTGGGGGGGGGGGGGGGGGGGGGGTATACAGCCCTGTCCTAGTTACATCCATGACTGGCTCCACCACCAGTACCAGTATGTCCCCATAGGGGGTGGGTTCAAGAAAAAACGTCTTCATCTGTTACAAGTTTTCATTCTGGTCAGTAAGCTCAGATGGGGGGGGGGTTGTGGGTGGAGGTGGGGGGGGGGGGGGTCTTATTGTACCCTACTTTGTGTCAAAATGTCACAGTGGTAAAAATACCGGTATGTCACAAATATAAAAATGCAGCCAATGTCTCCAGTTCCCTCAGCGTCTAACCTCTTTATGGCCTGCCTTAACCCTTTAAGGACAGCATGATGTCCCAAAACCTGCTGTTTGGTTGCAGAGATGCCACTTTTCATACTTTTACGGGAATTCCTACTATTTCACCGGAATTTCTGTATTAAACTAAGTTAATATTTCACAATATATTGACAAGAATATTAAGATGTCCTACTTTTTGTAGACCAGAGAATGCCTTCTCTGGGTTGTAGTGATGTACAAATGCACTGAAAATTGTATAAAATTCATGCATAGCTAATTGCTTTACTGATCAATGTTCTTGTGTTCTGTGTCTTGCAGGTAAGAATGATTGGCTGTTGGAGTATTATTACAACGTTAACGGTGCCACTGGTTGGTATGTATGAATCTAGTGATGAGTACCATGTTACTCCTTTAATGATGTCACAGTGCTTTAAGATGTAATGTTATATATTTTGTAGTCATGATGCACCAACGCAGTGCAGACGAGTTACTCGCTGGTGCGGTAAATGGTGGTGGATATTAACGACTATTTAGGGAGTGTATCAGGCCTGTCGAGTCAGCATGATGCATGAATGCAGCACTGGTGAGTTATATTGGCCAATGCTGCATTCATGTATCATAATGGTAAAAGGGCATGATTTAATTATTTTCTCACACTACGTGCCCCTACATGGGTAAAAATCGACATGGGCGACACGGCCCTTTTAGAAATCGACACCAGCGACATGGCCATTTTTAATTGATGTGGGCCACATGGCCCTTTTAAAAATAACGGACACAGAAAATTTGGATAAAAATCGACTCTCAGAGATTTTTCTATGAGTTCCTATATACATAATAAAAAGTAAAACAGTGACACGCTGGTTCCCCTAAAAAGTGACGCAGTGACACGGCCAAAAATAGAGGGCTCCAGACGGGTAAATTAGACAAGGCGACGAGCCCCTGTTTTAAGCCTCATGGACAAGGGACAAGGGCATGCTTGGGGTTAGGGACAAGGGACAAACCTGCTTCTTTAAACTGACAAGGGACAAGACCCATTTCTTAGGATCGACAAGGGACATTGGCGTTTCTTAGGATCGACAAGTGACCCCCCGTCTGAGTGCCCATGTAGAGGCGCACTATGCTTCATTACATCAGTAATACCGAGTGCTGCCGCATCTCGCCCTGATTGTAGCGGCACCAGCAGCAGCAGGACTAGCGTCTAAGGAGCAGCCCCTGCTATACAATGTCGTCACTGACTGTGAACTCTGTCTGTGTGACCTTCATCTGTGTCCTCCCTAGTCCCACTGGTGGGGCCCCAAACGGGGGGTAGCTGCGTTACTTGTCGATCCTAACAAACGCCAATGTCCCTTGTCGATCCTAACAAATGGGTCTTGTCCCTTGTAAGTTTAAAGAAGCAGGTTTGTCCCTTGTCGCCAACCCCAAGCATGCACTTGTCCCTTGTCCATTAGGCTTAAAACAAGGACTTGTCGCCTTGTTTAATTTACCAGTCTGGGCCCTACTGGTGGGGGACGGGCACCCAGCCAGCTACGTGTCGCTAACTCTCTAAGGGCGGTATGATGCTTTAATGCATCATGCCGCGTCATGATGCATGAATGAATGCAGCCCTGGAAAGTAGGTCGCCTGTGCTGCATTCAAGCATCATGCTGACTATTGGGTTCCCAAAATGTTGGCATGATGCTTGAATGCACCCCTGGTGAGTTACTCGCCAAGGCTGCATTTATGCATTATGACGACCAAAGGCATAGCACATTAAAACACTATGCTGGCCTTGAAGGGTTAAAAACTGACACACACTTGTGCTTCTTTGATGTGGACCTCTTTTATTAGTACCTTTTTATTGCATCTTTTTCATTTCCCTTTATTGTGGCTTTTTCTCCCCCTCTGCCTGTTTTTCCCTGCCCACATGTCGGCCGTGACCGCATTTCCTTTACCCGAGTCGTGGATGCTGAGTTATCGGTTTCTATAGCTGGCTCTTCACGGGACCTCCATACTCGGTATTGGCCAAATTGGTTTCCGGCGGATATTCTAAAATGGACCTCCATACTCGGTATTTTATATTAAACGTTAATTTAATTATTTTCTTACACCTATATACACTGTACCAAAATACGATTCTTTTCTGTTAATTGCCATCCTTGATAATTCATTCAGTGGATAATTCCATATTTGGTTACATGATGTAGATCTTTTATAATATATTTCATTCTCCAACGTATATATGTGCACTTCTGTTCTAGCCAATGGTATATATACCATATACATATACATATAGGCTTACTTGAATAGTAGCAACCTAGGAAATAGTCCCAGCCTAGGCGAAACCGAGAGAATTATGTAGGACAGAGGAAGACCATTGTGTCGATTGTATTTTAAAGTGAACATCAATAATAGAAAATAGATTATACAAGAGAACTAGTTTGATACTTCATCATGCGAATCAAACTCTTTTTCTACTGCCCTGGTATTAGCCTGAATGGCCTGCTGTGCCTGAGTATCATACAAACAAACCATAGACCAATGCAGCAAGAAAGGGTTACTTTTCAAAAAAGTTCTTGATAAACATTTTGAACATTTCTGAAGCGTGAACAACAAATACATAAATATTACCTCAGAATCCTGCATATTGAT
This sequence comes from Harmothoe impar, assembly GCA_947462335.1. Taxonomy (NCBI): domain Eukaryota; kingdom Metazoa; phylum Annelida; class Polychaeta; order Phyllodocida; family Polynoidae; genus Harmothoe; species Harmothoe impar. The sequence continues at coordinate 16,361,714 of OX381708.1, read as the reverse complement.
ATACACTATTTGAAAGATAATTGTCCTGTGAATCTCCTGATATGAGATGTTTACAAACATAGCCATTTACATGTTTTAACAATGCTATGAGGATTCAGCTAAAACCATGGTAAACACAACTTTATTATGAAAAAGTCAACCTTTGTTACTGCGTTGGGCTATAGTGCAGCAGAGGTTAAGTAATAGGCCATATTACACTAAGTACAGGTAGAATGTAATATGTATTACCAACCACCACCATAGGACACCGGGGCAGTCAAGGAAAGGGGCCTATTGTGTGCTGCTAATGAATAACTATTTTCTTTAATATAAATATATAAAGAAAATATAAATATAAAGTAGACCAGCAAATTACAACAGCCTACAGATCATCTGAAGTATACTGGGAAGAAGGAAAATACAGGCCAATAAGCCCCTTCCCTTTCCCTGTCTGAATAAAAGAAAGTTTAATTAAGAAGAGAAAAAACATTTTGAGGAAATAATTTTTATGTGAAATAAAAAACAATCAAGCAGCCTCTCTGCAGTACATTGATACCCAGTACATTGATACCTCTCTGCCGTATTTCACTCAGTGGGGCCATATCCCACTCAGCCTGCGGCTTCATGGGATATGGCCCTAGCCCCCACTCATGAAATACGGCAGAGACGGTATCAAGGGGCGTTGGCATTTGTCTATTTATTTTAGGGTCTGCGGGGAGGAGGGCAATTAAACCAGCACTAAGCATTATGACGCATATATGCAATGTACATACTTTGATATAGATATATTAGGATCTGTAAAGTAGTCATTGACTCTCTTTACTTCTGATTGGTGGCCCAAGCCCCCTGCCCCCACTTCTTCCATAGAGTCTCTGATAATACCCCCTGCTTTTCCTATGATGGGGCAAAGGTAAGGTTGGGCACCTTGTGGTCCCCATACCTCAGCCCCTTTTCCTACACCCCTGCATGCATGGTGCACCCATGGTAGGGTGGCTGTATGGTAGTTCTGTATGGAGCAGACATCTACAACTCTATACGGAGGAGAGCTTACATGGTAGGGGAGCCGCCATTTTCTAACTGTCCCCTGACTCCAGAGCAGTGCATTGAGGGTAAATTAGTTTTCAACCACTGTTCACACCTGTGAACAATGGCCACAGATAAGACTGATGAGGCTGAGAGGTGGCATCCCACCCTGATCTTGATAACCTTAATCACCTCCCCATTGTCTCAGGCGTGAGGTGAGGGTCTTAGCCTGATTGGGAGACAATGCACTGAACACACTCTGACTGACTGACATGTAGTCAGCCACAGAGGTGTTAATGCTCTATCTCTCTGAGATTTAAGATATTCTCCATTCTTTAAATATATCAAATTAAAGGCCATTTCGTGGAGAATCCATGCATCTAATTTATAAAGAAGATAGATGGATAGTAAATGAGAGACAACCCCCCAAAGTAAACTACACAAAGAGGCAAAATGGAGGCTTGACACACGACTTCCTGAGCCTCCTAGTGCAT